>CM073473.1:35562463-36762463 GCA_037074535.1 Gleditsia sinensis | reverse complement strand
AACACGGGTAAGCCGTGTCACCCACCACGGCTGTGCTGCAAGCACGACCTAAAAGCTGCAAAAAATGGAAACACCCGCGAGAAGCACGGGCAGGCCATGCCCCACGCCACCCAAATTTTGCATGTTTTTCCAGCCTACAGCACGGCCCAGCCTTCAACCCGTGTTCCAAAAAAAAAAGAAAAAAAAAAGAGGGGCTGCTGCAGAAACCCGCCCGAAGCACGGCCATGCTTCAGGCAACACCATCTATTGTTTCCCCCTTTCCCCTCTTTCCTTCTCCCGTGTTACCCTACCCACACTTGTGCCCTCTTCCCTCTATTTCCAATTCAACTTCCCCCCCCACACCCGTGCCCTAACCCCTCATCTTCCCTCTCTCTCTCAACCTTTCGGTTCCTTCCCTCTTCCCCTTTGTTTCAACTTCCTCCCTCTCCCTCTTGCTTCATCTTCCCCAAACCAAAACCTAACCCTCCAATTCCCTCACCCACTCCATTCGCCTACCACATTCCTTCTTTCTCCTTCCATTTGTTTTTTCCTCACCCCTTCGTCTTTCCCCCACCCCTTTGGTTTTTCTTGCCTCATCCATTCAGTTTCCCAACTCCCCTTCCATCCGAAATCCTTTTCCCCCCTCCCAATCGAGACCCACCACCATTCACCCTCTCCCATTCATTTTCCCCATACCCCTATACCCATCCCCATTGTTGCGTTTTTCCCCCATACCCATAGCTGCGTTCTTGCCATACCCATAGCAGCGCTTGAATCAGGTAATTCTTTATCTCTAACTCTGTTTTAATTTTCTGCATAAATAAAATCCCAGTTGCAGTTTGGACTGGTTTCTGGTTCTGATTAGGAATGATTCTAGTTTTCTAGTATTAGTTACCCAGCAGCTTTAGAATGCTTGATGCATGCTGATTATCGTACCACTTGCTAGTATTAAATTAGCTTGGACATGCCCTCCATGATGCAAGTTTTTGATTAGGATAATCATTCATGAACTTGTTGACCGCAATACTCTTTGATTCTCATTTGGACTAGTTACTTTCATTGAACTTTATCTGTTCTGCTGTGTATCTTTTGAGCCATCCATTATTCTGTTTTACCTTGAATTTCTAGCCTTGATTGTTCTGATGCATTAGTTTTCTGTGTACTACTTGTGATGGTCTGAATTTCCCAATTGTCTCTGCATAATTCTATAATTGCATCCATTGATTTGCATAGCATTTGACTAACTTGCATTGACTGAGATTTGCACTTTTGGCTTTGATATCCCCTGCTTTATGTTTCCTGCCACATTTGAAACTTTGAAGTGCATTTGGTACCCCTCTGTTTTCATTACAATTTTTTTATAAATGGGTCCCAAAAGAGACCGAACAAGGCAACCATCCACCCAATCCCATCAAACACGTAGAGGACGCAATCAACCACCGCCCCAACTTCCTCATCAGATTAATGAGTATGGTATTATGTTCGTTGATGATAGTCAACGAATACGATACGATACTTTGGTTAGACGAGGAATGCTGAGTACCCGATATATAGATGAGGATTGCTTGGATAGGCTTGGGTTTTAAATGATGTCCAATACTTGATCGATCGGATTGGGTGGAACACATTCATCTCATTATGGTACCTAGCCTACCCTAAACCCACCCTAGAGTTCCTCAGTTCTATTCATATAGTATTGTTTAGGGGTCTGAATGTCCATCAGGGTCAGGTAAACTTTAGACTGTTTAACTGTAGCTTTAACTTAACATTAGCAAAATTTAATGCACTGTTTGGCCTAACCCCAGAGGGACCTAAATCAGTACCCTCAGATTTCCTTGCTAACATTTTTTGGAACTCAATTGCCATTGAGGGGCAATACAGTGCATCAAGTTCCAAAGCATCTTTTATTTGCAACCCTACCTTCCGTTATTTACAACGTCTTATGGCCCATACTATTTTCGGTAGAGCTAAAAGTGATGGGGTTGTAAATCTCACAGAGCTTTATTTTCTATATGCTATGGTAAATGGTACCAAAGTGGATATCGGGGCCTTTATGGCTCATCAGATGGCCTGGGTCAGTGGGGCAATGAATGGGAAGGTAGTAATAGGAGGCCTAATTACTACCATTGCTAGAGGGCTCGAATTTGAGGCCAACCTCTAGGGTATGCAACCAGTAGTGGGTAGCAACAAGATTGACTTAGAATCCTGCTTGCATATGAAACTTATTGTTATAAAAAATAATGAATACTGGTTGTATCTCAGAGGGCAACAATTATTCAGCCTCCCTAACCCTTCTAGGACAGCAATCAAAAATAGGGCCAATTGGATATACCTCTTAGAGAAGGATAGGGAGGATGATGAGATCCCCCCTGAAGGGGCTGAATATACCCTTGAGCCACTTTTGGCTCTTTCACCCCCACCCCCTCCCATTTTATTGACCGTGCAGGACCCTCACCTGCTCCATCGGAGGATCAGGCCTCCATCTCTTCCAGGCTCAGCCGCATTGAGGCCGAGCAATTATCTCAGAGAGCAACCCTGCATGCCATGCACGACTCTATCCAAAGCATGCAGGGTATGATACAGGCTTGGTATACCTAGCACCTGAGTCAATACCCCCCTCCACCACCACCGGATGACCAGTGAGTACGTAAGTTCCTTCTTCCCTTTGCCTATACTTTCTGTTATTATTGACATTAAGGACACTGTCTAGTTTAAGCATGGGGGAGTAGACTTTTGTATTTGATTTTTCCTGTCTGAGTTCATAATTTACACTAGCTACTTTTATTTGTTGCTTTAGTTCTTCCTTGCATGTATATATTGCACATATCACATTCCTTTTGTCTTGTTACATAATCACATAGTTGTTGTTTCTGTGATAGATTGGTGTAGTGTAGGTTAATTTTAGCTCATGAACATGTGATGCACAATAGGATATGAAATAGGTAGTTATTATTTTAGTCTCTCCCTTCTAGCATTAAACCTTTAATTTTTTTTTTTTGAAAACTTTCTCTCTATTGTGCTGTGAATTGTATGCGGTGGCTGATTTTAACACTATAAGAGTATGAAGGTAGGGAGAGGTGAAAAATGAGGGTATGTGAAACCCAAAAAGTTTTCACTCTGAGTACCCCTTCAAGGCACCAAAAAGGCCTTAGCATGAGTACCTAGATGCTTTTACCCTAGTGAGATGGAGCATAAAATGCACTCACTGTAAATTTCTAAAAAAATGATGATGAAAAAAAAAGAGTGAAGTAAAAGAGTATGAGTGAGAAAAAGAGTGATAAAATAGAAATAAGGGTAAGGAAAAATAGGGAGATCTAAAGGATGAGGTGGTCTACTTGAGTGTCTGAAAATCAGTCTGGTGCATACAACCAATAGTAACAGTAGAAGCAGATATAAAATAGAAGAAGTTTTGGTTTGGTTTTAGAAGAATAAGAGACTATTTAATAAATGTCTATTCATATACCTATTGTGTGCACATTGATTGAGTAGAAAATTACCTGTATTGTATTTTTCTACTTGCTGGAATCTGATTGCATATTCTCCCTTCCTTCTGATATGGTATGTTATTTGCTTGAGGACAAGCAAAGGTTTAAGCATGGGGGAGTTTGATAAAGGGGAATTTTGAGTACTTAATGGCTATACTTTATCCTCTAATTTATAGTAACTTGTGATTATTTCTCTATTTTTAGTTATACTTTGTTCTGGATACTGCTGTAGTCTGTTTTATGTTTGTAGGAGAACAAAGGAGGCCAAGAAGCGAGAGAAAACAATCATGGGATTTGCCAAGTGGACTTGGGATATGCAAAGGAGGAAGCAAGGAAGTAGTACACCAAAAATTTGAGAAAAAGCTGCACGGTAGCCCCCAACACGGCCAGGTCGTGCTTAGTGGCATGGAGCATGGCCAGGACGTGCTCTGGGCAGAAGCTATAGAATGTTCCAAGAATCCAGCCCGAAGCACGGTCAGGTTGTGTCCTGGAACATGGACAGGCCGTGTCCTGGAACACGGTCATGCTTCGGGTCCGTACTGCACATTAAAATTAGGGTTTTTGGCTGCCAAAAAGAGATATAAGTGGGGGAAAACGCAGAGGCAGAGGGGAGACGGGATGAGACACTTTAGAGTCGGTTCTTAGGCTTAGAAAACACTCCTAGGTTAGTTTTTAACTTGAATCATGGTGGATTAGATGTTCTAGAATAGCATTTATCAGTATTGGAAGATTGTATTTCAGTTTTTACTTTTCTGCACACCAGGTTACATCTTTCTACTTCAGTTCTTTATCTCTACTTCTACCTCTATTCATTCTCTTGAGATTGTATCGAACTATCATAGTTTATTTAATGATTATGAATTTAGTTTCTGATTATATGATGTGTGAGTAGTTTTTATCTAGGGTTTTGGTAAACCCACTTGTGGTATGATGATACTATGATTGAATATTGGAACCCTAATTGTGATTGCTCTAGATTAATTAGGATTAACTATTATATGCATGAATGAGTTGATAGAATGCCTGATCACCAATCTATCATGTCTTAAGTATTTAATTGATGAACTGAAAGGTGAAGATTAAAACCTGAACTTAATAGTTAGTTAGAGATATCTTAATCACGAAAGTAGTTTAAGATTCTCTAGGAACGAATCAATTAGTAGGCACGAGAACACCGATCAATTGTATTTCATGGTTGGCATTAAACTTAATGAACCTAGGTCAAACTAAGCACCACGGAAGTAGGTAATTGGATTAACCTAGGTACGATTAGTAATGCTTGAAAGAGTTTGCTAGTTAATTAAGGCTAAACCATCCCCTAACTAATCTAGATAATTGTAATTAGAGGTACATACTTGTTGTTGAGTATCGCAAGTGTGGTGAACCCTATCCCTAGGCTTTGCTTAATTGGTTATTTTCATCTATTTAATTGTGACACTTTCTCATCAAATTGCATCGATTTAGATAGCATATTTTGCATCACTCTAGTAATTAACATTGTTCTCTGAGGGATACGACTCGTACTCACCGGATTAGCTACAGCTACACCGTACGCTTACGGTAACTAGTGAAATACACACAACAAAAAGCAAGCTTGTGAAGAGAAGAAGGTAAGATCAACATTCTATTCTATGCAATGAATGGATGTCTTTATGGCTGGATATTTATGAGTATTTGAAGATGTGAAAAGGGTAGATAGAACTTGTGACATTTATGTTTACTATTCATGCTGATCTATGTATTAATGACTTGGAGAAAATTTTATGTGGTTGATTTTAAGTTTTGATTCATGTTTTGGTTGATGGGTTGTTCTGGAAAAATAATACTTTTTATGCTCAAAACATTGATATTTGGTTTGTTGGTTGATTTTGGAGGATTTGAGAACAAGAAAGAATTTTTGGTAGAGTTCGTACCCAGAGCACGGTCGTGCTTTGAGACACGGCCAGGCCGTGCTCTGGGCTGGAATCCTGTAGCCTTGTAAAATTATGGAGTAAGGCCCGAAGCACGCCCGTGCTGGGAGACACGGCTAGGCCGTGCTTGGGGCTAGCCTGTGCACAACACGGCCAGAAGAAGAGGCAGCATGAGAGGGGAACACGGCCATGAAGCACGGCCGTGCTTCTGGCTGTGTTGCTCTTTTTCTTTGTGTTCTGTTTCCTTTCTGAATTCTATTTAAATACCAAGATCATTAGGACATTAGAGAAGGTTTAATGATGCATGAATCTTATACTTGCCGGTGCTATTACTTTCTTTATCATGTACTTTTGGTAAATCATATATGAAAAGCATAAGACATGTTGCCTGAATACTATATTTGTGAACTAGATGTGATTTGGATGTGTGGCTACAAGTGAGTTCTTAGTGTGCACATATTATGAAAGATTATTAATGCATGCATATCCATCTATGATGAGTTGTTGTAGCATGTTTTGAGAACGAATTGGGTTATGTGCTGAATATCTATTAATGTGCACACTCTTGTTATGTTAAGTGGCAGGAGAGACATAAAAGACTTAAGTTGTCAGGAGGACCCTCTCTGAAGTAGGGTGGCCTGGAAACAGGTGCCTCCCTTGCTGTATTGAGGTGACTGACAAGTCAGAATGATCCTCTCTGAACTAGGGTGGCCTGGAAACAGGTGTCTCCTTTGCTGTATTGAGGAGACTGACGAGTCCAAGATGACCTTTACCCATTAAGGTGACCCAGGATAGTGGCACCTTACGAGGTAAAACGACTTAAGGGTCGTAGCTTTGATACAGTATCGGGATAGGGGACGCCCTATAGCCTAGAGCAGTCAATACAGGAAGGACCCTCCGACCAATGGCCCTTAAAGGGTAGGTAAGTAGCTGGAGGGGAAGGCTCACACCACATTAAGGATTGCAATTGAGAGAGATTATCGGTCTATGAGCCACTATAAGTGATGATGAGCCACTGAGTGTAGTATGGACCATGGATAATGGCATAGGTATTGTACAAATGCATATTTTGTTAACATGCTTGATATTGATCCATAACCTATAAAAAGGCTGGCATGTACTTTATTGTTCTTTATTGCATAAAAGAAAAAATGTTTTCTGCAGCTTATACAGTTGGACATAGCATGTGAGCTTTCGTATAGTTATATGTTTTGGAATGTTGATCTTACTGGGATTTTATATCTCACTATGTTTTAATGCTATGTTCAGATCAGTAGAGATGGCATTTGTGGTACTGACATTGCTTCTGAAGATGCAGACTGTGGATGTCCCTTACTTGGGACAGTTCACCATCATTGTGAACCTTATAGTGATTAGTATGATAGAGGTTCCTACTCTTGGCCTGCCTCCTCCACCAGCAGTACCCTAGCGGTGACGGCCAGGGATGGGTCGTAGGATAGCTTAATATGTATAGCTAACTCTAGTAGTGTAAATGGGCTAACCCCATTGTTTTGATGTAACCCCACGGTACTTTGCCTTTTTTGTTGTAAGCTCAGTACCTCGGGTTACATATGGATGTATATAAGCTGTTGAACTCTGATATATCTAGTTTTTGAATATATGAATGTATCGGTTGCCTAGCTTAGGGTATCTCTGATCTCTTGCATATACATATATATATATATATATATATATATATATATATATATATATATATATATATATATATATATATATATATAACCCGAGCGTTACAGCTTTTTTTTATATTTGAATATGGTGAAAATTGATGGAATATGATTAGATTGATAAAATGAGTATGACCTTAAACACTTAGAAGAAGACTATGAGACATTTCTGTTGGGAAACACTCTTAATAATACATGATTCGATTTCTGTTTTCTTGAGAAGTAGATAATGGAATATGTTAAATTAAGTGTAAGGAATCTAATTAAAATGTTAAAATAAGTAATCTTATGATTAGATGTAAATTAGGAAGAAAATGGAAGAGGACGTAACGAAAGGATGAACTAAAACATTATGAAGATTTTGGTTAGAAAACTAGATTTCAGAGTAACAAGGGAAACTTCAGTTTTTGAAATTCTGGGAAGAATCAGTTAGGAATTAAAAGAAATAGTTAACATGAAAAATGTAGATATATATCTCACAGATTTACAACCACTATAATCACCCAATTTGGAGTTCAAATAAGGGATTTATGTTTCAATTTGTAAGTAGTGGTCAGAAAATGTTTAACTAGGGAATAATCTATTAGGTAAGATTTTGTGTTTGAATTTTTGGAAAAAATCTGTAGAGAATTAGAATAAATGGTTAAAATAATATATATATATATATATATATATATATATATATATATATATATATATATATATATATATATATATATGTCTCACAAATTTTTAGCCATAATAATCATTCAATTTGGAATCCATATGAGGGATATATAGTCAGATTAGTAAGAAGTGGTCTAAAACTAGTTAAACAGGGAAAAATTTGTTAGGTCAGCTTATGTATTTGAATTTCTGGGAACAATTTGTAGAGAATTAAAAGAAATAGTTCACATAAAAATATAGATATATGACACACAAATTTTTAGCCATTAGAATCACTCAATTTAGAGTCTATAAGAGGGAGATATCGTTAGATTAGTAAGTAGAGGTCAGAATCTACCCGAGAAGAAATAACATTGAATTTGAGGGAGTAATAACACTAATATTCCTTATGATTTCACTAAAATGTTCAACATAAAGTTTTAGATGATTGCCTTAGCTTTAAATGGACACTAAGATCACCTCAATCAGAGTTAAAATGAGGAAGTTATGCTCTGATTAGTGAGAGATGAAAATAATATTTAAGAAAGAAGAATAATCTTATAAATAAAAATAATAAATGACTATTGTATGTCCTAGCCATTGCCTTTTCATGAACTCCTTACCATCTTAAGTGTGTAGTTTTGACATAAAAATATATTATAAAGTGATATTTGAACATGATTATGTTCATAGCATAATTGCATTTTACCAATGATTTTTTGTAATGATTATGCTTTGATTATAAATTATAGTTTGTGAGTATAATGAACATACTGGTTATTGAAATCATATTTTTGGCTGTTAATGTGAAAAGAAAAGAAAAGAAAAGAAAAGAGACGAGCACAGTCACATGGTGGTCCATGTGGTGCACCGGTAAAGGATACCCTACTCACGGCTATAACTATAATAATAAGAAAGAGAGAGAAAGTGTGCTATGTCGGACAAAGCAAGAAAAACCCGTACCGGAGAATATAAAGTACTCATCTTGACAGGGGTAGCTTGATATGAAAATAAGTAGATAGCCATCATATGATATTTTGAAAATAGTTATTCATGCCATAGATGTCATTACTTTACAATTTTCATGAGATAGATAAAGTGCATTCATGTAACCTAAGATATTTATTGTAGCTTATACAGATGAAGATGACATAATGAGCTATATTGATGATAATTATGATTTATTATTGAACCTACTGGGATTTAATTTTTACTATATTTCCATATCATATTCAAAAGACTAAATATGCATATATTCTCTATGACCAACTTTTAGAGTACATTGGGTCGAGTCGGCTAAAATCATGTTGAAGGTGCAACCACCCGCACTCGTATCCCCAGAACTGGTCAATATGGATAAATAAAATATAGACATATATGTGTTTTTTTTGTACAGATGTGATGTGATCTTAATTAAGAATGATATTAATACCTTTAAACTTACTTTTTGTTTGAGTTAAGTAAAATATAATTAGGAATTAGCATAGTTTTATGTTTTGTGTTGTAGGAACAAAGAAAGAAGAAAAGAGAAGAGAAAGATAAGAAATTCATGGAAAAATGCAACATTCTAGGGATTCCAGACCTTTCAGCACTGTGTTGAACATATCTCCCTCTTATGAACTCCAATAAAAGTAAATCAAGTGGCTATGAAAAGATAACACAATCCTCTACAACTTTTATGTTGAACAATTGGTCTAATGTAGGAGATTTCATAGCGTTACAGAGCTTGCAAATCAGAATCACAGTGCAGCAGGATGAATTCTGACCTTTGGTCATTAATTTTGTCATATCTCCTTCAATTTAGATTAGATTAAGGTGATTCTAGTGGCTATAGAAAGAAGAGACATAGAGATACAACTTTTTTGTTTGGCACTTTGGTAAATTCTAGAGTTTTCTGGGCGCCGCAGCACTGAGCATCCCAGCAATGAGCACCGCAGCGCTGTCCAAGGGTGCCCTATCTTTGGATTTTCAGAGCACCGGGGTGCACGAGTAGAGTGCCGCGGAGCCCACCGCTGCACCAAGTCACTGAATTCACAATTTTTAGGGTTTTTCAACTCCAATTGAAGCCCGATAGGCCAAAATTTGACCTAGAAACACTCCTACTTCAATTAGGAAGAGTTAATCTATAAAAAGGGAGGAAAGCAAGCAGATAAGTCATTCAATCATTCATCCAAGTTCTTAGTTACATTCTTCAATTCTTCTTTAAATTTTCTTATGGCCCTGCGTGACTAGTTCTTTTTAGTTGGTTGACATAGATTGAAACCTCAACAGATCTTCATGCATTGTGAGATGTGTATTTGATTTTATTATTTCAATTTGAATTGAGTATTGATTATTCATCTGCTCTTCTTCTTCATGATTATTCATATAATTGCTAGGGAGGCCAACGAGTATATTATTTGTCTTAATCTACCATTGAATTATGTTTTGAACAAAGTCTTCAATTCTATAATTCATGAGGCAAATAGGTTTGAGAATTCTGGATTATAAATCATTGAACCTATGATGAATAATTAACTAAATTAGATATAGCCGATGTGTTTATATTTGTTTAGCTCTGTCAGTTTCTCTAGTTCTTCATGTGGTTAATAAGTTATGCTTTACCGATGTGCTAAAGGATTACTTGTTAATTAGGGTTTAATTAGTGCGATTGTCATTAATTTACTAGACTTAAGGAGGAACAGGGTTAGAAACCCAATGATAGATATTCAATTACAGATTGATTATGTTGTCAATGATCAATGCAATCCCTTGACAGTGGATATCAATTGAAACCAACGTCTTTATCATTAATCACTCTCTCTTAATTACTTTCGTTATTGTTTACTTGGTTTTATTTGCAATTATCAATCCCCCATTTCTCAATCATATAAGGTAATTCAAGTCTCTGTGGGATCGACCCTTACTTCCACTACTACAGGTTAGTTTTAAGGTATGGTATCAATTTAGGTGTACCTGCGACAGTACACACCAGGACATTTTTAATTAATGATGTGTATGTGAACCCAGAATTGTATTAGTGTTAATGGTATACCATAAACCTTAATTATCCTTGGTTAATTTAATTGAATTTTATTATGAGTTAAATAGTTAGAAGTAAAGAGATAATGACTTCATGGGATTTTACAAACATATATATGTAAAAAAATGGAGTTGTTACAGTAGTAGCCTTATGGTTGGTTGTCTTGCAAATTCGGCCTCTATGGAGATTAAGAATAAAGCGAAATTTAGAAGATGCTCTAAACTTTAACTGCTTCTCAACTTTAATTGCTTTATGCAGTAAATCTTCCATCTCCACATAATGGTGCATATCCACTACATCTGCAATTTCTTTCCTCAAACTGCCTATAAACCTTGCCATTGTAGCTTCCCTATTGGTGCGTACTGTCGCAGGTACACCCAAATTAATACATTACCTCTCAGCTAATCTGTAGTAGTGGGAGTAAGGGTCGATCCCAATAAAACTGGTATTACTTTATGTAATTAGAAAAAAGGAGGATTCATAATTGCAAATTAAGTAAATTAAACAATAATGAAAATAATTAATGAGAAAGGCGTTGGTTTCAGTTGATATCGACTTTCAAGGGATTGCATTGATCATTGACAACATAATCAATCTGTAATTGAATACCTATCATTGGGTTTCTAACCCTGTTCCTCCTTAAGTCTTTTAAATTAATGACAATTGTAAAAGCCGTAAATTTAATAAAGTTTAAAGTAAAGAAAATTTTGAATAATAGAGAGAATTTTGGAAATTGAGATAAAAACTGGTGAAAATAATTTTATTTATCACATGGATTAAAGAATTACAAAAGAAATATGAGAATTTATGTTTTGGCGCGTACTTTTTATATTTTTTAAATGAAAGTATTTTGCTATAAGCAAATATATTTTTATTTATTTAAAAATGATTATGTTTTGCTAAAAGTAAGTAGACTTTTAATTAAAAGAAGTATTGTGTTGCTTAAATAATTATACCGGCCTCTAATGAATTTTTATGGTATTTTTAGAAATATTCTTTCTTTTAATATAAATAAAGATATTTATTTTGAAATTTGTTTTATAATGATTTTTATCAAGAAAAATTATGATTTAAGAGTTTAACTAAAGATTTATGAGAATGGAAATTTTTAGAAATTTTGGGATATTTTATGATGAAAAACGGAATTTATATGAATTTATATAAAAGAAAATCCTATTATTAATTATTAAATAATTATTATTATTAAAAAAAGGATAATAAATGGAGACAAGGGAGAGGCATACGGTTGTCTGCAACTTTCAGAAGAGAAATCGAGAATTTCAAATAATGAGTAAATAATAACATACAACTTTATCTCTCGATCTGAAGTGCCTATTGGCTTTCGATCTCAAAACTGAAGGTGTTCCTGGATTCAGGACGAAGAATATTTCAGTTCTGACCGATCAATTTTTCAAATCAGCCGTTGAATCGCCATAGATCTGAAGTAGAAAATCTCGGTAACAGGTAAATTCTAAAACTCTTAGAAATCTCAAATTAGAAATCTGACTCCGTAGATGGATTCAAAAGTTAGATAAACATTAGGATATGAATTCGTTTCGATGATTTGATAAATTTTTTGTGGCGGTGAATAGTGATTTCTGGCAGTGAATAGTATTTTTCGACAGTGAATAGTATTTTTCGGTGGTGAATAGTATTTTCTAGTGGTAAATAGTACCCATAGCGTTGACCTGCGTTGACCGAGCTCCTAAAGGCCAAATTTAGCAAATTCAGAGTCATTTTCAAGGTTTTTGGACATTCCGAACTCGATTTTGGGGTTTATTTTGCTGAATTCGGATAAAAAAAAATGAGAATTTTAAGGGTGTCCAACTTTGTACCTCAAATTTGTGAGTAGATAATTCTTCCTATGGCTTGTTTTTACTCTTCGTGAACTTTACATTGCTAAATGAGTATGTTTACATGTTATTTATACTTTCATATGTTTCTGAAATGGTTTGAAATATCTGAAATGGTTGAAATATGATATCTAGTTCAAGAAGAGTATGAATTTTGATACACATTGAACATGTTATATTTAAATGTATTTCGAATTACACGGCAAAGAAATTATGTTATGCATGTGACGTTGAATTATAAAGTGATACGTTTGCCTCGGATATGGGCATGATTATATGTTTTCCCTGATTGGGAAGTTTTGACAGATGAATATACTGAGACTGAAAAGTCTATTTTATATTGAGAATTTTATACTGGATTATATGGCATATGTGCATATGGTATTTTCTGTGGAGGAATCCTATTGGAAACACTGTCTGCTAACAGCAGGTGATGTTAGCCCTGGTGCGCACCTTGATTGCTTCAGCTAGCAGGGGAGGTGGTGCTAGCCTCGTGTGAGGGCCAACACACGGGAGATTATATGTGAATGAGAGTGGAATGCCTCCTATATATGGGCGAGATGCCAGTTATATGATGGCGAGATGCCAGTTATATGAGATGTTATTTACCTTCCCTTGCTGTGTGCTTGGGAAAGACCTATACAGAGTCCCTTCGCGTGTGCTCTTGAATGGTGGTAGGGCAAACCTCAGTGGGATGCTGAGTTTAGGCAAATCATATACCACCAAAGTACGGAAGAGATCAAACTCTGGTATGGTAGTTCTGATATGGGATCCTCCGAATAAGTTATATGAGGAATATTTGATGCATAACACTATTTGATAAATGATTTTACAGTTTTGTATATGATTTTGAATATGAATATGAATATGAATTGTTAACAGAGATATTTTGAAATGCGGGTCCCATATGAATGTACTTCTGAATGTAACTTTTCTTTATGAGAAACTTTAAAATGAAAAGTATATTCATATGTTGACCTTAGAGGTTATAGGAGGTGTTATCTGCTCACTGAGTTGTAAAACTCACTACACGATGTGGATATATTTTTCAGATAAAGACACAGAATTTGGTCCAACAGCCACGTGGGTCGTACTTCAGTGGTGAGCCTACATTGTTTCTAGGCTCTCAGTGTTTTATATTGTAATATATTTGTACTCTAGAGTTGCTCTGAACGTTACAGGTAGGATCCTGGTTTCCACTGTAAACCTGATATATATATAGACTTGGCATGTATAATTAATAGTATTGTTAATTTATAAACGTGTGATAATACTCAGATATTTAATATTGTGAGATTAATGGCAAATGGATAATGATAAGGTTATCGGATATTAGAAGTATTCACGTTCCTAAAGTAGGGGCGTGACAAGTTGGTATCAGAGCATTAGGTTTCCCTGTGACAATCAGAGTAAAAGATCCATTAGTAAGACCTTTAGTATCGATATGAGCCGGACATATTTATACTTGAGGTGCTGCTGAGGGATTCTATAGGATATCATCTTCCATTCTATTCTAAGTCTGTAAAGCTCATAGAATAAGGTTGATCGAATGTGATAGTATCTTAAAAAGTGTTTTATTCTGTATAGTAAATGTTGCCGCCAAGAACTAGAGCGGTCACTAGAGAAGAAGTTGTAGATCGTGCACCCTCTACTGAAGAGTCTGCACAATCTACAATTCCAATACAAAGAGGTCGTGAAAGAGGCCGACCTAGAGGAAGAGGTAGAGGTGGAGGTAGAGGACGTGCTCGGGGTATGAGAACCCCAAGACAAGATGAACAAGTTCCCGTGTCTAACAGAGTTTCTGAGGAAAGAGTAAAACCTCCTCAAGAGCCACATGATAGGATAGCAGATATGATTGCTGGTATACATAGGAGTTTAGAGACATTGGCTAGATTTATAGTGGATCAAGGCAGAAAGGATGGCCAGCCACCAGAAAATGCTCCTGAAGTACAAGAACTGGGAAGAACAACTGAGCAAGAGTACAAGACTACATAGATTGAGGTGTCATTACCGCAATTCTTTAAATTGAAATCCCCGACTTTTTCTTAGTCAAATGTTCAAGAAGACCCACAGATATTCATTGATGCTGTAGAACGAGTTCTTAGAGCTTTAGGGTGTTTCTCTAGAAGATTTGTGGAACTAGTGGTCTTTCAGTTATCAGATGTGGCCCAAGTTTGGTTTGAAACTCTGGTACTAGGAAGATCTGATACTTTACCCCCAATGGAGTAGGATGAATTTAAAGAAGTATTTATGAATCGCTTCCTACCAATGAGTGAAAGAGAGAAGAGGGCCAGAGAATTTGAAGAATTAAGACACACACCGAATATGACAGTTTCTAAATATGACATCCGTTTTACCCAGTTGTCTAGATATGCACCATATCTAGTCCCTACTGAAAAAGATAGAATTAAGAGGTTTGTTTTGGGATTGATACGTCCATTGTTTAAATCGGTGGGCCCTCAGATGGATCATTTTTCAACTTATTCAGCAACGATGGACTGTGCTAGAATGATGGAAACACGAGAGCAAGCAGATATTGAAGGTTTAAAAAGAAGAAAAAGAGAGTGAGACAGTAATGTACAGACTAGATATAATCCTACAATCAGTGGATCAAGATTTCAAAATCCACAGCGCTTTACTCAAACAAGAGCTGGTAGTTCTAACCAGCCATCAGTTAACATCAATAAGCAGAGAATGTTCCAAAGAGATATGAGACCCCCGAGTCAACAAGACTCAAGATCAATTCCACCATGTCTAAATTGTGGTAGGCCCCATACTGGACAGTGTCGTAGAGAAACTGGTACATGTTTTAAGTGTGGATAAATGGGTCATCTGATGAGAAATTGTCCACAACTGCGAAGTTTTATTCAAGCATCAGTACAACCAGCTTCACCTCCTGCATCTGCACCAGCACAATCTAGTAGAGCAGCTTCAGTCCAAGCAAGTAGTGGTGGTACTGGTAGAGGATCAGGAAATCGAGGGCAAGAACCAGCTCGAGTTTTTGCCTTGACACGATAGGATGCTCAGGCTTCAAATACAGTTATGACAGGTACATTATCAGTATGTTCCCATAAAGCATATATCTTGTTCGATCCTGGCTCTGCACATTCTTATATATCACCATGCTTTGCTAAGAAATTGAGTAGAGATCCCACTAGTTTGCATTGTTTTTTTATGGTTGCTACTCCAATGGGAGAATTCTTGCTGGTAAATGATTGTATAGATCATGTGAAATTTCGATAAAGGATAAGGAAACTCTTGTAGATTTAATAGTTCTAGATATGGTAGACTTTGATGTGATTCTAGGAATGGATTGGTTGTCATCATGTCATTCCATTCTAGACTGTCACCATAAGGTGATTAAGTTTAATGTCCCTAGAGAACCTTCTTTCTCAATACAAGGAGACCGTAATAAGGTGCCTAGTAATTTAATATCTGCACTAACAGCTCATAAACTGTTACAAAAGGGATGTCAAGGGTATTTAGTAGTAGTCAAGGATGTTGATATGAAGTATACAAGTGTAGAGCATGTTCCAGTAGTTAAAGAATTTCCTGATGTGTTTTCTGAAGAGTTGCCAGGATTAACACCAGACCGAGAGATTGAGTTTAGTATTGACCTTCTCCCTGGAACACAACCAATATCTATACCACCTTATAGGATGGCACCTGCAGAACTTAAGGAATTAAAGGAACAATTACAAGATTTACTAGATAAAGGTTTTATTCGACCCAGTACATCTTCCTGGGGTGCTCATGTTCTCTTTGTGAAGAAAAAGGATGGATCTTTACGTCTATGTATTGATTATAGGCAGTTGAACAAAGTGACTCTAAGAAATAAATATCCTTTACCCAGAATAGATGATTTGTTTGATCAGTTACAGGGTACCCAATTTTTTTCAAAAATTGATCTGATATCTGGGTATCATCAATTGAAGATAAAGAAGGAAGATATTTTGAAAACTGCTTTTCAGACTCGATATGGGCACTACGAGTTCTTAGTAATGCCATTTGGTTTAAAGAATGCCCCAGCTGCAGTTATGGACTTAATGAATAGGGTATTTAAACCTTTCCTGAACCAGTTTATCATTGTATTTATCGATGATATTCTGGTTTTTTCAAAGAGTTCAGAGGAGCATGAGTAGCATCTAAGGATAGCTTTACAAACCCTAAGAGAACATCAGTTGTATGCTAAGTTCTCAAAGTGTAAATTTTGGCTTAGTAGTGTTACATTTTTAAGGAATGTGGTTACCAAAGATGGTATTCAAGTTGATCCCAAAAAGATAGAAGTAGTGCAGCAATGGCCACGCCCTACGACAGTAACTGAGATTTGTAGTTTTCTTAGGTTAGTAGGCTATTATCGTAGATTTGTTAAAGATTTTTCAAAAATAGCTGCTCCTTTGACTAGGTTGACTAGGAAAGGGATAAAATTTGAGTGGTCTAATGCTTGGGAAGAGAGTTTTCAGAAATTAAAGGAGCACTTAACTACAGCCCTAGTCTTTACCATTCCTACGGATACTAGAGACTATGTAGTATACTGTGATGTATCTAAAGTGGGCTTAGGCTGTGTGTTAATGCAAAATGGAAGAGTAGTTGCTTATGCATCCAGACAGTTGAAGAAACATGAACAGAATTATCCAACCCATGATTTAGAGATGGCAGTTGTAGTATTTGCTCTAAAGATTTAGAGACATTACCTGTATGGAAGAACTTGTGAGATTTATACAGATCACAAGAGTCTCAAGTATATTTTTCAATAGAAGGATCTTAATTTGAGGCAAAGAAGATGGATGGAACTACTAAAAGATTATGACTGTACAATTTTGTATCATCCAAGCAAAGCAAATGTAGTAGCTGATGCTCTAAGAAGATTGTCCATGGGAAGTTTGGCTCATATAGCAGAGGTGCGACGACCATTGTTAGAAGAAATCCATAAGTTAGAAAGTAAGGGGATAAAGTTTGAAGTAAAAGAACCGGAAATATTATTGACTCATGTGCAACTCCAATCTTCCTTAGTTGAGCAAATCAAAGCCGATCAAGACAAGGATGTTAGTTTGCTCAAGATTAAGAGTGAATTGAAGGATAACAAGGATTCTGAATTCTCAATGGATACTGAAGGGGTCTTAAGATACGGTAGACGATTATATGTCCCAAATGTTAATGATTTGAGGAAACAAGTTTTGGAGAAAGCACATCGATCTACATATACCATACACCCAGGAGCGACAAAGATGTACCAAGACATGAAGGAATTGTATTGGTGGGATGGTATGAAGAGGGATATTGCGAAATATGTTTCCCATTGCCTAACATGCCTGCAGTTGAAAGCTGAACATCAACGACCCGCTGGGTTACATCAGCGAATAGAAATACCAGAATGGAAGTGGGAGAGAATTACTATGGATTTTATCACAGGATTACCAAGGACTCCCAAAGGAAATGATTCTATATGGATCATTATAGACCGCATGACGAAGTCTGCACACTTTCTGCCTATGAAAACAACCTACAACGTAGCTCAGTATGCAAGGCTCTACTTAAATGAAATAGTTACGCTACATGGAGTCCCTATATCGATTATATCTAATCGAGGGCCGCAGTTCACGGCACGATTTTGGAAAGCTTTTCAAGAGGCATTAAGAATGAAGTTGGATTTGAGCACAACTTTTCATCCCCAAACCGATGGTCAGCCTGAGCGTACGATTCAGATTTTAGAAGACATGCTCCGAGCCTGCATTTTTTATTTTGGTGGAAGTTGGGATATGTACTTGTCTTTGGCTGAATTTACGTATAATAATAGTTACCAGACTAGTATACAGATGGCTCCATTTGAAGCTTTGTATGGTAGACGGTGCAGATCCCCCATTAGACAGTTCAAAGTAGGTGAGACTAAACTTATAGGGCTAGATCTTGTACAACAAGCTTTGAACAAGGTAAAGCTGATTAGAGAAAGGCTGCAGGCAGCTCAAAGTAGACAAAAGACGTATGTTGATAATAGCCGAAGGGAGTTATAATTTTTAGAGGGTGAACAAGTGTTCCTGAAAGTCTCACCCATGAAAGGAGTGATAAGATTTGGAAAGAAAGGAAAATTAAGTCATCGGTATATAGGTCCTTTTGAAATATTGGATAGAGTAGGTACAGTGGCATATCGCATAGCTCTGCCACCAGAACTGAGTGATGTTCATCCAGTTTTTCATGTGTCTATGCTACAGAAATACTTACCAGATCTTACTCATGTCATTCAACCCCAAGAGATACAATTGGATAAGAATTTGGCCTATGAGGAAAGGCCTATGTGCATTGCTGATCGGCAAGTGAAAAAGTTGCGGTCAAGAGAAATTCATATGTTTAAAGTGATATGGCAAAATCACTCTTCTGAGGAGGCTACCTGGGAAAGAGAAAATGATATGCGCGCCAGATACCCACTTTTGTTTAATTAATGAGGTTAGTGTTTATCTGTCATGACGATGATGAAATTCGGGGACCGAATTTCTTTAAGGGGGGAAGAATGTAATAGCTGTAAATTTAATAAAGTCTAAAGGAAAGAAAATTTTGAATAATAGAGAGAATTTTGGAAATGGAGATAAGAACCGGTGGAAATAATTTTATTTATCACATGGATTAAAGAATTACAAAAGAAATATGAGAATTTATGTTTTGGCGCGTACTTTTTATATTTTTTAAATGATAGTATTTTGTTATAAGCAAATATATTTTTATTTGTTTAAAAATAATTATGTTTTGCTAAAAGTAAGTAGACTTTTAATTAAAAGAAGTATTGTGTTGCTTAAATAATTATACCAGCCTCTAATGAATTTTTATGGTATTTTTAGAAATATTCTTTCTTTTAATATAAATAAAGATATTTATTTTCAAATTTGTTTTTTAACGATTTTTATCAAGAAAAATTATGATTTAAGAGTTTAACTAAAGATATATGAGAATGGAAATTTTTAGAAATTTTGGGATATTTTATGATGAAAAACGGAATTTATATGAATTTATATAAAAGACAATCCTATTATTAATTATTAAATAATTATTATTATTAAAGAAAGGATAATAAATGGGGACAAGGGGGAGGCATACGGTTGTCTACAACTTTCGGAAGAGAAATCGAGAATTTCAAATAGTGAGTGAATAGTAACATACAACTTTATCTCTCGATCTGGAGTGCCTATTGGCTTCCGATCTCAAAACTGAAGGTGTTACTGGATTCAAGACGAAGAATACTTCAGTTCTGACCGACCAATTTTTCAAATCAGTCGTTGAATCGCCGTAGATCTGAAGTAGAAAATCTCAGTAAAAAGTAAATTCTGAAACTCTTACTTAGAAATCTCAAAATAGAAATCTGACTCTGTAGATGGATTCAGAAGTTAGATAAACATTAGGATATGAATGCGTTTCGGTGATTTGGTAAATTTTTTTGTGGCGGTGAATAGTGATTTCTGATGGTGAATAGTACCCATAGCGTTGACCTATGTTGATCGAGCTCCTAGAGGCTAAATTTAGCAAATCTGGAGTCATTTTCAAGGTTTTTGGACATTCCAGACTTGATTTTGGGTTTTATTTTGTTGAATTCGGATCAGAAACGAGGATTTTAAGGGTGTCCAACTTTGTACCTCAAATTTGTGAGTAGATAATTCTTTCTATGGCTTGTTTTTACTCTTCGTGAACTTTACATTGCTAAATGAGTATGTTTACATGTTATTTATACTTTCATATATTTCTGAAATGGTTTGAAATATCTGAAATGGTTGAAATATGATATTTAGTTCAAGAAGAGTATGAATTTTGATACACATTGAACATGTGATATTTAAATGTATTTCGCATTACACGGCAAAGAAATTATGTTATGCATGTGACGTTGAATTATAAAGTGATACGTTTGCCTCGGATATGGGCATGATTATATGTTTCCCCTAATTGGGAAGTTTTGATAGATGAATATACTGAGACTGAAAAGTCTATTTTATATTGAGAATTGTATAATGGATTATATGGCATATGTGCATATGGTATTTTCTGTGGAAGAATCTTATTGGAAACACTGCCTGCTAACAGGAGGTGATATTAGCCCTAGTGCGCACCTTGATTGCCTCAGCTAATAGGGGATGTGGTGCTAGCCTCGTGTGAGGGCCAACACACGAGAGATTATATGTGAAGGAGAGCGGAATGCCTCCTATATATGGGCGAAATACCTGTTATATGATGGCGAGATACCAGTTATATGAGATGTTATTTGCCTTCCCTTGGTGTGTGCTTGGGAAAGACCCATACAGAGTCTCTTCGCATGTGCTCTTGAATGGTTGTAGGGCAAACCTCAGCGGGATGCTGAGTTTAGGCAAATCCTATACCACCAAAGTACAGAAGGGGTTAAACTCTTGTATGGTGGTTCTGATATGGAATCCTCCGAATAAGTTATATGAGGAATATTTGATGCATAACACTATTTGATAAATGATTTTACATTTTTGTATATTGTAACAACTCCATTTAAGTATCAATTTTTTTTTTAAATACCATGAAGTTATTACCTCGTTACAACTTAACTCAATATAACATTTATTTAATTTATACAATACAGAGTTCACATACATGTCATTAATTAAAACATACGTATAACATATCAAACACATAAAAATCTATATCTTATTTATTATGGTTGACCAATTCCGGAGATACAGGTGCGGGTGGTTGCACCTTCACCGGGATCTAAACCAACTCGACCACAAACATTTTATTTACTTTTGGAATCTGCCCAACATAAAGTACTCGATCCAACGTGCACTAAAAGCCAGAGTTATAGAAAAATCTGCATAACTAATTTTCTAAACATGATATTGAAATATAGTGAGAATTAAATCTCAGTAAGTTCAACAATAAATCATCATCAATATAGCTCATCACATCATGTTCAGCTGTATAAACTACAGAAAATATTTTTGGTCACATGAATGTATTATATCTATGCACATAAGAATCATACAGTAATAATATGTATGACAGGAGTAACTATTTTTAGAATATCATATGATGGCCAACAACTTATTCTCATTTCAAGCTACCCCGGTCAGGGTGAGTATCCTCTACTCTCCGGTACGGGCTTTTCTCGCTCCGTCCGACATGGCACACTTTCTCTTTCTTTTTTCATAATTATAATCATAACCGTTGGTAGGGCGTCCCCTACTGGTGCACCACACAGATTGCCATGTGATCGTGCCCATTTCTTTTCTTTTCACAATGATAGCCAAAAATATACTTTCAATAACAAGTATGTTCATCAAAATATAATTATTACTAAAAATCATTGGTAATCATGCTATGAACATAACCATTTCAAATATCACTTTATAAAATATTTCCATGTCAAAATTTCACACTTAAGATAGTAAGAAGTTCATACAATGGCAATGGCTATGGCTATACTAGTCATTTATTAAGATTCATCTTCTTTTTTAAATACTAATTTTATTTCTTTATTTTCTTGATGCAGGTTTTCATCTTATCTAACCTTCTCTTACTAATCAAAGCATAACTCCCTCAATTTAACTCTGATGTAGGTGATCTTGGTGTCAATTTCAAGATAAAACAATTATCTAAAACTACTATGTTGCACATTGTAGCAAAATATTAAGAAATTAAGGTGATATTACTCCCTAAATGTATAGGTTATTTCTTCTCGGATAGGTTCTGACATCTACCTACTAATCGGAACATATCTACCTCATATGGACTCCAACTTGAGTGATTCCAGTGGCTAAAAATCCGTGACACACATATCTATAATTCTTATGTTAATCATTTATTTTAATTCCATACAGATAATTCCTAGAAATTAAAATACAAAAGCTGTCTAAACATATTCTTCCCTGATAAACCATTTTCTGACCTTTGACTACTAATAAGCTCATATCATCCTCATATGGACTCTAAATTGAATGATTCCAGTGGCAAAAAATTTGAGACACACATAGATATAATTCTTTTGTTAAACATTTATTTTAATTCTATACAGATAATTTTCAAAAATTAAAATACAGAAGTTGTCCTAACATAATCTTCCCTGATGAACCATTTTCTGACCTTTTACTACTAATCAGCTCATAGCTTCCTCATATGGACTCCAAATTGAATGCTTCCAGTAGCTTAAAATCCATGACACACATAGCTATAATTCTTATGTTAACCATTTATTTTAATTCCATACAGATAATTCTCAAAAATTAAAATACAGAAGCTGTCCTAACATATTATTCGCTAATGAACCATTTTCTGACCTTTGACTACTAATCAGCTCATATCATCCTCATATGGACTCCACATTGAATGATTCCAGTGGCTTCAAATCTGTGACACATATATCTTTAATTATTATGTTAACTATTTATTTTAATTCCCTACAGATAATTCTCAGAAATTAAAACACAGAAGCTATCCTAACATATTCTTCCTTGATGAACCTTTTTCTGACCTTTGCTTACTAACCGGACCATATCTACCACATATGGACTCCAAATTGAATGATTCCAGTGGTTAACAATCCATGACACACATAGATATAATTCTTATGTTAACCATTTATTTTAATTCCATACAGATAATTCCCAGAAATTAAAATACAGAAGCTGTCCTAACATATTCTTCCCTGATGAACCATTTTCTGACCTTTGCTTACTAATCGGACCATATCTACCACCTATGGACTCCAAATTGAATGATTCCAGTGGCTAAAAATCCATGACACACATAACTATAATTCTTATGTTAACCATTTATTTTAATTCCTTATAGATTGTTCCAAGACATTAAAACACCGAAGCTTAAAATTCTGCCACCCATAGCCATACCCATGCAGAACTATCTACACCAACCTAAATATTCAAACATACATCACATGCAAGATCAATATGTAACATGATATAGCAACATCATAACCAATCATAAAAGTTCCAAGATCAAAATCTCATATGAATATTATAAGTTTCAAAAGTTTTCTTCAAAAAGAAATACTGTTAAACTTACCTGGAGCACTTAGTCCCCTAGACTTCTCCTTCCTCTTTCTTCCTCTTCTTTCCTCACTCTACCTTGCTTCTATTTTTCTTCTCCCTCACTTGGACGAAATTATAATGTTGTAAGGGTGGATTTTCTTATATAGACCACCAAATAATTCAACTTTCATGATCATGGGTCTACCTTATCACAATTAGGATACACTTTGTTGAATTTTTGGAAAACAAACAACTTATGTTCTTGTCTTCCTCTTCCTTAGTCAAGATATGCATAGAAAAAGGAGATTTGTATTTTGAAAATTCTGATGATATGTTCTTAAGATAAGGGAAAAGGTCCCTTTGATTTAGGGATTCTTTTCCATTTTCTTTTGTCTTAAACAAGTATGATAGGTTTTCCTTTTTAGGTGGAAAATTTCTAGCCCTTGAATCTCCATTATTTGGTTGATATTATTTGTGTGGGATAAGAATGTTTTGTCCTAATGCCATGTATTATCATACCACTTGCTAGAATTATGAGTGTAGGATATAGATGTTTTTGTCCTAAAGTCTTGTATTATCATGCCACTTGCCAAAATGATGAATGTAGAATCACACCACTTGCTAAATTTTTGTCTTAATGCCATGTAACCTAATCTTTATTATTACATTATTATATCATCACCTAATTTATTTTATTTTATTTTTCCTCTTGGATTTGGGCTTATTCCTACCCATTATGGGCTTATTCCTACCCATTTTCTTTGCTTTGGATAAAATTCTACCTTTCTTGGAGGGCTTGGTCACATTTTCATAATTTTTGGGCTATTGGTCCAATTACTATATCCTAGTCCAAGTCTATGTTTTATTTCTTGCTTAGGTTATCCAATGGCTTGCTAGAAACTTATGTGAAGTGGAAAAAACTCTATATGAAGTGTCCATAGGTAAAAGCCCAATGTATGGGTAAAGATTTTAAACTTAGTAACTCTAGTTCTTGAATTAGGAAAAATTACCCTAATTCAATGTTCTTGAAATTTTAATACCTTTACTTATTTCTAAAAATTTATCTTCCTTATCCAAGAATTTTGCATCTCTTTAGTATGTTATTTCTAATTTCTTTCCTATTAGATTTTCCCTCTTTATTTGTTCTCTTAATGTTAGAAACATTTTCTATGCATATACATAAGGTGAAGAATTTCTAAGGATTTTCCTTAGATATTTAAAATATTTTCTAATAAATTTTATTTCCTTAATTAAATTTTTATGTACTATTATCAATAAAAGAAAAGAAATTAGGGATATTACATATATGATTTTGAATATGAATATGAATACGAATTGTTAACAGAGATGTTTTGAAATGCGAGTCCCATATGAATGTACTTCTGAATGTAACTTTTCTTTATAAGAAACTTTGAAATGAAAAGTACATCCATATGTTGACCTTAGAGGTTATAGGAGGTGTTATCTGCTCATTGATTTGTAAAACTCACTACACGATGTGGATCTATTTTTCAGATAAAGACACAGAGTTTGGTCCAACAGCCACGTGATCGACTAGGGGTCGTACGTCAGGGGTGAGCCTACATTGTTTCTAGGCTCTCAGTGTTTTATATTGTAATATATTTGTACTCTAGAGTTGCTCTGAACGTCACAGGCAGGATCCTGGTTTCCACTGTAAACCTGATATATATAGACTTGGCATGTATAATTAATAGTATTGTTAATTTGTAAACGTGTGATAATACTCATATATGTGATATTGTGAGATTAATGGCAAATGGATAATGATAAGGTTATCGGATATTAGAAGTATTCACATTCCTAAAGTAGGGGTGTGACAACAATCGCATCAATTAAACCCTAATTAACAAGCAATCATTTAACACATCGATAAAGCATAGCTTATTAACCGCATGAAGAACTAAAGAAACTGACAGAGCTAAATAAATATAAACACATCGGCTATATCTAATTTAGTTAATTATTCATCATATATTCAATGATTTATAATTCAAAATCCTCAAACCTATTTGCCTCATGAATCACATAGTTGAAGACTTCGGTCAAAACATAATTCAGCAGTAGATTAATAGGCCTCCTAGCAATCATATGAATAATCATTAAGAAGAAGAGCAAATGAATAATCAATACTCAATTAAGATTGAAATAATAAAATAAATTTCAAATCTCACAATGCATGAATATCCCTTGAGGTTTCAATCTACCTATACCAACTAACAATAACTAGCCACGCAGGGCCATAAAAAACTCTAAATAAGAATTGAAGAATGTAATTAAGAACTTGGATGATTGATTGAATCCATTATCTGCTTGTTTTCCTCCCTTTTTATAGATTCACTCCTCTTAATTGAAGTACGAGTGTTTCTAGGTCAAATCACAGGACTTCAATTGGAGTCAAGAAAACCTAAAAATCACAAATTTGGCAAACTGATGTGGCGACGCTTCAAAAATCAACTATCGAGGTGCCACGGTGCCTGAGATAGCATCGGGGCACTCTGGTTCTGACCCTCGGGCGCCACGACAATCGGTGCTTCTGGGCATCCAACGCTGCAGGGCGCTAGGGAGCGTCGCGGCCCTCCAAACCTACAATGATGCAGGACCTAGAAAATTCCAAAATTTGTCAAAGTTCTGAACGTAAAAGTTGTATCGCTATGTCTCTTCTTTCCATAGCCTCTGGAATCACCTTAATCCGATCAAAATTGAAGGAGATATGCTAAAATTAGTGACAAAAGGTCAAAATTCATCCTGTTACACTGTGATTCTGATTTGTGAGCTCTGTAACACTATGAAATATCCATAATTTTACAAAATGTTCAACATAAAGGTTGTAGATAATTGTGTTATAGTTTTATAGCCATTTGAATCACTTTTATTGGAGTTCATAACAAGGAGATATATTCTAAACAGTGTTAAAAGATCTAGAATCCCTGCAATGTAGCATTTTTCCATGAATTTCTTATATTTTTCTTCTCTTTTCTTGTTCCTTTGTTCCTACAACACAAAACATAAAACTAAGATAATACCTAATCATATTTTAATTAAATCAATCAAAAAGTAAGTTTAAAGGTATTAATATCATGCTTAATTAAGATCACATCAAATACCCCCACACTCAACATTTTGCTTGTCCTTAAGCAAAATAATCCCTAAAGACGAAAAACAACAATCAATATACGTAGTGAGTGTTAGAATTATCAAAACTTTGCCTCATAACATAAAAGTATACTTGAGAAAAATTTTGGAAGGTCATAATCATGCACAAGATTAACACAAATGCAATCTATTATTTTATCCTTCTGAATCCCTAATGTGTTTGTGTTCTTGAGTCAATAAATTTCTTTTTACCCTAATGCATTTATATATCCCAAAATTTGGCTTGTAGATCTCTAATTATTTTAGGATTTCTATATGCTTATTCTTCATGCCACTCTCCACTAATATAAGCCAAAACTACCTCTAGGATCAATAGGACTTTATTTAGCTTGTAATGTGGCTAGGGTATAAGGTAGGATAAATGATACAAATTTAGGCTCAATCACCCAGCACCACATGATTAATTATGATCTATTGAGCTTTTTTTAAAAATTTGGGGAGATTTCCCCCACACTCATTTTCTTGTTTCATTTGAATTTAATCCATCATTTTCCTCAATTCTCTAATTTTTTTCTTCACAGCATTTGCTTTTATCCTCTTTGGATTTTTCTTCTCTCTTCTTTGCGTAATTATCTTTTTTTTTCTTTGCATAATTATTTTCTTTTCCTTACTCCACCCTTCCACCCTTCTGTAAATAAAGCTCTACAAAAAAAGTATTCAGAAAAATAATCATAGAGTGAGTGAATAGGATAAAAAATAAGGATATTCATACAAAATTTGGCTTTCGGCTCATTTGTGGTTTTTAGAAGGAAAAGTTCATTAAGATCAAAATAGAGGAATTAAGGATATTTCATTGTTTAGGTTTTGCTTGCAAGGCTTAATCTATCCAATAATGCCTAAATTATCTTCTAAATAATAGTATTAACCTAGGATTTCGCCTCAAAAAGCATTCAAATAAGTTCTAGAATCCTATGGAGATCATGAAATATATTTGAATTATATAAACCTTCTCTAAGTAAAAGATAAATTGAATGCCCAAAGTTATTGTGCAAACATATTTCAGGATTCTAAAGTCAAAAGTAATAAATTGCAAAATGGATAAAATTGCACACAACCATGAATTTTCTACATTTTTCAAGAGTTAAAAAAAATTTGGATAGTCATATCATTGGCTGTTGGTTGTGCCTGACATCTCAAAACATAAATTGAAACACTCACACAATCACTCAACTTGCTAAACGCAATAAAAGTGCATTAATAGGGAAAATTAGAAAATTGATGCTCAAAATAGGGTCACAATTATTCAGACAACTATACTTCCACCCCCACAATTATTCAGACAATTTAATTTCATCTTTTTGAGATTCTGCCAAAGCATGGGGTAATTTTCCTCTATCTTTGAGTAGGGCATATTTATTTGAAGTTATCACTGGGGGTGGTTCTCCACTGTATATGCCCTTTAAATGGCTAGGGAATCCCTTTCAACCTAGGTCAAGACACTGAAAAATAGAAGGTATAGGCATCTTATTAGAAATTGGTAATAACATAGAAAGATCCTTACCTGTTTGCTACACTTTTGGAGCTTCTACTCCTATTGTAATTTTCTCTTGGAATTTTGAATTCAAGGTAGAGTCCATAGCCTCTTTCTTAGTAGGCTTACTAGTGTCAACTTCCAAGTCATCTTTTTCATTTAGTGCAGAATTTTCCTTTTTTTTCCACTAATGATGCTGGGGCTGGACTTTCAATTTCAAAATTTTAAGCCTCTAGTCGACTGACTGTTATTGCTAGTTGACCTATTTGATTTGTCAAGCTTTGGATGTTGGCACTTGCCTCTTGTTAAAACTGATTAGTATTATGTACAAGAGATTTAATGATTTCTTCTAAAGAACTACTTACCTAAGAATCTTGAGATGTAGTCTATGTAGGATAATAGGCATGTTGGTTATGATGAAAATTTCTAAAATTTTGATCTCTAGGCCAATTTTGTGTATTCACATACCTAAAGTTGGAATGATTCTTCCATCCAGAATTATACATGTTTAAATAAGAATCATACTTCCCTTGTGGTTGCACTGGAAAACCACTAACCATATTTACTTGCTCAAATGATTCTTCATAAAAAGTTGGGTACCCATTAGAAGGATACCCCATGGTTGAATGATTTTCATAGTACTTCTCTCTTTGCATATTTTTTACACATTGACAAACAAGAGAAGTTAAATTTGCAAGTTGCTGTTCAAGGGAAGAATTACATACCTCACTAGCATGTTTTAATGGAGAGCCCAGCCTAGAGCCAAATTGTTGAAAATTGGCTACCATATTCATGGTTATGAACAAAAAGGAAAAAAAATCACAAAAGGTAAATAGACACGGTCCCCGGCAACGGCACTAAAATTTGGTGCGTACTGTCGCAGGTACACCTAAATTGATACTTTACCTCTAAAATAATCTATAGTAATGGGAGTAAGGATCGATCCCACAGAGACTGGTATTACCTTATGTGATTGAAAAAGGGGGGATTGATAATCGCAATTTAAGTAAAGTAAACAATAATGAAATTAAATAAGAAAGAGAGATTAATGATAAAGATGTTGGTTTCAGTTGATATCCACCGTCAAGGGATTGCATTGATCATTGACAACATAATCAATCTGTAATTGAATATCTATCATTGGGTTTCTAACCCTGTTCCTCCTTAAGTCTAGTAAATTAATGACAATCGCACCAATTAAACCCTAATTAATAAGCAATCTTTTAACACATCGGTAAAGCATGGCTTATTAACTGCATGAAGAACTAGAGAAACTGACAGAGTTAAATAAATATAAACACATCGGCTATATCTAATTTAGTTAATTATTCATCATAGGTTCAATGATTTATAATCCAAAATCCTCAAACCTATTTGCCTCATGAATCACAGAATTGAAGACTTTGTTCAAAATATAATTTAGTAGTAGATTAAGACAGACAATATACTAATAGGCCTCCTAGCAATCATATGAATAATCATTGAGAAGAATAACAGATGAATAATCAATACTCAATTAAGATTGAAATAATAAAATCAAATCCAAATCTCACAATTCATGAATATCCCTTGAGGTTTCAATCTACCTCTACTAACTAAAAATAACTAGCCACGCAAAACTATAAAAAAACTCTAAAGAAGAATTGAAGAATGTAATTAAGAACTTGGATGATTGATTGAATCTATTCTCTGTTTTCTTTCCTCCCTTTTTATAGATTCACTCCTCTTAATTGAAGTAGGAGTGTTTCTAGGTCAAATCTTGGCCCATCGAGCTTCAATTGGAGTCAAGAAAACCTAAAAATCGCAAATTCGGAAAACTAATGCGGCAGCGAGCGACGTGGCGCTTCGAAAATCAACTATCAGGGTGCCACAACGCCTGAGCTAGCGTCAGGGTGCTTTGGTTCTGACCCTCAGGCACCGCAGCGCTAGGGCTCAGGCATCGCAGCACCCGATGCTTTTGGGCATCCAACACCGCGAAGCGCTAAGGAGCGTCGCGGCCCTCCGAACCTACAATGATGCAGCACTGCGGTGCCCAAAAAATTCCAAAATTTGTTAAACTACCAAACACAAAATTTGTATCTCTATGTCTCTTCTTTCCATATCCACTAGAATCACCTTAATCCGATCTAAATTGAAGGAAATATGCCAAAATTAGTGACCAAAGGTCAGAATTCATCCTGCTGCACTGTGATTCTAATTTGTGAGCTTTGTAACGCTATGAAATCTCCAGAATTTGACAAAATGTTCAACATAACAGTTGTAGATAATTATGTTATCATTTCACAACCACTTGAATCACTTTGAGTGGAGTTCATAACAGGGAGATATGTTCTAAACAGTACTGAAAGGTCTGGAATCCCTACAAGGTAGCATTTTTCCATGAATTTCTTATCTTTTCTTCTTTCTTTGTTCCTACAACACAAAACATAAAACTAAGATAATACCTTACCATATTTTACTTAAATCGATCAAAAAGTAAGTTTAAAGGTATTAATATCATGCTTAATTAAGATCACATCACCTATCTTCCTCAATATTAGTTTTCATCATGGTCATTTCCATCTCATTGTAGTAATCATCTACACTCATAGGTCCTTGATGTAGATTTTATAGTTTTCTGAACAAATCTCTATAGTAATGGCTAGTAACAAACCATTTTCTCATCACAACCTTCATCGTTTCCTATGATTGAATGGGTCTCTCACCACTTCTCTTCCTATTAATTGCTAATTGATCCCACCATATACTAGCATAATCAATAAACTCAATAGCAGCTAGCTTCACATTTTTCTCCTCAGTATAGGCATGACACTCAAACACATGTTCCAATTTCCTCTTCTACTGTAAGTAAATTTTAGGGTCACTTTTACCTTAGAATGTAGGAATTTGATGCTTGCCAAGCCATTATCACACCTAAGAGCTGTCCTCCTTTCCTTTCTTGACCCAAATCCTTCACCATCTAAATCTTCCCCTTCTTCCTCATCAAACCCAAGCTGTTTGGTAGGTTGAGGCTTGAATGGTGACTCGAGGTTATCCAGCCTCATATTCAACAACTTAAGTTGCCCTTGAATTGCCTTCATGAAGAGTTTAAGGTCAATTTCAAGTTGATCTTTTTCACTGCTCATGTTTGTCTAACAAACCTCACGTGTTTGTACTCAATTTTACTCTGTTTCTCTTAAAGCTCTTAAATAAGAACCTGATCAACAAGCTTATCAAAGGAAACAAGTGAATTAAGAATGATAAGAATAAAATTTCATACAATGACAACAACCCTAAAAGCTAAATTTGAGAAAAGAGGGATAATATAACCAGTATGCTGTTTTTCGCCTTCCTTCTCTCTTTTTTTGAACAAATTTTTTCTTAATGAACTTTTGCTCACTTTTTTTTACGAATTTTTTTTGGAATAAGAAACCAAATTGGACTAGGACTAGGACTCCTTTTTTGTGAAGGAATTAAACTATAAGTAGGAAAAAGAAGTAGACTAAAACTAGGACTCTATCTTTTTTGTTGTTGAAGGAATTAGACTATAAGTAGGAAAAGAAAATTGACTAGAACTAGGACTTTAATCTAACCTAAAGAAAAGTAGAAAAATAAGAATGACTTTAGAATACAAATAAAAGAAAAAAAGATAGAACACCAACCAAATTTCAAGGAGCCAATGCTTTAAAACCAAATGATGCGTTTCCTTATGCCAAGAAATAGTGTTTGGTGGAAACAAGGATTGCCTTGAAAATTTAATGGATGTTTTGATCGCCACGAGTTGCTTTGATAAGATCGAATTCAGTTCTTTGCCCAAGAATCAAGGGAAACTCTCACTTTGGGAGAAAACTCAATTATTATTCATCATCAAAATCTCTAAATTACAAGAACATAAAGAAACCTTATATAGTCAATCAATCCTAAAAATAGTAGGAAACCCTTAAAACTCCTAATTGGACTTTCAATAGAATATGCCCTATATGGTCCAAACAACACTAGTTATTTGACCCAACTAAACTAACAAAAATAACCCATAATTAAACTAATATTTGGCCAACATAAAAAATAGGCCCAAATTACATTAAATACTAATAATATTTAAAAGAAAGCATATAACATAAAGGCTATAATACATCTTTAGTCCATGCAGATTTGGACTAGTTGTCTTCAAGATCCAACAAGCCTCCAAGAATGCCCATCTATTCGGCCTCAAGTTTATGCTCCAAACTATCCTCTTTAATGCTATCCTTGAGGCTAAAAAGTGTGACCCACTTAACGTCTTGACTTGGCCCAACAACTTCCTCTTTAACTTGCACATCCAAGATCAAACACAATAAAACTTCTTTAACCCGCTTTGCCTTGTTTCTAGTCATTGGACTGCTCATCCCTTGTAAGGGATCTTGAGAATGGTTTGGAATAGGTTTACCAGCACCTTGATCTCAATCATGTCATATGATCCTATAACATCATGTTAAGAAATTAGAAGGCTGTGTATACAAGTAGAATGATTATACCATCAATCATATTAGCTTCATGCAAAAATGGCTTAATGTAATAGCACGGAAGATTTTAAGATTATTAACATAAAAGAGTAATCTCATCACAAAATTTAAAGGCAAACACTGGCTGGGACAAGTCGCGCAGGATAGAAACAAATTGTTCTCCCATAGTGAGGTCCTCTTACTGATTTTCATAAAATGCACGTCATACTATTTTGTAATAAATTCCTTAAGGATGAGTTTGGCCTCAATAACAATTTTATTTTTTATTTTTTCCATTAGGAGTTATAGAGATGCCTTTGGGACTTTCCACTTGTTAATAATAGAAACTATGTCTAGTAGTCTTTCTATATGATTTGTTCTTTAGATAAGCTTAAAGATCTACTACATTATGTTCTCTTTCATCTCTTCTAATTGAGACTATTAGTTTATGGTTTTGAAATATGTTAGAAATTATAGTAAAAACATTATGGGCATTCATGGACTTTCACTTAACAACTTTAGAGTTGAGATGGTTCATGACGCAAAATATTAGAATATGCCAATGGGAGATCTATGAATGAAGCATGTCCTGCAAGCATGAACAACAAAAGACATTTAAAAAATGCAAACAAAGACAAAATAAAATTGATATGAATTGCTACTAGACTTGTTCTCCTAGGTACAACCATAAGAGAGTGATAGATTCAAGTTGAAAAGATCTTGTGAAACAAGTTTTAGAAAATAAATTATCCATATATATGAGTTAGTAATTTTTCAAATTATTTAAAACAAAAATGGTGAAGGTTAATTGAATATAAAGGAAAGTGCATCTATATCTTTATATATACCCATCCTTAGGAAGTTGTCCTAGATCTACCAAAAATATCTTCCAAAAGTATATAATTCGAGAGTGTACCTTTGATATATGAGTACCAAGGCTTCTAAGCACACCACAACATTTTAAGCATATAAAAACTCCAATATTTGCTGACCTGAAAAGGCAGTTTGAAAATGACTTCACAGTTGCAAAAAAAAAGGTAATATTCATTATGGATTCTTCATCATATTTCAATTCATATCGTTAGTTTCCTGCGGCTTCATGGCAAGGATGCCTCATTAACACTTTACATAAATACTCAACAAACCACAAAAATTAAGAGTACCAAGGTGACAATAATTACGCCCATTTAGGACTTGGAGCTTTACAATCAGCACAAAAGCAATTATCCTTTTGAAGTAATAGATCTTTTAATCTCCTTTTACCAATAAAAGATCCACCAATCATTCAACTTCTTAAAAAAATAAAAGAAGAAAAACCCATTTAATTTTATCCCAAAAATTAAAAAAATTCTTAAGCTATTATGCTTAAATTCAAGCTCTTAATTAAAAGCCTGAACGTTAGATAGTTAGGATAAATATTACATGATAAACTATGGAACTAAAAAAAACAAGTGGAGAGAAAGCTACCAAATAAAGTAAACTAACAGACGAGACAACAATATTGTCCAGCCTCAAGCTTTACCTCAAGGATAAAATGGAAAAAAGAAATAAAACCCATCAAGAAGCATGGAGTTTAACAATAATTCTGAAAATAAAGCAAATAAAAATAGTTTAAATGCATAAGTATTATGGGTCAATAATTCCCATTTAATAGAACTGATGGGAAAGTTTTGCAAGGCAATTATAAAATCTCTCAATTGCCAACACCACATTAATTAATACTATTATACTAAATATCATAAGCATACATAAGGAACGCCTACCAAGTTGTAGCTGATTGCTCATTGCCTTGCTTAAATGTTAAATGTAACAACCCCATTTTTTTACGTGTGTATATATATATATATATATATATATATATATATATATATATATATATATATATATATATATATATATATAATCCCATAAAGTCATTACCTCTCTACTTCTAACTATTTAATTCATAATAACATTCAATTAAATTAACCAAGCATAATTAAGGTTTATAGTATACCATTAACATTGATACAATTCTGGGTTCACATATATATATATATATATATATATATATATATATATAATCCCATAAAGTCATTACCTCTCTACTTCTAACTATTTAATTCATAATAACATTCAATTAAATTAACCAAGCATAATTAAGGTTTATAGTATACCATTAACATTGATACAATTCTGGGTTCACATACACATCATTAATTTAAAATGTCTGTACAAAAATTAAACACATATATGTCTACATCTTATTCATCTATATTGACCAATTCGAGGAATACGAGTGCGAGTGATTGCACCTTTACAGGGATCTTAGCGAACTTAACCCAACGTATGCTAAAAGTCGGTCATAAATAATATATGCATATTTAGTATTTGATCATGATATGGAAATATAGTGAGAATTAAATCCCAATAAGTTCAATAATAAATCATAATTATCATCAATATAGCTCATCATGTCATGTTTATCTGTATAAGCTACAACAAATATCTTAGGTCATATGAATGCACTTTATCTATGAATATGAAAATCATATAGTAATGACATGTACGACATGAATAAATATTTTCATAATATCGTATGATAGCTATCAATTTATTTTCATATCAAACTACCCCAATTAGGGTGAGTACTTTCTACTATTCAGTACGGACTTTTCTCGCTCTGTCTAACATTGAGTGATTTCAGTGCTAAAAAATCTGAGACATATATCTACATTCCTTATGTTAACCATTTCTTTTAATTTCCAACCTATTCTTCCTAGAATTCCAAAAACATAAGCTTCCTTAGTTACTTCGAAATCCAGTTTTCTTAGCCTAGCATTTCCTAAAGTTCTAGTTCATCCTTTTATTAAGTCCTCTTCTATTTTTCTTCCAAATTTTCACCTAACCAAAGAATTACTCATCTCAACATTTAATTATATTTCTTACTTAATTTAACATATTCCATCATCAACTTCAAAAGAAAAACATAATCAAATCATACACCATTAAGGGTGTTTCCCAACAGAAATTTCTCATGTCCTTCTTCTAAATTTTTAAGGCCATACTCATTTTATCAATTTAATCATATTCCATGAATTTTTCACCACATTCAAATATACATAACAGTAGCATAAAAGCCCTAAATTTTTGCCTCCCATACCAACCGAAGTATTCAAAACATCCATTATATGCAAGATAAATATGTAACATGATATAGCAACATCCATGGCCAATCATCAAAGTAGCAAATATTATAAATTTTATCAAAGTTCTAAGATCAAAATCACATATAAATGTTACAAATTTAAAAGCTTTTCTTTAAAAAGAGAAATTGTTAAACCTACCTAAATATGTCCTTAACTCACTTAGTGAATTTTTTTTCTTGTTTCCTCTTAAAAGAAGTAGCAAGATTCCTCCCTTCCCTTAACTTTTCCTGCAGCTTAAATAATAGAAGGAGGATGAGTTTTAAAATCCAAGGATGAAGAAAAAAGATGAATTCAAGTGGAGATTAAGCTAACTTACCTTGAGTACTTAGTCCTCTAGACTTCTCCTTCTTCTTCCTTCCTTTCTTTCTCTCATTTCCTCACTCTACCTTTCTTCTATTTTTCCTCTCCCTCACTTGGACGAAATTATAATGTTATAAGGGTGGGTTTTTCTTAAATAAACTATTAAGTAGTTCAACTCTCATAATCATGGGTCTACCTTATCACAATTAGGATGCACTTGGTTATTTTTTTGGGGAAGAAAACTCATGTTCTTGTCTTCCTCTCCCTTAGTCAAGATATGCATAGAAAAAGGAGATTTATATTTAGAAAATCATGATAAAATGTTCTTAAGACAAGGGACAAAGTCCCTTTGATTTAAGGATTCATTTCATTTTTCTTTTGTCTCACTCAAGTATGATAAGTTTGCCTTTCTAGGTGGCAAATTTTCAACCTTTGAGTCTCTTTTACTTGACTGAAATTATTTGTGTAGGATAAGGATGTTTTGTCATAATATAATGTATTATTACCTACTTGATGAAATTATGAATGTAGGATATAGATGTTTTTTCCTAATGCCATGTATTATTACCTACTTGCTGAATTTATGAATGTGGGATATAGATATTTTGTCCTAATGCCATATATTATTACCTACTTGTTGAATTTATGAATGTAGGATATAGATGTTTTGTTCCAATGTCATGTGACCTAATCTTGATTATTATTACACTACTATTTTCTTACATGGTCCTTTTTTTTCCTCTTGGATTTGGGCTCATTCTTGGCCATTTCTTTTGCTTTGGCTAAAAGTTTACCTTTCATAGAGGGCTTAGTCACATTTTCATAATTTTTTTGGCTATCGGTCCAACTTCTATATCTTAATTCAAGTCTATGTTTTATCTCTTTCTTGGACTATCCAATTGGCTTGCTAAAAACTCATGTGAAGTGGAAAAACTCTATATGAAGGGTCCATAGGTGAAAGTCCAATGTATGAGTGGAGATGTTAAACTTAGGAACTCTAACTCTTGAATTAAGAAAAATTACCCGAATCTAATCTTCTTGAAATTTTAAAACCTTTACTTACTTCCCAAAAATTTATCTTCCTTGCCCAAGAATTTCGCCTCTCTTTAGTATGTTATTTCTAATTTTTCCTATTAGGTTTTTTCTCTTTACTTATTTCCTTAATGTTAGAAACATTTTCTATGCATACACATAAGGTAAAGAATTTCTAAGGCTTATATCTCCTTAGATATCTAAAACTTGTTTAATAAATTTTATTTTCTTAATTCAATATTTATATACCTTTATTAATAAAATAAATGAAATTAGGGATGTTATATTTCTCTCCCACTAAAAGAAATTTTGTCCTCAAAATTTTAGAAATTACCTAATAAGAACAATTATGGATATTTCTTCCTCATAACTTCTTCCAGCTCCCAAGTTGATTCTTCCAAAGTCAAACTTTTCCATAAAACCTTAACCAGGGGAATGATTTTATTCCTAAATTGCTTCACGTCAGTGTCCAATGTGGATGCTAGTACTAGCTAGTATATCATATTCTCCTTTATTTGGATTGCTTCATCTCGTATTACATGTAAGGAATCTGGAAGATACATTCAGAGCTGTGATACATGGAAAACATTATGCAGGTTGGATAAACTAAGTGGGAGGGAAACTTGATATGTTGATATCCCTACGTTCTTTAGAATTTGGTTGGGTCCCAAAAATCGCAGATTTAACTTTCTGGTTTTGAGAGACCTACCAACTCTAATAATCAGAAAAAGTTTCAAAAATACATAGTCTCCTTCCTCAAACTTCAGAGGTCTAAGTCTCTTATCATAGTAACTCTTTTGCCAACTCTGAGTTGTAAGTATTTTGTTTCGTATCATCCTGATTTGTTTACTAGTTTGTTGAACTAGATTAAGACCCAACAAGTTCTTTTCTCCTACCTCAAGCTAACATAGTGGAGATCGGCACTTCCTATCGTATAAAACTTCGTAAGGGGCCATTTTAATACTAGAGTGATGTAACAACTTTTTTATATTTATTATTATACAATATAAAATTCACATACACATCACTAATCAAAACGTACATGCAACATTTCAAACACATAAATATCTACATCTTATTTATTCTGGTTGACCAATTCCGAAGATTCGGGTGCGGGTGGTTGCACCTTCACCGGGATCTGTGCCAACTCACCCACAAACATTTTATTTAGGATCCGCCCATCATAGAATAACTCGATCCAACGTGCACTAAAAGCCAGAGCTATAGAAAAATATGCATAACTAATTTTTTGAACATGACATGGAAATACAGTGAGAATTAAATCCCAGTAAGTTCAAAAATAAATCTTTATCAATATAGCTCATCACGTCATGTTTAGCTGTATAAACTACAGTAAATAACTTTGGTCACATGAATGCACTGTATCTATGCACATGAGAATCGTACAGTAATGACATGTATGACATGATTAATTATTTCAAAATATCATATAATGACTATCAATTTATTCTCATATCAAGCTACCCCGGTCAGGGTGAGTATTTTCTACTCTCTGGTACGGGTTTTTCTCGCTCCGTCCGACATGGCACACTTTCTCTTTCTTTTCTCATTAACATATTCATAACCATTGGTAGGGCGTCCCTTACTGGTGCACCACACGGATCGCCATTTGACCGTACTTATTTCTTCTCTTTTTACACTAATAGCCAAAAATATGATTTGAAATAACAAGTATGTTCATTATACTCACATACCATAATGTTTCATCAAAATATTTCCATGTCAAAATTACACACTTAGAATGGTAAGAAGTTCATGCATTGGCAATGGCTATAGCATATACTAGTCATTTATTATTTTCATTTATAAAATTCTTCTTCTTTTTTTAAATATTAATTTCATTCCTTTATTTTCTTGATGCAAGTTTTCATCCTATCTGACATTCTCTTACTAATCAGAGGATAACTCCCTCAATTTAACTACGATTTAGGTGATCTTAATATCACTTTAAGGATAAAACAATTATCTAAAACTCTTATGTTTAACAGTTGAACGAAATATTAAGATATCTTGGTGATATTACTCCCTCAAAGTACAGGTTATTTCTTCTCGGGTAGGTTCTGACCTCTACCTACTAATCTGTCCATATCTCCCTCATAAGAATTCTAAATTAGGTTATTCCAGTGGCTAAAAATCCATGACCCATATATCTATAATTCATATGTTAAATATTTATTTTAATTCCTTATAAAATGTTTCCAGAAATTAAAACACCGAAACTATCCTAACATATTCTTCCCTGATTAACCATTTTCTGACCATTGTTTATTAATCGAAACATATCTACCTCATATGAACTCTAAATTGAATGATTCTAGTGGTTACAAAACCGTGACACATATATCTATAATTCATATGTTAACCATTTATTTTAATTCCTTATATAATGTTCCCAAAAATTAAAACACCCAAGCTATCCTCACATATTCTTCCCTGATTAACCATTTTCTGACCTTTGTTTACTAATCGGACCATATCTACCTCATATGAACTCTAAATTGAATGATTCTAGTGGCTAAAAATCCATGAGACACAAATCTACATTTGCTATGTTAACCAATTTTTTAGATTCCCTATAGAATGTTCCCAGAAATTAAAACACAGAAGCTTAAAATTCTGCCACCCACAGCCATACCCATGCAGAACTATCTACACCAACCTAAGTATTCAAACATACATAATATGTAACATGATATAGCAACATCCATGACCAATCATCAAAGTTCTAAGATCAAAATCCCATATAAATATTACAAGTTTCAAAACTTTTCTTCAAAAAGAAATATTGTTAAACTTACCTAGAGCACTTAGTCCCCTAGTTTTCTCCTTCCTCTTTCTTCCTTTCTTCCTCTCCTTTCCTCACTCTACCTTGCTTCTATTTTTTCTCTCCCTCACTTGGACGAAATTCTAATGTTGTAAGGGTGAGTTTTCTTATATAGACCACCAAATAATTCACCTTTCATGATCATAGGTCTACCTTATCACAATTAGGTTACACTTGGTTGAATTTTTGGAAAACAAACAACTTATGTTCTTGTCTTCATCTTCCTTAGTCAAGATATGTATAGGAAAAGGAGATTTGTATTTTGCAAATTATGATAATATGTTCTTAAGATATGGGACAAGGTCCCTTTGATTTAGGGATTCATTTACTTTTTCTTTTGTCTTAATCAATTATGATAGGTTTACCTTTTTAAGTGCCAAATTTCTAGCCCTTCAATCTCCATTATTTGGTTGAAATTATTTGTGTGGGATAGAAATTTTTTGTCCTAATACTATGTATTATCATACCACTTGCTAAAATTATGAGTGTAGGATATAGATGTTTTGTCCTAAAGCCTTGTATTATCATACCACTTGTTAAATTTTTGTCTTAATGCCATTTCACCTAATCTTGATTACACCATTATCTTATCACTTTATTTTTATTTTTATTTTTCCTATTGGATTTGGGCTCACTCTTGTCCATTTTCTTTACTTTGATTAAAATTCTACATTTCCTAATGGGCTTGGTCACATTTTCATGATTTTTGGGCTACCGGTCCAATTTATATATCCTAGTCCAAGTCTATGTTTTATTTCTTGCTTAGGTTATCCAATGGGGTTGCTAAAAAATTATGTTAAGTGGAAAACCTCTATATGAATTGTCCATAAGTGAAAGCTCAATTTATGGTTGGAGATACTAAACTTAGTAACTTTAACTCTTAAATTAGGAAAAATTACCCTAATCCAATCTTCTTGAAATTTTAAGACCTTTACTTACTTCACAAAAATTTATCTTCCTTATCCAAGAATTTCAACTTTCTTTGGCATGTTTATTTCTAATATTTCCTCTTAGGTTTTCTCTCTTTACCTATTCCATTAATGTTAGAACATTTCTATGCATACATGTAAGTTGAAGGATTTATAAGGATTATATTTTCTTAGGTATCTAAAAATTGTCTAATAAATTTTATTTCCTTAAATATTTATGTATGTTTAGGGATGTTACTTTGAATACTTTTGTACTTTTATTAATACATGAAACAAAATTAGCGATGTTACATTTCCCTCCCCCTAAAAGAAATTTTGTCCTCAAAATTTCAAAAATTACCTAGTAAGAAATATTTCGGATATTTCTTCCTCATGACTTCTTCTAGCTTCCAAGTTGCTTCTTCTGGAGTCAAACCTTCCCATAACACCTTAACTAGGGGAATAGTTTTGTTCCACAATTGCTTCACGTCAGTGTCCAATATAGATGCTGGTACTAGCTGGTATGTCATGTTCTCCTTTATTTGGATTAGTTCATCTCATATCACATGTGAAGAGTCTGGAAGATACTTTTGAAACTGTCATACATGGAAAACATTATGCAAGTTGGACAAATTAGGTGGGAGAGCAACTTGATATGCTGACGTCCCTACTTTCTTCAGAATTTGGTAGGGTCCTAAAAATCGCGGATTTAGCTTTTTGGTCTTGAGAGACCTACCAACTCCAGTGGTCGGAGAAAGTTTTAGAAATACATGGTCCCATTCCTCAAACTCCAGAGGTCTATGTCTCTTATCATAGTAACTCTTTTGCCGACTTTGAGCTGTGAGTATTTTATCTCGTATCATCTTGATTTGTTCAGTGGTTTGTTGAACTAGATCAGGACCCAGCAAGTTCTTTTCTCCTACCTCAAACTAACATAGTGGAGATCGGCACTTCCTACTGTATAAAGCTTCGTAGGGGGCCATCTTAATACTGAAGTGATAACTATTATTATAAGCAAACTTTACTAAAAGTATGTACTTATCCCATCCTTTAACTTGCTCTATCACACAGGCCCTTAACATGTCTTCTAGAGTTTAAATGGTCCGTTCTGTCTGCCCGTCAGTTTGAGGATAGTAGGCAGTACTAAACCGCAACTGAGTACCAAAAGCTTCCTACAACGCCTTCCAAAACCTCGACGTGAACCTCGGATCTCTATCAGAAACAATATTTAAGGGAATCCCATGCCGTCTAACTATTTCATGGACGTACAATTGAGCCAATTTATCTAGTGAAAAGTTAATTTTTATGGGCAGAAAGTGAGCAGATTTGGTTAATCTGTCAACTATTACCCAGATAGAGTCATGTCCCACTGAAGTCTTAGGTAAACCCACAACAAAGTCCATTGAGATATTGTCCCATTTCCATTTAGGGATCTCAAGAGGTTGTAGAAATCCCGCTGGCTTTTGATACTCCACCTTCACCTTTTGACAAATTAGACATTTCGCCACGAACTCCGCCATATCCTTTTTCATCCCTGGCCACCAATACATCCTCTTTAAGTCCTGGTACATTTTAGTAAATCCAGGATGGACAGTATATTTACTTTGATGTGCTTCCTGTAGCATCTTAGTCCTCAACTCTCGTTCTTGAAGGACACAAATCCTTCCTTGATACATGATTGCTCCATCTTCCATGACAGAAAAATTTCCTTGATCTTTATGATCCTGTAAGTATTGGTTGTGAACTTGAGCCTCTTTGATCTGGGCTCTAAGGTCACACCCTATACTTAAACCATTAATGATTAGCTTCTTTAAGGAAAAAGTAGTGTCCAGCTTCAAATTCTGAAACTCCTCTAACATTTGCATCTCATACACCATCATCTGGCCCATGTGTAGAGATTTTCGACTTAAGGCATCAGCTACAACATTCGCCTTTCCTGGATGATACTTTATCTCAAACTTGTAGTCATTGAAAAATTCCACCCATCTTCGTTGCCTCATATTTAACTCCTATTGATCAAAGAGATATTTAAGACTCTTGTGATTGCAATATACTTCAAAGGTTGCTCCGTATAAGTAATGTCGCCAAATCTTTAAAGCAAACACCACCGCCGCCAATTCAAGATCATGGGTTGGATAGTTTCCTTCGTCAGGTCTTAGTTGTCTAGAGGCGTAAGCAACTATTCTCTTGTCTTGCATTAGCACACACCCTAGCCCTTTTCTTTGAAGCATCACTATACACTTCAAAATGTCCTGTGTGGTCTGGAATAATTAAAACTGGAGGAGTGGTCAGTCTTGTCTTAAGCTCCTGAAAACTAGCTTCACATTGATCAGACCATTTGAAAGGACTTCCCTTCCTGGTCAATTTAGTCAATGGCAAGGCTATACGAGAGAAGTTTTGTATAAACCTCCTGTAGTATCCTGCCAAACCCAGAAAACTTCTGACTTTTGTAACCGTCTTTGGTCTCTCCCATTGAATTACTGCTTCCGTCTTGTTAGGATCTAGGCTACCCCTCTATTTGAGATGACATGTCCGAGAAACTTTACTTCTGACAGCCAAAATTCACACTTCTCCAATTTGGCATACAACTTTTTCTCTTTCAGTACTTGCAGCACAATTCGGAGATGTTGTTTATGTTCTTTCTCACTCTTAGAATATTTCAAGATTTCATCAATGAACACTACCACAAATTTATCTAGGTAGAGTAAAAAAATGTGATTCATGTAATCCATGAAAATTTCAGGTGCATTTGTTAACCCGAAAGGCATTACAAGAAACTCATAGTGCCCATACCTAATCCTGAAGGCAGTTTTTGGTACATCCTCCTCCTTGATCCTAATCTAATGATATCTCGACCTCAAGTCAATCTTAGAAAAGATAGAGGATACTTGTTTTTGACTGTCACCTTATTTAGCTGTCTATAGTTTATGCATAGTCTAAGGCTTCCGTCTTTCTTGTTAACAAACAATACAGTAGCTCCCCAAGGTGATACACTTGGTCTAACAAATTGCTTGTCTAATAGTTCCTCCAACTGTTTCTTGAGTTCCTGTAGTTCTTTCGAGGCCATTCTATAAGGTGCAATAGAGATAGGCCCTGTCCCAGGTAAGAGATCAATAGAAAATTATATCTCTCTCTTGGGAGGTAAGCTTGGAATATCTTATGGAAATACTTTAGGAAATTCGTTGGCTATTGGAATTTCATCAAGCTTCGCTTTAACTTCTAGATTTGATAAGTGCAAGAGAATGTATCCAAGTACTCCATTCTTCAACTCCCTATTAACTTGATTGTCATTAAGCATCAATAACTGCACCTCCTTTTTTGGAGTAGGAGATAGAGATTCAACAGTCTTGTTACAACAATTCAGCAAGACCCGATTTCTAGACATCCAGTCTAACCCTAGAATGACCTCAATACCTCTTAAAGGTAAATAGACGAGATCTATAGAAAAGGTTTTCTCCTGGATGATGACTTGACAGTCCTTACATACGGAGGAAGTTAATACCCTTTCCCCTGTGGGGATAACTACAGATAGCTCATAGGGAGTTTTAGAAATAGGAAACTGAAACTTCCTAATACATTTTTTCGATATAAATGAATGACTAGCACCAGAGTCAAACAACACCATAAGAGCAAATCCATAGATATAGCATGTACCTTGAATCATTTCAGAAGATTGAGCTTCCTCTTGGCCGCTCAGGGTGAAAACCCTTCCTTTCACCTGAGGCTTCTGTTCTGGCTAGTTTCCCATATTTTGTGGGCAGCTCCTTGCAAAATGGCCCTTCTGTCCACATTTAAAGCAAACATCTAGTCCTATGTAGCATGGCCGGTTACCATGCATGCGTCCGCACTTAGTGCACTTAACTGGAGCAAGGTCTTGTTGGAAGGGTCGAGGACTCACAGTCATTGACCTCTTGCCAGTACCCTGTCCTTTTCCTCTGACATTTCTGCCAGAATTTTGTGGCACATTCTACCTTTACCAAAAGTTTCGTCTTTGTTTCTCATCCTACACTGCCTTCAAACTCTTCTCTAGGAGTCTGCATTTATTTATCAGAGGTACAAACTCCCTTATCTCCATAGCTATAATAGCATTCTTTATCTTTGGGTTCAATCCCGCTTCGAACTTAACAGCCTTCCATGCTTCATCTGGGTTAAATCGTAGGTAAGAGGAGAACTTAGCAACTCCTCAAAACTCGTAATGTATTGGTCTATGGTCATGCTACCTTGCCTGAGTTGGAGAAATTCGATATCCTTCTCCGCTCGCACAGTACTTGGAAAATACTTTTCCAAAAAGGTGTCTTTGAACACCTGCCAAGTGATCTGCCTTCCCTGGTGAGCTAAAAGTTCTCTAGCTCCCCGCCACTAGTATTCTGCTTCATTTTTTAGCATATATGCAACGAGGATTAATTGCTGCTCCTTACTACAGCCCATCACTTCAAAGATTTTCTCTAACTACCTTATCCATCTTTCAGCTACAATCAGGTCAAAGCCGCCTTGAAAACAAGGTGGCTTAGTCCTTAAGAACTCGGATATGCTGTTATCATTTTCAGCCATCCGGTTGTTAGCACCATTCGAGTTATTAGCATTTTGGAGGTATTGTAGAATTTGGTTAGTGGTCATGACTTGGTCTCGAATTACCGTGGCTAGGTTGTGCAGGGTTTCCTCCACATTGTTTGTTGGATTCCTCCTTGGTGGTGTCATTTCCTACTATGGCAAAAATAAAGTTATGCTGCTATTGAGGTGATCAAGCCCAATAGTTAGTTCAAAAATATTTAACAACAGTCAAAACACCACCTCGGCATATAGATAGGAAACACTAGTAATTTCTTACCTATATGAATTCATTGATCCCCTACACAGCACAACCACAAACATACTCAAGACACTATAAAATTGATTCAGATAACCATCCACCCACTGGCCATCTAAGATCGACCTGCTCTGATACCAATTATGTAACAACTTTTTTATTTATTTATTATTATACAATATAAAGTTCACATACACATCCCTAATCAAAACGTACGTACAACATTTCAAACACATAAATATCTACATCTTATTTATTCTAGTTGACCAATTCTGGAGATTCGGGTGCGGGTGGTTGCACCTTCACCGGGATCTGTGCCAACTCGCCCACAAACATTTTATTTAGGATCCGCCCATCATAAAATAACTCGATTCAACGTGCACTAAAAGCCAGAGCTATAGAAAAATCTGCATAACTAATTTTTTGAACATGACATGGAAATATAGTGAGAATTAAATCCTAGTAAGTTCAACAATAAATCATTATCAATATAGCTCATCACGTCATGTTCAGCTGTATAAACTACAGTAAATAACATTGGTCACATGAATGCATTATATCTATGCACATAAGAATCGTACAGTAACGACATGTATGACAGGATTAATTATTTTCAGAATATCATATAATGACTATCAATTTATTCTCATATCAAGCTACCTCGGTCAGGGTGAATATTTTCTACTCTCCGGTACGGCTTTTTCTCACTCCATCCGACATGGCACACTTTCTCTTTCTTTTCTCATTAACATATTCATAACCGTTGGTAGGGCGTCCCCTACTGGTGCACCACACGAATCGCCATGTGACCGTGCTTATTTCTTCTCTTTTTACATTAATAGCCAAAAATATGATTTGCAATAATAAGTATGTTCATTATACTCACATACCATAATGTTTCATCAAAATATTTTCATGTCAAAATTACACACTTAGAATAGTAAGAAGTTCATGCATTGGCAATGGCTATAGCATATACTAGTCATTTATTATTTTCATTTATAAAATTCTTTTTTTTTTAAATATTAATTTCATTCCTTTATTTTCTTGATGTAAGTTTTTATCCTATCTGACCTTCTCTTACTAATCAGAGGATAACTCCCTCAATTTAACTCCGATTTAGGTGATATTGATGTCAATTTAAAGATAAAACAATTATCTAAAACTATTATGTTGAACAGTTGAACGAAATATTAAGATATCATGGTGATATTACTCCCTCAAAGTACATGTTATTTCTTCTCGGGTAGGTTCTGACCTCTACCTACTAATCTGTCCATATCTCCCTCATAAGAATTCCAAATTAAGTGATTCCAATGGCTAAAAATCTGTTTGCAATAAATCTAAATTTGTTATGTTAACCAGTTTTTTGGATTCCCTATAGAATATTCCCAAAAATTAAAACACAGAAGCTTAAAATTCTGCCACCCATAGCCATACCCATGCAGAACTATCTACACCAACCTAAGTATTCAAACATACATAATATGTAACATGATATAGCAACATCCATGACCAATCATCAAAGTTCTAAGATCAAAATCCCATATAAATATTACAAGTTTCAAAACTTTTCTTCAAAAAGAAATATTGTTAAACTTACCTAGAGCACTTAGTCCCCTAGTCTTCTCCTTCCTCTTTCTTCCTTTCTTCCTCTCCTTTCCTCACTCTACCTTGCTTCTATTTTTTCTCTCCCTCACTTGGACGAAATTCTAATGTTGTAAGGGTGAGTTTTCTTATATAGACCACCAAATAATTCGACTTTCAAGATCATGGGTCTATCTTATCACAATTAGGTTACACTTGGTTGAATTTTTGGAAAACAAACAACTTATGTTCTTGTCTTCATCTTCCTTAGTCAAGATATGTATAGGAAAAGGAGATTTGTATTTTGAAAATTATGATAATATGTTCTTAAGATATGGGACAAGGTCCCTTTGATTTAGGGATTCATTTTCTTTTTCTTTTGTCTTAATCAATTATGATAGGTTTGTCTTTTTAAGTGCCAAATTTCTAGCCCTTCAATCTCCATTATTTGGTTGAAATTATTTGTGTGGGATAGAAATGTTTTGTCCTAATGCTATGTATTATCATACCACTTGCTAAAATTATGAGTGTAGGATATAGATGTTTTGTCCTGAAGCCTTGTATTATCATACCACTTGCTAAATTTTTGTCTTAATGCAATTTCACCTAATTTTGATTATACCATTATCTTATCACTTTATTTTTATTTTTATTTTTATTTTTCCTATTGGATTTAGGCTCACTCTTGTCCATTTTCTTTACTTTGGTTAAAATTCTACATTTCATAATGGGTTTGGTCACATTTTTATGATTTTTGGGCTACCGATCCAATTTCTATATCCTAGTCCAAGTCTATGTTTTATTTCTTGCTTAGGTTATCCAATGGGGTTGCTAAAAAATTATGTTAAGTGGAAAACCTCTATATGAATTGTCCATAAGTGAAAGCCCAATTTATGGTTGGAGATACTAAACTTAGTAACTTTAACTCTTAAATTAGGAAAAATTACCCTAATCCAATCTTCTTGAAATTTTAAGACCTTTACTTACTTCACAAAAATTTATTTTCCTTATCCAAGAATTTCAACTTTCTTTAGCATGTTTATTTCTAATATTTCCTCTTAGGTTTTCTCTCTTTACCTATTCCATTAATGTTAGAACATTTCTATGCATACATGTAAGTTGAAGAATTTATAAGGATTATATTTCCTTAGGTATCTAAAAATTGTCTAATAAATTTTATTTCCTTAAATATTTATGTATGTTTAGGGATGTTACTTTGAATACTTTTGTACTTTTATTAATACCTGAAACAAAATTAGGGATGTTACAAGTGATAGCTATTATTATAAGCAAACTCCATTAAAGATAGGTACTTATCCCATCTTTTACCTTGCTCTATCACACAAGCCCTCAACATATCTTTTAGGGTTTGAATGGTCCGTTCTATCTGCTCGTCATTTTAAGGATGGTAGGTAGTACTGAACCGCAACTAGGTTCCAAAAGCTTCTTGCAACGCCTTTCAAAACTTCGATGTGAACCTCGAATCTCTATTAGAAATAATATTTAAGGAAATTCCATATAGTCTAACTATTTCCTAAACGTACAACTGGGCCAATTTGTCTAGTGAATAGTTATTTTTTATAAGTAGAAAGTGAGCAGATTTGGTTAATCTGTCAACTATTACCCAAATAAAGTCATGTCCAACTAAAGTCTTAGGTAAACCTACCACAAAGCCCATCGAAATACTATCCCACTTCTATTTAGGGATCTCAAAAGGTTATAGAAATTCTGCTGACTTTTAATATTTTACCTTCACCTTCTGACAAATTAAACATTTCGCCATAAACTTAGCAATGTCCTTTTCATCCCTGGCACCTAATACATCTTCTTTAAGTCTTAATACATTTTAATGGATCTAAGATGGACTATGTACTACTCTAATATGCCTCTTGCAGGATCTTAGTCCTCAACTCTTGTTCTTACGGGACACAAACCCTTCCTTGATATATGGTTACTCCATCTTCCGAGACAAAAAAATCATCTTGTTCTTTGTGATCCTAAAAGTATTGGTCATTAGATTGAGCCTCTTTAATCTTGGCTCTAAGATCACACTCTATACTCAACCCATTGATGATAAGCTTCTTTGGGGTAAAAGTAGTGACTGGCTTTAAATTTTGAAACTCCTCTAGCATTTATATCTCGTACACCATTATTTGACCCATGTGTAGAGGTTTTTGACTCAAGGAATTAGCTACAACATTCGCCTTTCCTAGATGATACTTTATCTCAAACTTATAGTCATTGAGAAATTCTACCCATCTTTTCTGCCTCATATTTAACTCATTTTCATCAAAAAGGTACTTAAAACTCTTATGATCACAGTATACTTCAAATGTTGCCCCATACAAATAATGTCGCCAAATGTTTAAGGCAAACACCACCATTGCCAATTCAAGATCATGCATTGGATAATTTTCTTCATGGGGTCTTAGTTATCTAGAGGCGTAAGCAACTACTTTCTTGTCTTATATTAGCACACACTTTAGCCATTTCTTTGAAGCATCACTATACACTTCAAAATGTCCTGTAGGGTCAGGAATAATTAAAATAGGAAGAGTGGTCAATCCTATCTTGAGCTCCTAGAAACTAGCTTCACATTGATCAGTCCATTTGAAAGGACTTCCCTTCTTGGTCAATTTAGTTAATGGCAAAGCTATACGAGAGAAGTTTTGTATAAACCTCTTGTAGTATCCTACCAAACCCAAGAAACTTCTGACTTCTGTAACTGTCTTTAGCCTTCCCACTGAATCATAGCTTCTGTCTTGCTAGGGTCTACAGCTACCCCCTCTATTGGAGATGACATGTCCAAGAAACTTCACCTCTGTCAACCAAAATCTATACTTCTTCAATTTGGCATACAATTTTTTCTCTTTCAGTACTTGCAGCACGATTTAGAGATGTTGTTCATATTATTTCTCACTCTTAAAGTATATTAAGATGTCATCAATGAACACTACCACAAATTGATCTAGGTAGGGTCGAAAAATGCGATTCATGTAATCCATAAAAATTGCAGGTGCATTTGTCAACTAGAAGGGCATTATGAGAAACTCATAGTGCCATACCTAGTCTTGATGGGTGTTTTTGGTACATCATCCTCCTTGATCCTAATCTGATGGTAGTCTGATCTCAAGTCAATTTTAAAAATGATGGAGGTTCCCTTCAATTGATCCAATAAATCATCTATCCTAAGGAAAGGGTACTTATTTTTTACAATTACCATATTCAACTAATCGTAATTTATGCATAGTCTCAAGCTCCCGTCTTTCTTCTTAATAAACAATACAGGAGCTCTCCAAGGTGATACACTCGGTCTAAACAATTTCTTGTCCAATAATTCCTCAAACTGTTTCTTGAGTTCCTATAGTTCCTTCGAGGCCATTCTATAAGGTGCAATAGAGATAGACCCGATCCCAGGTAGGAGATCAATAAAGAACTATATCTCTCTTTCAGGAGGTAAGCTTGGAATATTTGGTAGAAATACTTCAAAAAACTTATTAGCTATTAGAATTTCATTAAGCTTCAGTTCGACTTCTAGGTTTGATAAACACAAGAGAATGTAATCAAGTACTCCACTCTTTAACTCTCGATACACTTGATTAGCATTTAACATCAATAACTGCATCTCCTCTTGTGAAGTAGGAAGTAGAAATTCAACGGTCTTGGTGCAAAAATTTAGCAAGACCCAATTTTTAGACATTCAGTCTAACCTTAGAATGACATCAATATCTCTTAAAGGTAGACAGACGAAGTCTATAGAAAAAGTTTTTTCCTGGATGGTGACCTGACAGTCTTTACATACAAAGGAAGTTAAGACCATTTTCCCCTGTGGAAGTTACTACAAATAGCTCATAGGGGGTTTTAGAAATAGGATACTGAAACTCCCTAATACATTCTTTTGATATAAATGAATGATTAGCACGAAATTCAAACAACACTATAAGATTAAATCTATAGATGTAGCACATACCTTAAATCATTTTAGAGGATTGAGCTGCCTCTTGGCCACTTAGGATGAAAACCCTTCCTTTCACCTAAGACCTCTGTTTCAGCTGCTTCCCCACATTCTGTGGTTAGTTCTTTGTAAAATGACCCTGCTGTCTGTATTTAAAGCAGACATCTAGTCCCATGTAGCAAGGCTAGTTACTATGCATACATCCGCACTTAGTGTACTTGACAGTGGCGAGGTCTTGTTGGAAAGGTCGAGGACCCGCAGTCAATGGCCTCTTACTAGCTCTATATTCTCTTCTCTTCACGTTTTTGCCAGGGTTGGAGAAACTTTTCTTCCTCTTCCACAGATTTTGCCTCAGCTTCTCATCCTCCACTGCCCTTAAATTCTTCTTAAAAGGTCTAGATTTATTTATCAAGGGCACAAACTCCCTTATTTCCAAGGCTATCACCATACTCCTGATTTCTAAGTTCAGTCCTGCTTCAAACTTAACAGTCTTCCATGCTTTATCAGGGTTAAACCTCAGGTAAGAGGAGAACTTAGACAACTCATATAACTTAGTGACATATTGATCTATTGACATATTACCCTGTCTGAGTTGGAGAAATTCGATCTCCTTCTCAGCCCGCACAGTACTTGAAAAGTACTTCTCTAGGAAAATGTCTTTAAATACTTGCTAGGTGATCTGCCTTCTCTGGTGAGTTAACTTCTCTTTGGCCCCTCGTCACTAACACTCAGCTTTATCCTTCAACATATATGCAGTAAAGAGAACCTGCTGCTCATTAGTGCAGCCCATCACCTTAAAGATCTTCTCCAATTCCCTAATCCACCTTTCAGCTACTATTGGGTCATAGCCACCTTGGAAAGAAGGTGGTCTGGTTTTCAGGAACTCAGATAGGTCATTATCATTTTCATTCATCTCGTTGTTTGCATTATTTTCTCAATTCAGGTTGTTATTGTTCTGGATATGTTGCAAAATTTGATTGGTGACTATGACTTGGTCTCGAATTGTTGTAGCCAAGTTGTGCAGGGTTCCTCCTCAGTGGTGCCATATCCTACTGTGGCAAAAATAAATTTATGCTGCTATTAAGGTGATCAATCCCAATAGTTAGTTCAAAAATATTTACAGCAATCATAACGCCACCTCAGCATATAATAGGAAACACAAGTAAATTTTTACTTATATGAAATCACTAATTGTTGCTTTGAAAAATATATATGCAATATAAACAATGTAACACGCAAGTGCATGAATCGCAACCAAGAAATATAGTGATGAGTGAATATCGTCCCACGAGAAATTGTAACTAGAAATCACTTATAATAGATTGTCTTGTGAATGCTGTAGCAAAAATGTTAGTGGTAAAGAAAAATTGGATTCAAGCATAAAATAAGATAGAACAAAATAAGGAACTATAAAATGGTATTTTGTGACACGCTAGGTTAACAGAAGAAAATTAAATAATAATGACAACTAGGGTTGCTTCAGGGTTATCATGAACTCCTGCACTTGTTTGCTCTAACTTTGCTACAACAATCGCTCTAGTGACCAGTTTTTACATTTTGAATGGGTTCCTTCCATACTACCATTCCCTGTCATTCTTAAGGTTAGTTTAATACATTCTTATATAAACCTCGAGGACTACACTTGATGCTCTAAAACTATTGGGTCATACGTGACAACTATATATTCCTATATTAGTTGTGCTTTGATTTTTCACCAACCCGTAACATTCAAACTTAGTCTAATCTCCACTTACCCTTCTAGGTTAAATGTCAGTTCCAACATTTTACTATTAAGGGTCATTCAACAGTAGAAAATTAAGAAATGCAAAAATCAGTTTGAATATCAAAAGCAATACTACAACAGAGTTATTCATTTACTGAAATATACTTAAAGATCACAACAACCCATATGCAAACCTAGTTGAAGGCTTAGCCCATCATCATATCCAAGTTAATTACAACTGAAAACATTAGAACAACCATAATGCAAGGAGGAAAATGCAGTAGAAACAGAGGTAGCAAAAATAACAGAAGCATAAAAGGAAAGAAGAGTTCTATGGAATGATCATCTCTCTCCTGCATCCAGTTGCACCTTTGTCTAGCCTAGCCACATCATTTACCACCATTGCCTGATGGGTTCCCAATGGAATAGTATCCCCTACTTCTGTATGTTCACGTCAGAAATTAGGGGCTACTTTGTGTGTTTCTATCTATATTTGCGTATGTGTGTATCTCCATGCCTCTCTATTTTTTGTTCTCCTTCCAGCCATTTATAGGCTAAGATTGTGGTCCCGATGGTGTGGCTTCTTTTCAGCTTTTTCCCTTTCTGGCCTGTACTTCTACCAACGCCTTTTCCTCCACCTTCAGTAGTGGAGACAACTTCTGCTGTGGCAACCGAGTGCTCCTCCTTTCACGTTGGGTAGTGGGAGTAGCACCAATTGTAACAGTAAAGTGCTCAACCCACCTGTATCGTACCATACAGCATCAACTCCCAAGCATGCACCTAATATCATCCGACTGAAGACACGCCCAGTATAATTCAGTTTACAGCCCCTTTGTCCTGCAATGCACACTGAATTTTATAATCAAGCGCGATGATTGTTCTCATATTCAGGGGATACAAATACAATATCAAATCAAAGGGAATTAATAGTAAATTAGCCAAAATACAGAGTAATAAGTATGAGAAAAGCATACAATAACTCTACTAAATTAGAGTTAACACTGATCCCCCACACAACATAACTACAAACATACACAAGACACTATAAGATTGATTCAGATAATCATCCACCCACTGGTCATCTAGGATCAATCTACTTTGATACCAATTATGTAACAACTCCATTTTTTTTACATATATATATATATATATATATATATATATATATATATATATATATATATATATATATATATATATATATATTTAAAATCTCATGAAGTCATTACCTCTTTACTTCTAACTATTTAACTCATAATAACATTCAATTAAATTAATAAAGTATAATTAAGGTTTATTGTATACCATTAACATTGATACAATTCTGGGTTTACATACACATCATTAATTAAAAACGTCCGTACAAAAATCAAACACATATATATCTATATCATATTCATTCATATTGACCAGTTTTGGGGATACGGGTGTGGGTGGTTGCACCTTCACTAGGATCTTAGCCAATTCGACCCAACATACGCTAAAAGTCGGTCATAGAGAATATTTGCATATTTAGTCTTCTGAACATAATATGGAAATATAGTAAGAATTAAATCCCAGTAGGTTCAACAATAAATCATAATTATCATTAATATAGCTCATCATGTCATGTTCATCTGTATAAGTTACAGCAAATATCTTAGGTCACATGAATGCACTTTATCTATGCACATGAAAATTGTACAGTAATGATATATATGGCATGAATAACTATTTTCATAATATCATATGATGGCTATCAACTTATTTTCATATTAAGCTATACCGGTCAATGTTAGTACTTTCTACTTTCCGATTTGGGCTTTTCTCGCTCCGTTTGACATGCACACTTTCTCTTTCTTTTCTCATTAACATAATCATAGTCGTGAATAGGGCGTCCCCTACTGGTGCATCACACAGACTGCCATGTGACCGTGCTCGTCTTTTTTCTTTTCTTTTCATGTTAATAACAAAAAATATGATTTCAATAACAAGTATGTTCACTATACTCACATACCATAATTTATCATCAAACCATAATTACTACTAAAAATATTGGCAAAATGCAATTATGTCATGATCATAATTATTTTCGAATATCACTTTATAAAATATTTTCATGTCAAAATTACACACTTAAGATGGTAAGGAGTTCATTCAATGGCAATGGCTAGAGCATACACTAGTTATTTATTATTTCTATTTATAAGATTCTTTTTTTATATATATTATTTTTAAATTTACATTTTCTTTATGCTTGACCTCTAGTTACTTTCTTCCTACTTATATCATTTTCAACACATGTTCTCACAAATTTTATAGGGCATTCTTTTCTAATTTGGTTTATATTATTACCCTATAGTTAATGAGGTTCATTTAGGGTAGAAAAATATTAAAAATAAGTTTTAACAGCTCCCAACACGGCCTGTCCATGTTTCAGGACATAGCCATGTTTGAAAAATACTTCAAACATACTAAAAAACAGCCTTGAACACGGCCTATCCATGCTGAAGCAACTCAAAACACGGCCTAGCCGTGTTCTGTAACATTTCCTTACTTATTCAACCATATCTCCCTCATACGAACTCACATTGAGGTTATTCTAAAGTCTATAAACAGATAAGACAATTATCTACAACCTTCATGTTTATCATTTATTTAGATTCCTTATGAATTATTCCCTAAAAGTCAAAAACAAAAATACTTACATTTACCAACCTAGATTCTAGATTGATTCTGACCTCTACTCAGTAATCAGCCATATCTCCCTTATATAAACTCTAAATTAAGTGATTTCAGAGCCTATAGATCTGTGAGACATATATCTATATTTATTATTTTAACAATTTCCTTTAATTCTCTACATATTATGCACAAAAATTCAAACACAGAAACATATTTAATAGATTCTTTCCTGATTAACTAGTTTCTAACTACTACTTACTAATCTAAGTATATCTTCCTCATATGGAATTCAAATTGAGTGATTTCAATGTTGAAAAATCCATCAGATATATATCTACATTCTTTATGTTAACCATTTCTTTTAATTCCTAACGAATTCTTCTCAGAATTCCAAAAACAGAAGCTTTCTTTGTTACTTTGAAATCCAGTTTTCTTAGCCTAGCCTTTCCTAAAGTTCTAGTTCATCCTTTTATTAAGTCCTCTTCCATTTTTCTTCCAAATTTTCACCTAACCAAAGAATTACTTATCTCAACATTTAATTATATTTCTTACTTAATTTAATATATTCTATCATCCACTTCAAAAGAAAAACATAATCAAATCATGCATTACTAAGGGTGTTTCTCAACAGAAATTTCTCATGTTCTTCTTCTAAATTTTTAAGGCCATTCTCATTTTATTAATCTAATCATATTCCATCAATTTTTCACCATATTCAAATATACATAACAGTAGCATAAAAGCCATAAATTTTTGCCACCCATAGCCATATCTATGCAGAACTTCCTATACCAACCAAAATATTCAAAACATCCATCACCTGCAAGATCAACATATAACATGATATAGCAACATCATTGGCCAATCATCAAAGTAGTAAATATTGTAAATTTCATTAAAGTTCTAAGATCAAAATCTCATATAAATGTGACAAATTTCAAAATTTTTCTTTAAAAAGAGATATTATTAAACCTACCTAAAGATATCCCTAACTCACTTAGTAAATTCTTTTTCTTGTTTCCTATTAAAGGAAGTAGTAAGATTATTCCCTTCCCTTAGCTTTTCCAGCAGCTTAAATAAGAGAAAGATGGTGAGTTTTGAATCTCAAATATGAAGAGAAAAGATGGATTCAAGTGCAGATTAAGTTAACTTACCTTGAGTACTTAATTCTCTAGACTTCTTCTTCTTCCTTCCTCTCTTCTCCTCTCTTTCTCTTCTTTCCTCACTCTACTTTGCTTCTATTTTTTCTCTCCCTCATTTGGACGAAATTATAATATTATAAGGGTGAGTTTTGCTTAAATAAACTATCAAGTAGTTCAACTCTCATAATCAAGGGTCTACCTTATCACAATTAGGATGCACTTGGTTGTTTTTTGGGGGAAGAAAACTCATGTTCTTGTCTTCCTCTCCCTTAGTCAAGATATGTATAGCAAAAGGAGATTTGTATTTTGAAAATCATGATAAAATGTTCTTAAGACAATGGACAAGGTTCTTTTGATTTAGGGATTCATTTCATTTTTCTTTTGTCTCACTTAATTTTGATAAGTTTGCCTTTCTAGGTGGTAAATTTTCAACTCTTAAGTCTTTCTTGCCTGGTAGAAATTATTTGTACAGGGTAAGGATGTTTTGTCATAATTCCATATATTATTACCTACTTGCTGAAATTATGAATGTAAGATATATATGTTTTGTCGTAATACTATGTATTATTACCTACTTGCTGAAATTATGAATGTAGAATATAGATGTTTTGTCATAATACTATGTGACCTAATTTTGATTATTATTATACTACTATTTTCTTACATGGTTCTTATTTTTTTTCCTCTTGGATTTGGGCTCATTCTTGCCCATTTCCTTTTGCTTTGGCTGAAATTCTACTTTTCATGGAGGATTTGGTCACATTTTCTTGATTTTTGAGCTATCGGTCCAATTTCTATATCCTAATTCAAGTCTATGTTTTATCTCTTACTTGAACTATCCAATTGACTTATTAGACACTTATGTGAAATGAAAAAACTCTATATAAAGTGTCCATACGTGAAAGCCAAATGTATGTGTAGAGATGTTAAATTTAAGAACTTTAAATCTTGAATTAAGAAAAATTACTTTAATTCAATTTTCTTAAAATTTTAAAACTTTTATTTATTTTACAAAAATTTATCTTCCTTACTCAAGAATTTTGCCTCTTTTTAATATGTTATTTCTAATTTTTTCTATTAGATTTTCTCTCTTTACTTATTTTCTTAATGTTGAAATATTTTCTATGCATACACATAAAATAATTTTTTTTAAAGTTTATATTTCTTTAAATATCTAAAAATTATCAAATAAATTTTATTTATTTAATTAAATATTTATATATATTTATTAATAAAATAAATAAAATAAATAAAATAAATAAAATTAGAAATGTTACATTAAAACCCAAAACCATCCAAAATGCAGCTTCTATAATGGTCAGGAAAAAGTACCTCGAAAGAAAGAAAGAATAATTTGGCTAAACAATGTTATTTCAAAGGCTTACCAACTGAAAACCCAATAAAATTCCAGAAATAATAACAATCAACAAGGATAAGAACAACTTTCACAAATTTTTCTACATAATTTGCAATTACCAGTTATAAAGGTCAAAATTTCAGAAAAGTTTTGAATTCCATATAGCAATCAAAATTTAGTAGGAGGAAAACTCAAAGGTTAATTTTGCATTAAATCATCCTTATCATCACGAAATCTACAACCAAAAACGAAAAGTTTAAATGAAAGAAGAAAAAGAGAAATAGAAAATTATATGCATGTGGATTAGAGAGCATAATAATGAAGAAGACAGAATGGAAGTACCAAAGAATCGAGGAACTGAAGTGGATGACTTTGAAATCCTGAGTCTCAGAAAGGAAAGAGAGATATGCGAGGAGGGTGGTGGTGTTTCGTTTTTGGGTTCAAAGCTGGTAAGTACGATGAAATTATTTGTTCTTTTTATAATATTATTTTAGTGGAGGGGATTGCTTTTCATGTGAAAACTGAAAAACAAACAAACTAACCGGTGGATCTCGCCAACCTGAGTAGTGATGGCGGCGGTGGCATTTACTACCAGAATTACGCGAGTTTGAATTAAAACTGATTATGTCTATGGTCGTTTGTTTGAACATAAAATAGATTTAATTTGCGTTTTTTATATTTAAATTTCTAAATTATTTCAATTCTAGCTTTTAATTATAATTGTGGAAATTTTATCTTAAAATAATGCAACCTTTCCAATAATGGATAAGTTTGATTACTTAACTACTCTTTATAATTATGCTCAAATTATAAATAGATACTTATAATTTAAAAATTTAAAATTTAAACTTTATAGTTCCAATTTTTTCAAAAAAAGTCTCTATCATTTATTTTATCTAATATAATATGTCCATACATAACTAACTTTTAATTATTAAAGACTGTATGAAATTTACACACACTTTATTAATTTAGTATTAATTAATTAATTTTTTATGACAGTCTAACAATAAAGATTTAATTAAAAAAGTTAAAATTACAGAAATTTAATTTTAAAATTTTAAACTATAAAAATTATTTAAAAATTAAATAAAATTATATAGACAAATTGAATAATTAAATATATTAAATGATAGGGTCTGAATATATCAAGTGATCTCTTTGCATCCATACTTACATAGTTACACATATAAATACAAAAGAGTATAGATAATAATTATACATTTGTGTCAAAAAAAGCAATTGTCTCAATTTTTATTGCAGCTTACTTTTTTTTTCTTTTCAAAATTTTTGTCAACGTTATTAGGTTTTGTCTGTGATCTCAAATAATTAATTATATAGCTTAATAGTATAAAAAGTATGTACAGTAATTTTATTATATTTATAATATTAACACAGTATAAATCGAAATATATAATATAACATTGTGTTAATTAATTAACAGTGTAAAGTTAAATAAAATACAACTTATTTTCAAACAGAATAAAATATTTTTTTGAATCTGAACAAAATAAAATGTTTTTGTTTTAAAATAATATTAAATTTATGTTATAGTTGTAATTTAGGTGACTTCACTCAAGAATTAGAATTCTTTAAAATTTGTAAAAAATTTTATAAAATAAAATCTAAAATTATTATATTCTATAAAAGAATTTATCTAAATTAATGAATTTTATTAATCTGCTTCAAATTCATTTTATAAAATTCTTTATGAAGTTTCTCTAAAGTTTAGAGGATATTAATTGGGGACTCAGCCACTTTACCTCTCACAGATAAGATGAAATAGGAGTCAAACCGCGCTTTCACGCTCTTGCTCAAACCACGAGCACCACTACCAGCTCAATCAACATCTCTTCTTCTTCCTTTGGAGGAAGCGACAAAAAGAGCATTTTGAGCACCTCTAAATGGGCAAGTACTCTGATGCTCATATTTGCCAATGTTTGAGTCGCTTGTTAACTTCCCGAAGAAATTTTCTGGTGACAATTGCCGGTGAACGACGCAAGACTGGAGAACAATTCGTATGGGAAGTGCTGAGCCTGGTTTACGGGCTACATGAGCTTGGAATTGGAGCTGGTGATGTTGTCGCCATCTCTGCTTACAACAGGTTCCCTTTCAATTAAGCTTCAAGCACCTGCTCTTTCTTTCATTCTCCCTACCTTCTATTTGTTTTCTAATTTTTATGATCCAATATTCTGATTTTTCGAAGGATTTGTGTGAACTTGCATTCTAGGACGTTTTACCCATTTATTTTCTCAGAAATATTGAGGATTTATGAGCTTTCTGGGTTCTGAAAAGCAGTTGGATTAAGTTGATAAAACTTTGATTTTAGCTGAGATTATTGTGGCTAGCTTTTGGATAACTTGGGTCTATAATGTAATTAAAGTTAAAGAAACCATAAATAAACAGAAGAGATACAATTGTATTAGTTCTACCCTGTGTATTTGTCTTGAAAAAAGGGAGGAAGTGATGTAAATGAAATAAAACCAAAAAAGGACGCACCCTATATCTTCCTAAAAATTTCTGTCGAAACACATCTTTTATTTGAATCGGAAAAGATAGACACTCTTCTCTTCTTATCTGAAGGTTATGTTAATAAAACAATTTATTCTCATCCACCAAGAAAATTAATATGCTTAATATTTTTAGGGGCATCTTACTCGGCATTATGTACTAAGACCTATTGTGCTTATTTTTTAGAAGTCTAAAAGAATCAGAACTTAGCAGCAGATATTGTGTTGTATATGATAACTTCCCACTTTAACTATATGACAATAAACATGCAATCGAATAGTTTATAATTGCTTTATAATTGAAATATATATTGTAATTTAATTTTCTGATATATTGATGAGATACAAAAAACCTTGCATTAATGTAAATTTTTGTAAGTATTATATTCATAATAGGAACTATTAATCTAACAATGAATTTTGTAAAGAAACATTCAATAAAATTTTACTTAGATAGACTTACTAATTTCTCGTGTTAATGATCTGCTATATGAATACATCCTATCCTATGAAAGGTCTATTGATTTCTAATTTGATATTATTCTTTTATAAATGAGAGATTTCTTTTTTCTCTCAGTGATTTGTATCTGGAGTGGTTATTAGCTATTGCATTTGTTGGAGGAATAGCTGCTCCTCTGAACTATCGATGGGTGAGTAGATTTTCTGTGGACTTGATGCTTCCTTATAGAAAATTGTTGAATTATCCTTGACTTGTATTCTTGTTAAGTTAAACATTTATGAAGATGCACTCCTGCCAAGATGAAATTTCAAATCTATATTTGGAAGTAACAGTATTATTGGAGATCAATTTGTATGAAAATAAGTACTTGGTTTTATTCTATTTGAGGCAACTGACATTTGAGAGGTAATTTATAATCATTCCTCGTAATCGTCATATGAGCTCTTAGTGTATCTTGAAATATTCTTAGATTTGTTGAGTGACTTGAACTTCATGCTACCCACATGGTCTGTGAAATTTTTTAAACATTAAAGAAAGAAATCAAATTATAATATTAGGCTATTATTGGTTTTCATTAGCTAGCAATTTGTATCAAGTGATTAATATAGTGAGAACAAGGTTGTCATCTTTCCCTTCTTGCTATGATATGTTGAAAATGATTATTCAAATTACGATTGTATCAAGTGATTTGTTTGAGTAACTAGGTTTTCTTTTTTACCTTTTGTGTTTGTCATGTATTTTTTGTTCCTACTTGAAAAAGGGAACAAATATGATATGTTGTAAAGAGGCAAACGTAGAAATTAAGAAATGAATGGTTTTGTGCATGCTGTCTCTCTTCCTCTTTCATTTTGTTGTAAACGTTCTTTTTGTTTCACGGCATATGTATTGATATCAACAACAACAATAATCAAACTTTTTCCTACTAAGTGGGGTCTGCTATATAGATCAAACGCCACCACAGTAGTCTATTATAAATGAGATCAATAGATAGATTGTTAATTGTATATGTATTGATATCATTCCATCTATTTATTCTGCCGCCCATCTCTCTTCACAGCATCATAATTTCTCTATAGTTTGTCCGAACACCCTGAAAATGCTACCTTTTCCTGTCAGCTAACCATCAACTTTAATAGAATGAACTGCTAGGTGTGCAGATGTACACACACTCGAAATATACACAGTTGCATATTTGTCTATATAGCTGAAAAGTTCTGCAACATAATTATTCACTTTCTGTCTTTATTTCAACCATATCGTTTCGCACCATAAGTTATGATACAAGCCCTTCCTCCACTGTAAAACCTAAAATCCGAGTTTCATAAGCTTAGACTACAATTACTCAAATGCAACCACCAACTCTGTTTTATGTTAATAAAGAAAGATATGATTATCATGCTTGATTAATACTGTCTGTGCATTTTAAACATTATCGGTTTATCATACGATAATAATGTAGATACATTTTTTTTATTGCACGTTTTGATTAGTCCTCTCCATTTCTGCTTACCATATATTATAACAAAAACCGAGAGCACTTTAAAATATATTTTACACACACACACATGCACAAACACATAGAGGAGTACATCAAAGTTCTAACTTTAAATATTTATCAAATAGTTATGTTTAAACCTATGTGGGTTGAAATGCTTAAATCCCCTAAATGTTCAAAAATGAAAGTGGTGCATACTGTCGCAGGTACACCTAAATTGATACCTTATCTCTTAACTAACCTGTAATAGTGGAAGCAAGGGTCGATTCCATAAAGACTGATCTTACCTTAATTGATTAAAAAAAAGGGGAGATTGATAATTGCAATTAAAGTAAAGTAAACAATAATGAAAATAATTAAGAGAGTGATTATTAAGAGAGACGTTGGTTTTGGTCGATATCCACTATCAAGGGATTGCATTGATCACTGACAAAATATCAATCTTAAACTAAATATCTATCATTTGAATTCTATCACTGTTCTTCCTTAAGCCTAGTAAATTGATTGAATTGATAACAATCGCACCAATTAAATCCTAATTAATAAGATATCTTTTAACAAATCAGTAAAGTTTAACTTATTAATCGCATGAAGAACAAGAGAAACTGGTAGAGTTAAACAAATATAAGCACATCGGTTATATTTAATTTAGTTGATCATTCATCATAGGGTTAATGATTTATAATGTAAAATCTTTAATCTTATTTGCTTCATGAATAAAGTAATGAAAATTTTGTTCAAAACCTAATTCAGCAGTAGATAAAGAGATACAATATATTAGTAGGTCTCCCTAGCAATCATATGAATAACCATTAAGAAAAGAAAAACAGATGAATAACTAATACCCAGTTAAGATTGAATTAATTAAATCAATTCCAAATCTCACAATGCATATCGATCCCTTGAGATTTCAATCTTCTTCTACCAACTAAAAGTAATTCAGTTGTGCAGGGGTATAAGAAAATCTAAACAAGAATTAAAGAAGATAATTAAGAACTTTGATTGATTTAATCGATGTTTTATGCTTCCTCTCTTCCCTTTTTATAGATTGGATGCTCTTCAATTAAGTAAGGTTATTTTTAGGTCAAATCTCAGTCCATCGGGCTTCATTTGGAGTTAAAAAATCTTAAAAATTTTGAATTCAGCATTCTGATACGGCGGCGAGTGCTGCGGCGCTTCAAAAATTCACTGATGGGGCACCGCGGTGCCCGGTGCTTTTGGGCAACCAACGCCATGGCGCGTTAGGGAGCGCTGCGGCCCTTTGAATTTGCAATGATGCAGCGCCGTGGCACTCTCTATAAAAGTTGTAGCTCTATGTCTATTCTTTTCATAGCCGCTGGAATCACCTTAATCCGATCTAAATTGAAGGAGATATGCCAAAATTAGTGACCAAAGGTCAGGATTCATCTTACTGCACTGTGATTCTAATTTGCGAGCTCTATAACGCTATTAAATCTCCCGAATTTAACCAAGTGTTCAACATAAAAGTTGTAAATAATTGTTTTATCGTTTCCTAGCCACTTGAATCTCTTTGATTGGAGTTCATATGAGAGAGATATGTTTTAAACAATGCTGAAAGATTTGGAATCACTGCAATTGATCATTTTTCCATGAATTTCTTATCTTTTTCTTCTCTTTTCTTCTTCCTTTGTTCCTACAACACAAAATACAAAATTAAGCTAATTTCTATTCATATTTTACTTAAATCAAACAAAAGTAAATTTAAAAGTATTAATATCATACTTAATTAAGATGACATTAAATACCCCAACACTCAACCTTTTGCTTGTCCTCAAGCAAAATAATCCCTAAAGACGAAAAACAACAATCAATATATGTAGTGAGTGTTAGGCTTACCAAACATTTGCCTCATAACATGAAAATATACTCGAGAAAAAGTTTGGAAGGTTATACTCATGCACAAGATTAACACAAATGCAATCCATTATTTTATCCTTCTGAATCCCTAGTGTGTGTGTGTCTTTGAGTCAATAAATTTTCTTTTATCCAGATGAGTTTATATATCTCAAAATTTTGGTTGTAGATCTCTAATTAGTTTAGGATTTCTATATGCTTATTTTTCATGCCACTCTCCACTAATGTAAGTCAAAATTACCTCTAGGATCAATAGGACTTTATTTAACTTGTAATATGTCCAGTGTATAAGGTAGGATAAATGATACAAATTTAGGTTCAATCATCCAGCACCACATGGTAAAATATGATCTCTTGATCTTTTTTTTTTTTAAAATTTGGGGAGATTTTTTTCTCTACACTCATTTTCTTGCTTCAATTGAATTTAATCCATCCTTTTCTTCGGTTCTCTATTTTTTTTTTCACAGTATTTGGATTTTTCTTCTATTTCCTTTGCATAATTTTTTTTTGCATAATTCTTTTCTTTTCCTTGCTCCACCCTTCCACTCTTTTGTAAATAAAGCTCTACAAAACAAGTATTCAGAAAAATAATCATGGAGTGAGTGAATAGGATAAAAAATAAAGATATTCATACAAAATTTGACTTTTGGTTCATTTGTGGTTTTTAGAAAGAAAAGTTCATTAAACTCAGAATAGAGGAACTAAGGATATTTTATTGTTTATGTTAGACTTGAAAGGCTCAATCTTTCAAATAATGCCTAATTCTTCTCCTAAATAATAGTATTAACCTAGGATTTCACCTTAAGCAGCATTCAAATAAGTTCTAAAATCCTGTGGAGATCATGAAATATATTTGAATTATATAAACCTTCTCCAAGTGAAAGATAAATTGAATGTCCAAAGTTATTGTGCAAAGATATTTTAGGATTCTAAAGTCAAAAGTAATAAATTGTAAAAGGGATAAAATTGCACACAACTATGAATGTTCTACATTTTTCAAGAGTAAAAAAAAAAATTTGGATAGCCATATCATTGGCTCTTGGTTGTGCCTAACATCCCAAAATATAAATTGAACATTCACACAATCACTCAACTTGCTAAATGCAATAAAAGTACATTAATAGTAAAAATCAGAAAATTAATGCTCAAAATAAGGTCACAATTATTCAAACAAATATACTTCCATCCCCACACTTAAACTTTACATTGTCTTCAATGTAAAAGACAGATAAGAGTAGGTAAGGATATATGAAAACATGAGTCAAGTGGACTTCCTTGAATTTGTTTAGGGTGAAATAAGAATGCTGCATTACTAGTCCCTGAATATTTTTGATTTCCACTTTTTATTTTATTATGTTGGGTTGTCTCCCAATAAGTACTTTTGTTTAATGTCGTTGGCTCAACTCAAAGCTTCTTATGTCATTCAAGGAGGATTCTTGATGTCAACTTTGAAATGGCTTGCCTTTGAATGTGTTGAATTTTGAGGTTCAATTGTATTATGAGGAGGAAAGTTAGCATTAGTCAAAGGTTTAATTAAATGAGAACTCAGCTTATCTGGAAATAACCGATGTCTTGAGTAGCTTTTGACATCCAATTTAATTTCATCTTTTTGAGTTTTTGCCAAAGCAGGGGGCGACTTTCCTCTATCTTTGAGTAAGGCATATTTATTTGAGGTTATCACTAGAGGTGGTTCTCCAATGTATATGCTCTTTAAGTGGCTAGAGAGGCTTTTTAAACCTAAGTCAGAATACTGCAAAATAGAAGGTACAGGCATCTTATTAGAAATTGGTAACAATATAGAAAGATCCTTACCTGTTTACTACACTTTTAGAACTTCCTCTCCTGCTGTAATTTTTTCTTAGAATTTGGCATTCAGGGTAGATTCCACAACCTCTTTCTTAGTAGGTTCACTAGTGTCAACTTCTAAGTCATCTTTTTCATTCAGTGCATAATTTTTCTCTTTTTCCACTAATGATGCTGGGGCTAGACTTTCAATTTCTAAATTTTTAGTCTCTAGCCGACTGACTGTTATTGCTAGTTGACTTATTTGATTTTTCAAGTTTTGGATGCTGGCACTTACCTCTTGCTGAAATTGATGAGTATTATGTGCAAGAGATTTAATAATTTCTTCTAAAGAACTACTTATTTGATCTTGAGATGCAATCTGTTTAGGATAATAGGCATGTTGGTTATGATGAAAATTTGTAAAATCTTTTTTTATATGCCAATTTTGTGTATTCCCATACTTAAAATTGGGATGATCCTTCCATCCAGGATTATACATGTTTAAATAAGAATCATACTTCCCTTGTGGTGACCCAGGGAAACCACTAACCATATTTACTTGCTCAAATGATTCTTTATAAAAAGTTGGGTACCCATTAGAAGGATGTCCCATGGCTGAATTATTTTCATAGCACTTTTCACTTTGTATATTTTCTACACGTTGACGAACAAGAGAAGTTAAATTTGCAAGTTGCTATTCAAAGCAAGAATTACATACTTCACCAGCATGTCTTAATGGAGAACCTAGTCTAATGCCAAATTGTTGAAAATTGGCTGCCATATTCAAAGTTATGAACAAAAAGAAAAAAAATCACAAAAGGTAAATAGACACAGTTCCTGGCAACGGCGCCAAAATTTGATACGTACTGTCGCAGGTACACTCAAATTGATACCTTATCTCTCAACTAATCTGTAATAGTGGCAACAAAGGTCGATCCTACAGGGACTGGTCTTACCCTATGTGATTGAGAAAAGGGAGGATTGATAATCGCAATTAAAGTAAAGTAAACAATAATGAAAATAATTAAGAGAGTGATTATTAAGAGAGACGTTGGTTTCGGTTGATATCCACCATCAAGAGATTACATTGATCACTGAAAAAATCGTCAATCTTAAACCAAATATTTATCATTGGGATTCTGTCCTTGTTTCTCTTTAAGCCTAGTAAATTGATAACAAATGCACCAATTAAACCCTAATTAATAAGATATTCTTTAACAAATCAGTAAAGTTTAATATATTAATCGCATGAAGAATAAGAGAAACTGGTAGAGTTAAACAAATATAAGCACATCGATTGTATTTCATTTAGTTGATCATTCATCATAGGGTTAATGATTTTGTTGGAAATAAGGGCGTATACTGCAGGATTTTAATCCCTGGATATGGGTGCATGATGTGCAGGATTCTAATCCCCGATTGTTGGAGCATGCATTGCGGGATTCTAATCCCTTATCTTTGGCGCAAATGAAATTAGGAAACTTTCTTATTCTTGTTGCTTAAGCCGCGATGAAGATTGGGTGTTTTTCCAGATTTTACGTTGTTTTATTTTATGGCCTGATCTTTAGGAATTTATGTTTGGGTGATTATTTTTTTGTTTCCTATATTCACCTTGTGTAATTCTGCGACCCATGGAGTGGTTTACCAGAATGTTTTCTATAAATTCTGGTCTTCCTCTTATGGTTTGAAGTATGCGCGCCCAGTAAACACTAATATACACTGAGTTTGTCTTTCTCTCTGGTTCCTACTTCTCACATGGTATCAGAGCAAAGTTATCATTGAGAGAGAGACATGGCCAGCTTTAAGCAAGCCCTCACCGGGTTAAGCAAAGATGGGCAGGAGGAAAGGTCATTAGAAACCTCTCCTGCCCCAAGCCTTACAATTAACCCAACTACTCAGCATCTCCCCATCATCAACTCCTTTGATAACTCCTCACTTTAGATAACCCCTTACAAGTTGAATGGGCGAAACTTTCTTCTATGGTCACGATCAATTCAAATGGTCATCAGAGGAAAGGGAAAAATTGGCTTCCTGGATGGAACTACTCCAAGACCAGATCCCAGAGACCCTCTCTATCCAACATGGGATATTCAGAATGCCCTGGTAATGTCTTGGTTAATTAATTCAATGGAGGAGAACATTGGGTCACTTTACCTTATCTACAATACTGCTAAAGATATTTGGGACAAGGTAAGAATAGCCTACTCTGACCTTGAAAATTCTGCTCAACTTTGTGAGTTAAGAGATAAAGCACGGGATCTTAAACAAGGAGTTATGTCTGTTACTGAATATTATACTAATCTCACAAAATTATGGCAAGAATTAGACTTGTTTGAATCAACTGATTGGTGTGACAAGTGCCAGGAAAAGTATGTGAAATATGTGGAGAGAACCCGGACCTATGATTTTCTTGCAGGGTTAAATAAAGAACTTGATGAAGTTCGTGGAAGAATGATCGGCATTCGCCCACTACCACGAATTGAGGAGGTCTTTGCTGAAGTCCGAAGGGAAGAAAGTAGAAGGAAGGTCATGTTGGGTGATACTAGAGGAATTCAAACAGAAGCATCTGCTCTCTTTACTGAAAGGCGAGAGGATCAGAATAGAGGCTATCCTAATGACCAGTGAAGGATGAAAAAGGGGAATCTTTGGTGTGAACACTGTTGCAAGACTAATCACACCAAAGAAACGTGCTGGAAGTTACATGGGAAGCCAGCCAATTTGCAGAATCGTGGACAAAACTCAAGAGACTCTCGTGCATACCAGATTAACTCCGAATCTGTAGACCAGAAAATAATAGAAAACTCTAGTAATCTCAACCTGAACAAGGAGCAATTGGAACGTCTCTATAAACTGCTAAATACAGATAAACATTCTGGCACAGCCCTAGTAGCACAACAAGGTACTGTTTCTGCTCTAAATTGTAAAAGGGAAGGTAAAAAATTATGGATTATTGATTCTGGAGCTTCAGATCATATGTCAGGTTGTATTGATCTCTTCTCCTCATATACTCCTAATGATAGTCAAACTAAAGTAAAAATCGTAGATGGATCTCTATCTCAAATTGCAGGAATTGGAGATATTAAGATCAACTCAACCCTTACTCTTAAATCTGTGCTCCATGTTCCAAATCTCTCTTGTAACTTAGGGGTTGTTTGGTTTATGAAAATATTTTCAATTTTCATTTTCTGTTTTTGTTTTCTAAAAATGATTTTCATTTTTAAATTTTCAAATTGTTAAAAACATGTTTGGTTTATAAAGTAAAACTATGTTTTCAAAAAATGAAAACAATGAAATTTGTTTGGTTTTAAATTTTCAAAAAGCATGTTTGAATAAGTGTAGCTATGTAGACATTGTTTTCCATTTTAAAAGAGATTTTCTTCTAAGCGTGTAAACTCCATTGCTTATAAAATCTCAGTTCTTTTACGATAATCATGAATTGGAACATCAGGAGAGAGAATTTTTTTTTTTGGAACATAGACTTTGACATTCTTCACCGAAGTGCAAAAGAACACAAAAAAAAGAAAAGCGAAACAGAGGTTCAATGTGGCTTCATTGCAAATGACCAGATTGTCATTATTGGAGCAGCAGAGATTAGTGGCTTCACCAAATGTTGTCTCCACAAGCAACCTTACTGAGAAAAGTAGCGAAACTGATATAATGTTGGCACATCAAAGGCCCCAGGTGGAGGAAAAAGCAGAGGATGACATTGTGTTCTCACGAGCAGTGCAGAAGCAGAGGACGACGCTACTAGCGGTGTCATGCTTGTCTCTGTGTTCTCGCCAGTAGTGCAAAAACAGATGATGATGATGCTTAATGATGTTCGACAATATGCTTGCGTTGCGAAGCTTTGGTGGACATGACGAAACAAACAAGAATACACAGGAGCAGAATGTTGTGCTTAGTTTGCGGCTTTGCGAATGCTGGTGACCAATTGTGAGGAGCAAAATGTTGTGCCTCATTCGCGAGGCTTCGGCTTGTCAGCAGAACTAAAAGCGAGAACACGATGAGAATGCAGACAAGTATAATGAGCAGCGAAGGGAGCAAATTAACCAAAGCAGTAGAAAACTATCATAATTACAAAATTGCCACCGCGTTTTCATTCCATGTTTTCAATTTTCCACATTTTGAGAAGAAAACAATGAAAACAACTTTTTTACGTTTTCAAATTTTTCTCTTTTTCAAGAAACATTTTCAAAAAATAGTTTTCAAAAATTTGAACCAAACACGTATCTTGTTTTGTTTTCATTGAAAATGAAAACAAAAAACACATATAGCAAACAACCCCTTACTTTCTGTAAGTAAGCTTACTAAAGATTGTGAGTGTCATGCTATTTTCTCACAAAATCACTGTGAATTTCAGGTCCTGAGTTCGGGGAAGAAGATTGGCAATGCTAAGGAATATGAAGGACTATATTACTTTGAGAAAGAAGACAACCAAACCAGCCAAGCCTTTACTACCAGATACTTGGAACCAAATACAAGGCAAGACCAAATTATGTTATGGCATTATAGATTAGGACATCCAAATTTTCAATATCTCAAACATTTGTACCCCACTTTATTCAAGAATAATGATAATTTTCAATGTGAAATTTGCCAATTAGTCAAACATCAAAGATCAGTCTTCAAACCTCAACTATACAAAGCTACAAAACCTTTCTCTATGATTCACAGTGATATCTGGGGACCTTCACGATCTCATAATATCTATTCTAAATGTTGGTTTATCACTTTCATAGATGATCATACTAGGGTATGTTGGGTTTATCTCCTAAAAGACAAATTAGACGTTGAACAAGTTTTTATCAACTTTCACAATATGATAAAAAATCAATATAACACCAACATTCCAATTTTACATACTGATAATGGTAGGGAATACTTTTAACAAGTTTTGGGATATTACTTAAACAATTATGGCATTATCCACCAGAGCTCATGTCCTAATACCCCTCAACAAAATGAAATTGCTGAGAGAAAAAACAAACATTTATTGAAAGTTGCAAGGTCTCTCTTATTCACTACCAATGTTCCAAATACGTTTTGGGGGAATGCTATACTCACAGCTTGCTATTTAATCAACCGGATGCCCACACAGGTCATTCAATTTCAAACTCCCTTAAATACACTATTGAAATATTTTCCTAACAGCAGAACTCTCACTAATCTTCCACTAAAAGTGTTTGAATGTACTGCGTTTGCTCATAATCATACACCAAATAGAAACAAACTGGACCCAAAAGCCTTTAAGTGCATCTTCATAGGCTATGCAACAAATCAAAAACTACCCTGACAAAAGAAAACTCATTGTCACTATGGATGTCACATTCTATGAAAATACACCTTTTTATCCCAATAATCATACACCAAATAGAAACAAACTGGACCCAAAAGCCTTTAAGTGCATCTTCATAGGCTATGCAACAAACCAAAAACTACCCTGACAAAAGAAAACTCATTGTCACTATGGATGTCACATTCTATGAAAATACACCTTTTTATCCCAATAATTTTCTTCAGGGGGAGCAATATAATGAAGAAAATTTGATATCTTTTCTGCCCCTTGAAGACCAGCAACCAACAAACCAACCAGCACACTTACAGCCAGAAAATCAACTAACAACTCAGTCAGAAACTCTTCTCTTACAACCAAAAAATCTGCCATTACAACCAGAAAATCAGCCCCCACAGTCAGCATTCCTATACCCACAGCAAACTCACGCTTCTCTGCCTCCTACTCTGGACTTAACTAGTGCTGCAACTGAGAATGCAGCCTCTGCAGGTAATTTTCAGGAGCTGCAGACCTGAGGCCTTCCTCAATCAGAACCAGAATTCCAAGTGTATGTCAGGCGAAAAAAACCTCAAAGTAATATAGTTCCTTCTACTTCTGAACATGGCCAAAATTCTGCCTCAGACTCAGGTAAGACAATAACATCATCTGCTAAAAACGTTTCTGATTTCCTTTCCATTGCATCGAGGAAAGGTGTTAGGTCTTGTACACAACACCCCATTGCTCATTTTGTTAAATATGATTACTTATCTACTTCTATGAAAGCTCTAACAGCAAGTCTTGAAGAAACTTCTATTCTTAAAAATATAGAAGAGGCCCTTAAAATACGTGCATGGAAGAAAGCTGTGGAAGAGGAGATGGAAGTTCTTGAGAAGAATGGAACTTGGGAATTAATGGATAAACCAAGAGATGCTGTACCAGTGGGATGTAAATGGGTGTTTACTGTAAAATACAAATTAAATGGTACCATAGAAAGGTACAAAGCACGCCTTGTTGCAAAAGGATTCACCCAAACATATGGGATAGACTATCAAGAGACGTTTGCTCCTATTGCAAAATTTAACACAATCCGGGTCCTTTTATCTATAGCAGCTAATCTTGATTGGCCTCTCCATCAACTTGACATCAAGAATACTTTTCTAAATGGAGACTTGACAGAAGTTGTTTACATGGATCTCCCTCGAGGTTTCAAGAGTACAGCCCATACAGGACAAATATGTAAACTCAAGAAATCTCTCTATGGACTCAAATAATCACCGCGGGCTTGGTTTGAAAGGTTCACTAAGGCTATTCTGAGCCAAGGATATGAGCAAGCTCATAATGATCATACTTTATTCTACAGATATAAGGATGGTAAGTCAACTATCCTAATTGTGTATGTAGATGATATTATTATAACCGGTGATGATATTTCAGAGATAATATCCTTGAAAGGAAGACTGGCAGATGAATTTGAAGTTAAGGATCTTGGCATGCTAAGGTACTTCCTGGGAATGGAAATTGCACGAAATAGATTTGGTATCTCCGTATCACAAAGGAAATATACCTTAGATCTTCTGAAAGAGACTGGGTTACTTGGGTGCAAACCAGTTGATACTCCAACTGATCCTGACACTAAGTTAGGAAATGAAAATACTGGCAAACCAATTGAGAAGGGAAGATATCAGAGGCTGGTTGAAAAACTCATATATCTTGCTCACACTAGGCCTGATATAGCATATGTTGTCAGTTTGGTGAGTCAGTTTATGTATAATCCGCATGAAGAACACTTGAATGCGGTCCTACGCATCTTAAAATATCTTAAAGGTAATCCTGGAAGAGAACTATTCTTTAAGAAAGGAGAATCTCGTACAATTGAAGCTTATACTGATGCAGATTGGGCTGGGTCAATTACTGATAGAAGATCAACATCTGGTTATTGTTCATTTGTTTGGGGGAATCTTGTGACATGGAGAAGCAAGAAACAGAATGTGGTAGCAAGAAGTAGTGCTGAGGCTGAGTTGAGATCACTTGCTAATGGTGTTAATGAATTGATGTGGCTCAAATTACTTCTTAAAGAACTTCAAGTTATGAATAAAAGGCCTATGAGGTTATATTGTGATAATAAAACAGCTATTAGTATAGTACATAATCCAGTCCATCATGATCGTACAAAACACGTTGAAGTTGATCGTCATTTTATTAAAGAAAAGGTGGAAGAAAGAATTCTTGTTATTCCTCATGTGGCCTCATCTGAACAAACAGCAAATATTTTAACAAAAGGCCTACATAAGCCTCTCTTTGAGAAAATGATTCACAAGCTAGGTTTATTTGATATATACAACCTAGCTTGAGGGGGAGTGTTGAAAATAAGGGCATATACTGCGGGATTTTAATCCCTGGATATGGGTTCATGATGTGCGGGATTCTAATCCCTGATTGTTGGAGCATGCATTGCGGGATTCTAATCCCTTATCTTTGGCGCAAATGAAATTAGGAAACTTCCTTATTCTTGTTGCTTAAGCCGCGGTGAAGATTGGGTGTTTTTCCAGATTTTACGTTGTTTTATTTTATGGCCTGATCTTTAGGAATTTATGTTTGGGTGATTATTTTTTTGTTTCCTATATTCACTTTGTGTAATTCCGCGACCCATGGAGTGGTTTACCAGAATGTTTTCTATAAATTCTGGTCTTCCTCTTATGGTCTGAAGTATGCACGCCCAGTAAACACTAATATACACTGAGTTCGTCTTTCTCTCTGGTTCTTACTTCTCACAGATTTATAATCCAAAATCCTTAATCCTATTTGTTTTATGAATAAAGTAATGAAAACTTTGTTCAAAACCTAATTCAGCAGTAGATAAAGACATATAATATACTAGTAGGCCTCCCTATCAATCATGTGAATAACCATTAAGAAAAGAAAAACATATGAATAATCAATACTCAGTTAAGATTGAATTAATGAAATCAATTCCAAATCTTACAATGCATATCGATCTATTCCAAATCTCACAATGCATATCGATCCTTTGAGGTTTCAATCTTTCTCTACCAACTGAAAGTAATTCAGCCGCGCAGGGTCTTTAAAAAATCTAAACAAGAATTAAAGAAGATAATTAAGAACTTTGATTGATTCAATCGATGTTTTATGCTTTCTCTCTTCCCTTTTTATAGATTGGATACTCTTCAATGAAGTAAGGTTGTTTCTAGGTCAAATCTTGGCCCATCGAGCTTCATTTAGAGTTAAAAAACTTGAAAATTTTTGAATTCAGCGTTTTGATATGGCGGCGAGCGCTGTCGCGCTTCAGAAACTTACTGACGAGGCACCGCGGCGCCTGATCCAGCGCCGGAGCGCTCTGATTCTGACACTCGGGCGCTAGGCGCTTCTGGACAGCCAACGCCGCGGCGCGCTGGGGAGCGTCGCGGCCCTTCGAATTTGCAATGACGCAATTCCTTTGCGCTTTTAAGAATTTGTCAAAATGCCGAACACAAAAATTGCAGCTCTATGTCTCTTCTTTTCATAGCCGCTGGAATTACTTTAATCCGATCTAACTTGAAAGAGATATGTCAAAATTAGAACCAAAGGTTAGGATTCATCCTGCTGCACTGCGATTCTGATTTGCGAGCTTTATGACGCTATTAAATTTCCCGAATTTGACCAAGTGTTCAACATAAAAGTTGTAGATAATTGTTTTATCATTTTTTAGCCACTTGAATCACTTTGATTGGAGTTCATATGAGGGAGATATGTTCTAAACAATGCTGAAAGATCTAGAATCACTGCAATTTATCATTATTTCATGAATTTCTTATCTTTTTCTTTTCTTTTCTTCTTCTCTTGTTCCTACAACACAAAACACAAAATTAAACTAATTTCTATTCATATTTTACTTAAATCAAACAAAACGTAAGTTTAAAGGTATTAATATAATGCTTAATTAAGATTACATCAGAAAGTAATATGTTTATGAGCTTCAATATTACCTCATGAACTCGGAGTTGAATTCTATCAATTATTCCCTGCACATAATAATATGCATGCAATCCCTTGTTAACAACAGTAATTTAATGGCCCAGATATTTATATTTTCTCAGTCAATTTTATTCATTTATGTAAATTTAAATCAAGTGAGGAACTGATTTGAATGTCCACTTGTATCTGTTTACTTTATAAGCTTTCTTGTGTACCTAGGGAGTTGATGAAGGGGAGGAAGATGTGCAGAAGTCATTGGCATATGAAAATTATATTTGAAATATGAATCACTTATTAAAATCATAAATAAAATGTCATAAGTAAATAAATATGATTGTAATAAAGGGAGATTGAGGGACAGGAAAGGAATTCTAAATGTTATATTTGGAAGGTCATTTGCTTTCTATGTGAAACCACGTAGTGCATAAATTAAGTTTTCACCCTATCTTCTTTGAAAGCTTAATTTGTGATCATATAACTATCATTGTTGTTTTTATTTTTATTATTATTTTATCTTGGGTATTTCCTTTTCATAATTTATTTACCAACTAAGCACATGTTATGCTTTACATCTCTTTTTGTGAGTGATGACTATCAATTTTCTTTACCTGCAGAGCTTTGAAGAGGCAAAATTAGCAATTACTGCAGTGAAGCCAGTGATGTTGGTGACTGATGAGAGCTGTTACACGTGGTACTTGAACCTCCAGAAAAATGATATTCCATCTCTGAGATGGCATATTTTCTTGGGTTTTCCTTCTTTGGATTTTATTAAAAAGTGGAATGGTAGGAACATTGCAGAAATTTTTTAGCCCAGAGTAAAAATATGTGATATGAAGTCTTTGTTTGCTTGAATAAGCTGTCCTAACACAGTATCTTACAATTTTGAAGTATTAACTCCTGAAATGCTGAAGAGGCATCTCGTAAAGCTTCTACCATTTAATTACACTTGGGCACCTGAAGGCGCTGTCATAATATGCTTTACTTCAGGTACAAGTCTCATTGTTGCTTTTCTAGAGCCCACTATATTGTATGCTTGTTGATTTTGGGTTTGTAAATGAGCAATACAGTGAGTGTGTTGATGACTGAAACAAATCCTCCTGCTATTTTACCAACTGAGACAATTTTAAGAAATTATGGATTAAAAATGCTGCTGCCAGGATTGCAAGATTGTAGTTAGAGTACCTTTAACAATGTGTTGAGAAAATAAAAAGAGAAAAAGTTAGGGAGAAAAGGAAGGGACACCAAGCAAAAATATATTATTGATTGACTCAATTATGGTGTATGTAGGACTGACTTCTCAAATTCTATTTATACTAATATTATAACTACGCAAAGACACTTATACCCTTTACTTTGAGTGCACTACAATTAACTATTTTCTTGACCTATGAGACTTTCCTAAAATCTAAAGATCTCCTAACACAAAGGAATCAAAATGACTAGTTATTAATCTATACAAGAAAAGAAACCTTTTCTTTGAAGCAATCATTTCTATGCTATTGCAACATATATATGCTTAATTTACAGACCAATGGCTTGCTAGATTGAAAATATTGTGTCAAAAATCAAATGGTTTTTTATAATGGAATTCAGATAAAGTAATGAAACCAACTTTTGCCATACTTTGGGCTATAACTTCTGCAATACTTATTCTTCATGAGAAATGAAACTTATTTTACTAAATGGCTTTTAATTTCTTAAGCTTGATATATGCATCCACTTAGAGTATGTGGGATGGAGCTGATTAGTCTTTTGAGGCAATAATATAAAAAGGGCAGTAAGATGAGAGGTTAAAGTTTTACTTTAATGAGTTATGTTATGCAGAAAAGTTTATTCAAGGAGCTCATAAATCATAGGCAACGTGTTTTTTGTTCTAAGAAAAGAAATGTTAAATTTAGAGTTCCAAAACACTGTTTGTTAGCTAATTGCAAATAATCAAGTGAAATCTTTATGGACTTATATAAATCTTTTGTTATACTTCAGGAATCACTCCGACACCTTTGTCACATGACTTTATTGTAGTTTTGCTAGTGGTAGTATTGCTCCGGGAAATTTATAAACTCAAAAGATTTATCTTATGTTTTCTAAAATTATCTTTTTGACTCAAGGAACTATGGGAAAGCCTAAGGGAGTCACCCTAAGCCATGGAGCTTTGGTCATACAATGCCTAGCAAAGATTGCCATTGTTGGTTACAGTGAGAATGATGTATGCTGTTCTTTATGACATGCATTTGTTCTATTTTTAAAAATTATCTGAACTCAAGGCGGTCCATATTATAGTTTTACATACTAGCAGATTTATGTGATAAGTGAAGCTGAAGCCAATAAAGGAAGATTTAATTCTCCATGTTTTCCCATTTGTTTTTGTAACAGATATATCTGCATACTGCTCCATTGTGCCATATTGGTGGATTGTCATCAGCGATGGCCATGCTAATGGTTGGTGGTTGCCATGTCTTGATGCCAAAGTTTGATGCCAAATCAGCCATTGATGCCATAGAGCAATATACTGTGACATCCTTAATCACAGTTCCTGTGATAATGGCTGATATGGTTTCTTTAATTAGGTATATTCCAGTGGCAAGTGCCCCTCAGGAACAAAAGTTTATCTTATTTAATCAGCATGCATGTGCAGAGTCACTAATAAAAATAAGTTACCATAATATGGTAATTCATCTAAAACTAAAAAATTATTTAAAAAATAAATTTTATTGCTGCATTAACATTGCTATCATTTACATTCTGTAAAAAGAAAAAAAGAAAAACAAAGGCGAGAAACAGTTTGTATCGTACATGCACATGATAACTTGCAACTATTGTCACTGATTAACTAGTTTGCACTAAATAATGACTTCAGGTTGTCACAATTTAATGTTGTGGAAACTCTAACCTTTAAGTCTTTGCACTATTTCACTTACAAATAATATAAGCAATGACCTGGTGCTACAGATTCTATGCTTAATTTTTCTGATATTTGCACAAACTAAGTTTAAGCCAAGAATGATAGTTTTGCATCTGTTGTGTATTAACCTATTCTGTCTTGTTTTGGTGCTTATTTAGGGACAAGGAGACCTGGAAAGGGGGGGAATCTGTCAAGAGAATATTAAATGGAGGTGGGAACCTCTCAGTTGAACTCATCAAGGATACCAGCATATTCTTCCATAAAGCTAAGCTTATATCAGCTTATGGTAGGTCTCTCTTATCGAAGTTATTTTCCACCAAGTAATTAATCTGAACGCTTCTTCTCTGGAAGATTTTGTTGAGACTTCTTAGATCTTAGAAATAAACAATGTTGACCAGAAGCATATTTATTGACTCAATTTAGATGGCAAAAAATAAGAAATAACCATAGATAACATTAGCAAATGTTTAAATGTAGGATGCAATTTAAGGAAATGCATCACTTATGTTGGCATATATTGTAATCTTGAAAATATGAATAAGAAAACCTATGCAGAAAAATAGGAATAACGTGGAAGTGAGAGGGGATATAGAATTCTGGGAGAAAGGAAATGAGGAGAGAACAAAAGACAAGAATGTCAAGAGAATTGCAGAATTCTTGTCAAATAAACAATGCCCGTATGAGAACAAGTGATTTACTACAGGACCTGCCTGTAATGAATTGATGAGTGACTTCAAATAATTAGTTCAACTATGAAAGTAAACCATAAATCCGAAGGCAAGCAATACAAAACCATTATTAAATTAACTATTGAAACCTTATAGTTAGAACCAAAAAAACATAACATTCCGCCACATGCACGAGTCCCTTACATGGGAGGTAATGGAAGCTCTAATACCAACTAATATCAACATCTTGGAGAGTCCAATGACCTATATACCCACACTGGAATTCCATACTTATCATGTGGAGCTCAAGTCCCATAACTTGCAATTGGGATCGTAACATTCCTCCTACTATTATCCCTTCTCTCTTTCTTTTGTTTTATTTTATTTTTGCCAGAATGCCTTCTTTTTGTACTATGATTTTTATAATGCAAATTGGGATCGTAATATTCCTCATACTATTATCTCCTCTCTTTCTTTTGTATTTGTAGTATGATTTATATAATGCCACCAAAAGCTGGTTGGCTGATAAACTATTACCACTTTTTTTATTATGAACATACCTTGATCAGGAACAATTTCAGTAGATTTCTTCGAGTTATTAAAGTTGGCCTTTAGGCTAGCCACCCATTTGTCTGACTGACTGCACTCTAGCTTCATAATCCTTCTGATGTATGACAGGAAGAAACATGACAATAACAAAAAACACTTAAATCTGATGCATCAGTTTTCCATATACTCAGATAATATTCTTAATTGAATAGAGACAGACTTATAGGAAACTTGGACAAGAAGTCCTAATGATGTCAGGTAACCTAATCCTGCTAAAATTCTACAATATGGGGTAACATATCCCTAGGTCCAAATGTCTTTATTCAAATCCCTGCTTGAATCTTAAAGTACCTCAATTATCTGAATGCAAACCCTGATACCCAAATAATAATTAAATCATTAAATAATAAAAATAAATAATAACTCTATCTTCTCATCCTGCATTACCTTCTTCTTAAGATAGTTTAAATTCTATAGCGAAGCTACCAACCTATCCTGTACCTTGTTAACTGGGCTCAGGAATATCTGGAATTGGTGTTCCATAGCGTGATGACTGAATAGCATTTCCAAATTTATGTCTTATTCTGTGAACACTGATTGTATTTTGGGCTGGAGTGCATGCTTCTATTTTTTGCTTTGACTAAAACTCAAAAGGCTAACATTGTTCTCCCTTTTTTATTTCTATATATTTACACAATACAAATATGCCAAATGACATGAATATATGATGTATGATAGGCCCTTGAAATTTGAATCTACCATAATTCTTTAGGTCCTCTTTATTTTTCTAGTACAAAAAATGGAAGTTCTCACTGGACTTTTCTTTCTGTCTGTAATCTGATTCATTTATCTAAGGGATGACTGAGACATGCTCTTCACTAACATTCCTGACCCTCTATGAACCAACTCAAGAAACCACCAGCCCGTCCTTTCTGATGGTTGCCAAGGTAAGAGCCAATTTCCTTCACCACCCACAAGGTGTTTGTGTTGGCAAGGCTGCACCCCATGTAGAACTGAAGATATGTGCAGATGGCTCTGGTCATGTTGGGAGAATTTTTACTAGAGGACCACATATAATGCTCAGGTATTGGGATCAAATTCTGACAAACCTGTCAGATCCCAGGAATGAAGTCTGGCTTGACACAGGAGACATTGGTTCAATTGATTATGATGGTAATTTGTGGCTCCTTGGACGAACAAATGGTCGGATCAAGAGTGGTGGGGAGAACATTTACCCTGAAGAGGTATAGAAGTGGCATTAAACCTATTTGCCTTACAATAAAGCAAGGAAACTTAAATCAAAAGGATTTTCTACTTTACAAAGTTTGATATTCAAAAGGGACATACAAATAGACTAAAACAAATATTTATGTTAATGACACTGATATATTTCTGTCTAGCAAGTAAAAAATTGATTTTTTTTCCTTACTCAGCCAAACGTTTGTTTTACTTCGTTCATGGTCTTTACAATTCGGTGGAATTAAATATGTTTTTGTTTTTGATAGGTTGAAGCAATTCTACTGGAACATCCAGGAATTGTTGGTGTTGTAATTGTGGGAATACCTGATGCTCGCCTGACGGAGATGGTAGTTGCATGTATCCAACCAAGAAAAGATTGGCAATGGTCAGAGCAATTTGTTTCAGAAAAACATCACCTATCTATTGAGCATCTTCAGCAATATTGTAAGCAAAAAAATTTAAGCAGGTATTTATTTTCTTGATCCATATCTTATTGTGCATCAGTAGTTACTCAGACATTTACGTATATATCATATTTGACATGCTTTTTGGGTGTGGGTGAAGGGTGAAGGGTGAAGGAAGAAAGGAAGTGGTGTTTTGAGTATTTCTTTTCAATTTCTTTTCAGGTTTAAGATACCCAAGATATTTATTTTATGGAGTAAGCCTTTTCCGCTCACAACTACTGGAAAAATACAAAGAGACCAAGTCCGAAAGGAACTCTTGAATCAACTACAATCTTTGCATAGTAACATTTGAATATCTCAATTGATTGAATATAAGGCTATGTCCCCATTTTTTCTCTCTCACCAATTTGAAGCCGTATAGCCCTCCCTATTCTCTCTTAAATAAAGCTGTGAAAAAAATTGGAGTACTGTGGAATTGTGTTACCATTCCTGTGAGCTATAGGGTTAGTTATCGCTTATCATCCCTGGTATTCCTCCTCTCTAACCCCACAAACCCATCCTGGTTCTGCATTCTTTTGATGAGTTTGCCTAAATTGGATAGAGAATAGTTGCACAGAATGATTTGTTGTTCAATCTTGATGTCATGTAATCCATTGTGCATAGTACGTAGTAGCTTAATAAATGGAGCTTCTGGGAAGACTTCGGAGATATATCAAGAAAGTGAGGATGGATCTTTTGGTGCCAACCACATGGAAGACGTAGGCCTTCTCTTATTAATAAAGGAAAAATAAGGGTATTTTTGTTTTTTGTTTTTGAAAATTGTTTTTTGTTTTCAGAATAAAAAAATTGTTTGATAACTGTTTTTTTGTTGTTATTTTGAAAAAATAATTTAAAAATTATTTTTAAAATAAAAAAATAAAAAGAAAAGAAAAGTTGTTTTTATTTTTAAATTTTGTTTTTACAATAAAAAAATATTTTCAAAACAATTTATTAAACAGATTTTTTATTATTTTTATTTTATAAATATTTTATAAATATAATTTTTAAAAACAATTTTAAAAAAAAACAAATATAGAATCAAAGAAATTTTAGCATTTTGTTATATATATATATGAAAGACGTAACATTTTCTTCGGTTCTCATTAATAAAATAAATGTCATTCTGTTATTGGATTTTGTTGCCTATAACCATGCGTGCAGATTGCTAAAACACCCCACATTCATTGTGTCTTTATTTTAAGTGAAAAAGTAAGAACTTTTAATCAGATACCCCAATATTTATTATACCTAGTGTGGAGGTTAGCATTCCCGTGTGTGTATATATATATAAAGCCATGTTAGGAAACAACAGACAAAGCATTGCACATGAATAAACAAGGCAATAGTGATGAGAACTTCGATTACCCAAAAGAATGAACAGTAAACGTAACCCTCTACCCGTAGTAAACTTAGCCGGGTAAGACAGCAGCCTCCCTTGTGATTGGCTTTTGGGGCTACCGGCTCTCCTTTTTTACTTTTTCTGCTAAGAGTTCTCTACTCTTCTCGCTCTGCCTTCTTTATTGCCGGCTTTTGTATCTGTTGTATCTTATTTTTTCATATTAGCATGAATGAATAAAAAAACATTACAATACTACGCCATTCATTGCTAGGTTCAGTGTAAATTCTTAATGTATTGCTGAAGCTTTTGGGACTAGGAACATGTCCTCTAAGCAGAAAATTAGACTAAATTATGAGTCAAGTTAGAAGTTTGACTTTTACTAATTATATTTATAATGAACTACTCTCTCATTTCTTACTTAATGTCTTTATACATTTTTTCACTCACATAAATCTTTCTTAAAAGTAAGTAAAATATTCTTTTTTTTCCTTGATTAATTCATTTATTATATAACTCTCTCATTTACTAAGAAATTATATATAAATATTCATAAAAAATAAGAGTAAAATACTATTCCCTTCCTCGATTAAATATCCTTATATTGCATGGCTTATTCCTTTATTATAAAAATATATACAAATCTCTCTTAAAAAAATTAAAAATAATTTCTCAAATTTTTTTGATAAAAGAAAAACATAAAAAAAGTTGAAAACGAGCTTTCAAAATTTTCCTCTTCTCTGCTTTTTTTTTTTTCTAATGCCAATTATTTATTTCCAAGTGTTGTCTACCTTTCCCTTTCATGTGTCTCATGGTATTAATCTCTTAATTATTTTCTTTACAAATAGCTAGGTAAGACTATTGATAAAATACAGTTAATGAGAAATTTTTTGACCAATTTTCTAAGCCAACAAAATTGGCATTTTAATAGTTCAAACTACTTCACAATATAATAGAAATATCCCATAACTTTTATCTCTAATCTCTATCTTACTTTCTTAATTCACACACTTGAATTATTATTTTCCGTATATAAATACCTCCTTTTGTTTATATTTTTTTTTCGTAATACGTCTTCATAGCCAAGAAATGAATTTTATTGCACTTAATGTTGAATTTATTTTGTTTACAAGAATATTCTTTAGGTTAATTAAGTAAATAGATGCACAATTCTTTATTATCATTCAGTAAAACCTTTATAAATTAATAATGTTGGGACCATGAAATTTTATTAATTTAGAGGTATTAATTAATTGATCAATTAATAATTTATTAATTTAAATAATACTTTCTCAATTCAGCGAATATAAATTTAATTACATAAAGAATCATTGTGTATATTACTAATATACAATGTATATGTATCATATTTTATGAATTAATATTAAAAAAATTCATTGTACATATGTATTTATGAACTTAAGTAAATTGTATTAATTGCTTTTAGTACTTAAACAATATTCATTGTGTTGGCTAATTAAATAAAGTTAAGTACAAGTCATTTACATCTATGGTTCATTGTACTAGAACTAAATACACATTTAACATATGATAATGAAGGAAATTACAATATAAACAAAGAAAAAATTCTTAAAATCATACCTAATAATGATTTCTCATCTAAAAGGTGTTTAGAAATCAACCATGATCAATTAAATACGTAAACTATTATGTGAATATAAGAGAGATCACCTCACATACACTAAAAAGATTAAATATTATTTGAAAGTTAGTAAAGGTACAATATCAAACACTCTCAAGCTGAGTATCATTTGGCTAACTTAGAAAAGGAGTGGATATAAAGGAACACAAACTAGCAAAATTTCTAGAAATGGAGAAGGTTATTTATGAGTGGTTTCTCAAATATCAAGATCGTGCAAATATAACTGGAGAGCTAATTTTGGAGAAAGAAAATGAGACGATGAAACTTTTATACCCTCACCAACCTTTTGAGTACTTCTCAAGGTTGGCTTGAGAAGTTCAATTTAAGACATGGTATCAAGTTATTCTGTCGTTTCAGAAAGAGTGGCTCGATCGACACACAGGACATGGAGATGGAATTCAAGTCTATAAGGAAAAAAATAGACTTGTTCCATATGAAAGATGTTTTTAATATGGACAAAACTTGTTTGTTTTACATGTTACAAGTTGATCATTCTCTTGCAACAAAGTAACTTGAAGGAAGAAAACAAGACAAAGAAAGGCTCACAATTGTTATTTGTTGCAATGAGGATGGCTTAGGAAAAATTCTTTCATGGATTATTGAAAAGTATGCAATGCCATGTTGCTTTAAGAATGTCTACATGAACATTTTGAATTGTCAATATCGTGCCAACAAAATAACATGGATGATTAGCGTGCTTTTTGATGAATATGTTCATTGATTGGACTAGGAAATGCATGGTAGAAGAATTTTGTTGGTGGTAGATAATTGTCCATCCCATCTATGAAATAATGAAGGGCTACAAAATGTTGAGTTGTTGTTTTTGTTTGCCACCTAACATGACATCAAAAATCTAACCATGTGACCTTGGGATAGTAAGAACTTTCAAAATGCACTATTGCAAGAGATTTTATTGTAAGATATTGGAAGGCTATGAGTTGGGACAATCTTGTCTGGAAAAGATTAATGTTTTAGATGCCATCAATCTTGTAGTCTCAGTTTGGACATAAATGTTCAACAAGGGACAATAGCAAATTGTTTCTGACACTGCAAAATATGTTTGGGGGGATGAAGCAACTTCTGAAGAAGGCATTCATGAGCTTGAAACAATTGTTAATGATCTTGGTTACTACAATAAAATGAATGTCAATCATCTGTTGGGTTTCCTTGGTGAAAATGATGAATGTTCAGAGGTCCAAAGCTTAGAAGAAATTATGGCTAGTGTCATTAAAAATCTTGTTGAGGATGAAGCTGAGGATGATTCAGTACCTTTGGAACCAATCACACAAAAGGAAGCACTCATAGTGGCAACAACTCTTCACAATTTTTTGTTGCAGTTCGAGAATATGACACTATAAATTTTGACACTAAAATATCACTAGGACAATTTAGTAAAATATGAATCTATTGTTTGTTTTTTCATGAAAATTACACACAAAAATATAACTAGGACACTCATAATGGCAACAACTCTTCACTTGTATATATTTGATCACTTGAGGTACATTTTAACTTTTAATCACACAATGTTGATCAATAGGCCAATAAAGTTTTGGTTTCAAAGAAAGTTTCATGTTTTGCCCTACACCAGTAAACTTTTGATGGGTGACACAGTGTCCTTACTTTTCATTATGTCAAGCTATTAGTGTGTTGAGTTTTATGACTCATCATAGCTATCTAAATCATCATCATCGTTATTATCAAGACTATTAGAAGTATGATGAGTATTAAGGACATGGAAGGTATGATCAAAGAAGTGGTTCTTATTCAATTGAAAATTTTGATTCAAGCTATAGTCAACCACAACTACAAAGATTCTACAATAATGACTATTAGTATAATTATGATTCTTTTTATTGCAATTTTTATTTGAATTCTAATTATTCATATAATAATTGTGATAATAAAGAATGTTCTTACCAAGACAATACCTATGATATTATAATAGACATGAAAAAAAGTATCTAATGAGGTGCATGGATATGTGAAGAAGATCACTGAAAAGGTTCAACCTATTGAACAAAATAATGCATAGATACTAATACACTTGCAGAAATTGATTCTGAAGATAACAATATCGAAGTTGTTATTTGTAAATTGGTTGAAGATATTAACAATACTAATGTTTTTAATTCTAGAGTTTGAGAAACTAAAGAGATCAACAATAATAATGTTGTTGACGATCTTATGGATGTCGAAATTATTGAGTTTGTTATCTCTAAATATTATATTAATTCAAAAGTATTGTGGTTGATATTTCTTCTATTGTCATCGCGGCCACCACTATGTTTGCATTTTTCTCTAGTTTCCTCATTACAAAACTCGAGGACAAGTTTTTTTCATAAAGGGAGAATGACGAAAGATGAAAAGATAAATTTATGGCTTATTTTTATTATTTAATATTTATACAATTATCCTTGGAATTTATGATATTGTAATAAATTATATTGGGGTAATTTTAGGATTAGTTAGTTATAATTTAGGTGTTTGAGTTTAGAGAATTGTTATCCATTATTTTTATTTTATTAAGGTAGTTATCATTTGAGTTTCTGAGTATAGGGAGTCATTATCTCTTTCTTAATATCCTACATCAGTGCCATTGCTCCACGTAACATCCTCAAATTTCACTTTTTAAGGAAGATACATATATGTTGCTAAAGTGGTAAGGAGAAGAAAATTATTAAAATGAAGTGGTGAAGTTTTGAAAAAATGCTAAAGAAAGATATACTAAATTTTTTTTGGTAAAATACCTAAGTGCCAAAATGACTTAAATGACTAGGAAAAAAGAAAAGAAATTAGTAAGGGCAACTCTCAAAAGTTAGAGTGAGGTGGATTGGCCTTAATGTCTTTGAGAACATATTCTTAAGAAAAGAATATAAGAACTCTACATTTTGGAAGAATTAAAAAGGGTAAAATTGGAATTTTAGGTTAATTAGGGGTAAAATCTTAAGTGAGAAATTAAGCCATGGGAATAACCTTAATTAGTGATTTAAAACTAATTAACATCATCTCAATAAAGAATTAAATCCATTAGAGAAATTAGAGTCATCCAAACAAGCCATAAGAAAGAGATAAGGGATAAAGTTGGAATTTTGGAAAAGAAGCATGGAATTAAGGGGATAATTGTTACGCAAGTAAAATTTCTTACTAATATTTTAATAAAGGTGGTGCCAGGCAATCTTAAGGAGCACATCTCAGCAAGAAGGAGAGAAAAAGAAGAAGGTCGAAATGTACAAAAGAGAAAGGAAGAAGAAACAAGAAGAAGAACAAATAAGCTCTAAAGTAAGCCATATCCTCCCGACCTCTATAACTCATCTTCTTCGTCATTCTAAGCCCCTCTTAAATTCTCCACTTCTATGAGAAAGCACAGAAAAAGTGAGTAAAGGGAATGAGGAAGTTATCAAGTTAAAGAGAATTAGTTCTAGGCAAGTTTAATAATGATTTATGGTTGAAAGATCCTTATACAAGTTTATATGAACTTCTAATATGATATTTTCATGATCTATAATGCCACTTATGCTTGTCTATTGGTAACCATGATGAATTGATGGTTAGATGTATATATGATGTGTGTATAATACTTAAATTATGCTTTGGATGGATTGAATTTATTGCTTGAAATGGTTAGCTTTAAGGCTTTTGTTGAGCTACAGAAATGATGTCTCCTGTCTATTGGTGATATAAATTGTTGAGAAGGGTTGTTGGTATGCTTAGGGCATGGATGTTGCAACCAACAATTAAATGCTTGTAAGATAGGAAAATTCTATTTTTTATATGTTGATAATGTGCTAGCCGTAACCTTCAGTTTTCATCATGATAATTTGGAATAACATACCAATGGTTGATCAAAAGAGGAAGAGGATTATGCCCTAGGACATGGTCTTATGATTTTAATCAAAATTTGGGAGGTTAATGTGTGATAATATGCATAAAGGAACTTTGGCGTGGAATTAGGCTAAAATTTTGTGTTTTTCGTATTTTAAATGGGTGTTGGCTGAATATAAGCTCTCTAATTAATTCCTTGATATAATGTTACAAAATGGCATATAATGGAGTGAAAGAAAAGAAGAAATGAGATTAGTGGGTGACTATGGCAATTTGACTGAACAGGAAGAAGGAACTAATATTATCAATTTTAGAAATAACATTAAAATTTGGTAATGCAAAAGTGATGTAAAAAGTAGATAAATAAAAATATTGACCTAAAATGTAGGATTAATGAGTAAGTGAAAGATTCTTATTTTATATAACATCAATACAAGCTATAGTACCATCTATAGTTATTATCTAAGGAGAAAGTCTAGCATCATGGCAATAGATGAAATTAGAGTGAAAAGTGGAAATTGTGATAGAAGAAAAGATTGATGTCAAATGAAAGCATAAGTATCCTACTAGGAAATATTGAGCTAAATGACGAGAACAAATTAAAGTAACTATTTATGAAATTAAAGATATCATATGATGAAATCAAAAGGAAGAAGTTAATAACACCAAATGGTGGGAACCAAAATTTAGATAAGGAAGAAATGGACTTAACTGAACATGGTATTAACTAATCATAAAAGACAAGTTTAATAAATTAAAACTCATAGGTATAACTAGAATTATTATAAATCAAGAAGTTACGGATGAAAGAAGGAAAACTTATAGAAATTAAGGGGAATTAGCCAAAAATAATAGGCTAACAAACACTAAACTCAAATAAATTAGAAATTTTAAATGGCCACCATTCCCTAGTAACAATTCTCTTCATTCATTGCATATAGGATATTGTGAATGGTATATTTATGTTGTTGTATAATAGCTACTAAAATGACATCATATATGATTGTTGTGTACTAAAAGAGAATAAAGGCTGAAGGGAAAATTTAAAAAGTCACATGACTTTCGTGTAGGTATTAGATTAAGGACGTCTTATTCACGTATTTAATAGATATAATATGAGAGTTTTGCCATATCTAAATAGAGTAAGACTTGTTCAGGAGTAGGAAAAGACTCACATTGACCTTGTGATAATGGAATGTGGGTAGCGCAAGGGGGGGGGGGGCGAGGCTCACTTTAACCCTATCATAGAGATAAGTAAAAAGGAAAGTACATAGTCACTATATGGAGTTATCTGATATGAAATACAACGCATGATTGAAATTTGATATCTATGTGAAATTAGATACAGTCAGGAATGTTACTAATAATTGTACATTAAATATGCCACACCTTTATTGCAAATACATGCATTAGACGTGCATCTGACATGCATTAGACGTGCATCTGACATGCATGGCTAGTCAAACTCTATAGCTTATATAGTTGGACATAACATGACATGTATTATAATAGCTCTAAATTAAAAAAAATCTTAAATAAATGAAAAACCCTAAATTAAAGAAAAATTATGAATGTAAGAGAGAATTATGATAAATGGAGATAAGTACTATTAGAAATGTGTTTATTTATGACATGCATTGTTTATTTAGCAAATGACCTCTCTCAAAAATTTAATTTTTTCAAAATGGTCTCCCTAACACTATTATGCAAATTGCATAAGGGAGGTGTGGAAAAAAATTGCAGGCCATTTCTAAAATTTACTTTCTTTTACTAAAAATCTCAAAACTTCTCTTTAAGATTTTGTCACTTTTAGATTACGAATTTCGACACCACTACCATCATCAAACTTAGAATGAAGAGCTATACAAATCCATCTAATTGGATTCTGAAAAATTAGTCAAAATTTGTTAGAAAAAAGAGGAGAAAATCCCTTAAAAATGTGAGATTTGAAACTCCTATTTAGAGTTCTCAAAATGAAAAACTAACACCATGGATGGATTTAAGAGGTGAAAAAACATTGGGATCTCAAATTGCAAACTCAGATCACTTCTAGAGAAGCCTCATGTGCTACCACGCACTTCCTCCCTTTGGGCCCATGAAGCCCACACGTAATCCCACCATGTGACGTGTGCAGTGCGTGTACCGATTGCCCTGTTGCATTGACCAATGTTGATCGAGCTCTTGAAGATAAAATTTTGCAATTCCAAAATTATTTCATAAATTTTTGGACCTTTCAGATTTGTTTTTGAGGTTTATTTAGTCAAATTTGACTTCGAAAAGTATATTTTGGGGCTGTCTAACTTGAAACATTTACCTTATAAGTAGATAATACTTGTTATGACTTACCATATGCTATTCTTGAACTATAAATGTAAACCTAATCTAGCATATGAGTTATTTTTATCATTTGACAATGAGAATAGTTTATATTGCCATAATTGATTACTAGTTGGTATAAGTTCAAGAATAGTATCACTTAAATATTGATTTCAAAATTTTTTGAACATGTGATTGCATACATGATTTTGAAAATGAACACGTGTTACACTTTGATTATTGACAAGGAAATTGATATTGAATAGTATTTCTGATTATGAATGACAATGTATTTTTATGAAATTATTTTTTGTGAAAGAATCCTATTCGAAAATACTGTTTGCTAACAACAGGAGATGTTAGCCCTGGTGCACCTTGAAACCTCAGCTAATAGGGGTGTTGCTAGTCTTGTGTGACCGTCAACACACTAAATATGTTTTGTGAAGAAGAGCATGATGCCTCATACTATTAGGTGAAATGTCAACCATCTGATTTGCACTTTTTCTCCTTTGCTGTGTGCTTGGGATTAAATAATGGTTCTTATTGGGAGTCCTCCTAAACTTCAAAGTTTGTACATTGAAGAGCATATGAAACCTTTTATGAGCATGCTTCATTATATTTAACTTTAAGTTTCATATTACCTTTTAATTGATAATATTGAAAATATGGATCATCTATGGATGTACTTCTGATTTATATTTTACTTTGAAGGTAAACAACATTTTATTATACAAGTGCATCCATATGATGCTTTAGAAGATTATAATAGATCTTATCTGCTCATTGAGTTGTCAAACTCACTGATAACTCTAATTCATTGAAACTATTGCATGCTTTTCTTGGATTTATTACTCTGCATTGTGCTTCATTTGTATTAATGCTCCCTCGTTTAACAATGTGTTTTGTACCTCCTGAATATAAGAGCACCCATCACGCTTATGGTAAAATTTAGTGTGCATTCATGAAAATGGAGGTGGTAAACCGAGTCATGTTGGGTGTTTTTTCTCTATTGCATGCATAGCCTCCACTACCCAGCGTGAAAGGAGGAGAACTCAGCTTTCATAGTAGAGCACTCAACTGTCATAGTAGAGACGCAGTAGAAGCAGAGACGTAGAGGTGCGAAAATTGTCTCCACTACTGAATGTGGAGGAAAAAGGTGCTGGCAGAGGCGTAGGTCGAAAAGGGAAAGAAGATGGAAATGAGTCATTTCACCGAGACCACAATGCTAGTCTATAAAAGGCTAGGAGAGGAAAGGTGAAAATGGATGTGCGGGTATAGGGAAAAAGGAGAGAAAACACCCAAAGTAGCCCTAACCTAGGAATGTGCAAAATGGGGGATACCTTTTCAATCACGAGTTTTTAGCTATTCCTTTATTATTTTCTTTTCTTTTTTGTCTTCTTCTAGCTTTTATTTTTCCTTCTTTTCCTCCTTGATTCTTTCCTTATACTTCTTGTTATATACCTTTTTCTTTTCCTTCAATTCCTTTTCTTTCTTCTTATATACTTTCTTCTTTGAACTAGTTACTGTCTTAATTCTTCCTTTGCTTGGAACTTCCTCATCCTTCTTCTTGTTCTACTCAAACTCTTCTTTCTCTTCTTCTTTAACCACATTTCCCTTTGTTACACGAATCCACTTTCCATTGTGTTTCTTTATCCCTATGCTTCCAAATAATCTTTATTCATAATCCCCTTCGTTGTAGAGGATTCACTTTGAATATTTCCAAGGTTCATGTTAGCCTTCTTGGTTAGCATAGTGACTACAATCCTATAAGGAAATTTTGCCTTATCTCTCCTCAAAGAAGCTTTCATATGACAAATGACAATAGAGGGAAGGCTTAATTGCAATTTATGCATTCCACACTACATATAAAATATTTCAAGAAAATTCCCAAAATTAGTTTTTTCAATCCTAGGGATAAACAAATTACTTAGCATGTGAAGACAGAGCCTTATATTTGGGTCTAGGATTTAATCATCAAGAGTAATAAACTTATTATTAGTAATTTCACCAATAGCCACATCTTAATAATAGCCTTTGTATTTAATCTCAACAGGAGTCAAGTATTTCTTAATACCCTTATTTTCAAACCCAATCAAAGAACCAAGGGAGTCTAAATCAAGAGTGAATTCTTTTCCTTTTAACAATGACTTACAAACTAAAGTTTATTCATCAACAATGGGGTTTGCATAAAATTCTTTAATGAGTTTAGCATAAATTTACTCTTTGACTTTTAGAATCCCAAAATAGCCCATACTTCGAATCCAATCAACACAAGTGAACTTTTTAGCGACAAGGCAATCAATATTTACCTTCCAAGGAATAGACCATTTCTTGTGCTTCATGATCTTGAATAGCTTCTTCGCATCATCATTCAAAACAATTATTTTCTTTTTGTTTTCATCTTTTGCCGTTTGCTTGAGGAAGAAGTAATAGTGTTATCCCCCATTCTCTTGTTGGTAGGCTCGGAGAATGAAGACTTAGAGATAAATTGGGAGATGGACAGGTTTCGGTCTTGGAGGAGTAAGGATTGAAAGTAGCCAAGGAGGGAAGTTAGTTTTGTGGAATCCTTACTGGGCGTTGGAAATTTAGACCAATGGAAGTAATTGCTTAGGAACTACTTAAGAAGGTTGCTAGTCCAAGGACAATGATGGTGGGAAAATAGGTACACATTTACAATGCCAATTGTTGAGGGGAGAGAGTTTACCAACTCTTCATTACAACACATCTTTTCCCATAAAATAGGGAAAGTTTAATTGGGGATTGGAAATGTGTCACTTTGACATTTGTGCTTTTCAGCATACTAGGGCAGCAGAGGAATTAAAAAAATATCGTGATTTATTTTAATCTAAAATATCTAGCCCTTGTGTATGAAGAGGAACTATGACACAGAATAAAAAAATATGAAGCACTAATTGAAAACCGTGAAACACAATTAATTTTTCATCAAAGTTTTTCCAAATTTAAAGTGAATAAGTCATAGTGTATATTTCATCTGCCACTATAAAAATTCACTGCATTTTTGGACCAAGTAAGATAGGATTAGACATTCCCAATTCTTTTCTAATTTTACAAAATCTTTCTTCACAAAGAGTTGTTGTTAAAATTTCACCTAACTGATTTTTAGTTGGGGTGAACTCCAATTAGTTTCTCCTCTTTGTACATGATTTCTTAGAAAATGATGTCTGATCTCAATGTGCTTTTTTCAAGAATGCTGAATAAATTTTTTAGACAAATTAATGGAACTTGTATTATCATACATTATCAGAACTTGTTCAAATTTTAAATCAAAATCTTGTACTTGTTGCCTCATTCACAAAATGTAGATATAGCATGTAACATCCCTAATTTCGTTTCTTTTATTGATAATTAAGAAAATAAAGTTATTAGACAATATTTTAGATATCTAAAAAAATATAATCCTTAAAAATTCTTCACTTTATATATATGCATAGAAAATATTTCTAACATTAAAAGAACAAATAAAGAGGAAAAACCTAATAGAAAAAAATTAGAAAGAAAATACTAAAGAGATGCAAAATTCTTGGATAAGGAAGATAAATTTTTAGAAACAAGTAAAGGTCTTAAATTTTCAAGAACATTGGATTAGGGTAATTTTTCCTAATTCAAGAACTAGAGTTATTAAGTTTAAAATCTTTACCCATACATTGGGCTTTTACCTATGGACACTTCATATAGAGTTTTTCTACTTTACATAAGTTTCTAGCAAACCCATTGGATAACCTAAGAAAGAAACAAAATTTAGACTTGGATTAGGATATAGTAATTGGACCAATAGCCCAAAAATTATGAAAATGTCACCAAACCCTCCAAGAAAGGTAGAATTTTATCCAAAGCAAAAAAAATGGGTAGAAATAAGCTCATAATGGGTAGGAATAAGCCCAAATTCAAGAGGAAAAATAAAATAAAATAAATTAGGTGATGATATAATAATGTAATAATAATAAAGATTATGTTACATGGCATTAAGACAAAAATTTAGCAAGTGGTGTGATTCTACATTCATCATTTTGGCAAGTGGCATGATAATACAAGGTTTTAGGATAAAAATATCTATATCTTACACTCATAATTTTAGCAAGTGGTATGATAATACATGGCATTAGGACAAAACATTTTTATCCCACACAAATAATATCAACCAAATAATGAAGATTTAAGGGTTAAAAATTTGCCACCTAAAAAGGCAAACCTATCATACTTGTTTAAGACAAAAGAAAACGGAAATGAATCCCTAAATCAAAGGGACCTTGTCCCTTATCTTAAGAACATCATCATAATTTTCAAAATACAAATCTCCTTTTCCTATGCATATCTTGACTAAGGAAGAGGAAGACAAGAACATAAGTTGTTTGTTTTCCAAAAATTCAACAAAGTGTATCCTAATTGTGATAAGGTAGACCCATGATCATGAAAGGTGTATTATTTGGTGGTCTATATAAGCAAAACCCACCCCTACAACATTTTAATTTCGTCCAAGTGAGGAAGAGAGATAAATAGAAGCAAGGTAGAGTGAGGAAACGAGAGAAAGAGAGAAGAAAGGAAGGAAGAAGAAGGAGAAGTTTAGAAGGCTAAGTACTCAAGGTAAGTTACCTTAATCTCCACTTGAGTCTATTTTTCTTCTTCATCCTTGAGGTTCAAAAATTCACCCTCCTTCTCTTACCTAAGCTGCTAGAAAAGTTAAGGGAATGAAGAAATCTTGCTACTTCTTTCAAGAGGAAACAAGAAAACCAATTCACTAAGTAAGTTAGGGAGATTCTTAGGTAAGTTTAACAATATGTCTTTTTGAAGAAAACTTTTAAAACTTATAATATTTATATGAGATTTTGATCTTAGAACTTTGATGATTGGTCATGGATGTTGCTATATCATGTTACATAGTGATCTTGCATGTGATGTATGTTTGAATACTTAGGTTGGTGTAGATAGTTCTGCATGGGCATGGCTATGGGTGGCAAAATTTTAAGCCTCTGTGTTTTAATTCCTGGGAACATTCTATAGGGAATCTAAACAAATGGTTTACATAACAAATGTAGATTTATGTCTCATGGATTTTTAGCCACTGGAATAATTCAATTTAGAGTTCATATGAGGTAGATATGGTCCGATTAGTAAACAAAGGTCAGAAAATGGTTAATTAGAGAAGAATATATTCGGATAGTTTCGGTGTTTTAATTTCTGGGAACAATCTATAAGGAATTAAAATAAATGGTTAACATATGAATTATAGATATATGTGTCACGGATTTTTAGCCACTGGAATCATTCAATTTAGACTTCATATAAGGTAGATATGTTCCGATTAGTAAACATATGTTAGAAAATGGTTAATCAGGGAAGAATATATTAGGATAGTTTCGGTGTTTTAATTTCTGGAAAAATTGTATAAGGAATTAAAATAAATGGTTAACATATGAATTATATATTTATGTGTCACGGATGTTTAGCCACTGGAATCACTTAATTTGGAATTCTTATGTGGGAGATATAGTCAGATTAGTAAGTAAAGGTTAGAACCTACCCGAGAAGAAATAATATTGACATTAAGGGAGTAATTGTAACATCCTTAATTTCGTTTCTTTTATTGATAAAGGTACATAAAAAATTTAATTAAGGAAATAAAATTTATTAGACAATATTTTAGATATCTAAGGAAATATAATCCTTAGAAATTCTTCACCTTAGGTATATGCATAGAAAATGTTTCTAACATTAAGAGAACAAATAAAGAAGGAAAATCTAATAGGAAAGAAATTAGAAATAACATACTAAAGAGATGCAAAATTCTTGGATAAGGAAGATAAATTTTTAGAAACAAGTAAAGGTCTTAAAATTTCAAAGAACATTGAATTAGGGTAATTTTTCCTAATTCAAGAACTATAGTTACTAAGTTTAAAATCTTTACCCATACATTGGGCTTTTACCTATGGACACTTCATATAGAGTTTTTCCACTTCACATAAGTTTCTAGCAAGTCCATTGGATAACCTAAACAAGAAATTAAACATAGACTTGGACTAGAATATAGTAATTTCACAAATAGCCCAAAAATTATGAAAATGTGATCAAGCCCACCAAGAAAGAAAGAATTTTATCCAAAGTAAAGAAAATGGGTAGGACAAGCCCATAATGGGTAGGAATAAGCCCAAATCTAAGAGGAAAACTAAAATAAAATAAATTAGATGATGATATAATAATAAGAATAAAGATTAGGTTACATGGCATTAAGACAAAAAATTTAGCAAGTGGTGTGATTCTACATTCATCACTTAAGCAAGTGGCATGATAATACAAGGCTTTAGGACAAAAATATCTATATCCTACACTCATAATTTTAGCAAGTGGTATGATAATACATGGTATTAGGATAAAACATTCATAGCCCACACAAATAATATCAACCAAATAATGAAGATTCAAGAGCTAGAAATTTGCCACCTAAAAAGGCAAACCTATCATACTTGTTTAAGACAAAAGAAAATGGAAATGAATCCCTAAATCAAAGGGACCTTGTCCCATATCTTAAGAACATATTATCATAATTTTCAAAATACAAATCTCCTTTTCCTATGCATATCTTGACTAAGGAAGAGGAAGACAAGAACATAAGTTGTTTGTTTTCCAAAAATTCAACAAAGTGTATCCTAATTGTGATAAGGTAGACCCATGATCATGAAAGGTGAATTATTTGGTGGTCTATATAAGAAAACCCACCCTTAAAACATTAGAATTTCGTCCAAGTGAGGGAGAGAAAAAAATAGAAGCAAGGTAGAGTGAGGAAATGAGAGGAAGAAAGGAAGAAAGAGGAAGGAGAAGTCTAGAAGACTAAGTGCTCCAAGTAAGTTTAACAATATTTCTTTTTGAAGAAAACTTTTGAAACTTATAATATTTGTATGAGATTTTGATCTTAGAACTTTTATAATTGGTCATGATGTTGCTATATCATGTTACATATTGATCTTGCATGTGATGTATGTTTGAATACTTAGGTTGGTGTAGATAGTTCTGCATGGTTATGGCTATGGGTGGCAGAATTTTAAGCTTCGGTTTTTTAATTTCTGGGAACAATCTATAAGGAATTAAAATAAATGGTTAACATAAGAATTAAAGATAAATGTGTCATGGATTTTTAGCCACTGGAATCATTCCATTTGGAGTCCATATGAGGTAGCTATGGTCTGATTAGTAGTCAAAGGTCAGAAAATGAATCATCAGGGAAGAATATGTTAGGATAGCTTCGGTAATTTAATTTCTGGGAATTATTGGTAGGGAATTAAAATAAATGGTTAACATAAGAATTAAAGATAAATGTGTCATGGATTTTTAGCCACTGGAATCATTCCATTTGGAGTCCATATGAAGTAGCTATGGTATGATTAGTAGTCAAAGGTCAGAAAATGAATCATCAGGGAAGAATATGTTAGGATAGCTTCGGTAATTTAATTTCTGGGAATTATTGGTAGGGAATTAAAATAAATGGTTAACATAAGAATTAAAGATATGTATGTCATGGATTTTTAGCCACTGGAATCATTCAAGTTGGTGTCCATATGAGGGAGATATGAGCCGATTAGTAGACAAAGGTCAGAAAATGGGTCATCAGGGAAAAATATGTTAGGATAGCTTCAGTATTTTAATTTTTGAGAAGTATCTGTAAGGAATTAAAATAAATTATTAACATAAGAATTAAAGATAAATGTGTCATGGATTTTTAGGCACTGGAATCATTCAATTTGAAGTCCATTTGAGGTAGATATAAGCTGATTAGTAAGCAGAGGTCAGAAAATGTTTATTCAGAATATGTTATTAAAGCTTTAGTTTTTGAATTTCTGGAAAATATTCTGTAGGGAGTTAAAATCGTACGCCAAGATAACAATTATAGATATAGGGCTCATGGATTTTTACCAACTGGAATAACTCAATTTGGAGTTCAAATTTGGGAGATATGGTCTAATTAGTCAGTAAAGGTCAGAACTTACACGAGAAGAAATAATCTGTACATTTAGGGAGTAATATCACCTTGATTTCTTAATATTTCGCTACAATGTTCAACATAATAGTTTTAGATAATTGTTTTATCTTGAAATTGACACTAAGATCACCTACATCAGAGTTAAATTGAGGGAGTTATGCTCTGATTAGTAAGAAGGTTAGATAGGATGAAAACCTGCATCAAGAAAATAAAGAAATAAAATTAGTATTTTAAAAAGAAGATGAATCTTAACAAATGACTAGTATAGCCATAGCCATTGCCATTGCATGAACTTACTACCATTTTAAGTGTGTAATTTTTAACATGGAATTTACCCTAGTACTCATATAAATTTACAAGAAGTTTTGAAAGTGCCGGTTTTATTTGAAAAATCTTAGTATGCTCCGTGGTTGCAGTATTTTCACATCAGAAAAGAATTATTCTAGTTACTGGAAAACAAAATTGTGATTTGTGAAAAGTGCATGTCTAAGGAAAGTTCTGGCAAGGAAAGACATGGTACTTAAGCGTGTCCATTAGTGACCCACCTCTCTTTCCTGGGAACTTTTCTGGTGCGCTGTTTACAGACTACAATTACTATCCAGTTACCAAGGTATTAGTATGGAATTTTGACATGGAAATGTTTTATAAAGTGATATTTTAAATGGTTATGTTCATGGCATGATTACCAATGATTTATGGTAATAGTTATATTTTGATGAACATACTTGTTATTGAAAGCATATTTTTGGCTATCATTGTGAAAAGAAAAGAAATGAGCACGGTCACATGGCAATCCGTGTGGTGCACCAGTAGGGGACGCCCTACCAACGGTTATGATCATGTTAATAAGAAAAGAAAGAGAAAGTGTGCCATGTCGGACGGAGCGAGATAAGCCCGTACCGAAAAGTTGAGAATACTCACCCTGACCGGGGTAGCTTGAAGTAAGAATAAGTGGATAGCCATCATATGAAATTCAAAAAATAGTTATTCATGCCATACATGTCATAACTGTATAATTTTCATGTGCATGATAAAGTGCATTCATGTGACCTAAAGATATTTTCTGTAGTTTATACAGCTGAACATGACGTGATGAACTATATTGATGGTAAATTATGATTTATTGTTGAACTTACTGGGATTTAATTCTCACTATATTTCCATATCATGTTCAGAAGAATAAATATGCAGATATTCTCTATGACACTTATTATCTCTGTACGTTGGATCGAGGTGCCCTACCTTGGGCAACTTCCAGTTATTTCTGATGTAACTGTCGTAGATGTAACTGAGATTCCGGTGGACGTGCCACCCGAACCAGTGTCCCCAGAAGTAGTCGATATAGATGATTAGAACTAATATGTATCTTTGTACAAATGTTTGTAAAATAATGGTGTGTAGTTTGTAAAATAATAGTGTGTATGGAAACTCAGTATTGTATAAATTAAATAAATGTTATATTGAGTTAAGTTGTAACGAGGTAATAACTTCATGGTATTTAAAAAAAAAAAAAAATTTACATAAATGGAGTTGTTACAGTAATAACACCAAGATATATTACTATTTTGCTGATATGATTAACATAATAGTTTTAGATAATTGTCTTAACTTTCCATAGACACCAAGATCACCTCAATCGGAGTTAAATTGAGGGAGTTATGCTCTGATTAGTAAGAAAAGGTCACAGAACACGGTCAGGCCGTGTTATGGGTGCTTCAAGCACGGGTTAGCTGTGTTCGGAGCTATTTTTGAGTACATTTGAAGTATTTTTAAAGCATGGACGTGTCTTGGAACATGGTCAGACCGTGTTGGAAGCTGGTGAAGCCTATTTTCAACATTTTTCTACCCTAGATGAACCTTTTTAACTATAGGGTAATAGTAAAAATCAAATTGGAGAAAAATGATATTTAAATTTGTAAGAACATGTGTTAGAAATGATATAAATAAGAAGAAATTGACTAAAGACCAAGCATAAAGAAAATGAAGAGATGAAATTAATATTTAAAAAAAAAGACGAATTTTATAAATAAAAATAATAAATGACTAGTATACGCCATAGCCATTGCCATTGTATGAACTTCTTACCATCTTAAGTGTGAAATTCTGACATGGAAATATTTTATAAAGTGATATTTGAAATAGTTATGTTCATGGCATGATTACCAATGATTTGTGGTAATAGTTATATTTTGATGAACATACTTGTTATTGAAAGCATATCATTGTGAAAAGAAAAGAAATGAGTACGGTCACATGGCAATCCGTGTGGTACACCAGTAGGGGACGCCCTACCAACGGTTATGATCATGTTAATGAGAAAAGAAAGAGAAAGTGAGCCATGTCGGACGGAGCGAGAAAAGCCCGTACCGGAGAGTAGAAGATACTCACCCTGACCGGGGTAGCTTGAAATGAGAATAAGTTAATGGCCATCATATGATATTCTGAAAATAGTTAATCCTGTCATACATATCATTATTGTATAATTCTTATGTGCATAGATATAATGCATTCATGTGACCAAAGATATTTTCTGTAGTTTATACAGCTGAACATGACATGATGAACTATATTGATGGTAAATTATGATTTATTGTTGAACTTACTGGGATTTAAGTCTCACTATATTTTTATATCATGTTTAGAAGAATAAATATTCAGATTTTCTCTATGACACTTATTATTTCTGTACGTTGGATCGAGGTGCCCTACCTTTGGCAACTTCCAGTTATTTCAGATGTATCTGTCGTAGATGTGACTGAGATTCCGGTGGACGTGCCACCCGCACCAGTGTCCTCGGAAGTAGTCGACATAGATGATTAGAGCTAATATGTATCTTTGTACAAATGTTTGTAAAATAATGGTGTGTAGTTTGTAAAATAATAATGTGTATGGAAACTCAGTATTGTATCACTGTTAATAACAATTATGCTTGGTTAAAGTGATTATTATTACGAGTTAAGTGGTTAGAATTAAAGTAGTAATAACTTCATGGAATTTTACAAATATAAAAAAAAATTTTACATTTACATAAATGGAGTTGTTACACAGCAACTTTTAATTGGTACATTTTCTGCCTAAGCTGTAATATCTCGTAATTTTTATTTTTAAATAATAATTTTTTTATAAACATATATTTTTATTTGTTTCAAAATGATTATGTTCTGCTAAAAGTAAGTATACTTTTAATTAAAATAATTATTGTTTTGCTTAAAATAATTGACCTTTAATAAATTTTTGTTGTATTTTTAGAAATATTTTTATTATTATTTATAAAGATATTTATTTTGTGATTTGTTTTATTAAGATTTTTATTAAAAAAAATCATGATTTAAGAGTTTAACTAAATGTTTATGAGAATGTAAATTTTTAGAAATTTTTGAAATATTTTAAGATGAAAAACAGTACTTATATGAATATATATAAAATAAAATATCATTATTTAATTATTAAATAATAATAATAATAATAATAATAATAATAATAATAATAATAATAATTATAAAGAATAAAGAAAAGGAGAAGAGGGAGATGGAAATCAAAGTAGAAATGTAAAGGAAGAGAATGCATAGTGAACAATAATTAGAAAAACAATCTCTATAGCAACACCTACAATCCAGGTTGGAGGAACCACCCGAATCTCTCATATAAGCTTAATGCAAATCAGCCTCCTCAGAATAACTTTAGGTAACCTCCTGGGTTTCAAAATTAGAAGCCGTTCTATCCTCCTGTACAGCCAAAGTCAAATCTGGAGGCTCTGATGGAGAATTTCATCACTACTTAGACAAAATAGAATGATAAATTTAGAGCCCAGCACCATTCAATGAATAAGGCTATAAAAGATTTAACCTCTAAGGTTGGCTTGCTTGCTACCCATAGTAAGATGCTAGAAATTCAGATTGCACAGAAAGCAAGCCTATCTAATAAGAACTTTGGCAGACTTCCAGGTTAGACTGAGAACCCTAGAGAGCACTATAATGCCATTACCTTGAAAAGTGGTAAACAATTGGCTGAATCTGAGAGAAGTGGAGAGGAAAAAGAAGATGAACCTTAGGCTGAATCTGAGAAGAGAAGAGAAGAGGAACAAAAAGGAGAGGAAAAGAAAGAAAAAGAGCCCAAATATGTGGCTCCAGCATCATATAAGTCACAAATTTCTTTTCCTCAAAGATTGGTTAAGACTAAGTTAGATAAGCAGTTTGGGAGGTTTTTGAATGTTTTGAAAAAGTTAAATATCAATATCCCATTCCTAGAAGCATCTCCCAAATACCTTCTTATGCAAAGTTCCTGAAAGAGATCCTCTTAAATAAGAGGAAAATTGAAGAACATACTATTGTGGCACTGATAGAGGGATTCAATGCTTTAAATCAAAATAAGCTGCCACAAAAACTTAAAGATCCTAGAAATTTCTCAATTCCTTGCTTTATAGGAGACATGGAGATTGATAGAGTTTTATGTGATCTTGGAGCAAGTGTGAGCCTCATGCTTTTTTCGGTTTGCAAGAAGCTTCAAATGGGTGACTTGAAGCCTACCACTCTTCCTCTTCATTTGGCTGATCGATCCATTAAGCATCCGGTAGGTATATTAGAAGATGTTCCTCTAAAGGTGAGTAAATTTTTCATACTGGTTGATTTTTTTATTTTAGAGATAGAGGAAAATGACAAAATCCTTATCATTCTTGAAAGGCCTTTCCTAACTACTGCTGGTGCTAATATAAATGTGAGATATGGAAAAATTTCTTTGAATGTAGGGGATGAGAAAGTAGAATTTAATTTGAATGATGCCATCAAACCCCCATCTCTAAATAAATCTTGTTGTATGATAGGTTTACCTAAACCTAATATGATGAATTTTCCTCCTTCTAACCCACTTGAGTTATGCTCTGTGGAAAGTTCTTTTATTTATTATAAACAGGGGAAAGAAAAGAAGGCTGTTGAGGAGGCAATCCAAGCTCCAAAAGTATAATCTAAGCCACCACCTCTCAACCTCAATAAACCAAGAAGATTTTTGAAGGCTATTGGATAAAGCCTCAAGCACCATACTGAGAGGCAATGGATAGCAAAGAGAGTTATTCAAACTCTCTTAAAGCCTCCTTGAGTGGAAAGCATGAAAAGGAGTCAAGCTAATGACTTTAAACAAGTGCTTTATGGGAGGCAACGCACAAAGCCTCAAGCACCATACTAAGAGGCAATGGATAGCAAATAGAGTTATTTAAACTCTCTTAAAACTTCCTTGAGTGAAAAGTATGAAAAGGAGTTGAGCTAATGACTTTAAACAGGCGCTTTGTGGGAGGAAACCCACATTTTAATTTTTAAGTTTCTTTTTGATAAGTTTCATTGTTTTTAATTCTATTTTTATCTTTAGTTTTAATTGATTTCTTAGGTTAAGAGTTTAATGAGTATTTCCATTTTCTTTTCAGGCCAATTCCATGTCCCTAATGTTGGATAAAAGAATGATATGCAAAGGGAATTTGAAAAGAGCAAAACCTGAGGTAAAATTTGAAGAAAAACACATTCCAGCACCAAACATGGGTATCCCATGTCACAGAGCACGCCCGTGCTTCAAGCATGGGCCAAATTTTGGAGATTTTGGCACTTCCAATGCCAAGCACGGCTCTGCCGTGTCTCCAACCACAGCTGTGCTTCGTGTTCTAGCATGCACACCCTTCCCGTGTTTTTGAACATGGGGCCTTTTCCAGAAAAATTCATATTTCTAGCCGGAAGCACGGGTTTGTCGTGCTTTGGGCCCAAGAAGTTAAAAACCCAAATTTCCCCCCTTATTTCTCAGCCTGTGTTCACCCATTCTTCTCCTTGTGCTCTTGCCTGTGTCCTCTTCCCTTTTCCCGTGCCTTCCTAACCTTCGTCTGTCTAATTTCCTTACCAAATTCCCTGCAATTTCAACCCATTCCTGTGGTCCTCTTCCATCTCGATACCCAATCCGAGCCTTAATCCTCCTTCCCTCCATTTCTTCTCCCATCTCCATCATTTTCCCCTCTAACCCATAGCCCACCATTCCTTCATCTCCTAACTCTCTCTCCCAGCCAACCCGAAGCCACCACACACATACACCCCTAGAAATTCCCCTGCACCAGAATTCTCCTGTAACCTAGAAATCCCATCCCTTCCATTTACCTGTGTTCCCCTTCTACCTGTGCCTTCAGCAATCTCATCCACCCCTGCCCAGCGCGGAAACCATTCCACTTCCCATTCTCACGTGCACTCTCCCCCTCACCCATAAATTACTGTTCTCACCCACTCCCTTACATCACTCGAGAGCCTCATACCTCCCCACATTGGACTCCATTCCCTGCTATTGGCATCACCATCATGGCTTCCCTCTAGGTATAATTTTAACCTTTGCTTTGTGCTTAATTTCTTTTATCTAAATTTGACTTCCCTGATGGTTGGACCAGATTATTCCTCTGGATTGAACTGGATTAGTTTATGTATCTGAATTTTTTCTGGAACTGGGTTTAATTGGACTAGTTTTGAAAATTTTAGCAGAATTTTAATTGCATAAGTATTGAATTTTCTGGTTGTTTGGATTGGTATGGTTTGGATATTTCATATTTATGCACTTAAACTTCAATTTTATGAATTTTAATTCCCTTCCCATTGTTAGACTTGTTGGATGGTTTATCTACATGGGGTTAGTTAGATTGTTTTTGGCAAGAACTTTTGCCAAATTTGAATTGCATCATTATGGAAGTTTTTGGTTGTTGTTGGATTGAAATTTGCTGCTCTTTGCTTTTCTTGCATATGGTACTGGTTTTTCTAAGAATTTGTTGTAAAATTTGGCCTGCATGTGTGCTTAAAATTATGATTTTTGCATTGCCTAATTATTCTAAAGTTTAGTGCTTTATTCTCAGATTGTTTGGATCTAAAAATTTTCTACTTTGCATAAAGAATTGTCAAGTATTTGCTGGCAAATGCTAATATGATATATTGTGATTGCTTACATCCTTAGAAAACTTCTGCCTAAATTTCACATTGGACAATATTTCTGATTAGGTGGCTAATGTTCATATTGCTTACATTGAATTAGCTTTGTACTTCCTAGAAATCAGAGACAAAATTTGGGCTATTTGAGTACTAAACTTTTCTGATTCTTTTCTCTGATTAGTGCATCACAATTAGATTGTTTTTATTTTGACTTGTACTCTACTGGTTGAGATATAAATTACCATTAACTTTGGCTGTAATTCACCTGCTTTATTATATATTTAGCTGGAAAAAACTCATTGAGAGTAGACACTTTGCAAGCTAAAACCTTTCCTAAATGCTCCTTGTTAATATGATAAAAGATAATTCTGGTCATTACTCTACTTGATGCAATTTATAGCTTGGTTGTTAACTTAAATTATTTTACCCTATATATGCCATTTTCGTTGAAGTGAATTGAAAATCCCACGCTCCTTAACTTTAGGACTTGTTGGCCATGCTTTGAGCTCCAATGTCAAATTGCTACACTGCTTAAATTTGGCATTCTTGTTGTTGACGCAAGCCTAGTACACCGGGCATTTAAGTCAAATCCTCCACCACCTCCTTCTCTAGACGACCAGTAAGCAAGTAAGTATTACTTCTTCCTTTGCCTGTATATTCATTGTTATTGTCATTGAGGACAATGTCAAATGTAAGCATAGGAGAGTAGACTTTAGACTTTTGGTTTCACTGGTTGAATTTTTGGTCTTGCATGTAGATATTGTATATATTGCATCTCTCTTGTTTCATTACATAATCACATAGTTTGTTGTTCTAGAGATAGATTGATGTATTAAAAGATAATTTTAACTATGAACACGTAATGCACAATAGGATATGAAATAAGTAGTTATTATCTTAGTCTCTTTCTTCTAGTATTGAACCTCTAATTTTTGAAAAATATCTCTTATATTGTGCTGTGAATTGTATATCTTGTTTAATTTTAAAACTATGAGAGTATGAAGGTAGGGAGAGTTGAAAAATGAGGGAATATGGATCCCAAAACGTTTTCTCTCTGAGTACCCCTTCAAGGCACCAAAAAAACCTTAGTATGAGTACATAACTGCCTTTACTCTAGCGAGATGGAGCATAAAATGCATTCACTGTATATTTCTATATAAAAAAAGGAATGAAATAAAGAATAAAAAAAGTGAATGAGAAGTAAAAGAATTTAAGTGAGAAAATAAGTGAAAATAGAAATAAGGGTAAGGCAACCAAGGGAGATCTAAAAGATGAGATGACCTACTTGAGTGTTTAAAAATCAATTTGATGCATACAACCAATGGTAACAATAGAAGTATATGTATAATAAGAGAATTTGTATTTAGTTTTAGAAGAATGGAGACTAATTGATGAATGTCTATTCATATATCTGTTGTGTTCATATTGATTGAGAGAAGAATTACTTGTATTACATTTTTTTGTCATCTAAAATTTGTATGCATCATCTCCCTTCCTTTTGATATCTCATGTTATTTTCTTGAGGACAAGCAAAGGTTTGAGCATGAGGGAGTTGATAAAGGAGAAAATTGAGTGTTTAATTGTTATATTTTATCCCATAATTAGTAGTAAACTTGTAATTATTTTCCTGTTTTTGGTTATGCTTTGCTTTGGATATTGGTTTGGTTTGTTTTATATTTGTAGGTGAGCAAAAGAAGTCAAAAAGCAAGGGAAAACATTCATGTGAGGAGCCATATGGACTTGGAATATGCTGAGGAGGAAGCAAGGAGGCAACCCTGAATAAATTGGCAAGACCCTGAATAAATTGGCAAGACAAAAGCCTAGCAGCCTCAAACACGGGCAAGCCGTGGTCTGTGCAAAAAACATGATTTTTTCCAGTTTTTTTAGCACGAAGCACGGTGAGGCTGTGTCAAGAAGCATGACCGTACTTCGTGTCTGTACACTCCGTGTTTTATTAGAGTTTTGAGCAGCCAAAGAGATATAAATACATAGGGAAGCACAGCCAAGACTATTTAAACACATTTAGACTTACTTTTACTCAGTTTTAGGCTTAGAAAATACCATTCGATTAGGTTTAGAGTAGGATTAATGATTAATTAATATTCTTAAAGTAGAATTTACAGCAATTTAAGCATTGTATTTCATCTTTACATTCTACAAACCAGGTTTTATCTTTCTACTTTACTTCAATCTCTACTTCTACTCTTCTATCTTGGTTTATATTAAGCTTTTATGATTTACTTAATAAATACGATTTTGGTTTCTGTTTCTATTATGCTTGAGTAGATTTGACCTAGCGTTTTGGTAAACCCACTTATGATATGATGATACACTGTGCTAATTAATTGTTGGAACCCTAATTGTACCATCCATGGTTAATTAGGATTGACTATTATGCATTGATTATATGAGTTAATGAATGCCTAGCCAATATTTATCACGTCTTAGGATATTAACTGATGAATTAAAAGGTGAAAGTTAATATCAGAACCTAATAGTTAATTAGGGATATCTTAATTACGAAAGTAGTTTAAGGTTCTCTAGGAATGAATTAATTAGTGGGTACGAGAAAATCGATTAATTGAATTCCAAGGTTGGCATATATAGAACTTAATAGACTTAGGTTGAACTAAGAACCACAAAAGTAGGCAATTGAATTAACCTAGGCATGATTAGTAACGCTTGAAAGAGGTTATTAGTTAATTAAGGCTAAACCATCCCCAATTAACTAGATAATTGCAATTAGATGTACATATTGATTGTTGAATATCATAAGTGTGGTAAACTCTAACCCTAGGCTTTTGTTAATTGAATTACCTATTTACTTAATTGTGACACGCTTTCTCATCGTGTTAAATTGATTTAGATAGCATACTTCGTAAAGTTTAGTAATTGATAATTGTTCCCTATGGGATATGACTCGTACTTGACGGATTAGCTACAGCTACGCCGTGCGCTTACAGTTATTTATAAAACATACATAACAAGTTTTTGGCACCGTTGCTGGGGAACAATAGTCAATATTAGATACTTTGCAAAATAGTTAGACTAGATCCCTTTTTTTTCTACATATTTTATTTTGCTGATTTTTACCCCTGTTCTTCTTTTGTAGGTGTGTAGCTATTTTATGCGGAAAGGTCATGAACTCTTTGCTGAATTTGATCTGAAAATTGAACTCACCATACGAAGGAGATAGATCAGTCCCCCAAAGTTTAGATGCTCAACAGTTTTGGAATTCCATTTTTTGTAGGGGGAAATATAGTGCATTTGTATCAAAAGACTTTTTTATTTGTAACACCACTTTTTGATATTTACAACGCCTAATGGCCCATACCATTTTTGGTAGGGCCGAAAGTGACGGGGTTACAAACCAAAGAGAACTTTATTTTCTATGGGCTATATTAAATGGTTATAAGGTAGACACTAGAGCCCTCATGGCACACCAGTTGGCTAGGATGGGTAATGCCATGAATGGAAAAGTGGTCATTAGGGGTCTAGTAACTACAATTGATAGAGAGTTAGGACTAGAGGTAAATCTACAGGATTTGCAACCAATAACCGGCAGCAGCATGATTGTTTTATAATCTTGTCTGTATATGAAATTGATTGTTAGAAGTCATGCTGACTATTGGTTGCATTTCTGTGGCCATAATATCTTTTGCCTCCCTAACCCTACTAGAATTGCAGTTACTAATGAAAAAAATTGGATATACCCTCTAGAAGAAGGTAGGGATGGTGAGGATGATCCTGAAGGGGATGACTTCCCCCATAAGTGTTATGTGTATGTTTCACTAATTAAAAGCAAGCCCACAGGGTAGCTGTAGCTAGTATGGCGAGTATGAGTCATATCCCACAGAGACCAAAGATCAATTATTACAGTTCAATGAAACAAGCTATCAAAATCAATGCAATTCGATAGAGAAAAATCACAATTAAGCAAATAAGGAATCAACTATCAAAAGCCTAGGGTTAGGATTTACTACACTTATGATATTCAAAATTCAATATGTATCTCTAATTGCAATTATCTAGGTAATTAGGGATGGTTTACCCTTAATTAATTAAAAGCCTCTTTCAAGCATTACTAATCGTACCTAGGTTAATCCAATTGCCGACTTTCGTGATTCTTAGTTTAACTTAAGTCCATTAAGTTCTATGCTTACCATATGATTCAATTAATAGGGGTTCTCATGCCTAGTAATTGATTCAATTCCCATAGAACCTTAAACTACTTTCGTGATTAAGATATAATTAATTAACTATTAAGTTCTAGTTTTAACTTTCACCTTTCAGTTCATCAGTCAATAACCTAATATGTGATAAACATTGACCAAATATTCATCAACTCATATAATGCATAATAGTTAATCCTGATTAACCACAAATAATCACAATTAGGGTTTCACAATTCCTAATCAATGCAGTATCATCATACCATAAGTGAGTTTACTGAAACCCTAGATTAAATCTACTCGCACATAATTGAAAGAGAAAATATAATCATATTCATTAAACTATTCATCAACGTCCAATACAATCAAAGAGAAAGGAGTAGAAGTAGATAAAGATGTAAAGCTAGAAAGTTAAAACCTGGTTGCAGAATGTACTGAATATGAGATACAAAGTTTGAATTAATGTAAATTCTACTCTAAGAACATAAAGTAAACAATTGATCTAACTCTAAAGCTAATCTAATCGTGTTTCCTAACCTTAAACTAAGTCTAAATTCGTCTGTATCCGTTTCTCCACGCTTCCACATGTATTTATAGCACCTTGGCTACTCAAAGCCCTAAAAAATACAGAGTGTATAGACACGAAGCATGATCATGTTCTAGGACACGGCCTAGCCATGCTTTGGGCTGGATTCTGGGAATTCACTCCACATTTTGCACTGAACACGCCCTGGTCATGCTTCAGGTACACCAAGCACAACTTGGTCATGTTGGAGGTTGCCAAGTTTGTTATTTGCCAATTTCTTCTGGGTTTCCTCCTTAACTTGTTCTAAGTCCATATATCTCTCCACATAAATGTTTTCCCTTGATTCTTGGCTTCTTTTGCTCACCTACAACATAAAACAAACCAAAGCAATATCCAGAGTGAGCAAAACAGAACATAATAAAAGCATAAAAATAATCACAAGTTCACTATAAATTAGAGGATAAAATATAACCATTAAACACTCAAATTTTCCCTTTATCAACTCTTCTATGCTTAAACCTTTTCTTGTCCTCAAACAAATAACGTGACATAAAATCAGGAAGGGGGAATATGAATTTCAAATAACAAAAAAAATACAATATAGGTAATTCTCCACTTAATCAATGTAAACACAACAGATATATGAATAAACATTTATTAGATAGTCTATATTCTTCTAAAACTAAACCCAAATTCTCTTATTATATATCTACTTATATTGTTACCATTGATTGTATGCACCAAATTGTTTTTTAGACACTCAAGTAGGCTACCTCATCCTTTAGATCTCCTTATGTTGCCTTACCTTTATTTTTATTTTTATTTTCATTCTTTTTCTCACTCAAATTTTTCTACTTCTCATTTTTTTCTTATTTCTTTTCTCTTTTTCATTCATTCATTTTTTATAGAAATATACAATGAGTGCATTTTATGCTCCATCTCACTTAGGTATAGGCAATTAGGTATTCATTCTAAGGCCTTTTTGGTGCCTTGAAGGGGTACTCAGAGTGAAAACTTTTTGGATTTCTTATTCCCTCATTTTTCACTTCTCCCTACCTTTATACTCTTATATTGTTAAAATCAAAAGGAGACATACAATTTACAGCACAATAAAAGAGATATTTTTGAAAAAAATTAAAGGTTCAATGCTAGAAGAAAGAAACTAAAATGATAACTACTTATTTTATATTCTGTTGTGCATCATATGTTCATGAGTTAAAATCATCCTATATTACATTAATCTATCTCTATAATAGCAAACTGTGATCATTCAATGAAATAAGAGAGATTCAGCCAATAAAGTATATACATGCAAGAGAAAACTTAATCAGCTAGTGAAAATCAGCTAGTGCAAACCAAAAGTTTAGCCAATGAAAACCAAAAGCCTAAAGTCTACTCCCACATGCTTAAACATGACATTGTCCTCAATGTTAGTAGCAAATAATGTACAGGCAAGAGAAAGAAGTAACTTTCTTGTTTACTGGTCTTCTAGAGGTGGGGGTGGTGGGTTCTGACTCAGGTGCTAATTATATAGTGCTTGCATCTTTCCCTGCAAGCTTTGGATTGTGTCATTCATTCAATTCAAGGTGGCCTTTTTGTGCTAATTGCTCTTACTTTATTTGGCTAAGTTGTGAGGATATGGAGTCATAGTCCTCCTTTGGTATATGTGATAGACCTACACTGTTAGTATAATAGGAAGGAGGTAAGGGTGGTAGAGCCAAAAGTGGCTCAAGGGGGAAGTCATCCCCCTCAGGAACATCTTCACCCTCTATACCCTCTTTTAGAGAGTAGATCCAGTTTTTCTCATTAATAACTATAGTTCTAGTTGTAACACCCTAAATTTTCTATTTATTATCTTCACAAATAGAATGTTGAGAAGGGTTAAAAAGAATTAAATGGGGGTATTTATAGGGAAATAATTATGAATATTAAATAAATAAATTCTCATTTTTGAAGGAAAGATCTAAGGGAGGAATAATAATTTCTTCACCTACAGGACCAGAAATGGACAACAATAAGAGGGATAAGGAACCATGAAGAGAGTTGCACAAAAAGCCATTTGGAGTATGCCTCAAGTGAATATTAAACACTTGGTAAAATTTCTTGCAACTAAACAATGCCTTATCTAATCAAATAGTTCAATTTTAATGGCCTGACATTCTTGTAATTGTTAGAAAATGGAAGAGCTTTGGTTAAGGGGGGAGAAGTCTCTTCAAGAAGCTTTAATATTTTAATCCTTTTCCATTTGACTTGGTGAAGAAGTCGCCAGCCATCAAGGAGAAAAAAACTAGCCATGGCAAGGAGAAGAGAGAGGAAGAAGAAAAAGAGAGAGAGAGGAAAGAAAAAGAGGAGAGAGAAATATGAAAACAAGAAGGAAAAGAGTTAATCCTACTTCCTTAAGCTTGATTTTAATCTTGGATATTTGGAAATAAGTGATGGAGGATTTTTCTACAGCTTGGGGTTAAAGGAAGAGAGAGAAAACTTAATCATCTAGTGAGAGAAACAAACATTTATGGTGTAAAATGTAATATCAACACCCTATTTATGAGCTTTCTTGATTAAATGGCTTGGTGTGTGTCTTATATGCATTAATGGAAGCATGATGGTAGGATAGATGAGAACATTAATTATGCATTTATAGTGTTGATGGCTGATTTTTATATATATGCATAATGGGGTAATTTGTGAGAAATTTTTGTGGTTACATTTGGAGTTTAATTCATGATTTTTGAAGAATATATGTTATGGATAACCTAGATTTTATATGCTTACAATGTTGGATTGGATATTTTCTGGTTTGATGGTTGGTTTAGGGAGAAAAAGAGGGTTTTTTTAGTTTTGTGCCTAGAGCATGGCTGTGCTTTAGGCTAATTTTGGAAAATGGGGTTCAAAACATGGGTGGAGCACGACCATGCTTGGGGGCACAGTCAGGCTATGTTCTGTGCTAGATCTTGGAAACATGGGCTTTGATGTGGGAGCACGGGCATGAAGCTCGGTTGTGCTTGGTGGCACAACCAGACTGTGCTTCATGTTGTTTTGCTCATTTTATTGCTTTCTTGTTTCCTTTTTGAATCTTAACTAAGAACCAATGTTTATGAGATTATAATTAGAGTTCGATTAGCCATATAGCAGAGTAAAGTTTAGTGTTTACTTAGTTGTGAAATGTCTTTTTGGAATTAACTATAAATGCATGAAGGAATGGTAGATAAATGCATGAAGGAATGGTAGATAAATGCTACTCTTAAATGCCATAAATTACCATTATGTGTAGCCAAAAAGGGGTAAATGCCACAAGGGTGTTGTAGTAATCTTGCTGGTACCCCAGGGAAGTCCCCTTCACTACTATCTCCCTTTTTTATTCTCAAGTTATAAATATGTCCGGCATAATGCTCTGCCTGCCTTTAGTCTACATTGTTTTATTTTTTTACTTCTTCTGCTTACTTTGCAATATGCTAAGCAATGAGGACACTGCTCATGTTTAAGTTTGGGGGAGGAAGGTTTAGTGATTAATACTTTGGTGTTTGCTATGATGTTTACTGGTTCTGTTTATATGATTTTGTTCAATTTGTGTTAGGTATCCGGTAGTTGTGTCTTGTTTTAGTGTGTGTAAATACGGGCTCAGTGAGTAGCAATTAGGATGCTTTCATGCTTTTGCTAAAAAAAACAAAAAAAAAAAGAAAGAAAAAAAGTCATAGAAGTGCTTTGTTTCAGGGCCTGCTACTAGTTTTAAGAAGCTCCATAACGAAGGCCTGGCAATTGTCTGTTGAAAAATAGGAATTCTGCATGATAACCCCATAGAATTGGAACCTTCCTTGATAAGCACAAGCTTCGATCAGTTTTGGCAAGAAAAACTTGGAAATTTCTCAAGAAGAGGTCCTAAGATTATCGAGTTAATGTTGAGAGTCTCTTAAAACAAATTTCTGGATGACCACAAGAGGCATAAGCTTGAGGCTTAAGTTTAGGGGAAAGAAAGGAAGAAGAGAGAAATGTTTTCCACTCCAATGCCTTTGTTGTCCCTTAGTAACCAGGGGTGTATGCATGAGCCCTATGTGTACTTTTGCGTAAAACAATGACATAAAGGTATGAGTAGGACATTGTTTAAGGGTGATAATGCTGAGTAACTGGGTGCCTTCATCTCAAATGTTGGCATTCGCGTCAAAAGGCACCAATGACCTTTGCTACAAAAAAAAACAAACAAATAAAAAAGAAATAAGTAGATCCACCCCCTTTAATTGCCCTGGTTACTTTAGTTGCGCCTCTAATGTGTGCCATCTTGCTCTAGTTGAGGAGACTTGATATATTAGCATGAAAAATCATAAGACCTTGACTGATCTTGACCCAAGTGGCTCTTGGAAGACTATCCATATCACACACACAATTTCGAAGGAGGTTTCGGTTGAGGTTAAGAAAATGGAAAAAGACATGTGGTATTTTGTAACGCCTGATTTATTTTTTGTATGTGCAAGAGACCAAAGTTATATCATAAGCTAGGCAGCATATATATATATATATATATATATATATATATATATATATATATATATATATATATATATATTCATACATTCAAGAGCCATATACATCAGAGTTTAGCAGCGTATATACATCCATATGTAACCCGAGGTACTGAGCATACATCACAAAAGGTAGAGTATCGTGGGGTTACATCAAAACAATGAGGTTTAGCCCATTTACATAACCAAAATTAGCTATACACCTAAAGCTACCCTACGACCCATCCCTGGCCGTCACCCTTGGGGTACTTCTGGTGGAGGAGGTGGGCCAGGAGCAGGGACCTCTATCATGCTAATCACCATCAAGTTCATAATAACTGTGAACTATCCCAAGTAAGGGACGTCGACCGTCTGCAGCTCCAGGAGTATTGTCAGCACAATGAAGGCCATCTCTACTGATTTGAACATAGCATCAAAACATAGTGAGATATAAAATCCCAGCAAGGCCAACATTCAAACATATAAACATACGGAGTAATAAAAAACTTACATGCTATGTCTAGCTGTATAAGCTACATAAAATATTTTCTCTTTTTATGCAATAAAGATACAATAAAATACATGTCAGCTTTTTGTAAGTTATGCATCAATATCACGCATGCTAAAACAAAATATGTATTTATAAAATACCTATGCCGTTGTTCATGGTCCATACAACAGTTAGTGGCTCATCATCACTCACAATGGCTTATAGGCCGACAATCTCTCTTCATTACAATCCTCAATGTGGTGTGAGCCTTACCATTCCAGCTACTCACCCACCTTTTGAGGGCCATTGGTCGGAGGGTTCTTCTTGTATTGACCACTCTAAGCTATAGGGCGTCCCTTATCCCAGTACTGTATCCAAGCCACGACCCTTCAGTCGCCTTATCTCGTAAGGTGCCATACTCCCAGGTCACCTTAATGGGTAAGGGTCATCCTGAACTAGTCAGTCTCCTTAATACAATAAGGGAAACACCTATTTTTAGGCCACCCTGCTTCAGAGAGGATCATTCTAACTTGTCAATTGCATCAATATAGCAAGGGAGACACTTATTTTCAGGCCACCCTGCTTCAGAGAGGGTCTTCCTGACAAAACTTAAGTCTTTTATGTCTCTCTAGCCACTTAACATAACAAGAGTGTGCACATTAATAAATATCCAGCACATAAACCAAACTCATCCTCAAACATGTTACAACAACTCATCATATATGAATATGCATGTCTTAATAACCTTCCATAATGTGCATACATTAATGACTCACTTGCAGCCATACATTCAAGCAATCTATAGTATGCAAATATAGTATTCATGCATCATTTCTCATGCTTTACATACATGATTTACCAATCATACATGATGAAATAATTATAGCACATGCAAATGTAACATTCATGTATCACAAAACCTTCACTAACATTATAAAAATGTTGGTAATTAAATAAGATTCAGAAAGGAAAAAAAAGGGTAATATAGCATGAAGCACGGCCTGGCCATGCCTCCAAGCACGACCGTGTTCCCCTCCCATGTTCCCCCTTCTTCTGGCCATGTTGCACACAGTCTAGCCCCAAGCATGGCATGGCCGTGTCTCCAAGCATGACTGTGCTTCGTGCCTTATTCCACCATTTCCCAAAGCTTCAGGATTTCAGCCCAGAGCATGGCCTGGTCGTGTCTCCAAGCACGGCTATGCTCTGGGTACGAATTTCACCAAAAATTCTTTCTTCCTCTCAAATCAATCAAGAACAACCAACAATCCAAATATCAATGTTTTGAGCATGAAAAGTACAATTTTTCCAGAACAACCCACCAACCAAAACATGGATTAAAATTCAAAATCATACACAAAGTTTTCCCCAAATCATTAACACATAAATAAGCATGAACAATAACTATGAATGTCATAAATACTCTAATAAAAGCTCTATCTACCTTCACACCCATTTAAATACTTGCATACATCCAGCCATAAAGACATTCAACCATAACAAGAAGAAGAATGTTGATCTTACCTTTTTTCCACAAGCTTGTTTTTCTTTCTCTTGTTCTACCACTTTCTCTCTCTAGAAAGCGTCACCAAACAATAGATTTTCCCCATCTATTAGTTCCCATAGAAGATTTGGGGGAATAAATAAGAGATTAAGAGTTGGAATCTTACCTTTTCTCCTTGCTTTTCCACTTTTCTCTAACTTTCTTCTTCTCTCTCTCATTTCCTCCCTTTTCTTTCTTCTCCTTCCCTCTTCTTTCTTTCTTGCCGTAGAGCTTTCTTTCTTTCTCTCTCTCTCTCTCCTTGGGCTGGATTGGCGACTTAGTCACCAAGTCTTCAAGAAATATTAAAATAACCTTGGCTTCTTGAAGAAGCCACCTTGCCTTAACCAATACCCTTGCTTTGCCTAACAATTTCCAAAATGGCACTCCATTACATTGTGACTAAGGGGGTTAGCTAAGGCCCTGTTTGGGTGCAAGAAAACTTACCAAGTGTTTAATTCCTTCTTGAGCCTTACTTTAATGGATTTTTGTGCAGTTTTCTTCATGGCTCCACATCTCTATTGTTGTTGTCTTTTTGTGGCTCTGTAGACAAGGAAATCAATATCTCTTCCTTAACAATTCTTTCTAAAAATGAGAAAATCCTTATTAAACATTCGTAGTTATTTCCCTATAACTCCCTCATTTAACTCTTTTAAACTCTTTCTTACTATTCCATTTTGTGAATATTATTAACAGAATTTTGGGTGTTACATATTTCCTATTTGGAAACAATTCTGAGAGTTGAGGGCTAGTAGCAGTGTTGTATGGAATAAGGGGCTGGAGCTTATTAGAAGCTGTTTAGTGGGTAGAGTAATTTGCTTGAGGACAAGTAAGACTCTATGTTTGGGGAGAATTAATAACTCTAATTTATTAGAGTTTTTTCATGCTTTTCTTAGGTTATTTACTCTGCATTTTGTTGAATTAGCATTCATGCCCCCATGATTTAATAGTGTGTTTATGCCTCCCATGAGTATAAGACTACCCATTACGTTTGTTGTGAAATTTAGTATGCATACATGGAAATTAAGGTAGTAAACCAAGTTATTTTGGTCTTATTAATATGATGCATATGATTGGAAGTTGATCTTTTGTGATACGCTATAGGTGGGAGTGATTCATGGCTACTGTAGCAGGTGTAGCCACCACTGACCAGTGTGGAGGAAGCAGCACGTAGCTGACACAGGAGAGCGCCAAGATACAGAGGCACAAAAATTGTCTCCACTATTGAAAGGGGAGAATAAGGCACTGGTAGAGGTACAAGCCAAAAAGGAAAAGAATGTTGCAGCTCAAGCCACCTCATTGGGACCACAAGGCTTGCCTATAAAAAGCAGAAAGGAGAAAACAAAAGGAGAGATAGACAGAGGGACAGAAAATAGAGAGTAGAGCCCAGAGTTCTAGATAGGAGTGGGCTGTAAGGAGATACTGTCACATTGGGAACCTACCCAGCAGGAGGAGCTACTGGACATGAAGAAGAGGATCCCTTCTGAAAATTCCCTTTTTCCCTTCTGTGCTTTATTGTTTAGTGCTGAACTATATTTTTCTTTTACTATATCGTTCTTCATTGCATGATGGTTATCCTAATACTTGTAACTAATTTGAATATGAAGCTGGGTTAAGTTTTTAGCTAGGGTTGTAGATGGGTTGTAGTGAACTCTTGCACATATTAATACATGGATGATTTTACTACAACTTTGCTTCTGTCATCTAACTGCTTTGCATTTCTTAACTTTTTACTGTTAAATAAACTTTAAAAGTAGAAGACTGAGGTTGACAATGACCTGGAAGGGTTGTGAAGGCTGGAATAGGGTTGGATGTTGTGGGTTGGTTAAAAGACCAAAACACAACTAATATAGGAATATATAGTTGTCCTATATGACCCAATAGTTGGGACTTCAAGTGTAACTCTAGGGCTTGGATTTATACATGAATGTATGATTGAACCCTAGAAGTACATGGAATGGTAGTCTGAAAAGAACCCATTCGAGAGGAAACTAGGCACTTGAGCAATTGCTATAGCAATTTTTAAAGCAAAATGAGTGCAGAAGTTCATGGCAACCCTGAAGCAACCCTAGTTCACCTAATATTTGTTTGACCGTAACCTAGTGTATCTCAACTTGTTTCAAAGCCTTGTTAAGTTTTTTTAGCCTTATTTGCACTTGAACCTTAAATCTTGTGAACCAACAAAATTTTGCTACAACATTTCGCAAGTCAAAGAATTTTATAGTAATTTCTAGTACACTACCTCGTGGGACGATACTCACTCATCATTATATTACTTGGTCACAATACGTGCACTTGTGTTTGGACATTGTATAAATACCTTGCAACCAACAGTTGTCTCACCCTTTTTCAGCGTTTTCTGTCTCCTTTTTGAATCTTAATTAATCACCAATGTTTGTAAGTTGTTAATGAGAGTTTTATGCGCCATGTATGTTAAAAGAAATGTGTAATATCTATTTTATTGCGTATGCCCATTGAACTATATATGTAAGCATGAAGAATGGTGCATGAATGTTATGTTTACATGCTATAGACTACTTGTATATGTAGCTACAAGTGAGTGATTAATGTATGTATATTATAGAAGGCTATCAAGACATGTATGTTCATCCATGATGAGTTTGTTGTAACATGCTTGAGGATGAGTATGGTTTATGCTCTTGATACTTATTAATATGCATGGTCTTTGTTGTATTAAGTGACTGGAGAGATGTAAAAGACTTAAACTTTGTTAGGAGGACCCTCTCTGAAGCAGGGTAGCCTGGTAATTGGTGTCTCCCTTGCTGTATTGAGGCAACTAATAAGTCAGAATGATCCTCTCTGAAGCAAGGTGGCCTGGTAATAGGTGTCTCCCTTGTTGTATTGAGGAGACTGACAAGTCCAGGATGACCCTTACCCATTAAGGTGAGTCGGGAGTGTAGCACCTTACGAGGTAAGGAGACTAAAGGGTCGTGGCTTGGATACGGTACTGGGATAGGGGACGCCCTATAGCCTAGAGTGGTCAATACGGGAAGGACTGCTCTGACCAATGGCCCTCAAATGGTGGGTGAGTAGTTGGAGGGGTAAGGCTCACGCCACATTGAGGATTGTAATTGAGAGAAATCATCAGATTATGAGCCATTATGAATGATGTATGAGCCATGAACAGCGATACAAGTATTTTATAAGTACATGTTTCATTTTATCGTGCGTGATATTGATGCATAACCTATAAAAAAGCTTGTGTATGCTTTACTGTAATTTTATTGTATAAAAAGAGAAATTTTTTTTTTGTAGCTTATACAACTAGACATAACATGTAAATGTTTATGTATGCTTGTGTTATTGGATGTTGACTTTGCTGGGATTTTATATCTCACTATGTTTTAATGTTATGTTCAGATCAGTAGAGATGTCATTTGTAGTGCTGACCATTCCGCTGGAGCTACAGACCGTGGATGTCCCTTACTTGGGACAGTTGTCTATTATCATAAACATTCTAGTGATAAACATGGTAGAGGTTCTCGCTTCTGGCCTGCCTCCTCCACCAGCAGTACCCTAGGGGTGACGGCCAGGGGAGGGTAGTAGGATAACGTTATGTATATACATATTTTTGTGATGTAAATGGGTTAACCCCATTGTTTTGATACAACCCCACAGTACTTTGCCTATTGTGATGTATGCTTAGTACGTTTGGTTACATATGTATATACTCTACTAATATCTGATGGATGTAACTTTTGTATGTATATAAATACAAGATGTATATATTTTGGTAAAATGCTGGTCTCTTGCATATATATATATATATATATATATATATATATATATATATATATATATATATATATATATATATATATATATATATATATATATAAACCAGCCGTTACAGCTTGAACCATGGGGCACTGTTGTGTTGGGTAACACGGCTAGTCGATGTTGCTTGCTGGATTTCCAAAAATATTGGGAGTAGCCAGTGTTGGGCAATATGGGTAGCCTGTTCTAGAAGTGGGATGGATGGCACGACAGTGTCCTGGAACACAACTTGCTTGTGTTGCACTTTAAAAACTCTAAATTTTGCAAAATTTTGCCCGTGCTTGAAGAAGGGGCATGTTCCATGACATAGGTAGCCCGTGTTGTGTGCTGCAATACACTTTCCTTCAAAATTTGCCTCAGTTTTTGCTTTGCTTTAAGATTTCTTTGAAATTATTTCCTTCTTCGCTCTTAGAGATGCAAATTGTGACCTAAAAAACACCCAGAAACACTCTTAAACTTCTAATCTTAAGAAATTAACTAAAATTGAAGACAAAAACAAAACCAAAAGCAAGAAAAAAAATGAAAAGAAACTCAAAAACTGAAATGTGGGTTGCCTCTCACAAAGTGCTTGTTTAAAGTCATTAACTCGACTCCTTTTCACTTTATTAGATTGAGGGAAGTTTTAAGAGAGCTTGGGTGGCTCTCCTTTCAATCGGTTGTCCCGTGATATAGTGCTTGAGGCATTGTCCGTTAACTTTGAAGGATCCTATGTCTTCGCTCTATATTTCCATTGCTCCATATGGGAAATGTAACATCCTTAATTTTGTTTCTTTTATTAATAAAGGTACATAAATATTTAATTAAGAAAATAAAACTTATTAAACAATTTTTAGATATGTAAGAAAATATAAGCCTTAGAAATTCTTCACCTTATATGTATGCATAGAAAATGTTTCTAACATTAAGAGAATAGGTAAAGAGAGGAAATCCAATAGAAAAAATTTGAAATAACATCCTAAAGAGAGGCAAAATTCTTGGGTAAGAAAGATAAATTTTTAGAAGTAACTAAAGGTCTTGAAAATTTAAAAAGATTGAATTAGGGTAATGTTTCCTAATTTAAGAGTTAGAGTTCTTAAGTTTAACATCTCCACCCATACATTTGGACCTTCACCTATGGACACTTCATATAGAGTTTTTCCACTTCACATGAGTTTTTAGAAAGCCAATTGGATAGCCCAAGCAAGAGATATAACATAGACTTGGACTAAGATATAGAAGTTGGACCGATAGCCCAAAAATTATGAAAATGTGACCAAGCCTTCCATGAGAGTTAGAATTTCAGCCAAAGCAAAGGAAATGGGAAAGAATGAGCCCAAATCCAAGAGGAAAAAAAACTATGTGATGAAATAGTAGTGTAATAATAATCAAGATTAGGTCACATGGCATTAGGATAAATCATCTATACCCTACACTCATAGTTTCAACAAGCCATGTAATGAAATAGTAGGTAATAATATATGGCATTAGGACAAAACATCTATATCTTACACTCATAATTTCAGCAAGCCATGTGATGATATAATAGGTAATAATACATGGCATTAGGACAAAGCATCCTCATCTTACACAAATAATTTTAGCCAAGCAAGGGAGATTTAACTACTGGAAATTTGCCACTTAGAAAGGCAAATCTATTATACTTGAGTGAGACAAAAGAAAAAGAAAAAGAAAAAGAATCCCTAAATTAAGGGGACCTTATCCCTTGTCTTAAGAACATTTTATCATGATTTTGAAATACAAATCTTCTTTTGCTGTGCATATCTTCACTAAGGGAGAGAAAGACAAGAACATGAGTTGTTTTCCCCCAAAAAGTAACCAAGTGCATCCTAATTGTGATAAGGTAGATCCATGATTATGAGAGGTGAACCACTTGATACTTTATTTAAGCAAAAACCACCCTTATAACATTATAATTTCATCCAAGTAAGGGAGAGGAAAAATAAAAGCAAGGTAGAGTGAGGAAAGGAGAGAAGGAGAGGAGAAGAAAAGAAAGAAGAAGAAGGAGAAGTCTAGAGGACTAAGTACTCGAGGCAAGTTAGCTTAATCTCCACTTGAATCTATCTTTTCTCTTCATCCTTAAGGTTCAAAACTTACCCTCCCTCTTTTATTAAACCTACTGGAAAAGCTAAGGGAAGGGAGGAATCTTGCCACTTCCTTCAAGAGGAAACAAGAAAAAAGAATTCACTAAGTGAGTTAGGGAGATTTTAGGTAGGTTTAACAATATCTCTTTTTGAAGAAAAGCTTTGAAATTTTTAACATTTATATTGCATTTTGATCTTAGAACTTCGATAAAATTTACAATATTTGCTACTTTGATGATTGGTCATGGATGTTGCTATATCATGTTATCTTGATCTTGCCTGTGATGGATCTTTTGAATACTTCAGTTGGTATGGAAAGTTCTGCATAGATATGGATATGGAAAAATTTTAGGACTTTTATGCTACTTTTTTGTATATTTGAATGTGGTGAAAAATTGATGGAATATGACTAGATTGATAAAATGAGTATAGCCTTAAACACTTAGAAGAAAACCATGAGAAATTTCTGTTGGGAAACACCCTTAATAATACATGATTTGATTTCTTTTTTCTTGAGAAGTAGATGATGGAATATGTTAAATTAAGTGTAAGGAATCTAATTAAAATTTTGAAATAAGTAATCTTATGGTTAGATGTAAATTAGAAAGAAAATGGAAGAGGACATAATAAAAGAATAAACTAAAACCTTAGGAACGATTTGGTTAGAAAACTTGATTTTGGAGTAACCAGGGAAGCTTCTGTGTTTGAATTTATGGAAACAATTTGTAGGGAATAAAAAGAAATGATTAACATGAAAAATATATATATATGTCTCCAAAATTGTCAGCCACTAGAATCATTCAATTTGGAATTCATATGAGGGAGATATGGTTAGATTATTAAGCAATAGCCAGAAAATGGTTAACCAAAAAAGAATCTATTAGGTAAGCTTATGTGTTTGAATTTCTAGGAAACATTTGTAGGGAATTAAAAGAAATGGTTAACATGAAAAAAAAAATATATGACTCACGAAATTTTATCCACTAGAATCATTCAATTTGAAATCTATATGAGGGAGATATGTTAGGTAAGCTTTTGTGTTTGAATTTTTGGGAAACATTTATAGTGAATTAAAAGAAAGTGTTAACATGAAAAATATCGATCTATGACTTATAAATTTTAAACCACTGGAATCACTCAATTTAGAGTACGTAGAGAGAGATATGGTCAGATTAGTAAGTAGAGATCTAAACGTACCCTTGAAAAAGTAACATTAAATTTGAGGGAGTAATAACACCAATATTCCTTACGATTTCACTAAAATGTTATACATAATAGTTTTATAGGATTGTTTTATCTTTAAATGGACAGTAAGATCACCACTATTGGAGTTAAAATGATGGAGTTATGCTCTAATTAGTGAGAGATGAAAATAATATTTAAGAAAGAAGAAGAATCTTATAAATGAAAATAATAAATGATTAGTGTATGCCCTAGTCATTGCCATTGCATGAACTCCTTACCATCTTAAGTGTGTAATTTTGACATGGAAATAATTTGTAAAGTGATATTTAAAAATGATTATGTTTATGGCATGATTGCATTTTACCAATGATTTTTAGTAATGATTATACTTTGATGATAAATTATGTCATGTGAATATAATGAACATACTTGTTATTAAAATTATATTTTTGGCTATTAATGTGAAAAGAAATGAAAATAGACGAGTACAGTCACAGGCCGGTCCGTGTAATGCACCAGTAGAGGATACCCTATTCACAACTATGACTATGACTATGACTATGATAATGAGAAAAGAAAGAGAAAGTGTGCTATGTCAAATAGAACGAGAAAAGCTTGTACCGGAGAGTTGAGAGTACTCACCCGTAATGGGGTAGCTTGATATGAAAATAAGTTGATAGCCATCATATGATATTCTAAAAACAGTTATTCATGTCATACATGTCATTACTGTACGATTTTCATGTGAATAGATAAAGTGTATTTATGTTACCTAAGATATTTGTTGTAGTTTATATAGATGAACATGACATGATGAGCTATATTGATGATAATTATGATTTATTGTTGAGCCTACTATGATGTAATTCTCACTATATTCACATATCATGTTCAGAAGACTAAATATGCAGATATTCTCTATGACCGGCTTTTAGCATACATTGGGTCGAGTTGGCTATGATCCCGGTGAAGGTGTAACCACCCACACTCGTATCCCCGAAACTAGTCAATATAGATGATTAAGATGTAGATATATATGTGTTTAACTTTTCTACGGACGTTTTGATTAATGATGTGTATGTGAACTCAGAATTGTATTAGTATTAATGGTAGACCTTAAACCTTAATTATGCTTGATTAAATTAATTGAATATTATTATGAGTTAAGTAGTTAGAAGTAAAGAGGTAATGACTTCATGGGACTTTACAAATATATAAAAAAATATAGAGTTGTTACAGGAAAACTTGACTCACTTGGAATAGACCGAACCAACGGGAACGAATATTTCTGGGAAAAAGCTTTAGCCTTGAATTAAACAGTAGGACTCAATCTCCTACTTGAAATTTACGTCTTAAGATGTGCTTATTGTGCCATCTCTTTGTTCTTTCTTTATAAATCCTAGCAATATCATATGTATCAAGTCTCAGCTTATCTAGCTCATTCAATTGCAAGCATCTCCTCTTTCTAGCAGTGCTTAAGTCAAAATTAATCATCTTTATTGCCCAATATGCATTATGTTTAAGCTTTATTGGCAAGTGGAAATGCTTTCTATATATCAACCGAAAGGGCGTGGTGCCAATAGGACTTTTATATGTTGTTCTATAGGTTCATAGTGTGATACGTTTCCTTAAGCCAAAAAACGGAGTGTTTGGCGAAAGCAAAGATCATCTTGAAAATTCAATGGATGTTTGATTACCACGAGTTACCTCGATAAGATCGGATTCAGTTCTTTGTCCAAGAACTAAGGAAAATTCTCACTTTAGGAGAAAACTCAATCTTTATTATAAATCAAAATCTCTACATTACATGGACATAGAGGACCTTTATATAGTCAAACAATCCTAAACCTAGTAGAAAACCCTAAAACTCCTAATTGGACTTTGAAAAGAATATGGCCCAAACAACACTAGTTATTTGGCCCAATTAAATTAATTAAAGTTATCCCATAATTAAATTAATATTTGGACATAAAGAATGGGCGCAAAATACTAATAATATCTTAAAGAAATCATATAACATAAAGCCTAAAATACATCTTTAGACATGCAGATTTGGGCTAGTTGTCTTCAACATCCAACAAGCTCTATTTAATGTCATCCTTAAGGCTGCTGTAAAGCTTGACCTACTTTATGTAATGACTTGGCCCAATAACTTCCTCTTGGGCCTACACATCCAACATCAAGACCAATAAAGCTTCTTTGGCCCGTTTTGTTTTGGTCCTAGTCATTGGATCGCCTATCCCTTGCAAAGGATCTTGGGAATGGTTTGGAATAAGTTTGACAGCACCTTGTGTCACATCCCTACTTTAGGAAAGCGAATACCCCTAATATCCGATAAACTTTATTATTACGCATTTGCAAATAGTCTCACAATATCACATATCCGAGTATTATCAAACGTTTACAAATTTACAAAACTTTATAATTATACATACCAAGTCTATATATATAACAAGTTTACAACATAAACAAGGATCCTGCCTGTGACGTTCAGAGCAACTCTATTGTACAAATATATTACAAGTTTACATACTGAGAGCCTAGAAACAATTTAGGCTCACCATTGAAATACGACACCCAGTCGATCAAGATGCCGCAAGACCAGACTCTGGGTCTTTATTTGAAAAATATGTCAACCACGTGTAGTGAGTTTTACAACTCAGTGAGCAGATAATACCTCCTAAGACCTCTCAGATCAACATATGGATGTACTCATCTAATAAAAATTAAGTTTTCAAAAATTACATTTCAGAAGTACATCCATATGAGACCCACATTTTCAAATATTCTCTATTCAAAAATCATAATTAGGTTTTTCAAATTATATGCGGTACTATATAGCCAATGCTCATATCAAGTTCATAATCATATTCAATACTGTAAAATCATTAATCAAAATATGTTATGCATCAAAACATGTCTCATAAAATATTCGGAGGATCCCATATCAGAACCACCACATCAGAGTCTAATCCACTTCCGTACTTTGGTGGTGTAGGATTTGCCTAAACTCAGCCTCTTGCTGAGGTTTGCCCTACTACCATTCAAGAGGACACGCGAAGGGACTTTATGTAGGTCTTTTCCCAAGCACAGAGCAAGGGAAGGCAAATAACATCTCATATATCTGCCAACTCGCCATTATATAACTGGCATCTTGCCCATATATAGGAGGCATTCCGCTCTCCTTCACATATATCTCCCGTGTGTTGGCCCTCACACGAGACTAGCACCACCTCCCCTGCTAGCTGAGGCAATCAAGGTACGCACCAGGGCTAACATCACCTACTGTTAGCAGACAGTGTTTCCAATAGGACTCCTCCATAAAATCATACTCTCGTATATTTCATATTTATCAAAACAGAGGTTCTATCATAATATAACATTTTCTATCTTAGTATATTTCCTCTGTCAAAACTTCCCAATCAGGGGAATCATATACACAAGCCTATATCTGACGGAAAATATCATTGTATAAATCAATAACACATACATAACATATTTCCTCTGTCATATAATGAGAAATGTATTCAGAAATCACGTATTCAAAACATTTCGAAATCTATTTAAAAAATCATACTCTTCTTGAATTAGATATCATTTCTCAATCATTTCAAACATTCCAAAACCATTTCAGAACATTTGAAAATATAAATAACATGTAATCATACTCATTTATCAATGTAAAGTTCAAGAAGAGTAAAAACAAGCCAAAGGAAGAATTATCTACTCACAAATTTGACATACAAAGTTGGACACCCTTAAAATCCTAGTTTTTATCCGAATTCGGCAAAATAAACCCGAAATTCGAGTTTGGAAGGTCCAAAAACCTTTAAAACAACTCCAGATTTGCAAAATTTGCCCTCTGAGAGCTCGGTCAACGCAAGTCAACGCTTCAGCGTTGCTGTCCACGCGCTGCACGCACCTCCTTGTAGGGATGCGCGTGGGATTCACGCGCCAGGAGAGAGAAAGAGAGTGGCGGCGCGTGAGAACTGTACAGACGTGATCCGAGGCTGAAATTTGAGATCCAAGGGTTTTTCCACCTCCTAAATCCATCTATGGGGTAAGTTTTCCAATTTGAGAACTCAAAATAGGAGTTTCGGAATTCACCTTTTTAGGAGATTTTCTCCTCCATTTTCTAGCCACTCTTCGGCCAAATTTCCAGAAACTAATTGGTGGGATTCGTATATCTCATCGTTCTGAGTCCGTTGGCTGTGGTGGTGTCGAAATCCGAGGTATGGAAGTGCAAGAATCCTAGAGAGAAGATTTAAGGATTTTAGAGAGAGAAAATAGGGAGAGAGAAAAAGGGATCTGAAATTTTCCAGTTTTTCTTGCTATAGAGGGTTTAAAATATCTTAAGGGACAAATATGCAAATTTTCAATTTTTAAGGGAGGTCCTTGCAAATTTTCAGTATTTACATTTTGACCCCTAAACTTTTAAGAAATTACATTTTGACCCCGAAACATAAATTCTCATATTTCTTTTGTAATTCTTTAATCCATGTAAATAATAACTTATTTTCACTGGGTCTTAACTCCATTTTTTTTTTCAAAATCTTCTCTTAAATTCCAAATTGTCTTTAATTTGAATTTAAGTAAATTTACAGCTATTACATTCTTTCCCCCTTTAAGAAATTCGGTCCCCGAATTTCATCACCTTAGGTGCAAATAAACACTAACCTCATTGTTCAAATAAATGCAGATATCTGGGGTGGATGTCATCTTCTCTTTCCTACGTAACTTCCTCAGATGAGTGGTTTTGCCATATCACCTTAACCATAGGAATGTCTCTTGACCTCAACTTTTTCACTTGTCGATCAGCAATGCACATCGGCCTTTCCTCATAGGTTAAATTTTTATCCAACTGAATCTCTTGGGGTTGAATGACATGAGTAGGATCTGGTAAGTATTTTCGTAGCATAGAGACATGAAATACTGGATGAACATCACTCAGTTCTGGTGACAGAGCTATGCGATATGCCACTGCACCTATTCGGTCCAATATTTCAAAAGGGCCTATATACCGAGGACTTAACTTCCATATCTTCCCAAATGTCATCACTCCTTTCATGGGTGAGATTATTAGAAACACTTGTTCACCCTCTGAAAATTCTAACTCCCTTCGCCTATTGTCAACATATGCCTTTTGTCTACTTTGAGCCGCCTGCAGCCTTTCTCTAATTAGCTTTACCTTATTTAAAGCATCTTGTACAAGATCTGGCCCTACAAGTTTAGCCTCTCCCACTTCAAACCATCCAATAGGAGATCTGCACCGTCTACCATACAAAGCTTCGAATGGGGCCATCTGTATACTAGTCTGGTAACTATTATTATATGCAAATTCAGCCAAAGACAAGTACATATCCCAACTTCCACCAAAATAAAAAATGCAAGCTCGGAGCATGTATTCTAAAATCTGAATCGTTCGCTCAGACTGACCATCAGTTTGGGGATGGAAAGCTGTGCTTAAATCCAACTTCGTTCCTAATGCCTCTTGAAAAGCTTTCCAAAATCGTGCCGTAAACTGCGGCCCTCGATCAGATATAATAGATATAGGAACTCCATGTAGCCTAACTATTTCATTTAAGTAAAGCCTTGCATACTGAGCTACGTTATAAGTAGTTTTCACCGATAGAAAGTGTGCTGATTTTGTCATGCGGTCTATAATAACCCAAATAGAATCATATCCTTTGGGAGTCCTTGGTAATCCCGTGATGAAATCTATGGTGATTCTCTCCCACTTCTATTCTGGTATTTCTATTCGCTGATGTAACCCTGCAGGTCGTTGATGTTCAGCTTTCACCTGTTGGCATGTCAGACAATGGGAAACAAACTCTGCGATATCCCTCTTCATACTATCCCACCAATACAATTCATTCATATCTTAATACATCTTTGTCGTTCTTGGGTGTATGGTATATGTAGATCGATGTGCTTTCTCCAAAACTAGTTTTCTCAAATCATTGACATTTGGAACACATAACCGTCTACCATATCTTAATACTCCTTCAGTGTCAACTAAGAATTCAGAATTTTGGTTATTCTTCAATTCATTCTTAATCTAGAGCAAATTGGCATCCTTATCTTGATTAGCTTTGATTTGCTCAACTAAGGAAAATCGAAGCTGCACATGAGCCAAAATAATCCCCGGTTCTTTTAGTTCAAACTTTATCCCCTTACTTTCTAACTTATGGACTTCTTCCAATAATGGTCATCGCACCTCTACTATATGGGCCAAGCTTCCCATGGATTTTCTGCTTAGAGCATCAGCTACTACATTTGCTTTGCCAGGATGATACAAAATCGTACATTCATAATCCTTCAATAGTTCCATCCACCTCCATTGCCTTAAATTAAGATCCTTCTATTGAAAAATATACTTAAGACTTTTATGATATGTATAAATCTCGCATGTCTCACCATACAAATAATGCCTCCAAATTTTAAGAGCGAAAACTACTGCTGCCATTTCCAAGTCATGAGTCGGATAATTTTGCTCATGTGGTTTAAGCTGTCTAGATGCATATGCAATGACTCGACCATTTTGCATCAACACACATCCTAATCCAACTCTCGATGCATCACAGTATACCGTATATCCTCCAGTACTTGAAGGAATAGCCAGGTGCCGTAGTCAAACATTCTTTGAGTTTCTAAAAACTCTCTTCACAAGCATCAGACCACTCAAACTTTATTCCTTTCTTAGTTAATCTGGTCAAAGGAGCAGCTATCTTTGAAAAATCTTTAACAAATCTACGATAATAGAAAACTACGAATCTCTGTAACTGTCGTAGGACGTGGCCATTACTGCACTGCTTCTATCTTTTTGGGATCAACCTGAATACCTTCTTTGGTAACCACATGCCCTAAGAATGTAACACTACTAAGCCAAAATTCACATTTTGAGAACTTAGCATATAACTGGTGTTCTCTTAGGGTTTGTAAAGCTATCCTTAAATGCCGTTCATGCTCCTCTAAACTCTTTGAATAAACTAGGATGTCATCTATAAATACAATAGTAAACTGATCCAGGGAAGGTTTAATTACTCTATTCATTAAATTCATAAATGCAGCTGGGTCATTTATTAAACCAAATGGCATTACTAAGAACTCGTAATGTCCATACCGAGTCCTAAAAGCAGTTTTCGGGATATCCTCCTTCTTTATCCTCAACTGATGATACCCAGATCTCAGATCAATTTTTGAAAAACATTGGGCACTCTGTAACTGATCAAACAAATCATCTATTCTGAGTAAAGGATATTTTTTCCGTATCGTCACTTTATTCAACTGTCTATAATCAATACATAAACGTAAGGATCCATCCTTTTTCTTCACAAAGAGGACAGGAGCAACCTAAGGAGATGTGCTAGGGCAAATAAAACCTTTATCCAGTAAATCTTACAGTTACTCCTTCAATTCCTTAAGTTCTGCAGGTGTCATCCTATAAGGAGGTATGAAGATTGGTTGTGTTCCAAGAAGAAGATCAATATCGAACTCAATCTCTCGGTCTGGTGGTAATCCTGGCAACTCTTCAGGAAATACATCAGGGAATTCTTTAACTACTGGAACCTGCTCTAAACTTGTATACTTCATATCAACATCCTTGACTACTGCTAAATATCCCTGGCATCCTTTTTGTAACAGCTTTTGAGCTGTTAAAGTTGAAATCAAATTACTCGGCTCCTTACTACGATCTCCTTGTATCATAAAGGATGATTCTCCAGGGACATTAAACTTAATCACCTTATGATGACAGTCTAGAATGGCATGGCAAGATGCCAACCAATCCATTCCCAAAATCACATCAAAGTCTATCATATCTAGAACTATCAAATCTATAAGAGTCTCCTTGCCTTCTATCGAAATTTCACACGATCTATACACATCATTTACCAGCAAGAATTCTCCCATTGGAGTAGCAACCATAAAAGAACAATGTAAACTAGTAGGTTCTCTATCCAATTTCTTAGCAAAGCATGGTGATATATAAGAATAAGTAGAACCAGGATCGAACATGACATATGCTTTATGAGAACATACTGACAATGTACCTGTCATAACTGCATTGGAGGCATGAGCATCTTGTCGTGTCAAAGCAAAAACTCGAGCTGGTTCTCTGCCTCGACTTCCTGATCCTCTACCAGTACCACCATTATTTGCTTGGACTGAAGTTGCTCTACTGGGTCGTGCTGGAGCAAATGCAGAAGGTGAAACTGGTTGTATTAATGCTTGGCTAAAACTTCGCAGTTGTGGATAATTTCTCATCAAATGACCCATTTGTCCACACTTAAAACATACACCTGTTTCTCTGCGCCATTGTCCAGTATGGGGCCTACCACAATTTGGACATGGTGGAATTGATCTTGAGTCTTGTTGACTCGGGGGTCTTATATCTCTTTGGAACATTCTCTGCTTACTGATGTTAACTGATGGCTGGTTAGAACTACCAGCTCCTGTTTGAGTAAAGCGCTGTGAATTTTGAAATCTTGATCCACTGATTGTAGGATTATATCTAGTCTGTACATTACTATCTTGCTCTCTTTTTCTTCTTTTTAAACCTTCAATATTTGCTTGCTCTTGTGTTTCCATCATTCTAGCACAGTCCATCGCTGCTGAATAAGTTGAAAAATGATGCATCTGAGGGCCAACCGATTTAAATAATGGACGTATCAATCCCGAAACAAACCTCTTAATTCTATCTTTCTCAGTAAGGACTAGATATGGTGCATATCTGGACAACCGGGTAAAACAGATGTCATATTCAGAAACTGTCATATTCGGTGTCTGTCTTAATTCTTCAAATTTTCTTGCCCTTTTGTCTCTTTCACTCATTGGCAGGAAGTGATTCATAAATGGTTCCTTAAATTCATCCCACTCCATTGGGGGTAAAGTATCAGATCTTCCTAGTACCAGAGTTTCAAACCAAACTTAGGCCACATCTGATAATTAAAAGGCCACTGGTTCAATAGATCTTCTAGAGGCACACACTAAAGCCTTAAGCACTCGTTCCACAGCATCAACGAATATCTGTGGGTCTTCTCGAACATCCGACCCAGAAAAAGTTAGAGGTTTTAGCTTAAGGAATTGCGGTAATGACACCTCAATCCCTGTAGTCTTGTCTTCTTGCTCAGCTGTTCTTCTCAGTTCTTGTACTTCAGGAGCATTTTCTGGTGGCTGGCCATCCCTTCTACCTTGATCCACTATAAATCCAGCCAACATCTCTAAACTTCTATGTATACCAGCAATCATATCTGTTGTCCTATCATTTGGCTCCTGAGGAGGTTCTACTCTTCCCTCAGAGACTCTATCAGACACAGGGATTTGTTCATCTTGTCTTGGAGTTCTTATACTCCGTGCACGTCCTCTACCTCTACCTCTAGGTCGACCTCTTCCACGACCTCTTTGTACTTGAATTGTAGATTGTGCAGTCTCTTTAGTAGAGGGCGCACGATCTACAGCTTCTTCTCTAGTGACCGCTCTAGTTCTTGGCGGCATCATTTACTATACAGAATAAAACACTTTTTAAGATAACATCACATTCGATCAACCTTATACTATGAGCTTTACAGACTTAGAATAGAGTGGAAGATAATATCCTATAGAATCTCTTAGCAGCACCTGAAGTATAGATATGTTCGGCTCATATCGATACTAAAGGTCCTACTAAAGAATCCTTTGCTCTTATTGTCACAGGGAAACCTAATGCTCTGATACCAACTTGTCACATCCCTACTTTAGGAATGCGAATACCTCTAATATCCGATAAACTTTATTATTACGCATTTGCAAATAGTCTCACAATATCACATATCCGAGTATTATCAAACGTTTACAAATTTACAAAACTTTATAATTATACCTGCCAAGTCTATAAATATAACAAGTTTACAGCGAAAACAAGGATCCTGCCTGTGATGTTTAGAGCAACTCTAGCGTACAAATATATTACAAGTTTACATACTGAGAGCCTAGAAACAATTTAGGCTCACAACTGAAATACGACACCTAGTCGATCAAGATGCCACAGGACCAAACTCTAGGTCTTTATCTGAAAAATATGTCAACCACGTGTAGCGAGTTTTACAACTCAGTGAGCAGATAATACCTCCTAAGATGTCTTAGATCAACATATGGATGTACTCATCTAATAAAAATTAAGTTTTCAAAAATTACATTTTAGAAGTACATCCATATGGGACTCGCATTTTCAAATATTCTCTGTTCAAAAATCATAATCAGGTCTTTCAAATTATATGCAGTACTATATAACCAATGCTCATATCAAGTTCATAATCGTATTCAATACTGTAAAATCATTAATCAAAATATGTTATGCATAAAAAAATGTCTCATAAAATATTCACAGGATCCCATATCAGAACCACCACATCAGAGTTTAATCCCCTTCCGTACTTTGGTGGTATAGGATTTGCCTAAATTCATCCTCTTGCTGAGGTTTGCCCTACTACCATTCAAGAGGACATGCGAAGGGACTTTATGTAGGTCTTTTCCCAAGCACACAGCAAGGGAAGGCAAATAACATCTCATATAACTGGCATCTCGCCATCATATAACTGGCATCTCGCCCATATATAGGAGGCATTTCACTTTCCTTCACATATATCTCCTGTGTGTTGGTCCTCACACGAGGCTAGCACCACCTCCCCTACTAGCTGAGGCAATCAAGGTACGCACCAGGGCTAACATCACCTACTGTTAGCAGACAGTGTTTCCAATAGGACTCCTTCACAAAATCATACTCTCGTATATTTCATATTTATTAAAACAGAGGTTCTATCATAATATAACATTTTCTATTTTAGTATATTTCCTCTGTCAAAACTTCCCAATCAGGGGAATCATATACACAGGCCTATATCCGAGGTAAAATATCATTGTATAAATCAATAACACATGCATAACATATTTCCTCTGTCATATAATGAGAAATGTATTCAGAAATCACATATTCAAAACATTTCGAAATCTATTTAAAATATATACTCTTCTTGAATTAGATATCATTTCTCAACCATTTCAAACATTCCAAAACCATTTCAGAACATATGAAAATATAAATAACATGTAATCATACTCATTTATCAATGTAAAGTTCAAGAAGAGTAAAAACAAGTCAAAGGAAGAATTATCTACTCACAAATTTGACGTACAAAGTTGGACACCCTTAAAATCCTAGTTTTTGATTCGAATTCTGCAAAATAAACCCCAAATTCGAGTTCAGAAGGTCCAAAAACCTTAAAAACGACTCCGGATTTGCGAAATTTGTGCTCCGAGAGCTCGGTCATCGCAAGTCAACGCTTCAGGGTTGTTGTCCACGCGCTGCACTCACCTCCTTGCAGGGATGCGCGTGGGATTCACGCCCCAGGAGAGAGAAAGAGAGTGGCGGCGCGTGAGAACTGTACAGACGTGATCCGAGGCTGAAATTTGAGATCCAAGGGTTTTCCACCTCCTAAATCCATTTATGTGGTCATTTTTCCAATTTGAGAACTCAAAATAAGAGTTTCAGAACTCACCTTTTTAGGAGATTTTTTCCTCCATTTTTCGGCCACTCTCCGGCCAAATTTCCAAAAACCAATCGGTGGGATTCGTATATCTCGTCGTTCTGAGTTCGTTGGCAGTGGTGGTGTCGAAATCCGAGGTCCGGAAGTGAAAGAATCCTAGAGAGAAGATTTAAGGTTTTTAGAGAGAGAAAATAGGGAGAGAGAAAAAGGGATCTGAAATTTTCTAGTTTTTCTTGCTAAAGAGGGTTTAAAATATCTTAAGGGACAAATCTGCAAATTTTCAATTTTTAAGGGAGGTCCTTGCAAATTTTCAGTATTTATATTTTGACCCCTAAACTTTTAAGAAATTACATTTTGGCCCCGAAACGTAAATTCTCATATTTCTTTTGTAATTCTTTAATCCATGTAAATAATAACTTATTTTCACCGGGTCTTAACTCCATTTTTTTTTGAAATCTTCTCTTAAATTCCAAATTGTCTTTAATTTGAATTTAAGTAAATTTACCGCTATTACAACTTGATCTCCATCATAGTGCATCATCAAGCTTGAGAGACCAATCTTTTTTTGCCTTTGATATAGTCTTCTCCAAGAGGGCCTTGTTTTCCCTATTGGATATCTCAACTTGTCCATTTTTTTGGGGATAATATGCTAGAGCCATTTTATGAGTGACTCCATATTTCTTCAAGATATTCTAAAATTGTTACTTAGTGAAGTTGTAACCACCATCACTTATTTACAGCTCGAGGCACTCCAAATCTAAAAAAAACCACTCTTTTGAAGAGTTTGGTAACCACTCTAGCATCATTAGTGGGAGATGCCACTGCTTCTACCCACTTAGACACGTAATCCATAGCTACTGAGATGTACTTATTGCCACATAAAGATGGAAAAGGGCCTATGAAGTCAATATCCCAAACATCAAATATCTCTAATTCTAAAATAATGTTTAGGGACATCTCATTCCTCCTTGAGATATTACCAATTCTTTAACACCAATCACAAGCTTTCACAAAGGTGTGCACATCTTTAAAATGTAAAGCCTAATAAAAACCAGTTTGAAGAATCTTAGCTATAGCCTTTGAGGTGCTAGTATGGCCTCCACAAGGTGAGTTATGGCAATGATAAATAACACTATGTACCTCTTCCTTTGGAATACATCTACAGAAGATGCCATCTACATATTATTTGTAAAGACATGGATCATCCCAGTAGTTTGATTTGATATTAGAGAAAAATTTCTTTCTATGATAATAGCTCAACCCTTCAGATAAAATCTTGTACGACAGATAGTTTACAAAATCTGCATACCAAGGAGCATTGGTATGAGTGACAACAAAGAGTTGGAAAGAATCATCTCTAGGTAGCTCATCTTTATCATCTCTCATTGAATCTTGTCTCAACCTTGAAAGATAGTTTACAACCACATTCTCTATTCCTTTCTTATCTCGAATTGCAAGATCAAATTCCTATAATAGAAGGATCCATCTAATCAATCTTGGCTTGGCATCCTTCTTACTCAATAAATATTTAATGGCAGCATGGTTTGTATATATAATGACTTTGGATCCCAGTAAATATTGGCAGAATTTGTCAATTGCAAATACTACTGCCAAGAGCTCATTTTATGTGATGGAATATGTAACATCCCTAATTTCGTTTCTTTTATTGATAAAAGTACAAAAATATTTAATTAAGGAAATAAAATTTATTAGAAAATATTTTAGATATCTAAGGAAATATAATCCTTAGATATTCTTCACCTTATGTATATGCATAGAAAATGTTTCTAACATTAAGAGAACAAATAAAGAGGGAAAACCTATTAGGAAAGAAATTAGAAATAACATACTAAAGAGATGCAAAATTCTTGGATAAGGAAGATAAATTTTTAGAAACAAGTAAAGGTCTTAAAATTTCAAGAACATTGGATTAGGGTAATTTTTCCTAATTCAAGAACTAGAGTTACTAAGTTTAAAATCTTTACCCATACATTGGGCTTTTACCTATGGACACTTCATATAGAGTTTTTCCACTTCATATAAGTTTCTAGCAAGCCCATTGGATAACCTCAGCAAGAAATAAAACATAGACTTGGACTAGGATATAGTAATAGGACCAATAGCCCAAAAATTATGAAAATGTGACCAAGCCCTCCAAGAAAGGTAGAATTTTATCCAAAGCAAAGAAAATGGGTAGGAATAAGCCCATAATGGGTAGAAATAAGCCCAAATCCAAGAGAAAAAATAAAATAAAATAAATTAGGTGATGATATAATAATGTAATAATAATAAAGATTAGGTTACATGGCATTAAGACAAAAATTTAGCAAGTGGTGTGATTCTACATTCATCATTTTGGCAAGTGGCATGATAATACAAGGCTTTAGGACAAAAACATCTATATCCTACACTCATAATTTTAGCAAGTGGTATGATAATACATGGCATTAGGACAAAACATTCCTATCCCACACAAATAATATCAACCAAATAATGGAGATTCAAGGGCTAAAAATTTGCCACCTAAAAAGGCAAACCTATCATACTTGTTTAAGACAAAAGAAAATGGAAATGAATCCCTAAATCAAAGGGACCTTGTCCCTTATCTTAAGAACATATCATCATAATTTTTAAAATAAAAATCTCCTTTTCCTATGCATATCTTGACTAAGGAAGAGGAAGACAAGAACATAAGTTGTTTGTTTTCCAAAAATTCAACAAGGTGTATCCTAATTGTGATAAGGTAGACCCAAGATCATGAAAGGTGTATTATTTGGTGGTCTATTTAAGCAAAACCCACCCCTACAACATTTTAATTTCGTCCAAGTGAGGAAGAGAGAGAAATAGAAGCAAGGTAGAGTGAGGAAAGGAGAGAAAGAGAGGAGAAGAAAGGAAGGAAGAAGAAGGAGAAGTTTAGAAGGCTAAGTACTCAAGGTAAGTTACCTTAATCTCCACTTGAGTCCATTTTTATTCTTTATCCTTGAGGTTCAAAAAATTCACCCTCCTTGTCTTACCTAAGCTGCTAGAAAAGTTAAGTGAAGGGAGGAATCTTACTACTTCTTTCAAGAGGAAACAAGAAAACAATATTTCTTTTCGAAGAAAACTTTTGAAACTTATAATATTTATATGAGATTTTGATCTTAGAACTTTGATGATTGGTCATGGATGTTGCTATATCATGTTACATATTGATCTTGCATGTGATGTATGTTTGAATACTTAGGTTGGTGTAGATAGTTCTGCATGGGTATGGCTATGGGTGACAGAATTTTAAGCTTCGGTGTTTTAATTTCTGGGAACAATCTATAAGGAATTAAAATAAATGGTTAACATAAGAATTAAAGATATAGGTGTCACGGATTTTTAGCCACTGGAATCATTCAGATTGGAGTCCATATGAGGTAGATATGGTCCGATTAGTAATCAAAGGTCAGAAAATAGTTCATCAGGGAAGAATATGTTAGGATAGCTTCTGTGTTTTAATTTCTGGGAATTATCTGTAGGGAATTAAAATAAATGGTTAACATAAGAATTACATATATATGTGTCATGGATTTGTAGCCACTGGAATCATTCAATTTAGAGTTCATATGAGGTAAATATGTTCTGATTAGTAAACAAAGGTTAGAAAATGGTTAATCAGGAAAGAATATGTTAGGATAGCTTCGGTGTTTTAATTTCTGGGAAAATTCTATAAGGAATTAAAATAAATGGTTAACATATGAATTATATATTTATGTATCACTGATGTTTAGCCACTGGAATCACTTAATTTGGAATTCTTATGTGGGAGATATAGTCAGATTAGTAAGTAAAGGTTAGAACCTACCCAAGAAGAAATAATATAAAATTTAAAGGAGTAATAACATCAAGCTTTATTACTATTTTGCTGATATGATTAACATAATAGTTTTAGATAATTGTCTTACCTTTCCATAGAGACTAAGATCACCTCAAGCGGAGTTCAAATGAGGGAGTTATGCTCTGATTAGTGAGAAAAAGTCACAGAACACGGCCAGGCCGTGTTCTGGGTGCTTCAAGCACGGGTTAGCCATGTTCGGGGCTATTTTTGAATACATTTGAAGTATTTTTAAAGCATGGCCATGTCCTGGAACATGGCCAGACCGTGTCCTGGAACATGGCCAGACCGTGTTGGAAGCTGGTGAAACCTATTTTCAACATTTTTCTACCTTAGATGAACCTCTTTAACTATAGGGTACTAGTAGAAATCACATTGGAGGAAAATGCTCTATAAATTTGTAAGAACATGTGTTAGAAATGATATAAATAAGAAGAAATTGACTAAAGGCCAAGCATAAAGAAAATGAAGAGATGAAATTAATATTTAAAAAAGAAGACGAATCTTATAAATGAAAATAATAAATGACTAGTATATGCCATAGCCATTGCCATTGTATGAACTTCTTACCATCTTAAGTGTGAAATTCTGACATGGAAATATTTTATAAAGTGATATTTGAAATGGTTATGTTCATGGCAATATTACCAATGATTTATGGTAATAGTTATATTTTGATGAACATACTTGTTATTGAAAGAATATTTTTGGCTATCATTGTGAAAAGAAATGAACACGGTCACATGGCAATCCGTGTGGTGCACCAGTAGGGGACGCCCTACCAACAGTTATGATCATGTTAATGAGAAAAGAAAGAGAAAGTGGGCCATGTCAGACGGAGCGAGAAAAGCCCGTACTAGAGAGTAGAGGATACTCACCCTGACCGGGGTAGCTTGGAATGAGAATAAGTTGATGGCCATCATATGATATTCTGAAAATAGTTAATCCTGTCATACATATCATTACTGTATGATTCTTATGTGCATAGATATAATGCATTCATGTGACCAAAGATATTTTCTGTAGTTTATACAGCTGAACATGACGTGATAAGCTATATTGATGTTGATTTATTGTTAAACTTACTGGGATTTAATTCTCACTATATTTCCATATCATGTTCAGAAAATTAGTTATGCAGATTTTCTATAGCTCTGACTTTTAGTGCACGTTGGATCAAGTTGTTTTATGATGGGCGGATCCTAAATAAAATGTTTGTGGGCGAGTTGGCATAGATCCCGGTGAAGGTGCAACCACCCGTACCCGAATCTACAGAATAGTTAGCTTAAGTTTCATCTAGGGTCTTGCTGGCATAGTAAATAACATAGGGTTTTTTTATCTTTTCTTTACCCAAGTACAACTTCCACAACATATTCACTAGCATCTATATGATGTCAAAGGGAAGGCTCCAATCAGGAGGATGGATGATTGGTGCATATATTAGTACTTTCTTTAACCTGCAAAAAGCACGTAAATAGTCATCATCAAATAAAAGGGAAGTGTCCTTAATTAGCAAATTAGTTAAAGGTTTAGAAATTTTGGAGAAGTCTTAGATAAATCATTTGTAGAAGCCTGCATGTCCAAGAAAATTCCTCACTTCCTTAACATTAGATTGTGGTGGCATTGTTTGGATTGCCTCAATTTTTGCTTTGTCGACCTCAATCCCTCTCTCAGACACGAAGTGTCCAAGTACTTTTCCTTCCCTTTCCATAAAATGACATTTTTCCCAGTTTAGTACTAGGTTGACTTTCTCACATCTTTTAAGTACATGTGTCAAATTATTTAAGCAACTATCAAATGAGGTACCATAGACAGAAAAATCATCCATAAAAACTTCCATTATATCTTTCATTATATGTTTAATACCATAGATGGAATTTGTCAATTGCAAATACTACTGCCAAGAGCTCTTTTTATGTGGTGGAATAGTTGACTTAGGCTTCATCCAAGGTCTTGCTGGCATAGTAAATAACATAGGGTTTTTTTTTATCTTTTCTTTAGCTAAGTATAGCTCCCATAACATAGTCACTAGAATCATACATGATCTCAAAGGGAAGGCTCCCATCAGGAGGTTGGATGATTGGGGCAGATATTAGTGCCTCCTTTAACCTGCAAAACGCACATAAATAGTCATCATCAAATAAAAAGGGAGTATCCTTAATAAGCAAATTATTTAAGGGTTTAGAAATTTTAGAGAAGTCTTTGATAAATTATTTGTAGAAGCCTGCATACCCAAGAAAACTCCTCACTTCCTTAACATTAGATAGTGGTGGCATTGTCTGGATTGCCTCAATTTTTTCTTTGTCGATCTTAATCCCTCTCTTAGACACCAGGTGTCCAAGTACTATACTTTCCATTACCATAAAATGTCATTTTTCCTAGTTTAGTACTAGGTTGACTTTCTCACATCTTTTAAGTACCTGTGTCAAATTATTTAAGCAACTATGAAATGAGGTACCATAGACAGAAAAATCATCCAGAAAAACTTCCATTATATCGTCAATAAAATCTGAGAAAATAGCCATCATACATTTTTGGAAAGTGCCTTAACTTCCTCTATTGTTGCTAATTTTTGATTGAGACCTAATTCTAGCTTTTTAGGTTTTTCTTTTAAGTTGAGCATGGGACTCTCATCAAGCATTTGAGCATATGCATAAACTTCTACTTATTCAGCACAAGAAAAAGTACTATCCACAAGGCAAAACTTAAGTGGGTCAGTAGAACAAAATCTTACTATATTATCAACCATATTCTGCTCAATTACATTAATCATGCAACAAGAATCACCTAAAGATGGGCATTTTATTGCATCATTCAAATTAAACTCAATCTTTCATCCCATTCATTGAAGGAAAGCTTTCCATCTTTACATTGATAATTGCACCTACAATAGCGAGGAAAAGCCTTCCAAGAATGATGGAGATTTGGTTATCTTCCTTTATCTATAAAATAACAAAATTAATAAGTATGAAGAATTTACCTACCTTTAGAGGAACATCCTTTAATATACCATCGGGATATATAATGGAACGGTCCGCTAACTGGAGGGAAAGAGTGGTAGGCTTCAAATCACCCATCTAGAGCTTCTTGCATATATGGCTTGAGACTTACACTTGCTCGAAGATCACATAAGGCTATAGTAATGTGCACATCTCCAATGGAACAAGGTATAGATAAGCTTCCAGAGTCCTTGAGTACTTAAGGAGGCAATTTATTTTGGATCAATGCACTGCACTCTTCAGTTAACGCTACTATGGCATACTTCTCAATCTTCCTCTTATTTAAGATGATTTCTTTAGAAATTTAGCATAAAAAGGCATATGAGAGACAACTTCCAAGAATGGAATATTAATGTGCAGCTTTTTCAATACATCAAGGAACTTTCCATACCACTTTTCTAATTTGGCTTTAGCAAGTCTCTAGGAGAAAGGAAATGGGGGCTTGTATGGTTTAGGAGCCATATATTTGGGCTCATCTTCCTCTTTCCTTTCATTAATTTGCTCTTTTTTTATGGTTGCTTGTTCAAGCATATCTTTTAATTCTTTCTCTTTATCTTTCTCTTTTTCCACTGACTCACCCAACTACTTACCACTTCTCAAAGTGATAGCCTTGCAATGTTCTCTTGGATTGTTTGGTTGGCCAAGGAGTTTGCCAAAATTCCTATTTGAAGAGCTGGCTTGCTGTGCTATCCGAGTTTCTAGTATTTTAGTATGAGTAGCAAGTGAGTCAACCTTAGACGTTAAGTCTTTTATAGCCTCATTCATTGAGTGGTCCTAGGCTCTAAACTCATCATTTTGTTTACTCTGATTAGCAATGAAATTTTCCTTCAAAGCCACCAAATTTGACTTTGGCCGTGGAGGAAGATTGAATGGCCTCTGATTCTAAAACCTAGGAGGTTGCCTAAAGTTATTTTGAGGAGGTTGATTCACATTAGGCTTGTATGTGAGATTTGGATGATTCTTCTAGCTTGGGTTATAGGTGTTACTGTAGGGAATGTTTCTTTGATTGTTATTATTCACAATCTTGAGGTGTAGGGTTTCCAAGCTGGGTCATTGGCCACGTGGCCAATACATCCAAAAACTCACATGCAGAAGATGGAGAATAACCAACAACATTGATGCTCAATTTATATAGCTTTTGAAATAATACATCATCCTTAGAAGTTAAATGATTAAATGCATCAACTTTATACATACTTGATGGTTTTCTAAATGGCTACCTCTCACTAGACTAGGAATGGTAATTCTGAGACATATCTTCAATTAGTTCATAAGCCTTATGAACTGTTTTGTTCATTAGGGATCCTCTTGCTGCAGCATCCACAGACATACGGATGCTGTATATTAGTCCATTGTAGAATGTATGGACTATGAGCCATTTTTCCAACCTATGGTGTGGGCATAATCTGATAAGCTCCTTGAATCTCTCCCAAGCTTCAAATAGTGACTCCCCATCTTTTTTAGCAAAAGTAGTAATTTGGTTTCTGAGATGGGCTATCTTACTTGGGGAAAAATAATTGGCCAAGAAAGCTTAAAAAAGTTATTTCCAAGTAGTGATAGACCCTTAAGGAAGAGAGTGCAACCATGCTCAGGCTGTAACATCCCGTAAGAAAATAAAATTTATTAGACAATTTTTAGATATCTAAGAAAATATAATCCTTATAAATTCTTTACCTTATGTATATGCATAGAAATATTCTAACATTAATGGAATAGGTAAAGAGAGAAAACTTAAGAGAAAATATTAAAAATAAATATACTAAAGAAAGGTGAAATTCTTGGGTAAGAAAGATAAATTTTTGTGAAGTCAGTAAAGGTATTAAAATTTTAAGAAGATTGGGTTTGGGTAATTTTTCTTAATTTAAGAGTTAAAGTTACTAAGTTTAGTATCTCCACTCATAAATTGGGCTTTTACCTATGGACACTTCATATAGAGTTTTTCTACCTCACATGAATTTTTAGCAAGCCAATAGGATAGCCCAAGGAAGAAATAAAATATAGACTTGGACTAGGATATAGAAATTGGATCGATAGCCCAAAAATCATGAAAATGTGACAAGCCTAATATGAAAGGTAGAATTTTAACCAAAGTAAAGAAAATAGGCAAGAATGAGCCCAAACCCAAGAGAAAAAAAAAATAAAGTGATGGAATAATGGTGTAATCAAGATTAGGTGACATGGCATTAAGACAAAAATTTAGCAAGTGGTGTGATATCCTACATTCATAATTTTAGCAAGTGGTATGATAATACATGGCATTAGGACAAAACATCTATATCCTACACTCATAATTTTAGCAAGTGGGTAATAATACATAGCATTATGACAAAACATCTTTATCCTACACAAATAATTTTAGCTAAGTAAGGAAGATTCAAGGGTTGGAAATTTGCCACCTAAAATGGCAAACCTATCATACTTGATTAAGACAAAAGAAAAAGGAAATGAATCTTTAAATCAAAGGGACCTTGTCCCTTATCTTAAGAACATATCATCATAATTTTCAAAATACAAATCTCCTTTTCCTATGCATATCTTGACTAAGGAAGAGGAAGACAAGAACATAAGTTGTTTGTTTTCCAAAAATTCAACCAAGTGCATCCTAATTGTGATAAGGTAGACTCATGATTATGAAAGGTAAATTATTTGATAGTTTATATAAGCAAAACCCACCCTTATAACATTAGAATTTCGTCCAAGTGAGGGAGAGGAAAAATAGAAGCTAGGTAGAGTGAGGAAAGGAGAGGAAGAAAGAGGAAGGAGAAATCTAGAGGACTAAGTGCTTAAGGTAAGTTTAACAATATTTCTTTTTGAAGAAAACTTTTGAAACTTATAATATTTATATTAGATTTTGATCTTAAAACTTTAATGATTGGTCATGGAAGTTGCTATATCATGTTACATATTATGTATATTTGAATATTTAGGCTGGTGTAGATAGTTTTGCATAGGTATGGCTATGGGTGGCAAAATTTTAAACTTCTATTTTTTCAAAATTCTAAGAAGACTCGGTAAGGAATTAAAAAAAAATGGTTAACATAAAAAATGTAGAGCTATGTCTCACAAAATTTTAGCCACTGTAATCACTCAATTTAGAGTCCATATGAGGTAGATATGGTTTGATTAGTAAGAGGTGGTCAGAAAATGGTTAATTAGGAAAGAATACGTTAGTTTTGCTTCTGTGTTTTAATTTATGGGAACATTCTGTAGGGAATTAAAATAAATGGTTAACATAAGAATTATATATATATATATATATGGATCACAGATTTTTAGCCACTGGAATCACTCAATTTGGAGTCCATATGAGGTAGATATGATCTGATTAGTATGCAGTGGTCAGAAATTGGTTTATCAGGGAAGAATATTTTAGGATAACTTTTGTGTTTTAATTTATGGGAACATTTTGTAGGAAATTAAAATAAAAAATTAGCATAAAAATTATTTATATATTTGTCACGGATTTGTAGCCACTGGAATCACTTAATTTGGAATTATTATGAAGGAGATATGGACAGATTAGTAGGTAGAGGTCAGAACCTACCCGAGGAGAAATAACCTGTATATTGAGGGAGTAATATCACCATGATGTCTTAATATTTTGTTCAACTATTCAACATAATAGTTTTAGATAATTATTTTATCTTTAACTTGACACCAAGATCACCTACATCGTAGTTAAATTGAAGGTGTTAGACTTTGATTAGTAAGAGAATGTTAGATAGGATGAAAACCTGCATCAAGAAAATAATGAAATAAAATTAATATTTTAAAAAGAAGAAGAATCTTATAAATGAAAATAATAAATGACTAGTATATGCCATAGCCAGTGCCATTGCATGAACTTCTTACCATCTTAAGTGTGAAGTTTTGACATGAAAATATTTTATAAAGTGATATTTGAAATGGTTATGTTCATGGCATGATTACCAATGATTTTTGGCTATTATTGTGAAAAGAAAAGAAATGAGCACAGTCACATGGTAAATCCGTGTGGTGCACCAATAGGGGACGCCTTACCAACGGTTATGAATATGTTAATGAGAAAAGAAAGAGAAAGTGTGCCATGTCGGACGGAGCGAGAAAAACTCGTACTGGAGAGTAGAAAATACTCACCCTGACTGGGGTAGCTTGATATGAGAATAAATTGATAGTCATCATATGATATTCTGAAAATAATTAATCCTATCATACATGTCATTACTGTACGATTCTCATGTGCATAGATATAGTGCATTCATGTGACCAAAGATATTTACTGTAGTTTATACAGCTGAACATGACGTGATGAGCTATATTGATGATGATTAATTGTTGAACTTACTAAGATTTAATTCTCACTATATTTCCATGTCATGTTTAGAAAATTAGTTATGCAGATTTTTCTATGGCTCTAGCTTTTAGTGTACGTTGGATCGAGTTACTTTATGTTGGGCAGATCCTAGAATCAAATAATATGTTTGTGGTCGAGTTGGTTCAGATCCCGGTGAAGGTGCAACCACTTGCACATAAATCTCCGGAATTGGTCAACTAGAATAAATAAGATGTAGTTATTTATGTGTTTGATTTTGTTGTACGTACATTTTGATTAATGACGCGTATGTGAACTCTATATTGTATAATAAATAATAATAAAAAAGAGGTTGTTACACAGGCCTTGTCCCACGGAGAGAATGGGAACAACCTTAGTTTGATGGCATCAAAAGATACTCTGTTCAGCTTCAAGGTGTCACAGTATTCGAAAAATAGTGGTAGATAGAGATTCAGGTCTTCAGAAGGGACCCTCCAAATTGATTCAGGTCTTCACAAGTCTGACAATATTCGGATTCAGGCCATGAGTATTTGGGGCGGTAAAATGTTTAAGAGATTAATTAACTCTATTTGCCATGGTAAGTGGTGCAAGATCTTACTATTGCCTTTTTCTTCTCCTTCGTAAGGTGCGTTTAATTTCTAAGTCAAATTTAGCAAAGAATTCATGATCTATTCGCATAAAATAGAAGCACACATATAATGGAAGAAAAGAGACAAAAAAAATCCAAAAGATAGAATTATGCAGAAAAATTAAAAGAAAAAGATCTAGTTTAACTATTTCACAAAATATCTAATATTGAATTATTTCTCCCTGGCAATGGCACTAAAAACTTGTTGTGTGTATGGTTAACTAATTAACAGTAAGCGCATGACATATCTATAGCTAGTCTAGCGAGTACAGGTCGTATCCCACAGAGACAAAAGAAAAGAATAAATATTAGAGTTCTACGAAACAAGCTATCTAAATCAATACAATTTAATAGAGAGAAATCACAATTAAGGAAATATGGAATCAACTATCAAAAGCCTAGGATTAGGGTTTACTGCACTTATGATATTCAACATTCAATATGTACCTCTAATTGCAATTATCTAGGTAATTGGGATGGTTTAGCCTTAATTAATTAATAACATATTTCAAGTGTTACTAATCATACCTAGGTTAATCCAATTATCTACTTTTGTGATTCTTAGTTTAACTTAAGTCCATTAAGTTCTATGCTTACCATCTGATTCAATTAATAGGGGTTCTCATGCCTACCAATTGATTCAATTCCTAGAGAACCTAAAACTACTTTTGCGATTAAGATATCCGTAATTAACTATTAAGTTCTGGTTTTAACTTTCACCTTTCAGTTCATCAGTCAATAACCTAATATGTGATAACCATTGGCCAGACATTCATAAACTCATATAATGCATAATAGTTTATCCTAATTAACCACAAATAATCACAATTAGGGTTTCAAAAATCTTAATCAATGCAGTATCATTATACCATAAGTGGGTTTACCGAAATCCTAGATTAAATCTACTCGTACATAATTGAAAAGAGAAACTATAATCATATTCATTAAATCATTCATCAACGTCCAACACAATCAAAGAGAAAGGAGTAGAAGTAGATGAAGACGAAAAGCTAGAAAGATAAAACTTAGTTGGAAAATATACTGAATAAGACATAAAAAGCTTGAATTGATGTAAATTCTACTCTAAGAACATAAAGTAAACAATTGATGCAACTATAAACCAAATCTAATGGTGTTTCCTAAGCCTAAACTAAGTCTAAATTCGCCTGTATGTGTCTGTACCCATTTCTCCACGCTTCCACATGTATTTATAGCACCTTAGTTGCTCAAAACCCAAAAAATACAGAGTGTATGGACACGAAGCACAATAGTGTTTCAAGATACGGCCTGTAACAACTCCAATTTTTTTATCATACAATAACTCCTTTTTTTACACACACACACACACACACACTCACTCACACACACATATATATATATTTATATATATTTGTAAAACCCCATGAATTCATTACCTCTTTATTTCTAACTATTTAACTCATAATAACATTCAATTAAATTAACAAAGCATAATTAAGGTTTATAGGATAACAATAATACTGATAGAAATCTAGGTTCACATACACATCATTAAATAAAAAAATCCGTACAAAATCAAACACATATGTACACATCTTATTCAATCCCTATTGACCAGTTCCAGGGATACAGTTGTGGGTGATTGCACCTTCACCGGGATCTTAGCCAACTCAACCCAACGTACGCTAAAAGCAGGACATAGAGAATATCTACATATTTAGTCTTCTGAACATGATATGAAAATATAGTGAGAATTAAATCCCAGTAGGTTTAATAATAAATCATAATTATCATCAATATAGCTCATCATGTCATGTTCATCTATATAAGCTACAGACATTATATTAAGTCACATGAATGCACTTTATCTATGCACTTTAAAATTATACAGTAATGATATATATGGAATGAATAACTATTTTCAGAATATCATATGATGGCTATCAACTTATTTTCATATCAAGCTACCCTGATTAGGGTGAGTACTTTCTACTCTCTGGTAGGGGCTTTTCTCGCTCCATTCGACATGGCACACTTAATTTTCTCATTAATATAATCATAGTCGTTGGTAGGGTGTCCCCTACTAGTGTACCACACAGACTGCCATTTGACCGTGCTCATCTCTTTTTTCATATTTTATTTTTACATTAATAGCGAAAAATATGATTTCAATAACAAGTATGTTCATTATGCTCATATGGCATAATTGAACATCAAAGCAGAATCAGTATCGTAAATCATTGGAAAAATGCAATCATGCCATGAACATAATCATTTTCAAATATCACTTGAAAATATTGACATGTCAAAATTATACACTTAAGATTGTAAGGAGTTGATGCAATGGCGATGGCTATGGCATACACTAGTTATTTATATTTATATTTATAAGATTCTTCTTCTTTTTAAAATATTATTTTTATCTCTCCATTTTCTTTATACTTGGCCTCTAATCACTTTCCTCCTACTTATATCATTTCCATCACATGTTCTCACAAATTTAATATGACATTCTTCTTCAATTTTATTTATATTATTATTTTATAGTTAATGAGGTTCATTTAGGGTAGAAAAATGTTGAAAACAACCTTTACCAGCTTCCAACACGACCTAAACATATCTTATAATATGGCTTGGCCATTTCTTGTCAAATAGCCATGCTTTATGCTTCAAAATTTGATTTCCAGCACCGAACACGGCCATGCTCTATGTTGTATTATTCCCTAATGCAGGTTTTTGTCCTGCCTGACCTTCTCTCACTAATTAGAGCATAACTCCCTCATTTTAACTTCTAATTACATGATCTTGATGTCCATTTAAAGATAAAACAATTATCTAAAACTAGTATGTTGAATATTTTAGCTAAATCTTAAGGTATCTTAGTGATAATACTCCCTCAAGTTAAACATTGTTTCTTCTCTGATAGGTTCTGACCTCTACTTACTAATCTGACCATATCTCCCTCATATAAACTCAATATTGAGTGATTTCAGTGGCTATATTTCCATTTGACATATATCTATATGTTTTATGTTAACCAGTTATTTTAATTCCCTACAGAATTTTCCCAAAAATTCAAACACAGAAACTTTCTCAATAGATTCTTCCCTGGTTAACCATTTTATGACCACTGCTCACTATTCTATCTATATCTACCTCATATGGACTCCAACTTGAGTGATTCTAGTGGCTAAAACTCCGTGAGACATATATATATATATTTTTCATGTTAACCATTTTTTTATTCCTAATTGATTCTTCCTTGAATTTGAAGAACAGAAGCTTCCCTGGTTACTCCAAAATCCAATTTCGTAACCAAACCTTTTCTAAGGTTTTAGTTCATCATTTTATTATGTCCTCTTCCATTTTCTTCCTAATTTATATCTAATCATATTCCATCAATTTTTCACCATATTTAAATATACAAAATAGCAGCATAAAAAAAGTCTTAAAATTTTTTTATCCATAGCCATACCTATGTTGAACTTTCCACACCAACCTAAATATTCAAATAGACATTACATGTAAGATCAACATGTAACATGATATAGCAACATCCATGGTTAATCATCAAAGTAACAAATATTGTAAAATTCATCAAAGTTCTTGGATCAAAATCCTATATAAATGTTTCCAATTTCAAAGCTTTTCTTTTAAAATATTGTTAAACCTACCTAATGATCTCCCTAGCTCACTTAGTGAATTCTTTTTCCTGTTCCCACTTGAAGAAAGTGGCAAGATTTCTTCCTTCCTTTAGCTTGTCCAACAACTTGAATAAAAGAAGGAGGGCGAGTTTTGAATCCCCAAGCATGATGATAAAAGATGGATTCAAGTGGAGATTAAACTATCTTACCTTGAGTACTTAGTACTCTAGGCTTATCTTTCTTCTTCCTTCCTATCTTCTCCTCTCTTTCTCTCCTTTCCTCACTCTACCTTACTTCTTTTTTTCCTCTCCCTCACTTGGACGAAAATCTAATGCTATAAGGGTGATTTTTGCTTAAATAAACTATCAAGTGGTCCTTCTTTCATAATCATGGGTCTACCTTATCACAATTAGGATGCACTTGGTTGCTTTTTGAGGAAAGACAATTCATGTTCTTGTCTTCCTCTCCCTTAGTCAAGATATGCATAGAAAAAAAGATTTTTGTTTTGAAAATCATGATAAAATGTTGTTAAGATAAGGGACAAGGTCCCTTTGAATTAAGGATTCTTTTTCTTTTTCTTTTGTCTCACACAAGTATGGTAGGTTTACCTTTCTAAGTGGCAAGTTTCTAGCCCTTAAATTTCCCTTGCTTGGTTGAAATTATTTGTGTAGGATAGGAATGTTTTGTCCTAATGCCATGTATTATTATACCACTTGCTAAAATTATGAGTGTAGGATATAGATGTTTTGTCCTAATATCATGTATTATTATACCACTTGCTAAAATTATGATTGTAGGATATAGATATTATCACACCACTTGCTGAATTTTTTTCTTAATTCCATGTGATCTAATTTTTATTATTACTATTATTTTATCACATGATTTATTTTATTTTATTTTTTTATTTTGGATTCTGGCTCATTCTTGACCATTTCCTTTGCTTTGGTTAAAATTCTACATCTGTTGGAGGGCTTAGTCACATTTTAATGATTTTTGGGCTATCGGTCCAACTTCTATATCCTAGTCCAAATATATGATATATCTCTTATTTGGGCTATCCAATTGGCTTGCCAGAAACTCATGTGAAGTGGAAGAACAAACTCTATGGAGTATTCATATGTAAAGGCCCAATGTATGGGTGGAGATGTTAAACTTAGTAACTCTAGCTCTTGAATTAGGAAAATTTACCCTAATTCAATCTTCTTGAACTTTTAAGATCTTTACTTACTTCCAAAATTTTTATCTTCCTTACCCAAGAATTTCACCTCTCTTTAGGATGTTATTTCTCATTTTTTTCTTATTAGATTTTCTCTCTTTACCTATTTCATTAATGTTAGAAACATTTCCTATGTATACACATAAGGTGAAGAATTTCTAAGACTTATATTTTCTTCGATATCAAAAAGAATTGTTTAATAAGTTTTATTTCCTTAAATATTTATGTACATCTACTTATAAAAGAAACAAAATTAGGGATGTTACATTTCTCTCCCCCTAAAAGAAATTTTGTCCTAAACATTTTAGAAATTACCTAATAAGAACAATTGCGGATATTTCTTCCTCTTGACTTCTTCTAGCTCACAAGTTGCTTCTGCCAGAGTCAAACCTTCCCATAACACCTTAGCCAGGGGAATGGTTTTTTTCCTCAATTGCTTCACATCGGTGTCCAATATGGATGCTGGTACTAACTGATATGTCATGTTCTCCTTTACTTGGATTAGTTCTTCCTGTATTACATGAGAAGATTCTGAAAGATACTTACATAGTTGTGAGACATAGAAAATATTATGTAGGTTGGACAAATTAGGTGGGAGGGAAACTTGATATGCTGACGTCCCCACTTTCCTTAGAATTTGGTAGGGTCCCAAAAATCGTGGACTTAACTTCTTAGTTTTGAGAGACCTGCCAACTCCAGTAGTCAGGAAAACCTTCAGAAATACATGGTCTCCTTCCTCAAACTTCAGAGGTCTATCTCTCTTATCATAGTAACTCTTTTGTTGACTATGAGTTGTAAGTATTTTGTCTCATATCATCCTGATTTGCTTAGTGGTTTGATGAACTAGGTCAGGACCCATCAAGTTCTTTTCTCTAACCTCAAACCAACAGAGTGGAGATCGACACTTCCTATCGTATAAAGCTTCGTAAGGGGCCATCTTAATACTAGAGTGATAACCATTATTATAAGCAAATTCCACTAAGGGTAGGTGCTTATTCCATCCTTTACCTTCCTCTATCACACAGGCCCTCAACATATCTTCTAGGGTTTGAATAGTTCGTTCTGTCTGCCCGTCGGTCTGAGGTTGGTAGGTGTAACATCCTTTTTTTTTATTATACAATATTGAGTTCACATACACATCATTAATCAAAACGTACATGCAACATAAAAGACATAGATATTTACATCTTGTTTATTTTGGTTGACCAATTCCGGAGATACAGGTGCGGGTGGTTGCAACTTCACCGGGATCTGTGCCAACTCGATCACAAACATTTTATTTAGGATCTGCCCATCATAGAATAACTCGATCCAACGTGCACTAAAAGCCAGAGCTATAGAAAATCTGCATAACTAATTTTCTGAACATGATATGAAAATATAGGTTGAATTAAATCCCAGTAAGTTCAACAATAAATCATCATCAATAAAGCTCATCACGTCATGTTCAGCTGTATAAACTACAGAAAATATCTTTGGTCACATGAATGCATTATATCTACGCACATAAGAATCATACTGTAATGATATGTATGACAGGATTTACTATTTTCAAAATATCATATGATGGCCATCAACTTATTCTCATTTCAAGCTACCCCGGTCAGGGTGAGTATCCTCTACTCTCCAGTACGGGCTTTTCTCGCTCCGTTCGACATGGCCCACTTTCTCTTTCTTTTCTCATTATCATGATCATAACCGTTGGTAAGGCGTCCCCTACTAGTGCACCACACGGATTGCCATGTGACCGTGCTCATTTCTTTTCTTTTCACAATGATAGCCAAAAATATGCTTTCAACAAACAAGTACGTTCATCAAAATATAATTATTACCAAAAATCATTGGTAATCATGCCATGAACATAACCATTTCAAATATCACTTTATAAAATATTTCCATATCAAAATTTCACACTTAAGATGGTAAGAAGTTCATACAATGGAAATGGCTATGGCTATACTAGTCATTTATTAAGATTCATCTTCTTTTTTAAATACTAATTTTATTTCTTTATTTTCTTGGTGCAGGTTTTCATCCTATCTAAGCTTCTCTTACTAATCAGAGCATAACTCCCACAATTTAACTCTGATGTAGTTGATCTTGGTGTCAATTTCAAGATAAAAAAATTATCTAAAAACTATTATGTTGAACATTGTAGTGAAATACTAAGAAATCAATGTGATAGTACTCCCTAAATGTATATGATATTTCTTCTCGGATAGGTTCTGACCTTTACCTACTAATCGGACAATATCTACCTCATATGGACTCCAATGTGAGTGATTCCAGTGGCTAAAAATCCGTGACACACATATCTATAATTCTTATGTTAACCATTTATTTTAATTCCATACAGATAATTTCCAAACATTAAAATACAGAAGCTGTCCTAACATATTCTTCCCTGATGAACCATTTTCTGACCTTTGACTACTAATAAGCTCATATCTTCCTCATATGGACTTCAAATTGAATGATTCCAGTGGTTAAATATCCATGACACACATAAATATAATTATTATGTTAACCATTTATTTTAATTCCATACAAATAATTCCCAAAAATTAAAATACAGAAGCTGTCCTAACATAATCTTCGCTGATAAACCATTTTCTGACCTTTGACTACTAATCAGCTCATATCTTCCTCATATGGACTCCAAATTGAATGATTCCAGTGGCTTAAAATCCATGACACAAATAGATATAATTCTTATGTTAAACATTTATTTTAATTCCATATAAATAAGTCCCAGAAATTAAAATACAGAAGTTGTCCTAACATATTCTTCCCTGATGAACTATTTTCTGACCTTTGACTACTAATAAGCTCATATCTTCCTCATATGGACTCCAAATTGAATGATTCCAGTGGCTTAAAATCGAAGACACACATAACCATAATTCTTATGTTAGCCATTTATTTTAATTCCATACAGATAATTTCCAAAAATTAAAATACAGAAGCTATCCTAACATATTCTTCCCTGATGAACCATTTTCTGACCTTTGCTTACTAATCGGACCATATCTACCACATATGGACTCCAAATTGAATGATTCTAGTGGCTAAAAATCCAGGAAACACATAGCTATAATTCTTATGTTAACCATTTATTTTAATTCCTTATAGATTGTTCCCAGAAATTACAACACCGAAACTAAAAATTCTGCCACCCATAGCCATAATCATGCAGAACTATCTACGCCAACCTAAGTATTCAAACATACATCACATGCAAGATCAATATGTAACATGATATAGCAACATCCATGACCAATCATCAAAGTTCTAAGATCAAAATCTCATATAAATATTATAAGTTTCAAAAGTTTTCTTCAAAAATAAATATTGTTAAACTTACCTGGAGCACTTAGTCTCCTAGACTTCTCCTTCCTCTTTCTTCCTTTCTTCCTCTCCTTTCCTCACTCTATCTTGCTTCTATTTTTCCTCTCCCTCACTTGGAGGAAATTCTAATGTTGTAAGGGTGGGTTTTCTTATATAGACCACCAAATAATTCACCTTTCATGATCATGGGTCTACCTTATCACAATTAGGATACACTTTGTTGAATTTTTGGAAAACAAACAACTTATGTTCTTGTCTTCCTCTTCTTTAGTTAAGATATGCATAGGAAAAGGAGATTTGTATTTTGAAAATTATGATAATATGTTCTTAAGATATGGGACAAGGCCCCTTTGATTTAGGGATTCATTTACTTTTTCTTTTGTCTTAATCAATTATGATAGGTTGCCTTTTTAAGTGGCAAATTTCTAGCCCTTCAATCTCCATTATTTGGTTGAAATTATTTATGTGGGATAGAGATGTTTTGTCCTAATGCTATGTCTTATGATACCACTTGCTAAAATTATGAGTGTAGGATATAGATGTTTTTGTCCTAAAGCCTTGTATTATTATGCCACTTGCCAAAATGATGAATGTAGAATCACACCACTTGCTAAATTTTTGTCTTAATGCCATGTCACCTAATCTTGATTACACCATTATTTCATCACTTTAATTTTATTTTTATTTTTATTTTTCCTCTTGGGTTTGGGCTCATTCTTGCCCATTTTCTTTACTTTGGTTAAAATTCTACCTTTCATAATGAGCTTGGTCACATTTTCATGATTTTTGGGCTACCGGTCCAATTTCTATATCCTAGTCCAAGTCTATGTTTTATTTCTTGCTTAGGTTATCCAATGGGCTTGCTAGAAACTTATTTGAAGTGGAAAAAATCTACATGATGTGTCCATAGGAAAAAGCCCAATTTATGGGTGGAGATACTAAACTTAGTAACTTTTGCTCTTAATTTAAGAAAAATTACCCTAATCCGATTTTCTTGAAATTTTAAGACGTTTACTTACTTCACAAAAATTTATCTTTCTTTAACTAAGAATTTCACCTTTCTTTAGCATGTTTATTTCTAATATTTCCTCTTAGGTTTTCTTTCTTTACCTATTCCATTAATATTAGACAATTTCTAGACATATATGTAAGGTGAAGAATTTCTAAGGAAAATATCTAAAAATTACGGGATGTTACAGTAGGCAGTACTGAACCGCAACTGGGATCCAAAATCCTCTTGTAACACCTCTCAAAACCTTAATGTGAACCTTAGATCTTTACTAGAAATGATATTGAAAGGAATTCCATGTATTCTAACTATTTCTTGGATCTAAAACTGGGCTAATTTGTCCAATGAATAGTTAATCTTTATGGGCAAAGAGTAGATTTGGTTACTTTGTCAACTATTATCCAGATAGATTCATGTCCAACTGAAGTCTTAGGTAAGCCCACGTGAAAGTCCATTGAAATACTCTCTCATTTCCATTTAGGGATCTTAAGAGGTTGTAAAAATCTCACTGGGTTTTGATGCTCTACCTTCACCTTCTGACAAATTAGACATTTCGCCACAAACTCGGTAATGTCCTTTTTCATCCTTGGCCACCAATACAACATCTTTAAGCCTCTTTAATCTGGGCTCTAAGGTCACACTCTATATTTAACCCATCAATGATTAGCTTCTTTGGGATAAGAGTAGTGTCCAGCTCCAAATTTTGAAACTCTTCTAGCATATGCATCTCATATACCATCATTCGACCTATGCGCAGAGATTTTCGACTCAAGGCATCAGTTACAATATTCACTTTTCCTGGATGACACTTTATCTTAAACTTGTAATCATTGAGGAATTCTACCCATTTTCATTGCCTCATATTTAATTCCTTCTGGTAAAAAAGGTACTTAAGACTCTATTGATCATAGTATACTTCAAATGTCACTCCGTATAAATAGTGTCGCCAAATCTTTAAGGCAAATACCACCACCGCCAATTCAAGCTCTTGGAAACTAGCTTCACATTGATCAGTCCATTTGAAAAGACTTCCTTTCCTGGTCAATTTAGTCAATGGAAAGGCTATACGAGAGAAGTTTTGTATAAACCTCTTGTAGTATCCTGCCAAACCCAAAAACCATTTAACTTCTGTAACCGTCTTTGGTTTTTCCTACTGAATCACAACTTCTATCTTGCTAGGGTCTATGGCTACCCCTTTCTTAGAGATGACATGTCCGAGAAACTTCACCTCTATCAACCAAAATTGACACTTTTCCAATTTAGCATACAACTTTTTCCATTTCAACACTTACAACACGATTCAGAGATGTTGTTCATGTTCTTCTTCACTTTTAGAATATATTAAGATGTCATCAATGAACACTACCACAAATTGATCTAGGTAGGGTTAAAAATGCGATTCATGTAATTCATGAAAATTACAGGTGCATTTTTCAACTCGAAGGGCATTACGAGAAACTCAGAGTGCACATATCTAGTCTTGAAAGCTATTTTTGGTACATCCTCCTCCTTGATCCTAATATGATGATATCCTGACCTCAAGTCAATCTTAGAAAAGATGGAGGCTCCCTTCAGTTGATCCAATAAGTCATATATCCTAGGGAGAGGGTACTTGTTTTTTATAGTCACCTTATTTAGCTATATGTAGTCTATCCATAGTTTCAAACTCCCGTCTTTCTTCTTAACAAACAACACAGGAGCTCCCCAAGGTGATACACTTGGTCTAATGAATTGCTTATCTAAAAGTTCCTCCAATTGTTTCTTGAGTTCCTGTAGTTCCTTCGAGACCATTCTATAAGTTGCAATAGAGATAGGCCTTGTCCCAAGTAGGAGATCAATAGAGAACTCTATCTCTCTCTTGGGAGGTAAGCTTGGAATATCTGATGGAAATACTTCAGGAAACTCATTAGCTATTGGGATTTCATCAAGCTTCAGTTCTACTTCTAGGTTTGATAAATACAAGAGAATGTATCAATGTACTCCATTCTTCAACTCCCTATTGACTTGATAGGCATTAAGCATCAATAACTGCATCTCCTCTTCTGGAGTAGGAGGTAGAAATTCAACGGTCTTATTGCAAAAATTCAGTAAGCCTGAATTCCTAGACATCTAGTCTAACCCTAGAATGACATCAATACCTTTTAAAGGTAGACAAACAAGATCTACAGAAAAAGTTTCCTCCTGGATAGTGACCTAACAGTTCTTACATACAGAGGAAGTTAATATGCTTTCCCTTATGGAGGCTTACTACGCTTTCCCCTATGGCATAGCTGCAGCTTGTGGTTGTGGCAAAGTTATCAAATTTTGTTGTGGCATAGCTGCAACATTTTCTCCAGAGATGACTGCTTCCTCACTTACCTCCTCCTCTTGCTTCTGCTTGTCTTTCTTCTTCTCCAGGGGTACAGTGGGGTCTTTCTCGTCCTACCCTCTTGTTTTTGGTGCTTCTACCACCTTTCCACTTCCCAGGGCTATAGCCTTGTAGTGTTCTTTCCCTTCTCTCCTAGGGACTTCAGTATTGCTTGGAAGTGTCCCTGGAGGTCTGCTTTTTAGTTCATTGGCAAGCTGTCCCACTTGGGTTTCCAGATTCTGTAACGAGGCCGCTTGACTCTGGACCAGAGCATCATTTCTTGCTATATATTCCTTCAGCAGGGATTCCAGTGAAGTGGGGGTTTCACTAGGCTGTTGTATTTGCTGTTGAAAGCCAGGGGGGACCTGTGGTCTTTGTGGAGCAGAGTTGCTCCCCTGTCCCGTACCATAGTTACTCTAGGAAAAATTAGGGTGTTGCCTCCATCCTGGGTTATACGTGTTGGAGTAGGAATTGTTATTGCGATTCATATTTCCCACATAGCACACTGATTCTGGGTTTGAGGGACAAGTTTCAAATCGATGGGGTCTGTTGCACAGTACACAAGATGGTCCATTCTCTTGGGCTGCATTAGCTGCTTGAGGGCGGATCAATTGCTGGTTTTTTAAGACATTAACTAGTGAAGCTAACTGGGCTGTGAGAGAAGTAATTTCACTCACTTCATGCATGCCCGCTGTTTTCTTTCCAATTGAATGTGTCTATCATAGACACAACTGCACATTCTTCTTCTTCATTGGGAAACTTCATGGTTTGGAGTACATTGAATGTAACCTACTCATCCTGGACTCTCATAGTTAATTCCTCTTTTTGAACATCAATTAATGTCTAGCCAGTTGCTAGGAATGGTCTGCCCAAAATAATTGGTACCTCTGCATCAGCTTCATAGTCCAGTATTATAAAGTCTACTGGGAAGATGAATTTGTCCACCTTAACCAGGACGTCCTCAATTTTTCCTTCTGGATATGCTATGGATCTGTCTGCCAGTTGTAGTGAGACTGTGGTAGCCCTTGCTTCTCCAATTCTTAGCTTTTTAAATATGGCCATTGGCATCAGGTTGATGCTTGCTCCCAAGTCACAAAGTGCCTTGCCAAAATACTGGTTCCCGATAGATCAAGGTATGGTGAAATTGCCTGGATCCTTAAGTTTGGTTGGCAACTTATTTTGCAGCACAGCACTGTATTCTCGTGTGAGAGCAACAGTCTTAAACTTACCAAATCTTCTCTTCTTGGTCAGGATGTCCTTCATGAACTTTACATAATTTGGCATATGCTCTAATGCTTCCACCAAAGGGATGTTGATGTGCAGTTGTTTCAGGAGATCCAGGAATCTTTTAAATTGCTGATCATTCTGTTGTTTCTGAAATCTCTAAGGAAAGGGGGGAGGTAACTTAGTTTGCTGCATGTTTTGCTATGGCATAGCTGCAGTATTTTGCTGTGGCATAGCTGCAGCTTGTGGTTGTGGCAAAGTTGCCAAATTTTGCTGTGGCATAGCTGCAGCATTTTCTTCAGAGATGACTGCTTCCTCACTTACCTCCTCCTCTTTCTTCTGCTTGTCTTTCTTCTTCTCCGGGGGTACAGTAGGGTCTTTCTGGTCCTGCTGGTGCGCACTGTCGCAGGCATGCCCAAATTAAAACCTTACCTCAACACTAACCTGTAGTAGTGGGAGTAAGGGTCGATCCCACAGAGACTGGAATTACCTTATGTGATTCAGAAAGGGGGGATTGAGAGTCGCAATTAAAATTAAGTAAACAATAGCAAAAATAATTAAGAGAAAGTGATTAATGAGAAAAGCGTTGGTTTCGGTCGATATTCACCATCAAGGGATTGCATTGATCATTGACAAAAATTATCAATCTTAAACCAAATATCTATCATTGGGATTCTATCCCAGTTCCTCCTTAAGCCTAGTAAATTAATGACAATCGCACTAATTATACTCTAATTAAGGAGCAATCCTTTAGCACATCGGTAAAGCATAACTTATTAACCGCATGAAGAACAAGAGAAACTAATAGAGCTAAACGAATACAAGCACATCGGTTATATTCAATTTAGTTGATATTCATCATAGGGTTAATGATTTATAATCCAAAATCCTTAATCCTATTTGCTTCACGAATCAAGTAATAAAAGCTTTGTTCAAAACCTAATTCAGCAGCTACACATACAATATACTAGTAGGCCTCCTAGCAATCACATGCATAATATTAAGAAAATAAGAACAGATGAATAAACAATACCTGGTTAAGATTGAATGCAATGAAATCAAATCCGTATCTCATAATGACATCAAATCCCTTGAGGTTTCAATCTCCCTCAACCAACTAAAGAAAATTAGCCGCACAGGGCCATAGAAAACTAAACAAGAAGTAAAGAAAAGAGTTGAGAACTTGAATGAATTCTTTGCTGAATGAATAGATGCCTTCTCTCCTTACTTTCCTTCCTTTTTATCGATTAAACCCTCCTAGTCGAAGTAGGAAAGTTTTTTTAGTCAAATCTCCATCAATTGGGCTTCAAATCAGGCGAAAAAACCCTAAAATCGTGACTTCCGGAGCGGCGGCGCCGCGGCGCATAAGTTCAGCGTCGCGGCGCTGCGAAACTTCATGCACGGGGTGCCGCAGCGCACCCATGCAGCGCCGCGGCACTCGTGGTTCTGGGGCAAGGGCGCCGCGGCGCCAATAACCAGCGCCGTGGCTCTACGAGACATCCATGACGGGCCGCCGCGGCGCTGTATTGTGGGCGCCGCGGCGCCTAAAAAAACGCCGGATTTTGCCAAAGTGCCGAACATGAAAGTTGTAGCTCTATGTTTCTTCTTTCCATAGCCGCTAGAATCAGCTCAATCGGAGCTCAAATGAGTGAGATATGCTTCCATTAGTGACGAAAGGTCAGAAATCAGCATTTTTCATGATTTTCTTCTATTTTTCTCTTCTTTTCTTCTTTATTATTCCTAAAAACATAAAACACACAATTTAATTAAAACCTATCTATTTATCATTTAAATAAAATAAAAAGAAACATAAAATATACTAAATACATGCTTAATTTAAAGCATGTCACCTGCCCTCTTGCTTTTGGTACTTCCACCAACTTTCCACATCTCAGGGCTATAGCCTTGCAGTGCTATTTCCCTTCTTTCCTAGGGACTTCAGTATTGCTTGGAAGTGTCCCTGGAGGTCTGCTTTTTATTTCATTGGAAAGCTGTCCCACTTAGGTTTCCAGATTTCGTAATAAGGCCGCTTGACTCTGGATTAGAGCATCATTTCTTGCCATATATTCCTTCAGCAAGGATTCCAGTGAAGTGGGGGTTTCACTAGGCTGTTGTATTTGCTGTTGAAAGTGAGGGGGGCCTGTGGTCTTTGTGGAGCAGAGTTGCTCCCCTGTCTCGTACCATAGTTACTCTTGGAAAAATTGGGGTGTTGCCTCCATCCTGGGTTATACGTGTTGGAGTAGGGATTGCTATTGCAATTCATATTTCCCACATAGCACACTGATTCTGGGTTTGAGGGACAAGTTTCAAATAGATGGGGTGCATTGCATAGTACACAAGATGGTCCATTCTCTTGGGCTGCATTAGCTGCTTGAGGGCGGATCAATTACTGGTTTTTTAAGACATTAACTAGTGAAACTAACTGGGCTGTGAGAGAAGTAACTTCACTCACTTCATGCATGCCCGCTGTTTTCTTTCCAATTGAAACTCTATCCATTAGCCATTGATAATTGTTGCTGGCCATTCTTTCAAGCAGCTCGTGCGCTTCATTATATGTTTTGGACAATAGTGCCCCATTAGCTGCTGCATCCACTATGGTGTGGGTTTGAGCATTAAGGCCATTGTAAAAAGTCTCCATTTAAATGCAATAAGGGATTCCATGATTGGGGCATCTTCGTAACAGCTCTTTATACCTCTCCTAGGTCTCATACAATGATTCACCTTCCAATTGCTGGAAATATGTGATGTCATTCCTCAATCTGGCATTCTTGGTGGGCGGGAAGTATTTTAGCAGAAATTTCTCTGCCAAATCGCTCCAGTTAGCAATAAAGTCGGGTGGCAGAGAGTTTAACCACGCTCTAACTCGATCTCTTAACGAGTAAGGGAACAGTTTCAACCTGAGCACTTCTTCCGTTACCCCATTCATTTTGAAAGCATCCGTGACTTCCTGGAATACTCTCAAGTGAAGGTGAGGGTCCTCTATAGGCATTCCACTGAACTACCCTGCAGTCTGCAGCATCTGAAACATTATTGGCTTGAGCTCAAAATGAAGAGCCTCAATTTCTGGTCTCACAATGCTCGGGTTCAACCCATTCAGGTTTGGTTGGACATAAGTGTTTAAGACCCTATATCTATCGTCCATGTTGTTAGCACCATTCTGATTGGCCATTTCTGCCTGCTGCTGAGATCCTAACTGTCCTCTCCTTCTTAAAAGCGTTCTTTCTATCTCTGGATCTAGAGGCAGAAGCTCCCTATCAGCCCAGCTCATCACTGTGTTACCTATTCAACAAGACACTAGAGTGACTAATAGATGTGACTAAAAATAATTCACATAGTCAAGTAACTAATAATAATTTTCAAGTTGACACTCCCCGGAAACGGCGCCAAAAACTTGGTGGTATTACAAGAATGAATGTAATGTCAGAACGCAAGTGCATGTGTCGTGACCAAGTAATAAAATGATGAGTGAGTATCGTTCCACGAGGAGTGAACTAAAACTATTATAGAGAATTTTGCCGTGTGAAATGTTGTAGCAAAAATAAGTTGGTTCACAAGATTTATATAGAGGTAGAACAACTGAATATGACTATAATTAAGATGAGGGGTACTAGGGAGTAAAAGAAGATGATATTAGGTGGTCTAGGGTTGCTTCAGGGTTGCCATTAACTACTGCACTCATATTTGCTCTAGGGATTGCTACAGCAATTTTCTCAGTGCCAAGTTTATTCTTGAATAGGGTCTTTCCAGACTTCCATTCCCTGCAATTCTGGGGTTCAGACACACATCCCTGTATCAATCCTAACCCCCAAATTGTGCATGAAGTACAACTATTGGGCTAATGGGGTACCATATATCCCTATATTGGTTGACTCCACACATTCAACTCTTTTTCCAGCCTCCACTACCCTTCCAGGAGAATATTGGCCTTAATCTTCCTCTATCAAACTTCCGTTATAAGGGGAAATTAAAATATACACACAGTTGAATGTTAGAGCAATGCTGCAGCAATTCATTGATACTAAAAATGTGCATGTGTTCATTACAACCCTTCTACAACCCTAGCTAGAAACTAGCCCAGCCTCATAGCTACACTGGTTACAGATATCAGAAAAGTACTGGTATGCATCCTAAGTGAAACAACTAATAATAAAACAACAGATGCAGTTTCCTACTAAACAGTAAAAATCACAACAGGGATCAAGGAAATTCTGGAACTGCAGACTCTTTCGTGCTCTAATGCTTCACCATGCAGTATTAGTGCACCCTAGGCTGAGGTGTTTCTCACAACCCTCTCTTCTCAAGGATTTTTGGGTTCTCTCTCTCTCTCTGTATTTTTCTTCTCCCCACCGTAGTATCCTCTCTTCGTGCCTCTGCTTTTTACCCTTTTTATAGTCAGGCCTCGTGCTCCCAGTAAAGTGGCTTGGTTTTGCTGACATTCTCCTTGCTCTACAGCCAGCATATCTGCATGCAGCCTTTTTCTCCAATTTCAGTAGTAGAGGCCGTTCTGTACCAATCATCATCCTGCAGTGTCAGTTGGTTGCTACTTTCTCCTTCTAGGTGGTGGATGCACCTGCTGCGCAGCTCTGCTCCCTTGCCACCTGCACCATATCAAACATAATCAGTGCATTGTATTAAAAAGGGCCCAGCTCACTCAATATCACTCTGTTTGCTGCCAAGATTGCTGCATATGCATACTAAATTGTTATAGCAAACAAGGTGGATGATATATCAAAGGGAGTCATCACATTCAATTAAATCTGGGAATAAGAGTGCTTAATAAATCAAAACAGCACAGTAAACACACTCGAAAAGCACATAAAAACTGTAATAAATTGAAGTTATCAATAGACTTGGAGTAGGATATAGAAATAGGACCGATAGCCCAAAAATCATGAAAATGTGACTAAGCCCACTATGAAAGGTAAAATTTTAACCAAAGTAAAGAAAATGGGCAAGAATGAGCCCAAACCCAGGAGGAAAAAGAATAAAAAATAAAATAAAGTGATGAAATAATGGTGTAATCAAGATTAGGTGACATGGCATTAAGACAAAAATTTAGCAAGTGGTGTGATATCCTACATTCATAATTTTAGCAAGTGGTATGATAATACATGGCATTAGGACAAAACATCTATATCCTATACTCATAATTTTAGCAAGTGGGTAATAATACATAGCATTATGACAAAACATCCTTATCCTACACAAATAATTTTAGCTAAGCAAGGAAGATTCAAGGGTTAGAAATTTGCCACCTAAAAAGGCAAACCTATCATAATTGATTAAGACAAAAGAAAAAGGAAATGAATCCCTAAATGAAAGGGACCTTGTTCCTTATCTTAACAACATATTATCATAATTTTCAAAATACAAATCTCCTTTTCCTATGCATATCTTGACTAAGGAAGAGGAAGACAAGAACATGAGTTGTTTGTTTTCCAAAACTTCAACCAAGTGCATCCTAATTGTGATAAGGTAGACCTATGATTATGAAAGGTGAATTATTTGATAGTCTATATAAGAAAAACCCACCCTTATATCATTAGAATTTTGTCCAATTGAGGGAGAGAAAAATAAAAGCAAGGTAGAGTGAGGAAAGGAGAGGAAGAAAGGAAGAAAGAGGAAGGAGAAGTCTAGAGGACTAAGTGCTCCAGGAAAATTTAACAATATTTTTTTTCGAAGAAAAGTTTTGAAACTTGTAATATTTATATGAGATTTTGATTTTAGAACTTTAATGATTGGTCATGGATGTTGCTATATCATGTTACATATTATGTATGTTTGAATACTTAGGCTGGTGTAGATAGTTCTGCATAGGTATGGCTATGGGTGGAAAACTTTTAAACTTTTGTTTTTCAAATTTTGGGAAGAATCACGAAGGAAGTAAAACAAATGGTTAACATAATAAATGTAGATCTATGTCTCACGGATTGTTAGCCACTAGAATCATTCAATTTAGAGTCCATATGAGGTAGATATGGTCTGATTAGTAAGCAAAGTTCAGAAAATGGTTAATCAGGGAAGAATATGTTAGGATAGTTTCTGTGTTTTAATTTCTGGGAACATTCTCTAGGGAATTAAAACAAATGGTTAACATAAAAATTATAGCTATATGTGTCACAGAATTTTAACCACTAGAATCGCTCAATTTGGAATTCTCATGAGGAAGATATGGACAGATTAGTAGGTAGAGGTCAGAGTTTACCCGAGAAGAAATAACTTGTACTTCGAGGGAGTTATGCTCTGATTAGTAGGAGAATGTCAGATAGGATGAAAACATGCATCAAGAAAATAATGGACTAAAATTAATATTTAAAAAAGAAGAAGAATCTTATAAATGAAAATAATAAATGACTAGAAGATGCTATAGCCATTGCCAATGCATGAACTTCTTACAATTCTAAGTGTGTAATTTTGACATGGAAATATTTTGATGAAACATTGTGGTATGTGAATATAATGAACATACTTGTTTTTGAAATCATATTTTTGGCTATTAATGTAAAAAGAAAAGAAATAAGCACGGTCACATGGCGATCCGTGTGGTGCACTAGTAAGGGACGCCCTACCAACAGTTATGATTATGATAAAAGAAAGATAAAGTGTACCATGTCGGACGGAGCGAGAAAAGACCGTATCAGAGAGTAGAAAATACTCACCCTGATTGGGGTAACTTGATATGAGAATAAATTGATAGTCATCATATGATATTCTAAAATTAGTAAATCTTGTCATACATGTTATTACTGTACGATTCTCATGTACATAGATAAAGTACATTCATGTGACCAAAGATATTTTCTGTAGTTTATATAGATGAACATGACGTGATGAGGTATATTGATGATGATTTATTATTGAACTTACTAGGATTTAAATCTCACTATATTTCCATGTCATGTTCAGAAAATTAGTTATGCAGATTTTTCTATGGCTATGGCTTTTAGTGCACGTTGGATCGAGTTACTCTATGATGGGCAGATCCTAAATAACATATTTGTGGGCAACTTGGCTCAGATCCCGGTGAAGGTGCAACCACTCGCACCTGTATCTTCGAAATTGGTCAACTATAATAAATAAGATGTAGATATTTGTGTGTTGAAATGTTGTACGTACGTTTTGATTAATGACGTGTATATGAACTCTATATTGTATAATAATAAATAATAAAAAAATTGTTACAGTGGCAAAAATAGAGTTATGCTGCTATTGAGTTGATCAAGCCCAATAGTTAGTTTAAAAATATTTACAGCAGACATAACACTACCTCGGCATATAGATAGGAAACACTAGTAATTTCTTACCTATATGAAATCACAGATTCACCACACAACACAACCACAAACATACTTAAGACAATATAAGATCGATTTAGATATCCATCCACACACTGGCCATCTAGGATCAACCTGCTTTGATACCAATTATGTAACAAATCAATTTTTTTTATTATATAACAACTCTATTTTTTTTTACAGATATATATATATTTGTAAAACCCCATGAAGTCATTACCTCTTTATTTCTAACTATTTAACACATAATAACATTGAATTAAATTAACCAAGCATAATTAAGGTTTATAGTATAGTAATAATGTTGATACAAATTTGGGTTCACATACACATCATTAATTAAAAATATTCGTACAAAATCAAACACATATATGTACAGATCTTATTCAATCCTTATTGACCAATCCCAGGGATACGAGTGCCGGTGGTTGCACCTTCACTGGATCTTAGCCAACTCAACCCAACGTACGCTAAAAGCCGGTTATAGAGAATATCTACATATTTAGTGTTCTGAACATGATATGGAAATATAGTGAGAATTAAATCCCAGTAGGTTCCACAATAAATCATAATTATCATCAATATAGCTCATCATGTCAGGTTCATATGTATAAGCTACATAAATTATATTAGGTCACATGAATGCACTTTATTTATGCACTTGAAAATCGTACAGTAATGACATGTATGGAATGAATAACTATTTTCAGAATATCATATGGTGGCTATCAACTTATTTTCATATCAAACTACCCCAGTCAAGGTGAGTACTTTTTACTCTCCGATAAGAGCTTTTCTCGCTCCGTCCGAGAAGGCACACTTAATTTTCTCATTAACATAATCATTGCTGTTGGTAGGGCGTCCCCTACTGGTGCACCACACGGACCGCCATGTGACCGTGCTCATCTCTTTTGTTGTCTTTTATTTTTACATTAATAGCCAAAAATATGATTTCAATAACAAGTATGTTCATTATGCTCATATGGCATTATTTAACATCAAAGCATCATCAGTATCGCAAATCATTAGAAAAATGCAATCATGCCATGAACATAATTATTTTCAAATATCACTTGAAAATATTTGCATGTCAAAATTACACACTTAAGATGGTAAGGAGTTCATGCATTGGCAATGGCTACAACATACACTAGTCATTTATTATTTTTATTTGTAAGATTTTTCTTCTTTTTTAAATATTATTTTTACCTCTCCATTTTCTTTATACCTGGCCTCTAGTCACTTTCTTCCTACTTATATCATTTCCATCACATGTACTTACAAATTTAATATGATATTTTTCTTCAATTTGATTTCTATTATTATCCTATAGTTAATGAGGTTCATATAGGGTAGAAAAATGTTGAAAATAAACTTTATCAGCTTCCAACATGCCCTAAACGCATCCTGTAACACGGCTTGGCCACTTTCTATAAAATAGCATGCTTTAGGCTTCAAAATACCATTTCTAGCTCCAAACATAGCTTGGTCGTGCCTTGGAACACGACCATGCTCTATGTTGTGTTATTCCTTGATGCAGGTTTTTGTCCTTCCTGACTTTCTGTCACTAATCAGAGCATAACTCCCTCATTTTAACTTTGAATTACGTGATCTTGGTGTCCATTTAAAGATAAAACAATTATCTAAAACTATTATGTTGACAAATATAGCTACATCTTAAGGAATCATGGTGATATTACTCCCTCAAGTTAAACATTATTTCTTCTCAGGTAGGTTCTAACCTCTACTTACAACTTTAACCTTATCTCACTCATATGAACTCCAAATTGAGTGATTCCTATGGCTAAATTTCTGGAAGACATATATATATATATATATATATATATATATATATATATATATATATATATATATATATATATATATATGTGTGTGTGTGTGTGTGTGTGTGTGTGTTATGTTAACCAGGTATTTTAATTCTCTACAAAAGTTTCTCAAAAATTCAAACACAGAAACTTTCCTAATAGATTCATCCCTGGTTAACCATTTTCTAACCACTACTCACTAATCTTTCCATATTTATCTCATATAGACTCCAAATTGAATGATTCTAGTGGCTAAATGTTCGTGAGACATATATCTATATTTTCCAAGTTAACTATTTCTTTTAATTCCTAACTGATTCTTCCCAGCATGTGAAGAACCAAAGCTTCCCTGGTTACTCCGAAATCCAATTTCCTAACCAGACCTTTTCTAAGGTTTTAGTTCATCATTTTATTATGTCCTCTTCCATTTTCTTCCTAATTTACATCTAATCATATTCCATCAATTTTTCACCATATTTAAATATACAAAATACCTGTAGAAAAAAAAATCTTAAAATTTTTCCATCCATAGCCGTACCTATGCAGAACTTTCCACACCAACCTAAATATTCAAACATACATCACATGCAAGATCAACATGTAACATGATATAGCAACATCCAAGGCCAATCATCAAAGTAACAAATATTGTAAGTTTCATCAAAGTTCTTGGATCAAAATCCTATATAAATGTTACAAATTTCAAAGCTTTTCTTTAAAAATATTGTTAAACCTACCTAATGATCTCCCTAACTCATTTAGTGAATTCTTTTTCCTATCTTCTTGAAGAAAGTGGCAAGATTTCTTCCTTCCCTTAGCTTTTCCAACAACTTGAATAAAAGAAGGAGGTTGAGTTTTGAATCCCCAAGGATGAAGATAAAAGATGTATTCAAGTGGAGATTAAGCTAACTTACCTTGAGTACTTAGTCCTCTAGGCTTGTCTTTCTTCTTCCTTCCTATCTTCTCCTCTCTTTCTCTCCTTTCCTCACTCTACCTTGCTTCTATTTTTCCTCTCCCTCACTTGGATGAAAATCTAATGTTATAAGGGTGGTTCTTGCTTAAATAAACTATCAAGTGGTCCTTCTTTCATAATCATGGGTCTACCTTATCACAATTAGGATACACTTGGTTGCTTTTTGAAGAAAGACAACTCATGTTCTTGTCTTCCTGTCCTTTAGTCAAGATATGCATAGCAAAAGAAGATTTTTATTTTGAAAATCATGATAAAATATTGTTAAGATAAGGGACAAGGTCCCTTTGATTTAGGGATTCTTTTTCTTTTTCTTTTGTCTCACACAAGTATGATAAATTTGCCTTTCTAAGTGGCAAGTTTCTAACCCTTAAATCTCCCTTGCTTGGCTGAAATGATTTGTGTAGGATAGAAATGTTTTGTCCTAATGCCATGTATTATTATACCACTTGCTAAAATTATGAGTGTAGGATATAGATGTTTTGTTCTAATTCCATGTATTATTATACCACTTGCTAAAATTATAAGTGTAGGATATAGATATTATTACACCACTTGCTGAATTTTTGTCTTAATGCCATGTGACCTAATCTTTATTATTACTATTATTTTATCACATGATTTATTTTATTTTATTTTTTCCTCTTGGATTTAGGCTTATTTTTGCCCATTTCCTTTGCTTTGGCTGAAATTCTACATCTCTTGTAGGGCTTCGTCACATTTTAATAATTTTTGGACTATCAGTCCAACTTCTATATCCTTGTCCAAATCTATGATATATCTCTTGTTTGGGCTATCCAATTGGCTTGCTAGAAACTCATGTGAAGTGAAAAAATAAACTCTATGAAGTGTCCATAGATGAAGGCCCAATGTATGGGTGGAGATGTTAAACTTAGTAACTCTAACTGTTGAATTAGAAAACTTTTTCCTAATTCAATCTTCTTGAACTTTTAAGATCTTTACTTCCAAAATTATTATCTTCCTTCCCCAATAATTTTGCCTCTCTTTAGGATGTTATTTCTAATTTCTTTTTCCTATTAGGTTTTCTCTCTTCACCTATTCCGTCAATGTTAGAAATATTTCCTATGCATACACATAAGTTGAAAATTTTCTAAAGCTTATATTTTCTTACATATCAAAAAGAATTGTTTAGTAAGTTTTATTTCCTTAAATATTTATATATATCTACTAATAAAAGAAATAAAATTAGGGATGTTACACGGCTTGGTTGTACTTCAGGCTAGATTCTGAGAATTCACTCTACGTATTGCACAGAACACGACCCGACTGTTCTCCAGATACACAAAACACGGCCTGGCCGTGTTGGAGGCAGCTAAGTTCTTTTAGGTTTCCTCCTTGCTTCCTCCTTAACTTGTTCGAAGTCCATATATATCTACACATGAATGTTTTCCCTTTATTTTTGGCCTCTTTTGCTCACCTACAAACATAAAACAAACCAAAATAGTATATAGAACAAGCAAAATAAAACAGAATAAAAGCAGAAAAATAATCACAAATTTACTATAAATTAGGGGATTAAATATAACCATTAAACACTCAATTTTCCTTTTATCAATGAGCCACTCTTGGCTCTACCACCCCTATCCCCTTCACATTACTCTGACACTGTAGTTCCTTCTTATGTACTGAAAGAGTACTAGGATTCCATATCCTCACGGCTTTGCTGAATAAAGGAGGAACAAATAGCTCAAAGGGTCACCCTGCATGCAATGAATGATTCAATCTAAAGGATGTAGGAAATGATGCAAGCATGGTACCACTAGCACTTGAGCTAGAATCCACCACCTCCAGAAGACCAATAAGCAAGTAAGTTCCTTATCTTCCTTTTCCTGTACATTAAATGTTACTGACATTGAGGACATTGTCAAGTTTAAGCATGGGGGAGTAGTTACTTTAGCCTTTTGGTTTTCATTGATTTCAATTGGCTGAATGTTTAGTTTTCATTAGCTGATTACTCTTGTCTTATTACACAATCACAAACTTTGTTATTCGAGAGATAGGCTTGTGTAATATAGATTAATTTTAGCTCATGAAATTTTGATGCACAATAGACTATGAAATAGGTAGTTTTCATCTTAGTATCTTTCTTCTAGCATTGATCCTCTAAAAAATTGTTTTCATCCATATCTCTCCTATTGTGTTATGAATTGTATACCCTGTTTGATTTTAACATTATGAGAGTATGAAAGTAAGGAGAGGTGAAAAATGAGGGAATATGAAACCCAAAAAGTTTTCACTCTGAGTATCCCTTCAAGGCACCAAAAAGGCCTTAGTATGAGTACCTAATGTAATAACTCCATTTTTTTCATATATACATATTTATATTTTTAAAATTTCATGAAGTTCTTACCTCTTTACATCTAACTATTTAACTCATAATAACATTCAATTAAATTAACTAAGCATATTTAAGATTTATGGTATACCATTAACACTGATACAATTCTGGGTTCACATACACATCATTAATTAAAAACATCCGTACAAAAATCAAACACATATATGTCTACATCTTATTCATCTATATTGACCAGTTCCAGGGATACGGGTGTGGGTGGTTGCACCTTCACTAGGAACTTAGCCAACTCGATGCAACGTACGTTAAAAGTTGGTCATAGAGAATATCTGCATATTTAGTTTTTTGAACATGATATGAAAAAGAGTGAGAATTAAATCCTAGTAGGTTGAACAATAAATCATAATGATCATCAATATAGCTCATCATGTCATGTTCATTTTTATAAGCTACAGCAAATACCTTAGGTCACATGAATGCACTTTATCTATGCATATGAAAATCGTACAGTAATGACATGTATGACATGAATAACTATTTTCAAAATATCATATGATGGCTATCAACTAATTTTTATATCAAGCTACCCCAGTCAGGGTGAGTACTTTCTACTCTCTAGTATGGGCTTTTTTTTACTCCGTCCGACATGGCACACTCTCTCTTTCTTTTCTCAATTTCATAGTCATAGCCGTAGGTAAGGTGTCCTCCACTGGTGTACCACACGAAGCGCCATGTGACAATAGTTGTCTCTTTTCTTTTCACATTAATAGCCAAAAATATGATTTCAATAATAAGTATGGCACACTTTCTCTTTCTTTTCTCAATTTCATAGTCATAGCCATGAGTAGGGCGTCCTACTAGTGCACCACATAGACCGTTATGTAACCGTGCTTGTCTCTTTTCTTTTCACATTAATAGCCAAAAATATGATTTCAGTAACAAGTATGTTCATTATACTTATATGTCATAATTTATCATCAAAGTATAATCATTATAAAAAATCATTGGTAATCATGCCATGAACATAATCATTTTCAAATATCACTTTACAAAATATTTTCATGTCAAAATTATACACTTAAGATGGTAAGGAGTTCATGCAATGGCAATGGCTAGAGCATACACTAGTCATTTATCATTTTCATTTATAAGATTCTTCTTCTTAAATATTATATTTATCTCTCACTAATTAGAGCATAAATCTCTCATTTTAACTCTGATTTAGGTGATATTAGAGTTATTACTCCCTCAAATTCAAAGTTATTTCTTCCCGGGTAGGTTTTGACCTCTACTTACTAATATGATCATATCTCCCTCCTATGGACTCTAAATTGAGCGATTCCAGTGGCTAAAAATGCATAAGTCGTATATCTATATTTTTTATATTAACCATTTCTTTCAATTCTCTACAAAGTTTTCCTAGAAATTCAAACATAGAAGCTTACCTAATAGATTCTTCCTTGGTTAACTAGTTTCTGACCATTGCTTACTAATCTGACTATATCTTCCTAATATGGATTCCAAATTAAATGATTACAGTGGATAAAAATTTGTGAGACATATATATTATTTTTTCATGTTAACTATTTCTTTTAGTTCCCTATAGATTTTTCCTAGAAATTTAAACACAGAAGCTTACCTAATAGATTCTTCCATGGCTAAGCATTTTCTGACTACTGCTTATTAATCAGACCATATCTCTCTCATTTGAACTCCAAATTGGGTGATTTTAGTGGCTACAAATCTGTGAGATATATATCTACTTTTTTATGTTAACTATTTCTTTTAATTCTGAACTGATTCTTCCCTGAATTTCAAAAATAGAAGCTTCCCTAGTTACTCTTAAATCCAGCTTTCTTAGCCTAGCCTTTCCTAAAGTTCTAGTTCATTGTTTTATTAAGTCCTCTTCCATTTTTCGTCTACATTTCCACCTAACCATAGAATTACTCATTTCAACATTTAATTATATTTCTTACTTAATTTAACATATTCCATCATCTACTGCAAAAGAAAAACATAATCAAATCATGCATCGCTAAGGGTGTTTCTCAACAAAAAATTCTCATGGTCTTCCCCTAAGTGTTTAAGGCCAAACTTAATTTACCAATCTAACCATCTTTCATCCATTTTTACCACATCTCAATATGCATCACAACAGTAGAAAAATCCCTAAAAGTTTTCCACCCATAACCTTGCCTAAGCAGAAAATTTCCATACCAATATATGAATTCAAACATCCATCACATGCAAGATCAACATATAACATGATATAGCAACATACATGGTCAATCATCAAAGTAGCAAATTTCATTAAAGTTCTAGGATCAAAATCTCATATAAATGTTACAAATTTCAAATATTTTCTTCGAAAAAAGATATTGTTAAACCTACCTAAAGATCTCCCTAGCTAACTTAGTAAATTTTTTTTCTTGTTTCCTCTTAGAGGAAATGGCAAGATTCTTTCCTTCCCTTAGCTCTTACAGCAACTTAAATAAGAAAAAGAGGTTGAGTTTTGAACCTCAAGGATGAAGAGAAAAGATGGATTCAAGCGGTGATTAAAATAACTTACCTTGAGTACTTAGTCCTATAGACTTCTTCTTCCTTCCTCTCTTCTCCTCTCTTTATCTCCTTTCCTTACTCTACCTTGCTTTTGTTTTTCCTCTCCCTTACTTGGACGAAATTATAATATTATAAGGGTGAGTTTTGCTTAAATAAACTATCAAGTGGTTCAACTCTCATAATCATGGATCTACCTTATCACAATTAGGATGCACTTGGCTATTTTTTGGGTAAAGGCAACCCATGTTCTTGTCTTCCTTTCCCTTACTCAAGATATGCATAGCAAAAGGAGATTTATATTTAAAAATCTTGATAAAATGTTCTTAAGACAATGGACAAAATCCCTTTGATTTATGGATTCATTTCCTTTTTCTTTTGTCTCACTCAAATATGATAGGTTTGCCTTTCTTGGTGGCAAATTTTTAGCCCTTGAGTCTGCCTTGCTTAGCTAAAATTATTTGTGTAGGATAAGGATTTTTTGTCCTAATTCCATGTATTATAACCTACTATATCATCGCATGGCTTGCTAAAATTATTAGTGTAAGATATAGATGTTTTGTCCTAATGTCATGTGACCTAATATTGATTATTATTACACTACTATTTCATCATATGGTTCTTATTTTTCCTTCTTGGATTTGGGTTCATTCTTGCCCATTTCCTTTGCTTTGGCTAAAATTCTACATCTCATGGAGGGCTTGGTCATATTTTCATGATTTTTGGGCTATCAGTCCAACTTCTATATCCTAATCCAAGTCTATGTTATATCTCTTGCTTGGGCTATCCAATTAGGTTGCTAGAAACTCATGTGAAGTGCAAAAATAAACTCTATGAAGTGTCCATAGTTGAAGGCTCAATGTATGGGTGGAGATGTTAAACTTAGGAACTCTAGCTCTTGAATTAGGAAAAATTACCCTAATCCAATCTTATTGAAATTTTAATACCTTTACTTACTTCCAAAAATTTATCTTCCTTATCCAAGAATTTCACCTCTCTTTAGGATGTTATTTCTAACTTTTTCTATTATGTTTTCTCTCTTTAACTATTCCCTTAATGTTAGAAACATTTTCTATGCATACACATAAGGTGAAAAATTTCTAAGGCTTATATTTTTTCTTAGATATCGAAAAAATATTTAATAAGTTTTATTTTTTAATTAAATATTTATGTACCTTTATTAATAAAAGAAATGAAATTATGGATGTTACACCTAACTGCCTATACCCTAGTGAGATGGAGCATAAAATGCACTGACTGTATATTTCTATGAAAAAAATTAATGAAATAGACAAAAGAAAAATGGAAAAAAGAAGAAAAAGTGAGAAATAGAAGAATTTGAGTTAGAAAAAGAGTGAAAAAATAGAAATAAGGGTAATGCAACATAGGGAGATATAAAGGATGAGGTGACCTACTTGAGTGTTTAAAAATCAATTTGGTGCATACCATCAAGGGTAACAATAGAAGTAGGTGTATAATAAGAAAAATAGGGTTTGGTTTTAGAAGAATAGAAACTATCTTATAAATGTCTATTCATATATCTGTTGTGTTCACCATGATTGAGTAAAGAGTTACATGTATTGCCTTTTTCTGTCATATAGAATCTGAATGCATCTTTCTCTTTCCTGTTGATATGCCATGTTATTTGCTTAAGGACAAACAAAGGTTAAAGCATAGGGGAGTTGATAAAGGGAAAAATTGTGTATTTTATTGTTATATCCCATCCCTTATTTCATAGTGAACTTGTGATTATTTACCTGTTTTGGTTTTATTTTGTTTTGCTTACTCTGGATACTCCTTAGGTTTGTTTTCTATTTATAGGTGAGAAAAAGAGGCCAAGAATCAAGGGAAAACACTCATGTGAAGAGTTATGTGGACTTGTAACAAGCTGAGGAGGATGCAAGGAGGAAACCTAATAGAAATTGGCAAAGAACAGACTATGCAGCCTCCACCACGGCCAAGTCATGCTTGGTGTACTTGGAACACGACCAGGCCGTGTTTTATGTAAGAATTGGAGTAACTTCTCATTATCCAACCCAAAGCATGGCCAAGCTATGTTCTGGAACACGGCCATGCTTCGAGTCCGTACAATATGTGATTTTAAATGTTTCAGTAGCCAAAGTGTTATATATACAAGGGAAGTGTGGAAAAATATATCCAGACTTAGAAAGACTCAGTTTAGAATTAGGAAACACTCTTAGATTAGGTTTAGAGTGGAATCATTGTTTAATTTATGTTCTTAGAGTAGAATTGAGATTGATTCAAGGATTGTAACCCTAATTCATTACTTTCTACAAATAAGGTTTTATCTGTCTAACTCTACACCTATCTCTACTTCTACTCATTTCTCTTGGATTGTATTGAATATTTATGAATTAGATTATGATTTCTCTTTCAATTATGTGTGAATAGGTTTTGATCTAAGGTTTTGATAAACCCATTTATGGTATGATGATACTGAATTATTGATTGGAATTGTTGAAACCCTAATTGTATTATTTGTGGTTAATTAGGATTAACTATTATGCATTATACGAGTTGATAGAATGCTTGATCACCATTTTATCACATCTTAGGTTATTGACTGATGAACTAAAGGTGAAAGTTAATACTAGAAATTAATAGTTAATTAAGGATATCTTAATCACGAAAGTTGTTTAAGGTTCTCTAGGAATTGAATCAATTGGTAGGCACGAGAACCCCTATCAATTGAATCATATGGTTAGCATGGAACTTAATGGACTTTAATTAAACTAAGAACCACGAAAGTAGGCAATTAGATTGACTTAGGTACGATTAGTAATGCTTGAAAAAGGCTATTAATTAAGGCTAAACAATCCCCAATTACTTAAATAATTACAACTAGAGGTACATATTGAGTGTTGAATATCATAAGTGTGGTAAACCCTAACCCTAGGCTTTTGTTAATTGATTATCTTATTTACATAATTGTGACTTCATACCAATTAAATTATATTGATTTAGATAGCTTGTTTCTTAGAATTCTAGTAATTGATCTTTGGTCTCTGTGGGATATGACACGTACTCGTCGGACTAGCTACAACTATGCCGTGTGCTTATGGTTATTTAGTGAAAAACACACAACACCATGCTCACATCATTGCCCCCTCTTAGAAATTATTTGTCCTCAAATTAGCACTTATATCAAAAAGAGTTAAATTAATAATATTGAAACACACACTTACATTGTACTTACTTGAAAGATCTAACTTGCAGACGTTGTCATTGATTCTTTTAATCACATGAAACAAACTGATGTGAACCACTGATATGAACCTCACTAAGAGTAGTGAGACTCGAAATCAATATAGGATCCAATTTCAAAGATCATATTCTAATTCAAATTTATAAATAAATAAATAAAACGATTACCTTGACCCGTTATCTATAAAGAGATAAGAACCAAAGGTTTAAGAAATATTGAAGACGCCACACTCAAGAAAGAGGAAGAAGATTATGAGTGATAAGTCTTACTTGAGCCACAAGAAAATCTTGATAAATTCAGAAAAGTTCTTTGAAGAACCAAAGAGAAAACACTCTCAATATTATTAATGGTAATCTATCTTGTTTAAGAGTGTACATGCCTATTTATAGACTAATAACCTAAACTAACAAGGAAAACTATATATGAAACTTCTACAGGACAAGAAAAATTAAAAATAGGAAACTCTTCTAGTCAGACAAGGAAACCACAAAATAGGAAACTTTTCTAGTAAAACAAACTAAAACTAAAATTAAATAAATTAGAAAAACGTAGCTTAAATTGGGCCATAAAATAATTCATTGATTTTAGGCGTATATTCAATCTTCAGCCTTGAATCTTCTTGTACTTTAGGTCTATATTTAGATTGATTGGTCTTGGCCCATATTTAAGTGGGTTTTAATGACACTGACCAGTTTTAGCTCTTCTTTTGTAGTAATGCAGGTATTTCCTTGTTAGGCCTCTAGAATTAGACCATTAAATGCTTCTTTAAATTTTTTAGCACGAGCTCTTATGACAGGTCCACTTAGGACTTCAAGCATATCTACATTCCATTTCCATTTACTAGCTATGCTCACATCAGTCCCCTCCTCTTGAAAAGGATTTGTCCTCAAATAAGCAACTATAGCAAAAAAAAGGTTAAATCGATAACATTAAAACAAACACTAACATTATAATTACTTTGAGGATCTTGTTTGCAGACAATGTCATTGATTCTTTTAATCACTTGAAATAGAATATATTCTCTTTGAAGTAGTTGAAATTACTTTTGTTTTCGAAATGTTTCCTTCCTCATATGCAACCAAACCCAATCACCTAGCTCAAATACAATTCTTGTATATTTCTTTTTAACTTGGTTGGCATATTGTTCAATTTTCCTCTCAATGTATTGTTAAGCCGTCTTATAAATCTTCTTAACAAAATCAACTTTCTTCTTTCCATCTAAGTTAACACACTCAGCCATTAATAAAGAAGTTAACGGATTGAAACCATACACAATTTCAAAATGTGAAAACATAACTGTAGGATGAACACTCTTATTATATGCAAACACTGCATGTTTCAAAAAAAAATCAGGCACAATGCTCCTACGCATGCCTTGTAATCTCACAATTTTCTTAAAAAACAAATAAGCAATATGTGATGTATCATCAGTTTTATGACACGGTATGAAATATTTGATTTTAAAAAACCTATCAACAACCACATATATAGAATTCCTAACTTTTTTTGATCCAGGTAAACCCCACACAAAATCCATAGATAAGTCAATTCGAGGTTCACTAGGCATGTACAAAAGAGTATATAAACCACGAGGCTTCATTTTAAACTTAACTTGTCTATAAATGAAAAATTGTTCACATATTCATTCTGCATCATGTTTCATATGCAAAACATCTAAAGTCTTTAGACATGCCAAAATGCCACACAAAACCACCTCCATGAGTTTCCCTAACAAGAAGATCATGCAATGAATATTTAGGCATACACAATTTATTTTCTCTAAACAGAAATTGATTATGCTCAAAGAACTGATCAAATGCTACTTTCTCACATGCATTGAAAACATTACCCTGCAAAAGAGAAATTTCATTATTGGGTAAATAAGAGTTAAGTACTTTAGTATAAATATTGGAAAATTTGAAATGAAAACCTTTTTCAATCTTACTTTCTCTTGCATGAAAATTTATTTGTTTTCTCTCAAATTTTTTTCAATGGCCGAATTTTCTCTCTTATTTTCTTTATCAATTTTCTTAGTCTCTCTCTCTCTTTTTATCTTAATTTTCTCAGTCTCTATCTCTTTTTATTTCATAATTTCCACGACCACTTTTTCATTTTCTATCTTAATTTTCTTAGCTTCTATCTCTTTTTCTCTCATAATTTTCTCAGCATCTCTTTCTTTTTCCCTCTTAATTTTTTCGGCCTCTCTTTCTTTTTCTCTCTTATTTTCAATCATTTTCTTTTGTTTACTCTCTTAACTTTGTAATGTCACTTTATTATCATAGTAGTCTTTAACACCTTTACACCATTGAGTAAGGCTTTGTAGCTTCTTAAATAAGTCTCTAAGGTAGTGACTTAGAATGAATCACCTCTTTATAACTACTTTCATCTCTTCCCATGTTTCAATAGGCCTTTCTCCATTTCGTCTCTTACTTAAAACCAATTGATCCCACCAAATAATATCATAATTAGTAAATTCCTTGGAAGCCAACATTACCTTTTTCAACTCAAAATAATTGTAACAATCAAACAGTAACACCATCTTTCTATCCCATTTTAGATAAGCTTTGGGGTCATTTTTGCCTTGAAATGATGGAATCTTCATCTTAGTACTACCCAAGTTATTATTTTCCAATTTCTAACTTCTCTAAACCTCCCACCATATCTTCAATTATTAATATTCAAATCCTTGTCATCTTCATCAAAACTATCTCCATAATACTCTTCATATTCAACACTCTCCCTCGATTGAACTCTCCCCCTCCTATGTACGTTAGGATTGTTTTGTGACTCATCCACATGTGCATTCTCTACCCGATTTAAACATTCATGAACTTGCTCTATCTCTTATCTCAAAAATCTCCTTATCTCACTCACTAAACCTTCCATCATAAACTACAGATCTTTCATTCTCGACACACCATTAAACATATTTTTGTCTTTGTTATGTGACATGATTTTCCTGCAAAATAATGTTATAGTAAAAAAATTCTCACAACACTAGCACACTTGTTTCTCTCAAGATTAATGGCACTCACACTCATGTTTACTCAAATTTTGACTTTTAACCTCTTATAAGTTCACACGCTCTTGCCTTTTTTTCCTTTCTTAGTCTCCTCTTTTAGTTCTTTATTGAACTCAAAGGAACTCAAACAAAAATCTTATTGCAACAATCCAAACTCAACTAATAGAATGCAAAGAGTAAATGAGGAAAAATAGAATTTTAAGAAGCAAAGGAACAAAGCAATATGACTTTAGAAAAAAAATAGAGACAAGATAAGCCATTAAATAAGAAAATCAAAACAAGAAGCAATTAGAATAGAAAGAAATCAAAGACTAGAGGAAAGAAAACAATTGAGATAGAAAAAATAATCAAATAAGAAAAGCAAATGAAATAAAGATCAAAGCAAGAAAAAAAAATTGATGAAAAAAAAAATTCCTCCTCTATATTTTTTTTAGACTATATTACACAAACTAGGTGAAAACTTGAATTTCAACAATACCGAATTCTAACCTTTTTTTTCAAATTTCTCTTTTTTTTTTAATTTTGAAATTCTGCACTTTTTTTAATTCTGATTTTTTTTTAATTCCTTTTTTTTCAAATTTTTTTTCCAGATGTGTATGTGAACCAAGAACACAAGAAATCAAAAGAAGAAAAGAAGAATGAAGAACACAAGAAAACAATACAAGATAGCAAGATGGAATAATAATAATAAGAAAACAAATAAATAGGATAGATCAAACCTGATTTAGAACTTAGGCTCTAATACCAAATGATGTGAACCCCTGATATGAACCTCACGAAGAGTAGTGAGACCCAAAATCAATATGGGATCCAATTTCAAGGATCATCTTCTAATTCAAATTTATAACAAAATAAATAGAAAGATGACCTTGACTCTTTATCTATAAAGAGATAAGAACCAAAGGTTTAACAAATATTGTAGATGCCACACTCAAGAAAGAGGAAGAAGATTGTGAGTGATAAGTCTTGCTTGAACACCAAAAGAAAATCTTGATAAGTTCAAAAAACGTTATTTGAAGAACTAAAGAGAGAACACTCTCAATATTATTAATGATAATCTGTCTTGTTTAAGAGCATACATGCCTATTTATAGGCCAATAACATAAAATAACAAAGAAAGTTATATAGGAAACAACTATAGGACAAGGAAAATTATAAATAGGAAACTCTTATAGTCAGAAAGGAAACTACAAAATAGGAAACTTTCCTAGTCAAACAAACTAAAAGTAAAATTAAATAAATAAGAAAAACGTAGCTTAAATTGGGCCATAAAATAATTCATTGATTTTAGGCCTATATTTAATCTTTAGCCTTGAATCTTCTTGTACTTTAAGTCCATATTTAGATTGATTGATCTTGACCCATATTTAAGTGAGTTTTAATGACATTGACCAGTTTTGACTCTTCTTTTGTAGTAATACATGTATCTCCTTGTTGGGTCTCTAGAATTAAACCATTAAATGCTTCTTTAAATCTTTTAGCCTGAGCTCTTATGACAAGTCCACTTGGGACTTTAAGCAGGTCTACATTCCATTTCCATTCGCTAGCCGTGCTCACATCACAAACTATATCTTCTTTAAAGTGGTTTAAAACGCTTTTGATTTGGAAATATTTTCTTCCTCATATAAAACCAAACCCCATTTCCCAGGTCAAATACAATTCTTTTGTGTCCCATTTTAGCTTGATTGGCATATGGTTCAATTTTTCTCTCAATGTTTTGTCTTGTTTTCTTATAGATCTGCTTAACAAAATCATCTTTCTTCTTTTAATCTAAGTTAATATGATTAGCCATCGGTAAATGAGTTAAATCTAAAAGAGTTAATGGATTAAAACCATACACAATTTCAAAATGTGAAAACTTAGTTGCAGAATGAACACTCCTATTATATACAAACTTGACATGTTTCAAAACTAAATTAGACACAATACTCCTAGGAATGCCATGCAATCTCTCAATTTTCTTGAAAAACAAATTAGCAATATGTGACACATCATTGGTTTTATGACATAGTACGATATGTGTCATTTCAGAAAACCTATCAACAATTGCATATATAGAATCTCTACCCCATTTTGACCTAGTTAAACTAAACACAAAATTTGTAGATATGTCAATCCAAGGTTCACTAGGTATATGCAAAGAAGTATATAATCCATTAGACTTCATCTTAGACTTAGCTTGTCTACAAGTGATAAACTACTCTTATATTTGTTCCACATCATGTTTCATATCCAAAACATCCAAAGTCTTAGATATGTAAAAATTCCTCATCAAACTATCTCCTTGAGCTTCCTTAACAAGCTGGTCATGCAATGAATATTTAGGCATACACAATTTATTTTCTCTAAACAAAAATTCATTTTGCCCAAAGAACTTATCGTAACATCCCTAATTTTGTTTCTTTTATTAATAATTAAGGAAATAAAGTTTATTAGACAATATTTTAGATATCTAAGGAAATATAATCCTTAGAAATTCTTCACCTTATGTATATGCATAGAAAATGTTTCTAACATTAAAAGAATAAATAAAGAGGGAAAACCTAATAGGAAAAAATTAGAAAGAACATACTAAAGAGATGCAAAATTCTTCGATAAGGAAGATAAATTTTTAGAAACAAGTAAAGGTCTTAAATTTTCAAGAACATTGGATTAGGGTAATTTTTCCTAATTCAAGAACTAGAGTTACTAAGTTTAAAATCTTTACCCATACATTGGGCTTTTACCTATGGACACTTCATATAGAGTTTTTCCACTTCACGTAAGTTTCTAGCAAGCCCATTGGATAACTTAAAGAAAGAAATAAAACATAGACTTGGACTAGGATATAGTAATTGGACCAATAGCCCAAAAATTATGAAAATGTGACCAAGCCCTCCAAGAAAGGTAAAATTTTATCCAAAGCAAAGAAAATGGGTAGGAATAAGCCCAAATCCAAGAGGAAAAATAAAATAAAATAAATTAGGTGATGATATAATAATGTAATAATAATAAAGATTAGGTTACATGGCATTAAGACAAAAATTTAGCAAGTGGTGTGATTCTACATTCATCATTTTGGCAAGTGGCATGATAATACAAGGCTTTAGGACAAAAACATCTATATCCTACACTCATAATTTTAGCAAGTGGTATGATAATACATGGCATTAGGACAAAAAATTCCTATCCCACACAAATAATATCAACCAAATAATGGAGATTCAAGGGCTAGAAATTTGACACCTAAAAAGGCAAACCTATCATACTTGTTTAAGACAAAAGAAAATGGAAATGAATCCCTAAATCAAAAGGACCTTATCCCTTATCTTAAGAACATATCATCATAATTTTCAAAATACAAATCTCCTTTTCCTATGCATATCTTGACTAAGGAAGAGGAAGACAAGAACATAAGTTGTTTGTTTTCCAAAAATTCAACAAAGTGTATCCTAATTGTGATAAGGTAGACCCATGATCATGAAAGGTGAATTATTTGGTGGTCTATATAAGAAAACCCACCCTTAAAACATTAGAATTTCGTCCAAGTGAGGGAGAGAAAAAAATAGAAGCAAGGTAGAGTGAGGAAAGGAGAGAAAGAGAGTCGAAGAAAGGAAGGAAGAAGAATGAGAAGTTTAGAAGGCTAAGTACACAAGGTAAGTTACCTTAATCTCCACTTGAGTCCATTTTTCCTCTTCATCCTTGAGGTTCAAAAATTCACCCTCCTTCTCTTACCTAAGCTACTAGAAAAGCAAAGGGAAGGAAGGAATCTTGTTACTTCTTTCAAGAGGAAACAAAAAAACCATTTCACTAAGTAAGCTAGGGAGATTCTTAGGTAAGTTTAACAATATTTCTTTTTGAAGAAAACTTTTGAAACTTATAATATTTATATGAGATTTTGATCTTAGAAATTTGATGATTGGTCATGGATATTGCTATATCATGTTACATATTGATCTTGCATGTGATGTATGTTTGAATACTTAGATTGGTGTAGATAGTTCTGCAAGGGTATGGCTATGGGAGGCAAAATTTTAAGCCTCTGTGTTTCAATTTCTGGGAACGTTCTATAGGGAATCTAAACAAATGGTTAACATAACAAATGTAGATTTATGTCTCATGGATTTTGAGCAATTGGAATCATTCAATTTATAGTTCATATGAGGTAGATATGGTCCGATTAGTAAACAAAGGTCAGAAAATGGTTAATTAGGGAAGAATATGTTAGGATAGCTTTGGTGTTTTAATTTCTGGGAACAATCTATAAGGAATTAAAATAAATGGTTAACATATGAATTATAGATGTATGTGTCACGGATTTTTAGCCACTGGAATCATTCCATTTAGACTCTATATGAGGTAGATATGTCTTGATTAGTAAAAAAAGGTCAGAAAATGGTTAATCATGGAAGAATATGTTAGGATAGCTTTGGGGTTTTAATTTCTAGGACAATTCTATAAGGACTTAAAATAAATGGTTAACATATGAATTATATATTTATGTGTCACGGATGTTCAGCCACTGGAATTACTTAATTTTGAATTCTTATGTGGGAGATATAGTTAGATTAGTAAGTAAAGGTTAGAACCTACCTGAGAAGAAATAATATTGATTTTAAGGGAGTAATAACACCAAGATATATTACTATTTGGATGATATGATTAACATAATAGTTTTAGATAATTGTCTTAAATTTTCATAGACACCAAGATCACCTCAATAGGAGTTAAAATGAGGGAGTTATGCTCTGATTAGTGAGCAACGGTCACAGAACACGGCCAGGCCGTGTTCTAGGTGCTTCAAGCACGGGTTAGCCGTGTTCGGGGCTGTTTTTGAGTACATTTGAAGTATTTTTAAAGTATGGCCGTATCCTGGAACATGGCCAGACTGTGTTGGAAGCTGGTGAAGCCTATTTTCAACATTTTTCTACCCTAGATGAATCTCTTTAACTATAGGGTAATAGTAGAAATCAAATTGGAGAACAATGCTCTATAAATTTGTAAGAACATGTGTTGGAAATGATATAAATAAGAAGAAAATTACTAAAGGCCAAGCATAAAGAGAAGGTTAGATATGATGAAAACCTGCATCAAGAAAATAAAGAAATAAAATTAATATTTTAAAAAGAAGACAAATCTTATAAATGAAAATAATAAATGACTAGTATATGCCATAGCCATTGCCATTGTATGAACTTCTTACCATCTTAAGTGTGAAATTCTGACATGGAAATATTTTATAAAGTGATATTTGAAATAGTTATGTTCATGGCATGATTACCAATGATTTATGGTAATAGTTATATTTTGATGAACATACTTGTTATTGAAAGCATATTTTTGGCTATCATTGTGAAAAGAAAAGAAATGAGCACGGTCACATAGCAATCCGTGTGGTGCACCAGTAGGGGACACCCTACCAACAGTTATGATCATGTTAATGAGAAAAGAAAGAGAAAGTTGGCCTGTCGGACGGAGCGAGAAAAGCCCGTACCGGAGAGTAGAAGATACTCACCCTGACCGGGGTAGCTTGAAATGAGAATAAGTTAATGGCCATCATATGATATTCTGAAAATAGTTAATCCTGTCATACATATCATTATTGTATAATTCTTATGTGCATAGATATAATGCATTCATGTGACCAAAGATATTTTTTGTAGTTTATACAGTTGAACATGACATGATGAAATATATTGATGGTAAATTATGATTTATTGTTGAACTTACTGAGATTTAATTCTCACTATATTTCCATATCATGTTCAAAAGAATAAATATGCAGATTTTCTCTATGACACTTATTATTTCTGTATGTTGGATCGAGGTGCCCTACCTTGGGCAACTTCCAGTTATTTCAGATGTATCTGTCGTAGATGTGACTGAGATTCCGGTGGACATGCCACCCGCACCAGTTTCCCCTAAAGTAGTCGACATAGATGATTAGAGCTAATATGGATCTTTGTACAAATGTTTGTAAAATAATGGTGTGTAGTTTGTAAAATAATAGTGGGTTTGGAAACTCTGTATTGTATCACTGTTAATAACAATTATGCTTGGTTAAAGTGATTATTATTACGAGTTAAGTGGTTAGAATTAAAGTAGTAATAACTTCAAGGAATTTTACAAATATAAAAAAAATTGTTACATTTACATAAATGGAGTTGTTTCATAATTAGTATCAGAGCAGGTCGATCCTAAATGGCCAGTGGGTGGATGGTTATCTAAATCGATCTTATAGTGTCTTGAGTATGTTGTGGTTGTGCTGTGTAGGGGATCAATGATTCATATAGTTAAGAAATTACTAGTGTTTCTTATCTATATGCCGAGGTGGTGTTATGATTGCTATTAAATATTTTTGAACTAACTATTGGGCTTGATCACCTCAATAGCATCATAACTTTGTTTTTGCCATAGTAGGAAATGGCATCACCAAGGAGGAATCTAGCAACCAATGCAGAGGAAACCCTGCACAACCTATCCACGGCAATTCGAGACCAAGTCATGACCACCAACTAAATTTTACAATATCTCCAGAATGCTAATAACCCAAATGGTGAGAATGGTGCTAACAACCGGATGACTGGAAAAGATAATGGCATATCTGAGTTCCTGAGGACTAGACCACCTTGTTTCCAAGGTGGCTATGACCCAACGGTAGCCGAAAGGTGGACAAGGGAATTAGAGAAAATCTTTGAAGTGATGGGCTGTACTGAGGAGCAGCATGTTATTTTTGCTGCATATATGTTAAAGGATGAAGCAGAATACTGGTGGCGTGGAGCTAGAGAACTTTTAGCTCATCAGGGAAGACAGATCACTTGGCAACTATTCAAGGACATTTTTTTGAAAAGTACTTTCCAAGTACTGTACGGGCAGAGAAAGAGATCGAATTTCTCCAACTTAGGCAAGGCAGCATGACTGTGGACCAGTATATCGCAAGGTTCGAGGAGCTGTCTAAGTTCTCCTCTTATCTACGATATATCCCAGACGAAGCATGGAAGGCGGTTAAGTTTGAAGCGGGACTAAACCCGGAGATAAAGAATGTTGTTATAGCTATGGAGATCAGGGAGTTTGTACCTCTGATAAATAAATGCAGACTCCTGGAAAAGAGTTTAAGGGCAGTAGAGGACGAGAAGCAAAGGCAAAACCTATGGAAGAGGAAGAAAAATGTTCCCAACCCTGGAAAGAACGTGAGAAGAAGTAGATATGGAGCTGGTAAGAGGCCATTGACTGCGGGTCCTAGACCTTTTCAACAAAACCTCGCCCCAGTTAAGTGCGCTAAGTGTGGATGCATGCAGGGTAACCAGCCATGCTACATAGGACAAGATGTCTGCTTCAATTGCGAACAGAAGGTACATTTTGCGAGGAACTGCCCACAGAATGTGGGGAAGCAGCCAGAACAGAGGCTTGAGGGGAAAGGAAGGGTTTTCACCCTGAGCGGCCAAAAGGTAGCTCAATCTTCTGAAATGATTTAAGGTACATGCTATATCTATGGATTTGCTCTTATGGTGTTATTTGACTCTGGTGCTAGTTATTCTTTTATATCGGATGAATATATTAGGAAGTTTCAGTTTTCTATTTCCAAAACTCCCAATGAGCTATCCGTAGTAACCCCTACAGGGGAACGGTTATTAACTTCCTCTGTATGTAAAGACTATCAAGTCACCATCCAGTAGAAAACTTTTTCTTTAAACCTCATTTGTTTACCTTTAAGAGGTATTGAGGTCATTCTAGGGTTAGACTGGATGTCTAGAAATCGAGTCTTGTTGAATTGTTGTAACAAGATCGTTGAATTTCTACCTCCTACTCCGCAACAGGAGGTTCAGTTATTAATGCTAAATGCCAATCAAGTTAATAGGGAGTTGAAGAATGGGGTACTTGGATACATTCTTTTGTATTTATCAAACCTAGAAGTCAAATCGAAGCTTGATGAAATCCCAATAGCCAATAAGTTTCCTGAAGTATTTCCATCAGATATTCTAGTCTTACCTCCCAAGAGAGAGATAGAGTTCTCTATTGATCTCCTACCTGGGATAGGGCCTATCTCTATTGCACCATACCAAATGGCCTCGAAGGAACTACAAGAACTGAAGAAACAGTTGGAGGAACTATTAGACAAGCAATTTCATTAGACCGAGTGTATCACCTTGGGGAGCTCCTGTATTGTTTGTTAAAAAGAAAGACGGGAGCTTAAGACTATGCATAGATTATAGACAGCTGAATAAGGTGACTATAAAAAACAAGTACCCTCTCCCTAGGATAGATGATTTATTAGATCAATTGAAGGGAGCCTCCATCTTTTCTAAAATTGACTTGAGGTCAGGATATCATCAGATTAGGATCAAGGAGGAGGACGTACCAAAAACTCCCTTCAAGACTAGGTATGGGCACTATGAGTTTCTCGTAATGCCCTTCGGGTTGACGAATGCACCTGCAATTTTCATAGATTACATGAATCGCATTTTTTGACCCTACCTAGATCAATTTGTTGTAGTGTTCATTGATGACATCTTGATATATTCTAAGAGTGCGAAAGAACATGAACAACATCTCCGAATCGTGCTGCAAGTGCTGAAAGAGAAACATTTATATGCCAAATTGAAGAAGTGTGAATTTTGGCTGTCAGAGGTAAAGTTTCTCGGACATGTCATCTCTAATAGAGGGGTAGCCGTAGATCCTAGCAAGATGGAAGCAGTGATTAAGTGGGAGAGACCAAAGACGGTTACAGAAATTAGAAGTTTCCTGGGATTGGCAGGATACTACAGAAGGTTTATACAAAACTTCTCTCGTATAGCCTTGCCATTAACTAAATTGACTAGGAAGGGAAGTCCTTTCAAATGGATTGATCAATGTGAAGCTAGTTTTCAGGAGCTGAAGACAAGACTGACAACTCCTCCTGTTTTAATTATTTCAGACCCCACAGGACATTTTGAAGTGTATAGTGACGCTTCAAAGAAAGGGCTAGGATGTGTGCTGATGCAAGATAAGAGAGTAGTTACTTACGCCTCTAGGCAACTGAGACCCCACGAAGGAAACTATCCAACCCATGATCTTGAATTAGCCGCAGTGGTGTTTGCTTTAAAGATTTGGCAACACTATTTGTACGGGGCAACCTTTGAAGTATATTGTGATCATAAGAGTCTTAAATACCTCTTTGATCAGAAGGAGTTAAATATGAGGCAACGAAGATGGGTAGAATTCCTCAATAACTACAAGTTTGAGATAAAGTATCATCCTGGAAAGGCGAATGTTGTAGCAGATGCCTTGAGTCGAAAATCTCTGCACATGGGTCAGATGATGGTGTATGAGATGCAGATGCTAGAGGAGTTTCGAAATTTGAAGCTAGCCACTACTCTTACTCCAAAAAATCTAGTCATTAATGGTTTAAGTATAGGGTGTGACCTTAGAGCCCAGATTAAAGAGGCTCAAGCTCACGACCAATACTTACAGGATCATAAAGACCAAGGTAATTTTTCTGTCATGGAAGATGGAGCAATCATGTATCAGGGAAGGATTTGTGTCCCTCAAGAACGAGAGTTGAGGACTAAGATCCTGCAGGAAGCGCATCAAAGTAAATACACAGTCCATCCTGGATGCACTAAAATGTACCAGGATTTAAAAAGGATGTATTGGTGGCTAGGGATGAAAAAGGACATTGCTGAGTTTGTGGTGAAATGTTTCATTTGTCAAAAGGTGAAGGTGGAGCATCAAAAGCCAACGGGATTTCTACAACCTCTTGAGATCCCTAAATGGAAATGGGACAGTATCTCAATGGACTTTGTTGTGGGATTACCTAAGACTTTAGTGGGACATGACTCTATCTGGGTAATAATTGACAGATTAACCAAATCTGCTCACTTTTTGCCCATAAAAATTAACTATTCACTGGATAAATTAGCCCAATTGTACGTCCAGGAAATAGTTAGACTGAATGGAATTCCCTTAAATATCGTTTCTGATAGAGATCTGAGGTTTACATCGAGGTTTTGGAAGGTGTTGTAGGAAGCTTTTGGTACTCAATTGCGATTCAGTACTGCCTACCATCCTCAGACTAATGGGCAGACAGAACACACCATTCAAACCTTAGAAGATATGTTGAGGGCTTGTGTGATAGAGCAAGGTAAAGGATGGGATAAGTACCTACCTTTAGTAGAGTTTGCTTATAATCATAGTTATCACTCTAGTATTAAGATGGCCCCCTATGAAGCTTTATACGGTAGAAAGTGCCAATCTCCACTATGTTGGTTTAACGTAGGAGAAAAGAACTTGTTGGGTCTTGATCTAGTTCAACAAACCACTGAACAAATCAGGATGATACGAGACAAAATACTTATAGTTCAGAGTCAGCAAAAGAGTTACTACGATAAGAGACATAGACCTCTAGAGTTTGAGGAAGGAGGCCATGTATTTCTGAAACTTTCCCTAACTACTGGAGTTGGTAGGTCTCTCAAAACAAGAAAGCTAAGTCTGCAATTTTTGGGACCCTACCAAATTCTGAAGAAAGTAGGGACATCATCATATCAAGTTTCTCTCCCACCTAATTTATCCAACCTGCATAATTTTTTCCACGTATCACAGCTGTGGAAGTATCTTCCAGATTCATCACATGTAATACAGGATGAACCAATCCAAATAAAGGAGAACATAACATACCAGCTAGTACCTGCATCCATATTGGACACTGACCTAAAGCAACTGAGAAATAAAACCATTCCCCTTGTTAAGGTGTTATGGGAAGGTTTGACTCCAGAAGAAGCAACTTGGGAGCTGGAAGAAGTCATGAGGAAGAAATATCCGCAATTGTTCTTATTAGGTAATTTTTGAAAATTTTGAGGACAAAATTTCTTTTAGGGGGAGAGAAATGTAACATCCCTAATTTCGTTTCTTTTATTGATAATTAAGGAAATAAAGTTTATTAGACAATATTTTAGATATCTAAGGAAATATAATCCTTAGAAATTCTTCACCTTATGTATATGCATAGAAAATGTTTCTAACATTAAAAGAACAAATAAAGAGGGAAAACCTAATAGGAAAAAATTAGAAAGAACATACTAAAGATATGCAAAATTCTTGGATAAGGAAGATAAATTTTTAGAAACAAGTAAAGGTCTTAAATTTTCAAGAACATTGGATTAGGGTAATTTTTCCTAATTCAAGAACTAGAGTTACTAAGTTTAAAATCTTTATCCATACATTCGGCTTTTAACTATGGACACTTCATATAGAGTTTTTCCACTTCACATAAGTTTCTAGCAAGCCCATTGGATATCCTAAGAAAGAAATAAAACATAGACTTGGACTAGGATATAGTAATTGGACCAATAGCCCAAAAATTATGAAAATGTGACCAAGCCCTCCAAGAAAGGTAGAATTTTATCCAAAGCAAAGAAAATGGGTAGAAATAAGCCCATAATGGGTAGGAATAAGCCGAAATCCAAGAGGAAAAATAAAATAAAATAAATTAGGTGATGATATAATAATGTAAAAATAATAAAGATTAGGTTACATGGCATTAAGACACAAATTTAGCAAGTGGTGTGATTCTACATTCATCATTTTGGCAAGTGGCATGATAATACAAGGCTTTAGGACAAAAACATCTATATCCTACACTCATAATTTTAGCAAGTGGTATGATAATACATGCATTAGGACAAAACATTCCAATCCCACACAAATAATATCAACCAAATAATGGAGATTCAAGGGCTAGAAATTTGCCACCTAAAAAGGCAAACCTATCATACTTGTTTAAGACAAAAGAAAATGGAAATGAATCCCTAAATTAAAGGGACCTTGTCCCTTATCTTAAGAACATATCATCATAATTTTCAAAATACAAATCTCCATTTCCTAGGCATATCTGAACTAAGGAAGAGGAAGACAAGAACATAAGTTGTTTGTTTTCCAAAAATTCAACAAAGTGTATCCTAATTGTGATAAGGTAGACCCATGATCATTAAAGGTGTATTATTTGGTGGTCTATATAAGCAAAACCCACCCCTACAACATTTTAATTTCGTCCAAGTGAGGAAGAGAGAGAAATCGAAGCAAGGTAGAGTGAGGAAAGGAGAGAAAGAGAGGAGAAGAAAGGAAGGAAGAAGAAGGAGAAGTTTAGAAGGCTAAGTACTCAAGGTAAGTTACATTAATCTCCACTTGAGTCCATTTTTCTTCTTCATCCTTGAGGTTCAAAAATTCACCCTCCTTCTCTTACCTAAGCTGCTAGACAAGCTAAGGGAAGGAAGTAATCTTGCTACTTCTTTGAAGAGGAAACAAAAAAACCATTTCACTAAATAAGCTAGGGAGATTCTTAGGTAAGTTTAACAATATTTCTTTTTGAAGAAAACTTTTGAAACTTATAATATTTATATGAGATTTTGATCTTAGAACTTTGATGATTGGTCATGGATGTTGCTATATCATGTTACATATTGATCTTGCATGTGATGTATGTTTGAATACTTAGGTTGGTGTAAATAGTTCTGCATGGGTATGGCTATGGGTGGCAACATTTTAAGCCTTTGTGTTTTAATTTCTGGGAACATTCTATAGGGAATCTAAACAAATAGTTAACATAACAAATGTAGATTTATGTCTCATGGATTTTTAACCACTGGAATCATTCAATTTAGAGTTCATATGAGGTAGATATGGTCCGATTTGTAAACAAATGTCAGAAAATGGTTAATTAGGGAAGAATATGTTAGGATAGCATCGGTGTTTTAATTTCTGGGAACAATCTATAAGGAATTAAAATAAATGGATAACATATAAATTATAGATATATATGTCACGGATTTTTATCCACTGAAATCATTCCATTTAGACTTCATATGAGGTAGATATGTTCCAATTAGTAAACAAAGGTCAGAAAATGGTTAATCAGGGAAGAATAAGTTAGGATAGTTTCGGTGTTTTAATTTCTGGGACAATTCTATAAGGAATTAAAATAAACGGTTAACATATGAATTATATATTTATGTGTCATGGATGTTGAGCCATTAGAATCACTTAATTTGGAATTCTTATGTGGGAGATATAGTCAGATTAGTAATTAAAGGTTAGAACCTACCCAAGAAGAAATAATATTGACTTTAAGGGAGTAATAACACCGAGATATATTACTATTTTGCTAATAAGATTAACATAATAGTTTTAGATAATTGTCTTAGATTTCCATAGACACCAAGATCACCTCAATCAGAGTTAAAATGAGGGAGTTATGTTCTGATTAGTGAGCAAAGGTCACAGAACACGGCCAGGCCATGTTCTGGGTGCTTCACGCACGGGTTAGCCGTGTTCGGGGCTATTTTTGAGTACATTTGAAGTATTTTTAAAGCATGGCCGTGTCCTGAAACATGGCCAGACCGTGTTGGAAGCTGGTGAAGCCTATTTTCAACATTTTTCTACCCTAGATGAACCTCTTGAACTATAGGGTAATAGTAGAAATCAAATTGGAGAACAATGCTCTATAAATTTGTAAGAACATGTGTTGGAAATGATATAAATAAGAAGAAAATTACTAAAGGCCAAGCATAAAGAGAAGGTTAGATATGATGAAAACCTGCATAAAGAAAATAAAGAAATAAAATTAATATTTAAAAGAGAAGACGAATTTTATAAATGAAAATAATAAATGACTAGTATATGCCATAGCCATTGCCATTGTATGAACTTCTTACCATCTTAAGTGTGAAATTATGACATGGAAATATTTTATAAAGTGATATTTGAAATGGTTATGTTCATGGCATGATTACCAATGCTTTATGGTAATAGTTATATTTTGATGAACATACTTGTTATTGAAAGCATATTTTTGGCTACCATTGTGAAAAGAAAAGAAATGAGCACGGTCATATGACCATCCGTGTGATGCACCAGTAGGGGACGCCCTACCAACGGTTATGATCATGTTAATGAGAAAAGAAAGAGAAAGTGGGTCATGTTGGACGGAGCGAGAAAATCCCGTACCGGAGAGTAGAAGATACTCACCCTAACCGGGGTAGCTTGAAATGAGAATAAGTTAATGGCCATCATATGATATTCTAAAAATAGTTAATCCTGTCATACATATCATTATTGTATAATTTTTATGTGCATAGATATAATGCATTCATGTTACCAAAGATATTTTCTGTATTTTATACAGCTAAACATGACATGATGAACTATATTGATGGTAAATTATGATTTATTGTTGAACTTACTAGGATTTAATTCTCACTATATTTCCATATCATGTTCAAAAGAATAAATATACAGATTTTCTCTATGACACTTATTATTTCTGTACGTTGGATCGAGGTGCCCTACCTTGGGCAACTTCCAGTTATTTCAGATGTATCTATCGTAGATGTGACTGAGATTCTGGTGGACGTGCCACCCGCACCAGTGTCCCCGGAAGTAGTCGACATAGATGATTAGAGCTAAAATGTATCTTTGTACAAATGTTTGTAAAATAATGGTGTGTAGTTTGTAAAATAATAGTGTGTATAGAAACTCAGTATTGTATCACTGTTAATAACAATTATGCTTGGTTAAAGTGATTATTATTACGAGTTAAGTGGTTAGAATTAAAGTAGTAATAACTTCATGGAATTTTACAAATATAAAAAAAAATTGTTACATTTACATAAATGGAGTTGTTACATAAATGGTATCAGAGCAGATCGATCCTAGATGACCAGTGTAACATCCCTAATTTCTTTTCTTTTATTGATAATTTAATTAAGGAAATAAAGTTTATTAGACAATATTTTAGATATCTAAAGAAATATAATCCTTAGAAATTCTTCACCTTATGTATATGCATAGAAAATGTTTCTACCATTAAGAGAACAAATAAAGAGGGAAAACCTAATAGGAAAAACAAAAATTAGTAATAAAATACTAAAGAGATGCAAAATTCTTGGATAAGGAAGATAAATTTTTAGAAATAAGTAAAGGTCATAAAATTTCAAGAACATTAGATTAGGGTAATTTTTCCTAATTCAAGAACTAGAGTTACTAAGTTTAAAACATTTACCCATACATTGGGCTTTTACCGATGGACACATCATGTAGAGTTTTTCCACTTCAAATAAGTTTCTAGCAAGCCCATTGGATAACCTAAGCAGGAAATAAAACATAGACTTGGACTAGGATATAGTAATTGGACCAATAGCCCAAAAATTATGAAAATGTGACCAAGCCCTCTAAGAAAGGTATAATTTTATCCAAAGCAAAGAAAATGGGTAGGAATAAGCCCATAATGGGTAGGAATAAGCTGAAATCCAAGAGGAAAAATAAAATAAAATAAATTAGGTGATGATATAATAATAATAAAGATTAGGTTACATGGCATTAAGACAAAAATTTAGCAAGTGGTGTGATTCTACATTCATCATTTTGGCAAGTGGCATAATAATACAAGGCTTTAGGACAAAAATATCTATATCCTACACTTATAATTTTAGCAAGTGGTATGATAATACATGGTATTAGGACAAAACATTCATATCCCACACAAATAATATCAATCAAATAATGGAGATTCAAGGGCTAGAAATTTTCCACCTAAAAAGGAAAACCTTTCATAATTGTTTAAGACAAAAGAAAATGGAAATGAATCCCTAAATCAAAGGGACCTTGTCCCTTATCTTAAGAACATATCATCATAATTTTCAAAAAACAAATCTCCTTTTCCTATGCATATCTTGACTAAGGAAGAGGAAGACAAGAACATAAGTTGTTTGTTTTCCAAAAATTCAACAAAGTGTATCCTAATTGTGATAAGGTAGACCCATGATCATGAAAGCTGAATTATTTGGTGGTCTATATAAGAAAACCCACCCTTACAACATTAGAATTTCGTCCAAGTGAGGGAGAGGAAAAATAGAAGCAAGGTAGAGTGAGGAAAGGAGAGGAAGAAAGGAAGAAAGAGGAAAGAGAAGTCTAGGGGACTAAGTGCTCCAGGTAAGTTTAACAATATTTCTTTTTGAAGAAAACTTTTGAAACTTATAATATTTCTATGAGATTTTGATCTTATAACTTTTATGATTGGTCATGATGTTGCTATATCATGTTACATATTGATCTCGCATGTGATGTATGTTTGAATACTTAGGTTAGTGTAGATAGTTCTGCATGGGTATGGCTATGGGTGGCAGAATTTTAAGCTTCGGTGTTTTAATTTCTGGGAACAATTTATAAGGAATTAAAATATATGGTTAACATATGAATTATATATATATGTGTCATGGATATTTATCCACTAGAATCATTCAATTTAGAGTTCATATGAGGAAGATATGTTCCAATTAGTAAGCAAAGGTCAAAAAATGGTTCATCAGGGAAGAATATGTTAGGGTAGCTTCTGTGTTTTAATTTCTGAGAATTATCTGTAAGGAATTAAAATAAATGGATAACATAAGAATTAAAGATATATGTGTCACGGATTTTTATTCACTAGAATCATTCACTGTGGAGTCCATATGAGGTAGATATGGTCAGATTAGTAGTCAAAGGTCAGAAAATGGTTCATCAGGGAAGAATATGTTAGGACAGCTTCTGTATTTAAATTTCTGGGAATTATCTGTATGGAATTAAATTAAATTGTTAACATAAGAATTATATCTATGTGTGTCATGGATTTTTAGCCACTGGAATCATTCCATTTGTAGTCCATATGTAGTAGATATGGTCTGATTAGTAAGCAAAGGTCAGAAAATGGTTCATCAGGGAAGAATATGTTAGGATAGCTTCGGTGTTTTAATTTCTGGGAATTATCTGTAGGGAATAAAAATAAATGGTTAACATAAGAATTAAAGATATATGTGTCACAGATTTTTAGCCACTGGAATCATTTAAGTTCGAGTCCATATGAGGTAGATATGGTCTGATTTGTAGTCAAAGGTCAGAAAATGGTTCATTAGGAAAGAATATGTTAGGACAGCTTCTGTATTTTAATTTCTGGGAATTATCTGTATGGAATTAAAATAAATAGTTAACATAAGAATTATATCTATGTGTGTCATGGATTTTTAGCCACTGGAATCATTCAATTTGGAGTCCATATGTGGTAGATATGGTCTGATTAGTAAGCAAAGGTCAGAAAATGGTTTATCAGGGAAGAATATGTTAGGATAGCTTCTATGTTTTAATTTCTGGAAATTATCTGTAGGGAATTAAAATAAATGGTTAACATAAGAATTATAGATATATGTGTCACGAATTTTTAGCCACTGGAATCATTCTATTTGGAGTCCATATGAGGTAGATAGGGTCCGATTAGTAGTCAGAGGTCAGAAAATGGTTCATCAGGGAAGAATATGTTAAAACAGCTTCTGTATTTTAATTTTTAGGAATTATCTGTATAGAATTAAAATTAATGGTTAACATAATAATAATAGTTATGTGTGTCATGGATTTTAAGCCACTGGAATCATTCAATTTGGAGTCCATATGAGCTGATTAGTAGTCAAAGGTCAGAAAATGGTTCATCAGGGAAGATTATGTTAGGACAGCTTCTGTATTTTAGTTTCTGGGAATTATTTGTATGGAATTAAAATTAATGGTTAACATAAGAATTATAGCTACGTGTGTCAGGGATTTTTGGCCACTGGAATCATTGAAGTTGGAGTCCATATGAGTTAGATATGGTCCGATTACTAGGTAGAGGTCAGAACCTATCCGAGAAGAAATAACCTATACATTTAGGGAGTAATATCACCTTGATTTCTTAATATTTCCCTACAATGTTCAACATAATAGTTTTAAATAATTGTTTTATCTTGAAATTAACACCAAGATCACCTACATCAGAGTTAAATTAATGGAGTTACGCTCTGATTAGTAAGAGAAGGTTAGATAGGATGAAAACCTGCATCAAGAAAATAAAGAAATAAAATTAGTATTTAGAAAAGAAGATGAATCTTAATAAATGACTAGTATAGCCATAGCCATTGCCATTGTATGAACTTTTTACCATCTTAAGTGTGAAATTTTGACATGAAAATATTTTATAAAGTGATATTTGAAATGGTTATGTTCATGGCATGATTACCAATGATTTTTGGTAATAATTATATTTTGATGAACATACTTGTTATTGGAAGTATATTTTTGGTTATCATTGTGAAAAGAAAAGAAATGAGCACGGTCACATGGCAATCCGTATGGTGCACCAGTAGGGGACGCCCTGCCAACGGTTATGATCATGTTAATGAGAAAAGAAAGAGAAAGTGGGCCATGTCGAACGGAGCGAGAAAAGCCCGTACTGGAGAGTAGAGGATACTCACCTTGACGGGGGTAGCTTGAATTGAGATTAAGTTGATGGCCATCATATGATATTCTGAAAATAGTTAATCCTGTCATACATATCATTACTGTATGATTATTATGTGCATAGATGTAATGCATTCATGTGACCAAAGATATTTTCTGTAGTTTATACAGCTGAACATGACGTGATGAGCTATATTGATCATGATTTATTGTTGAACTTACTGGGATTTAATTCTCACTATATTTCCATATCATGTTCAAAAAAATTAGTTATGCAGATTTTCTATAGCTCTGGCTTTTAGTGCACATTGGATAGAGTTACTTTATGTTGGGCAGATCTCAGAATCAAATAAGATGTTTGTGGTCGAGTTGGCTCATATCCCGGTGAAGTTGCAACCACCCGCACCTGTATCTCCGGAATTGGTCAACCAAAATAAACAAGATGTAAATATCTATGTGTTTGATATGTTGCATGTACGTTTTGATTAATGACGTGTATGTGAACTCAATATTGTATAATAATAAAGAAAAAAAAGGTTGTTACATAATTGGTATCAGAGCAGGTCGATCCTAGATGGCCAGTGGGTGGTTGGTTATCTGAATCGATCTTATAGTATCTTGAGAATGTTGTGGTAGTGTTGTGTAGGGGATCAGTGATTTTATACAGGTAAGAAATTACTAGTGTTTCTTATCTATATGCCGAGGTGGTGTTATGACTGCTGTTAAATATTTTTTTTGAAACTAACTATTGGGCTTGATCACCTCAATAGCAGCATAACTTTATTTTTGCCACAGTAGGAAATGGCACCACCAAGGAGGAATCCGGCAAACAATGCGGAGGAAACCCTACACAACCTTGCCACGACAATTTGAGAATTTGATATTGATTTACTCCTTAGAACCCAACTAGTATCTATATCCCTATATAGAATGATATCAATCGAATTTAAAAAATAATAATTTAGTTACAAGACTTGTTAGACAAGGTATTTAAATACCCCAGTACTTTTATTCTGAGTGCTCCAGTTCTATCTGTGAAAAAGAAAGATGGATCACTATGACTATGCATAGATTATAGACAGTTGAATAAGGTGACAATGTAGAATAGAAACCCATTAGCTCGTATAGATTACCTGTTTGACCAGTTATAAGGTGTTCAATATTTTTCCACAAATAGATTTGGGATATGAGTAACATTAATTAAGGATAAGAGAAAAGGATGTAGGACTTATTATGGGCATTATGAGTTCGTGGTGATGCATTTAAATTGACAAATATTTTAGCTGCATTCATATATTTAATGAATAGTAATTAGGTCATCCCTGGATCAATTTGTTATTATATATATTGATGATTACTAGAATATTTCAAAAGTTCAGAGGATCATAAGCAACATTCAAAGATAGTTTTACCAACTCTAAAGGAGTATGGTTGGTAAATATGGTATCCAAGTAGACTCTAAGAAAGTAAAAGTAGTACAATAATGGCTACGTTTTACTACATTTAAAGATTAAGATCCAAATCCAATTTACGCTTCTTGCGGTTATCTGTCGTCCATTTTATTTGAGTCATAGTTGGATCAGGTACATGAACATAGGCTTGTAAAGCATCAATCAACTCTTTAGCATTTGAAGCCGAGATGAGAATTTGTCGTGCTGAGTGTGGGATAAACCTCTGTTCCACAGCTTGATCTAGAAAAGATAACAGACCATCAAAGAAGTGATTAACATTTAACAAACCTATCAGTTTGTGATGCATATTCAGTTGTGCCCAAGAGACTATTTGGAAAATCTCCTCTAAAGTACCAAATCCACCTGGTAAGGCAATGAAGGCGTCAGCATTGCTCATCATTCTAGCCATGCGTTCATGCATGGAAGCTACCCTATATTCTTCCCCAATTGTTTTCCCTATGTTGTTGGATGTAGCTAGAGCACTAGGAATAATACCTAGAACTTGGCATCCCTCTACATGTGTAGCTGTAGCCATACACCCCATTAATCCACAGTTACCTCCACCATACACTAAATGAATTTTTCTCCTAGCCAGCACCATACCCAGATTTTGTGCTGCTTTAACATACTCCTCATCTTTTCCAGGACTGGAACCACAAAAGACACATATATTTCAAAACTGACGGAATGCGGTTCCCTCCATAATTTCTATCACCTTAACTTTGAGTATAGACAAAGATACTAATGTAAGTATTTATAAAACTTAGAGAAAGGCATATTTATAATAGCTATGTTAATAGGCCGAGTATTATTAGAACAACTATGTGAGTGATTGGTGGATATCAGCTAAATTAAAGGTAAAAAAAAATTTCAAAAATGACGGCAAGCATGTATATGTACAGTAGTTATGACTGTGACCCATATTTAGCACATAAAGAGAATAAGGTTAGGATATCACCAGGAAATTTTCTTTTTCTTGTTGTCCTTGATGAAGGAGTGATGTCTTGAGGCATGTAGGGAAGTTGTAGATGATAGGCGTCATTGTAAAAAAAAATGAAGATGCAAACCAAATAATTAGTGAAGAGGGACATTTTTCTTGTTTACTCAATGTTTTTGCCAGTAGACTATCGGTATTATGAAATTGACTAGCTATTCTGAGAAATTTTAATTTAGACTGGTTATCTTACAGTTGATTGATGACATCTATTTAGAAGCAATCAACTGTATCCTACCAGTTAACTACGTATTCTTTGATTTTCACAGACTTTTATAAGCTCAGAAATGTTTCTTTTTCCATGTGATGTCTTTCCACCGAATACCAACAGATTTAAAGTAGATTTTGACACATATATTCAAAATTTGCGGCCACCGATTTTTGCTGAAATTGTAGATAGATTTTGTTTACAGATTTTCAAGAATTACGGCCACCGATTTTAATATTTTTCAATGCTTTGTCCAAATTTTTAACTTTCGCTTTTGGCACCATTCTCTATTATGCTTTTCGTCTGTTTCACTGCATTCTCCCTCATTAACGGTTGGCATTAAATGCAAGGTTATTTTCCCTCATTGCAATGAAAGATAATTTCTTTTCTATGAAACTCGGTTCTAATGGTGTCTAAGTTGTTAGTAGGTTAAAGTAATGAAAAGTTTGAAAAGAATGGACGGAAGATGGTCTTATGGTGTTTTGACGAATGCAATCAAGAGAATTAGTGGTGTTGAAGTTCTTGAGGAATAAAATATAGGAAGTAGGATTTAAGTTAGTCTTTGAACTCTTAATTTGGAAATATAGAGAATATTCTGAGAACCATGTCCGAAAATAATGTAAGTGATCAAAATAATTGTGTTAAAAGATTATATCATGCTAAATTGAGTCTAGTATCTACGATGTGAATTATGTTGGAATTGAGAATTCATGTATGAGTAATTGTTAGGAAAAATCTTCTTGAAATGATTGGGTGAATTAAATGGGATTGACATAAGCTATAATGAGGTGCTTTTGGATATGATAGAAGAAATAATAGAAATTTTTGACAATGAGTTTAATGGTGTTAATAAGCTTGTATAGAATTACTGTGATGAGTTAAGTTGGAATTATTAGACATGTGTCGATGGTACATAAACGTTATTAAAGGTTTGGAGGATTTATTGCTACGTATGTTTAACATATTGATTAAAGGATTTTAGGATAAAAATATATGATAGATTAAGATGATGATATTCAAGGGATGATGTTGACATATGAAAACCAAAAATGACTTGATAGAAGTTTGGAATAAGAAAAGAAAGTTACCCAACATGAAGGTGAATATGTTCCTTTATGTGTGTGTTTTCTAATATCGACCCATAGATATATCCATACGAAGTAGAGGATATAAAGTGAAGAACTTATGAGTGAAAGAAATCCTTATGGTTAAGTTATATAGCAAAATCACTAAAGTGAATAGACGTATTAAAAAATAAAGATGTTATACAAAAAAAAAAGATATCCCTAATTATTTAGGTAATAAGGTTGATAACTCTGAATAATGCCTTAATTTCATTCCCTACATGTGGTAGGATGAACTGAAATTCAGGGACCGAATTTCTTAAAGGGGGAATAATGTAACATCCCTAATTTCGTTTCTTTTATTGATAATTTAATTAAGGAAATAAAGTTTATTAGACAATATTTTAGATATCTAAGGAAATATAATCCTTAGAAATTCTTCACCTTATGTATATGCATAGAAAATGTTTCTACCATTAAGAGAACAAATAAAGAGAAAAAACCTAATAGGAAAAACATAAATTAGAAATAACATACTAAAGAGATGCAAAATTCTTGGATAAGGAAGATAAATTTTTAGAAACAAGTAAAGGTCTTAAAATTTCAAGAACATTGGATTAGGGTAATTTTTCCTAATTCAAGAACTAGAGTTACTAAGTTTAAAACATTTATCCATACATTGGGCTTTTACCTATGGACACATCATGTAGAGTTTTTCCACTTCGAATAAGTTTCTAGCAAGCCCATTGGATAACCTAAGCAAGAAATAAAACATAGACTTGGACTAGGATATAGTAATTGGACCAATAGCCCAAAAATTATGAAAATGTGACCAAGCCCTCCAAGAAAGGTATAATTTTATCCAAAGCAAAGAAAATGGGTAAGAATAAGCCCATAATGGGTAGGAATAAGCCGAAATCCAAGAGGAAAAATAAAATAAAATAAATTAGGTGATGATATAATAATAATAAAGATTATGTTACATGGCATTAAGATAAAAATTTAGCAAGTGGTGTGATTCTACATTCATCATTTTGGCAAGTGGCATAATAATACAAGGCTTTAGGACAAAAACATCTATATCCTACACTCATAATTTTAGCAAGTGGTATGATAATACATGGTATTAGGACAAAACATTCCTATCCCACACAAATAATATCAACCAAATAATGGAGATTCAAGGGCTAGAAATTTGCCACCTAAAAAGGCAAACCTTTCATAATTGTTTAAGACAAAAGAAAATGGAAATGAATCTCTAAATCAAAGGGACCTTGTCCCTTATCTTAAGAACATATCATCATAATTTTTAAAATACAAATCTCCTTTTCCTATGCATATCTTGACTAAGGAAGAGGAAGACAAGAACATAAGTTGTTTGTTTTCCAAAAATTCAACAAAGTGTATCCTAATTGTGATAAGGTAGACCCATGATCATGAAAGCTGAATTATTTGGTGGTCTATATAAGAAAACCCAACCTTACAACATTAGAATTTCGTCCAAGTGAGGGAGAGGAAAAATAGAAGCAAGGTAGAGTGAGGAAAGGAGAGGAAGAAAGGAAGAAAGAGGAAGGAGAAGTCTAGGGGACTAAGTGCTTTAGGTAAGTTTAACAATATTTCTTTTTGAAGAAAACTTTTGAAACTTATAATATTTCTATGAGATTTTGATCTTAGAACTTTTATGATTGGTCATGATGTTGCTATATCATGTTACATATTGATCTTGCATGTGATGTATGTTTGAATACTTAGGTTGGTGTAGATAGTTCTGCATGGGTATGGCTATGGGTGGTAGAATTTTAAGCTTCAGTGTTTTAATTTCTGGGAACAATTTATAAGGAATTAAAATATATGGTTAACATATGAATTATATATATATATATATATATATATATATATATATATATGTGTGTGTGTGTGTGTGTGTGTGTGTGTGTGTGTGTGTGTGTGTGTGTCATGGATATTAAGCCACTGGAATCATTCAATTTAGAGTTCATATGAGGAAGATATGTTCCGATTAGTAAGCAAAGGTCAGAAAATGGTTCATCAGGGAAGAATATGTTAGGATAGCTTCTGTGTTTTAATTTCTGGGAATTATCTTTAGGGAATTAAAATAAATGGTTAACATAAGAATTAAATATATATGTGTCACGGATTTTTAGCCACTGAAATCATTCACTTTGGAGTCTATATGAGGTAGATATGGTCTGATTAGTAGTCAAAGGTCAAAAAATGGTTCATCAGGGAAGAATATGTTAGGACAGCTTTTGTATTTTAATTTCTGGGAATTAGCTGTGTGGAATTAAAACAAATTGTTAACATAAGAATTATATCTATGTGTGTCATGGATGTTTAACCACTAGAATCATTCAATTTGGAGTCCATATGTGGTAGATATTGTCCGATTAGTAAGCAAAGGTCAGAAAATGGTTCATCAGGGAAGAATATGTTAGGATAGCTTCTGTGTTTTAATTTCTAGGAATTATCTGTAGGGAATTAAAATAAATGGTTAACATAATAATTAAAGATATATGTGTCACGGATTATCCACTGGAATCATTCACGTTGGAGTCCATATGAGGTAGATATGGTCCGATTAGTAGTCAAAGGTCAGAAAAATGGTTCATCAGGGAAGAATATGTTAGGACAGCTTCTGTATTTTAATTTCTTAGAATTATCTGTATGGAATTCAAATAAATGGTTAACATAAGAATTATATCTATGTGTGTCTTGGATTTTGAGCCACTGGAATCATTCAATTTGGAGTCCATATGTGGTAGATATGGTCCGATTAGTAAGCAAAGGTCAGAAAATGGTTCATCAGGGAAGAATATGTTAGGATAGCTTCTGTTTTTTAATTTTTGGGAATTATATATAGGGAATTAAAATAAATGGTTAACAGAAGAATTACAGATATATGTGTCACGGATTTGTATCCACTGGAAACATTCAATTTGGAGTCTATATGATGTAGATATGATCCGATTAGTAGTCAAAGATCAGAAAATGGTTTATCAGGGAAGAATATGTTAGGACAGCTTCTGTATTTTATTTTCTGGGAATTATTTGTATGGAATTGAAATACGTGGTTAACATAAGAATTATATCTATGTGTGTCATGGAATTTTAGCCACTGGAATCATTCAATTTGGAGTCCATATGGGGAAGATATGAGCTGATTAGTAGTCAAAGGTCAGAAAATGGTTCATCAAGGAAGATTATGCTAGGACAACTTCTGTTTTTTAGTTTCTGGGAATTATCTGTATGGAATTAAAATAAATAGTTAACATAAGAATTATAGCTACATGTGTCATGGATTTTTTGCCACTAGAATCATTCAACTTGGATTCCATATGAGGTAAATATGGTCTTATTAGTTGGTAGAGGTTAGAACCTATCCGTGAAGAAATAACCTATACATGTAGGGAGTAATATCACCTTGATTTCTTAATATTTCGCTACAATGTTCAACATAATAGTTTTAGATAATTGTTTTATCTTAAAATTGACACCAAGATCACCTACATCAGAGTTAAATTGAGGGAGTTATGCTCTGATTAGTAAGAGAAGGTTAGATAGGATGAAAACCTGCATCAAGAAAATAAAGAAATAAAATTAGTATTTAAAAAAGAAGATGAATCTTAATAAATGACTAGTATAGCCATAGCCATTGCCATTGTATGAACTTTTTACCATCTTAAGTGTGAAATTTTGACATGGAAATATTTTATAAAGTGATATTTGAAATGGTTATGTTCATGGCATGATTACCAATGATTTTTGGTAATAATTATATTTTGATGAACATACTTGTTATTGGAAGCATATTTTTGGCTATCATTGTGAAAAGAAAAGAAACGAGCACGGTCGCATGGCAATCTGTGTGGTGCACCAGTAAGGGACGCCCTACCAATGGTTATGATCATGTTAATGAGAAAAAAAAGAGAAAGTGGGCCATGTCGGACGAAGCGAGAAAAGCCCGTACCGGAGAGTAGAGGATACTCACCCTGATCGGGGTAGCTTGAAATGAGAATAAGTTGAAGGGCATCATATGATATTCTGAAAATAGTTAATCCTGTCATACATATCATTACTGTATGATTATTATGTGCATAGATGTAATGCATTATGTGACCAAAGATATTTTCTGTAGTTTATACAGCTAAACATGACGTGATGAGCTATATTGATGATGATTTATTGTTGAACTTACTGGGATTTAATTCTCACTATATTTCCATATCATGTTCAGAAAAATTAGTTATGCAGATTTTCTATAGCTCTGGCTTTTAGTGCACATTGGACAGAGTTACTTTATGTTGGGCAAATCTCATAATCAAATAAGATGTTTGTGGTCGAATTGGCTCAAATCCCGGTGAAGGTGCAACCACCCGCACCTGTATCTCTAGAATTGGTCAACCAAAATAAACAAGATGTAAATATCTATGTGTTTGATATGTTACATGTATGTTTTGATTAATGACGTGTATGTGAACTCAATATTGTATAATAATAAAGAAAAAAAAAAGGTTGTTACAGCCAGTGGGTGGATGGTTATTTGAATTGATCTTATAGTGTCTTGAGTATGTTGTGGTTGTGCTGTGTAGGGGATCAGTGATTCATATAGGTAAGAAATTACTAGTGTTTCCTATCTATATGCCGAGGTGGTGTTATGACTGCTATTTAATATTTTTGAACTAACTATTGGGCTTGATCACCTCAATAGCAGCATAACTTTGTTTTGCCATAGTAGGAAATGGCACCACTAAGGAGGAATCCAGCAACCAATGCAGAGGAAACCCTGCACAACCTGGCCACGGCAATTCGAGACCAAGTCATGACCACCAACCAAATTTTACAATATCTTCAGAATGCTAATAACCCAAATGGTGAGAATGGTGCTAACAACTGGATGGCTGGAAAAGATAATGTCATATCCAAGTTCGTGAGGACTAGACCACCTTGTTTCCAAGGTGGCTATGACCCAACGGTAGCCGAAAGGTGGATAAGGGAATTAGAGAAAATCTTTGAAGTGATGGACTGTACTGAGGAGCAGCAAGTTATTTTTGCTGCATATATGTTAAAGGATGAAGCAGAATACTGGTGACGTGGAGCTAGAGAACTTTTAGCTCATCAGGGAAGACATATTACCTAGCAACTGTTCAAGGACATTTTTTTTGAAAAGTACTTTCCAAGTATTGTACGGGCAGAGAAAGAGATTGAATTTCTCTAACTCAGGCAAGGCAGCATGACTGTGGACCAGTATATCGCAAGGTTCGAGGAGATGTCTAAGTTCTCCTCTTATCTGCGATATAACCCAGATGAAGCATGGAAGGCGGTTAAGTTTGAAGCGGGACTAAACCTGGAGATAAAGAATGCTGTTATAGCTATGGAGATCAAGGAGTTTGTACATCTGATAAATAAATGCAGACTCCTGGAAAAGAGTTTAAGGGCAGTGGAGGACGAGAAGCAAATGCGAAACCTATGGAAGAGGAAGAAAAAATTTCCCAACCCTGGAAAGAACGTGAGAAGAAGTGGATATGGAGCTGGTAAGAGGCCATTAACTGCGGGTCCCAAACCTTTTCAACAAGACCTCTCCCCAGTCAAGTGCGCTAAGTGCGGACGCATGCATGGTAACCGGCCATGCTACATAGGACAAGATGTCTGCTTCAATTGCGGATAGAAGGGACATTTTGAGAGGAACTCCCACAGAATGTGGGAAAGCAGCCAGAACAGAAGCCTCAGGTGAAAGGAAGGGTTTTCACCCTGAGCGGCCAAGAGGTAGCTCAATCTTCTGAAATGATTCAAGGTACATGCTATATCTATGGATTTGCTCTTATGGTGTTATTTGACTCTGGTGCTGGTCATTCATTTATATTGGAAGAATGTATTAGGAAGTTTCAGTTTCCTATTTCTGAAACTCCCAATGAGCTATCCGTAGTAACACCTACAGGGGAACGGGTATTAACTTCCTCTGTATGTAAAGACTGTCAAGTCACCATCCAGGAGAAAACTTTTTCTGTAGACCTCATTTGTTTACCTTTAAGAGGTATTAAGGTCATTCTAGGGTTAGACTAGATGTCTAGAAATCGAGTCTTGTTGAATTGTTGTAACAACACTGTTGAATTTCTACCTCCTACTCCGGAAGAGGAGGTTCAGTTATTGATGCTAAATGCCAATCAAGTTAATAGGGAGTTGAAGAATGGAGTACTTGGATACATTCTCTTGTATTTATCAAACCTAGAAGTCGAATCGAAGCTTGAGGAAATCCCAATAGCCAATGAGTTTCCTGAAGTATTTCCATAAGATATTCCAGGCTTACCTCCAAAGAGAGAGATAGAGTTCTCTATTGATCTCCTACCTGGGACAGGGCCTATCTCTATTGCACCATACCAAATGGCCTCGAAGGAACTACAGGAACTCAAGAAGCAGTTGGAGGAACTATTAGATAAGCAATTCATTAGACCGAGTGTATCACCTTGGGGAGCTCCTGTATTGTCTGTTAAGAAGAAAGATGGGAGCTTGAGACTATGCATAGATTACAGACAGCTGAATAAGGTGACTATAAAAAACAAGTACCCTCTCCCTAGGATAGATGATTTATTGGATCAATTGAAGGGAGCCTCCATCTTTTCTAAAATTGACTTGAGGTCAGGATATCATCAGATTAGGATCAAGGAGGAGGATGTACCAAAAAATGCCTTCAGGACTAGATATGGGCACTATGAGTTTCTCGTAATGCCCTTCGGGTTGACGAATGCACCTACAATTTTCATGGATTACATGAATCGCATTTTTCGACCCTACCTAGATCAATTTGTTGTAATGTTCATTGATGACATCTTGATATATTCTACCAGTGAGAAAGAACATGAACAACATCTCTGAATCGTGCTGCAAGTGCTGAAAGAGGTTTTGTGTTGTAGGAACAAAGGAAGAAGAAAAGATAAGAAAAAGATAAGAAATTCATGGAAAAATGCTACATTGCAGCCATTCCAGACCTTTTAGCATTGTTTTGAGCATATCTCCCTCTTAGGAAGTCCAATCAAAGTGATTCAAGTGGCTGTGAAAAGATAACACAATCATCTACAACTTCTATGTTGAACACATGGTCAAATTTGGGAGATTTCATAGCTTTATAGAGCTCGCAAATCAGAATCACAGTGCAGTAGGATGAATTCTGACCTTTGGTCACTAATTTTAGCATATCTCCTTCAATTTAGATTGGATTAAGATGATTCCAGCAGCTATGGAAAGAAGAGACATAGAGAAATTTTGTGTTCAGAACGTCGACAAAATCTGGAGTTTTCTGGGCACCGCGGCGCTACGTCATTGCAAGTTCGGAGGGCCACGACACTCCCTAGTGCGTTGCGGCATTTGTTGCCCAGAAGCACCGGGCGCCGCGGCACCTGAGCGTCAGAATCCAGAGTGTGCCAGAGCTACCCTAAGCGCCATGGCACCCCGTCAGAAGCTTTTTGTAGCACTGTGGCGCCCGTGTAGCGCGCCGCGGCGCTCGCTGCTATACCAGATTGCTGAATTCGCAATTTTTAAGTCTTCTTGACTCCAATTGAAGCCCAATGGGCTGGGATTTGACCTAAAAACACTCCTAATTCGATTAGGAGGAGGGAATCTATAAAAAGGGAGGAAAGTAAGAAGAGAATTGATTGAATCCTTCATCCAATTTCTTAGTTACATTCTTCAATTCTTCTTTTGATTTTCTTATGGACCTGCGTGGCTAGTTCTTTTTAGTTGGTTAAGGTAGATTGAAACTTCAAGGGATCTTTATGCATTGTGAGATGTGGATTTGATTTTACTATTTCAATTTGAATTTAGTATTGATTATTCATCTGCTCTTCTTCTTAATGATTATTCATATGATTGCTAGGGAGGCCTACTAGTATATTGTGTGTCTTAATCTACCGCTGAATTATGTTTTAAACAAAGTCTTCAATTCTGTGATTCATGAGGCAAATAGGTTTGAGGATTTTGGATTATAAATCATTGAACCTATGATGAATAATTAATTAAATTAGATATAACCGATGTGTTTATATTTGTTTAGCTCTGTCAGTTTCTCTAGTTCTTCATGCGGTTAGTAAGTTATGCTTTACCGATGTGCTAAAGGATTGCTTGTTAATTAGGGTTTAATTAGTGCGATTGTCATTAATTTACTAGACTTAAGGAGGAAAAGGGTTAGAAACCCAATGATAGATATTCAATTACATATTGATTATGTTGTCAATGGTTAATGTAATCCCTTGACGGTGGATATCAACTGAAACCAAAGTTTTTATCATTAATCACTCTCTCTTAATTACTTTAGTTATTGTTCAATTAGTTTAATTTACAATTATCAATCCCCCCTTTCTCAATCACATAAGGTAATTCTAGTCTTTGTAGGATCGACCCTTACTCTCACTACTACAGGTTAGTTTTGAGATAATGTATCAATTTGGGTGTACTTGCGACAGTGCGCACCACTAGGAATGGTCTGCCCAAAATAATTGGCACCTTTGCATCAGCTTCATAGTCCAGTATTATAAAGTCTATTGGGAAGATGAATTTGTCCACCTTAACCAGGACATCCTCAATTTTTCCTTCTGGATGTGAAATAGATCTGTCTGCCAATTGCAGTGAGACTGTGGTAGGCCTTGCTTCTCCAATCCCCAACTTCTTGAATATGGCCATTGGCATGAGGTTAATGCTTGCTCCCAAATCACAAAGTGCCTTGCCAAAATACTGGTTCTCAATAGAACAAGGTATGATGAAACTACCTGGGTCCTTGAGTTTGGGTGGTAGCTTATTCTGTAGCACAGCACTGCATTCCCGTATGAATGCGACAGTCTCAACCTCCCCAAATCTTCTCTTCTTGGTTAAGATGTCCTTCATGAACTTTACATAATTTGGCATCTGCTCTAGTGCTTCCACCAAGGGGATGTTGATGTGCAGCTGTTTCAGGACATCCAAGAATCTTTTAAACTACTGGTCATTCTACTGTTTTTGGAATCTCTAAGGAAATTGTGGAGGTGGCTTAGTTTGCTGCACGTTTTGCTGTGGCAAAGCTGCAGTATTTTACTGTGGCATAGCTGAAGGAGTTTCTCCAGAGATGAGTGCTTCCTCACTTGCCTCCTCTTCTTGCTTTTACTTGTCTTTCTTCTTCTCTGGGGGTACATTGGGGTCTTTCTGGTCTTATCTTCTTGTTTTGGGTGCTTCCACCACCTTCCCACTTCTCAAGGCTATGGCCTTACAGTGCTCTTTCCCTTCTTTCCTAGGGACTTCAGTATTGCTTGGAAGTGTCCCTAGAGGTCTACTTTTTAGTTCATTGGCAAGCGTCCCACTTTGGTTTCCAGATTCCTTAATGAGGCCGCTTGACTCTGGATCAGAGAATCATTTCTTGCCATATATTCCTTCAGCAAGGATTCCAGTGAAGTGGGGGTTTCACTAGGCTGTTGTCTTTACTGCTGAAAGCCAGGGGGTCCTGTGGTCTTTGTGGGGCAGAGTTGCTCCCCTGTCCAGTACCATAGTTACTCCAAGAAAAATTGGGGTGTTGCCTCCATCCTGGGTTATACGTGTTTGATTAGGGATTGTTGTTGAGATTCATGTTTCCCACATAGCATACCGACTCTGGATTCGAAGGGCAATTGTCGAATAAATGAGGCCCATTGCATAGAACACAAGATGCTCCACTCTCCTGGACTGCATTAGCTACTTGAGGGTGGATCAGCTGCTAGTTTTTTAGGGCATTCACTAATGAAGCTAGCTGCGCTGTGAGAGAAGTGACCTCACTTACTTCATGCATGCCCGATGTCTTCTTTCTAGTTGAGACTCTATCCATAGGCCATTGATAGTTATTACTAGCCATTCTTTCGAGCAGCTCATGTGCCTCATTGTATGTTTTGGACAGCAGTGCCCTGTTAGCTGCTGCATCCACTATGGTGCATGTTTGAGCATTAAGGCCATTGTAAAAGGTCTCCATCTGAATTCAATAAGGGATTCTATGATGGGGACATCTCCGTAATAGCTCTTTATACCTTTCCCAGGTCTCATACAATGATTCTCCTTCCAGTTGCTGGAAAGACGTGATATCATTCCTCAATCTGGAATTCTTGGTAGGTGGGAAGTATTTCAGCAGAAACTTATTTGCCAAATCGCTCTAGTTAGTAATAGAATTGGGTGGCAGAGAGTTTAACCATGCTTTAGCTCGATCTCTTAATAAGTAGGGTAACAGTTTCAGCTTGAGAACTTCGTCTGTCACCCCATTCAGTTTGAAGGTATCAGTGACTTCAATGAATACTCTTAGGTGAAGGTGAGGGTCCTCTGTAGGCATTCCACTGATCTGCCCTGCAGTCTGCAACATTTGGAACATTACTGGCTTGAGTTCGAAATGAAGAGCTTCACTTTTTGGCCTCACAATGCTTGGGTTCTACCCATTCAGGTTTGGTTGAACATAAGCATTTAAGACTCTATCTTTGTCATCCATGTTGTTTGCTCCATTCTGGTTGGCCATTTCTCCTTGTTGCTGAGGTCCAAATTGTCCTATTCGTCTTCTAAGAAGCGTTCGTTCTATCTCTGGATCTAGAGGTAGAAGTTCCCTATCAGACATGCTCATGCACTGCTTTCACCTGCCCAAAATGACACTAAAGTGACTAAAAGATAAAATCCTTTATACAGTCAAATATCTAATAATAGTTTTCAAGTTGGCACTCTCCGGCAACGGTGCCAAAAACTTGTTGATTGCAAAGTATGTATGCAATATCAGAACGCAAGTGCACATATCGTGACCAAGTAATAAAATGATGGGTGAGTATCGTCCCACGAAGACTGTACTAAAAACTACTATAGAATGTTTTGACTTGTGAAATGCTGTAGCAAAAATTGGTTTGGTTCACAAGATTTATGCTCAAGAGGGATTAGAATTGAACAAACTCAATGAGACTATAAATAAGTTGAGGGATGCTAGGGTATTAAAAAAAGGGATATTAGTTGAACCAGGGTTGCTTCAGGCTTGCCATGAACTTCTGCACTCATTTTGCTCTAGAAATTGCTGCAGCAATTTTCTCAGTGCCTAGTTTTTTCCTTGAATGGGGTCTTTCTAGACTTCCATTCCATGCAATACTAGGGGTTGGACACACATCCATGTATCAATCCTAACCCTAGCATTGTGCATGAAACTCCTAACTATTGGGCTAAATGGGACAACCATATATCCCTATATTGGCTAATCTCACACATTTAACTCTTTTTCCAGCCTCCACCACCCTTCTGGGTAAATATTAGCCTAGACTTCCTCTTTCAAATGTCTGTTGCCAAAAGGAGTTAAAACATACTCACAAAGTTGAATGATACAGCAAAGCTGCAGCAAAATCATTGATAAATTAAAACGTGCTTGAGTTCATTACAACCCTTCTCACCAGTATGTAGTCTAAGTGATACAACTAAAATTAAAAAAAAAAAGACAAATGCAATTTCCTACTAACAATAAAAATCACAAAAGGGATTGAAGGAATTCTGGAACAGCCGCTTCTGTCTCACTCCAATGCTTCTCCATGCCATCTCAACATATCCCAAGCTGGAGTGTTTTTTTTATATCCCCCTCCCGCCAGGGATTCTTGGGCTCACTTTATCTATTTCTCTCCTTTCCTCCATAACATCCTCCCTCCTTTTCTGTGCTCTACTTTCTACGCTTCATAGTCAGGCCTTGTGGTCCCATTAAAGTGGCCTGTTTATGCTGACATTCTCCCTGCTCTTCGGCTAGCATTCTTGCATGCAGCTTTTTTCTCTCCACTTCTAGTAGTGGAGACCATTTTTGTACCACCCATCAGCCTATAATGTCAGCTGGTCGCTACTCTCTCCTACTAGGTGGTGGCTGAACCTGCTGCGCAGCTCTGCTCCCCTGCCACCTGCACCATATCATACAAAATCAGTTCCCCATAATATGCATCATATTAAAAAGGGTCCATTAAAACTCAACAAAGGCTTAATCCGATAATGAAGGATGTGGTGAAGAAGGAGATCATTAAATGGTTAGATGTTGGAATTATCTACCCTATATCAGACAGCTTTTGGGTTAGTCCAGTTCAATGTGTTCCTAAAAACTAGGGCATGACTGTGGTAGAAAATGAAAATAAGGAGTGAATCCCAACCAAAGCTGTGACTGGTTAAAGAATTTACATGGACTACAGGAAGCTAAACAAGAGCACTAGAAAGGAACATTTTCCTTGGCCATTCATTGACCAAATGTTAAACAAGCTTGCTAGAAGGGAGTACTAGTACTTCTTGGATGGGTATTCGGGGTACAACCAAATTGCCATAGCAACCAAGGACTATCACAAGACCACATTCACTTGCCCATATGAGACTTTTGCATTTCAAAGGATGCCATTTGGGCTATGCAATGCTCCAGCCACCTTTCAAAAATGCATGATGGCAATTTTCAATGAAATGGTAGAGCCGTTTTTGGATATTTTCATGGATGAATTTTCTATTTTTAAAAACTCTTTTTTAACATCCCTAATTTCGTTTCTTTTATTAATAAATGTATGTAAATATTTAGTTAAGGAGATAAAACTTTGTAGACAATTTTTAGATATCTAAGGAAATATAATTCTTAGAAATTCTTCAACTTATGTGTATGCATAGAAAATGTTTCTAACATTAAGGGAATAAGTAAAGAGAGAAAAACCTAATAGGAAAAAAATTGAAATAACATACTAAAGAGAGATGAAATTCTTGGGTAAGGAAGATAAATTTTTGGGAAGTAAGTAAAGGTCTTAAAATTTCAAGAAGACTGGATTAGGGTAATTTTTCCTAATTCAAGAGTTAGAGTTCCAAAGTTTAACATCTCCACCCATACATTGTGCTTTCACCTATGGACACTTCATATAGAGTTTTTTCACTTCACATGAGTTTCTAGCAAACCAATAGGATAGCCCAAACAAGAAATAAAACATAGACTTGGACTAGGATATAGAAATTGGACCGATAGCCCACAAACCATGAAAATGTGACCAAGCCTTCCATGAAAGGTAGAAATTCAGCCAAAGCAAAGAAAATGGGTAAGAATGAGCCCAAATCCAAAAGGAAAAAATAAAAATCATGTGAGAAAATAGTAGTAAAATAATAATCAAGATTAGGTCACATGGCATTAGGACAAAACATCTCTATCCTACATTCATAATTTCAACAATTAAGTAATAATACATGGCATTAGAACAAAACATCTATATCCTACATTCATAATTTCAACAAGTAGGTAATAATACATGGAACTATGATAAAACATCCTTATCCTACACAAATAATTTTAGCCAAGCAAGGGAGACTCAAGGGCTGGAAATTTACCACTTAGAAAGGCAAACCTATCATACTTGAGTGAGACAAAAGAAAAAGGAAATGAATCCCTAAATTAAAGGGACCTTGTCCATTGTCTTAAGAAAATTTTATCATAATTTTCAAAATATAAATCTCCTTTTACTATGCATATCTTGACTAAGGGAAAGAAAGACAAGAACATGAATTGTCTTTCCCCAAAAAATAACTAAGTGCATCCTAATTGTGATAAGGTAGACCCATGATTATAAAAGGTGAACCACTTGATAGTTTATTTAAGAAAAACCCATCCTTGTAACATTATAATTTTGTCCTAGTGAGGGAGAGGAAAAACATAAGCAAGGTACAGTGAGGAAAAGAGAGAAAGAAAGGAGAAGAGAAGAAGGAAGAGGAAGGAGAAGTTTAGAAGACTAAGTATTCAAGGTAAGTTAGCTCAATCTCTACTTGAATCCATTTTTTTTCTTCATCCTTAGGGTTCAAAACTCACCCTCCTTCTCTTATTTAAGCTGCTAGAAAAGCTAAGGGAATGGAGGAATCTTGCTACTTCCTTCAAAAGAAACAAGAAAAATAATTCACTAAGTGAGCTAAGGAGATATTTAGGTAGGTTTAACAATATCTATTTCTAAAGAAAAGCTTTGAAATTTGTAATATTTATATTGGACTTTGATAAAATTTACAATGTTTGCTACTTTGATGATTGGTCATGGATGTTGCTATATCATGTTACATGTTATCTTGCATATGATGGATGTTTTGAATATTTCAGTTGGTGTGGAAAGTTCTACATAAGTATGGCTATAGGTGGCAAAATTTTAGGATTTTTATACGGTTATTTTGTATATTTGAATTTGGTGAAAATTGATAGAATATGATTAGATGTAAATTAGGAAGAAAATGGAAGATGACGTAATAAAATGATGAACTAAATCCTTAAAAAATGTTTGGTTAGGAAACTGGATTACAAAGTAACTAGGAAAGTTTCTATTTTTAAAATTCTAGGAAGAAACGGTTTAGAATTAAAAGAAATGGTTAACATGAAAAATGAAGATATGTGTCTCATAAATTTTGAGACACTAGAATCACCCAATTTAAAGTTCAAACGAGGGAGATATGGGTGGATTAGTAAGCAATTGTTAGAAAATGGTTAACTAGGGAAGAATCTGTTAGGTAAGCTTTTGTGTTTGAATGTTTAGGCAAAATATGTATTGAATTAAAGGAAAATTTTAACATAATAAATATTGATATATGTATCACGGATATATAGGCTCTAAAATCACTTAATTTGGAGTCCATATGTGGGAGATATAGCTGATTAATAAGTAGATGTCAGAATCAGTTAAGAATCTAGGATGGTAAATGTAAGCATTTGTGTTTTTGATTTTCTGGGAATAATTCGTAAAAAATATGAAGAAATGATATGCATGAAAGTTGTATATAAGTGTTGTAGATTTTTATAGGCTTTGTAATGACCTCAATTGGAGTTTGTATGAGAGAGATATGGTCAGATTAGGAAGTAGAGATCTGAACCTACCCGAGAAGAAATAACATTGAATTTGAGGGAGTAGTAACACTATGATTATTTAAAATTTCACTAAAAGGTTCAACATAAGGGTTTTAGAGGATTGTCTTATCTTTCAATCGACACCAAGATAACTTCAATTGGATTTAAAATGAGGGTGTTATGCTCTGTTTAGTGAGAGAGGAAATAATATTTAAAAAGAAGAATCTTATAAATAAAAAAATAAATAATTAATGTATGTCATAGTCATTGCCATTACATGAACTCCTTACCATCTTAAGAGTGTAACTTTGACATGGAAATATTTTATAAAGTTATATTATAAAATAATTATGTTCATGGCGAGATTGTATTTTAATCCAATTTCCTATTTTCGTGGTTCTTAGTTCAACCTAGGTCCATTAAGTTCTATGCCAACTAAGGAATGCAATTAATCAGTTTTCTCATGCCCACTAATTGATTCAATTCTTAGAGAACCTTAAACTACTTTCTTGATTAAGATATCCCTAATTAACTATTAGGTTTTGGTATTAACTTTCACCTTTCAGTTCAACAGTTAATATCCTAAGACGTGATAGATTTGTGATTAGGCATTCTATAAACTCTTAAACATGCAAATAATAGTTAATCTTAATTATTCCAGAAGTAATCATAATTAGGGTTCCAACATTCAACTTAATAATTCAGTATCATCATACTATAAGTAGGTTTACCAAAACCCTAGATCAATATCAACTCACACATAATTAAAAGTAAATTCACAATCATATTCATTAAAGAAATCATAAGTGTTCAATATGTAACAACTCCATTTAAGTATCAATTTTTTTTTAAATACAATGAAATTATTACCTCGTTACAACTTAACTCAAAATAACATTTATTTAATTTATACAATACAGAGTTTACATACATGTCATTAATCAAAACATACGTACAACATCTCAAACACATAAAAATCTACATCTTATTTATTCTAGTTGACCAATTCCGGAGATACAGGTGCAGGTGGTTGCACCTTCACCGGGATCTAAGCCAACTCGACCATAAACATTTTCTTTGCTTCTGGGATCTACCCAACATAAAGTACTCGATCCAACGTGCACTAAAAGCCAAAGCCATAGAAAAATCTGCATAACTAATTTTCTGAACATGATATGGAAATATACTGAGAATTAAATCTCAGTAAGTTCAACAATAAATCATCATCAATATAGCTCATCACGTCATGTTCAGCTGTATAAACTACAGCAAATATCTTTGGTCACATGAATGCATTATATCTATGCACATGAGAATCGTACAATAATAACATGTATGACAGAATTAACTATTTTCAGAATATCATAAGATGACTATCAATTTATTCTTATATTAAGCTACCCCGATCAAGGTGAGTACTTTCTACTCTCCGGTACGGGCTTTTCTCGCTCTGTCCGACATGGCCCACTTTCTCTTTCTTTTCTCATTAACATGATCATAACCGTTGGTAGGGCGTCCCCTACTGGTGCACCACACGGATTGCCATGTGACCGTGCTCATTTCTTTTCTTTTCACAATTATAGTCAAAAATATGCTTTCAATAACAAGTATGTTCATCAAAATATAACTATTACCAAAAATATTGGTAATCATGCCATGAACATAACCATTTCAAATATCACTTTATAAAATATTTCCATGTCAGAATTTCACACTTAAGATGGTAAGATTGCTTCAGGGTTGCCATAAACTTTTGCACTCATTTTTGTCTAGAAATTGCTATAGCAATTGCTTCAATGCCCAGTCTTCTCTTGAATGGGGTCATTCCAGACTACCATTCCTTCTACTCTTGGGATTTAGACACACATCCCTGCATCAATCCCAACCCCAGAGTTGTACTTGAAGTCCCAACTATTGGGTCAAATGGGACAACCATATATTCCTATATTAGTTATGCCCATACATCTAACTCTTTTCCAGCCTCTACCACCTTTCCAGGTCAATGTTAGCCTCAGCCTTCCTCTATCAAATTTTAGTTAGCAGGAGAAGTTAAGATATACAAACACAGTTGAATGACACAACATTGCTGCAGCAAAATCATTGATAAATTAAAATGTGCATGTGTTCGCTACAACCCGTCTACAACCCTAGCTGGAAATTTAGCCCAGCCTCATATCCAAACTGACTACAAGCATTAGAATAACCAGTATGCAGTGAAGAGTAATACAACTATATGAAAAGAAATGCAATTTCCTGCTAAATAATGAAAACACAAAAAGAGATGAAGGGAATCCTCAGTAGCAGTCCTCTTCCTTGTTTTAGTGCTTTACCATGCAGGGTTGGCCTGTCCTAGGTTAGAGTGTATCCTCATAGCCCACTCCCGTCAAGGATTTCTGGGCTTCCTCTTTTTGTCCCCTTGTCTCTCTTTTTCTTTTCTGCTCTAGACCTTTTATAGACAAGTCTGTGGTCCTAGTGAGGTGGCCTGTTCTGCTACACTTCTTCTTGATTTTCGGCCAGCACATCTGCCAGCAGCTTTTCCTCCACTTCTAGTAGTAGAGATAGTTTCTGTACCTTTGCATTCCAATGCTTCTGCAGTGTCAGCTGGGTGTTCCTTTTTCCATGCTGGGTAGTGACCGCACCTGCTGTAGCAACCATGACTCCCTGCCAACTGTACCATATCATAAAGAATCAGCTTCCCATCATATGCATCATATTAAAAAGGATCAAGATCACCCAACATCACTCGGTTTGCTGTCTTAATTTTCACGCATGTATACTGAGTTTTCACAGCAATAGAATGAGTGATCCTGTTTCTATGGGAGGTAAAACATTCTATTAAATAAGGGGGCATGAATGCTAATAAATCAAAATGCATAGTAAATATCCTCAGAAAAGCATAGAGAAACTCTAATGAATTAAAGTTATCAATTTTGCCAAAGTGTCAAACACAAATGTTGTAGCTTTATGTCTCTTCTTTCCATAACCATTGGAATCACCTTAATCAAAATTCAAATGAGAGAGTTCCTCAATTAGTGACTGAAGGTCAAAAATCAGTATTTTTCCATATTTTCTCTTTATTTTCCTCTTCTTTTCTTCTTTATTATTCCTAAAACATAAAACACAAAACTCAATTAAATCCTATTTATTTCTTACTCAAATTAAATAAAAAGAAACTTAAAACATACTAAAGACATGCTTAATTTATAGCATATCAAATACTCCCACACTTACTCTTCTACTTCTCCTCAAGCAAATTAATTGATGTGAACAATATTCAATATATGAGATGAGTGAAAGACTTACCAATAAATTGCCTCATAGTGAAAATTGTATGCTCTGAAAGAAGTTTCAGAAAGTTTAATAATTATGAGCAATATTTAACTCAAATGCAATTCATGATTTATTTTCTAGAGCCCTAAGTGTGTGTGTGTCTTTGAGATATTCAACCATCTTTCACCCAAATGAGTTTATATATATCTCAAGAAATTGGGTATGAACCTCTTTTTAGGATTTTTATATACTTATTTTTCATGCTACTCTTCACTAATGTAGGATAAAACTACTTTTTAGGATCAAAAAGACTTTAATAAGCTTGTAATGTGGCTAGGTTATAAGGTGAGACAAAAGATATAAATTTAGGTTTGATCACCCAACACCAAATGATTAATTATACTTCTCTTGAGCTTTCTCACGTTTGGGGAATTTTCCCCCCACATTTATTCCTTTACTTTATTGAATTCATCATCATCATTTTTTTATTCTCTATTTATCTTTCACTGCTTAGACTTTCATCCGTATTTTTGGACTTTTTCTTTCTTTTGTCCTTGCTCCACCCTTCCACCCTTTTATTAATGTAGCTCTACAAAATAAGCATTTTAAAATTAATCACGGAATGAGTGAAGTAGGGAAAACAAATAAAGTAATTAATCATAAAATTTGGTCTTGGCTCTACAGTGGGTATGAAAAAAAATGCAATATATTAATGAAGCTCAAAATACAAGTGCTAAGGATATTTTATTGCTTGGTTTGACTTGAAAGGCTCAATCTCATCAAATAATGCCTAAATCATCTCCTAATTAATAGTATCAGCCTAGGATTTTGTCTCAAGTAGAATTTAAATAAGTTCTAGAAAATTGGTGATATCATAAAATATTTTGACTTATATAAACTCTCTCTAAGTAAAAAATAAATTAAATACTCAAAGTTGTTGTGCAACATAGTTTTAGGATCCTAAAAAATGGACAATAATAAATTGTAAGAAAACTAAAATTACACATAATCATAATTTTGCTACATTTCTCAAGAGGTTTTAGCAATTTAAACATTTATATCATCGGCTATTGGTTTGACTAACACAAACACAAAGGTTGATTTAAGTTCCCATGCTTACCCTATTCAATAACTGTAATTAAAAGTGCATAAATCATAGAAGTAGAGTCAATGGCGCATAAGTATATGATTTATTATACAGTTATCCAACTGAATCTTAAAGTGACCCTCCCACACTTAAGAACTTACATTGTCCTCAATGTAAAATAGAAAAGGTAAAAGATAAAAGAGACAAGTAATAAAATAAGGAGGGGTTCAGTGGAACTTTCCTGATTAGTTGTCACCATCTATCTCGTCCTGCTCAGATGCAGGCCTGAAGGGCGGTTCAGGAGGCATTGGGAATGTTATTGGAAGGTTTAGGGCTTGGGTTAGCTGATTGAAACAAGTATTGTTGTGCTGTGCTAAGGAGTACTGGTAAAGTGCCAGATCATTCATCTGGTGGCTCTAGTACTCAGTTCGCTCCCATAATTCGTCAATAGTGTGCTGGGATGATGGTGGAGATGAACTGTTACTAGGTTCCTCTGTAGGCAATGGCTGAACCCCTAATTCTTCCTCTTATGCTTCCTCATGCCCTTTATATTTTTGTATGTTTGCATAGGATATAGGTCTCATTGGTTGGATGAAAGCCTCAGTGGAATCCCAGCGTACTCCTACATTCCTACATAGACCAGTGATTAGATTAGGGGCAAAGAGGGAGCCGCCTTAAGAGTTAATGTAGCCTAGCATCTGTCTATGAATAATTTTCCTTACATCAATAAAAAAGCCCTTTAGTATAGCAAAAAGCAGAATGTCCATGTCCCTCTTGACTTCACTCATGTTCAAGCTGGGCATGAATCTTGCTGACACAAAATAGTGCCAGGCCAATTTATTCATATCAGCCCAAAGTACACTACTTGGCTATTGCTATCCAATTTCCAGGAAGCCCCACTGTAGCAAAGAGTGCAAATAATGTCTTCAAAGTCAATGTATGATTGAAGAAGCACCGAGTATTCATCATCCTCAATGTCAGGTGTAACGTCCCCAAATTATGTTACGAAAAAATAAACATTTTTTTTCACAATCAGATATTTTCTATAAAGATACATAATTCAATTCTTTATCATGGGAACAGATACATATATGATCTCTCATGCATACACAATATACATACTAAGTCTATAAACATCAAAGTACAACAGAAACGGGGATCCTACCTGTAGCGTTCAGAGCACACTCTAGAATACAAACACAATATAATTCAAAGACTGTGAGTCCTGGAAGTAACGTAGACTCACCCAGAGAATATATCACTTATCTGCCGAATCAGACTCTAATATTCTTATCTGAAAAATGTGGAAATATCATGTAGTGAGTTTAACAACTCAGTGAGCAAATAATTCCTCCTATGACCTCTTAGGTCAGCATATGGATGTACCTATGTTTTAAAATATGTCACATAGAAAAAACAGTTCAGAAGTACATTCATATGAGATCCGTATTTTAAATATTCTCAAATCAAAGGATATTCAGATATACAAAACCATATGCTGCACGGTATGATCATTAAACAATTGTTGTTATGCTCAATTGTATAAGCTATAGTAAAATATTAAGATTTGAAGATAAAATCATCACTTTAAATGCACCTGCCTCACTCAGCAATCTGGTCAATGCAATGAAAATATAACTCATTTGCTATACGCACAGTGACCTCAACCCTAGTCACAATAAGTGATCAGGGAATGTGAGTACATCACCCTCTTGCCCCCTCACATTACCACTGTCACCCGGTTGGAGCGGCCCTCCCCCGGCTCACTCAAGCTAATAGGGTGTCCACTATTCGGTACCGTCACAAGCCATACAACCAGCCGATATTCATCAATACATATAAATACATGTAAAATTATCAAGCAACTCGTCATGAGCTTTACGCTTGTCATATTTATCAAGCAACTCGCCATGAGCTTTACGCTTGCCATTCAATCTCATATATAGTATGACATGCATCATTTTCACAAGTATATAGCTTTCAAATCAATGCATTGTGTACATAATATTCACTTGATCAAATAATGATAAATACATTTAGAACCACATATTCAATGAGTTCCCAAAATCTGTTTCAAAAACCATACTCTTCTCGAACTATGTGATAGTTCGTAAGCAAAATAAATATTTTAACACATTTCAGATATTTATGATAACATAAATAATTGTAAACAGAAACAATTATATATTTATAGTTCAAGAAGAGCACAGGATAAATCATAGAAAGAAGTATCTACTCACAAGGTAGGGCTCCTGGTTGGACAGCCATAAAATATACTTTTCGAAACTGAATTTGACCAATTAGACCTCAAAAACGTGTTCGAATGGTACAAAGACTTAGAAAATAACTCCGGGAGCTTAGTCACTATTCACCGCCAGAAAACACTATTTACCATCCGAAAAATCACTATTCACGACGAACAAAAAGTTGTCAGATAGCTGAAAAATTTCATATTCTAAGGTTTAACTAACTCCTAAATCCATCTACGGTGTCAGAATTTCAATTGGAGGTCTCTAAATAAAAGTTTCAGAATTTATTTTTTTTCTGATATTTTCTACTTCAGATCTACGACGATTGAACTGCTGATTTGAAAAATTGATAGGTCAAAACCGTAGTATTCTTCATCTTGAATCCAGTAGCACCTTCAGTTTTGATATCAGAATCCAATAGGCACTTCAGATCTAGAAAAAAAGTTGAAGGTTACTATTTATTTACTATTCACTCACTATTCATCTGTTTTTTGTTTTTTTGTTTTGCTGACCCTCCGTCTATTGCCTCCCCTTCCCCTTGTATTTATTTATTTATTCTTTATTTATAATAATAATAATAATTTAATAATTTAATAATAGAATTTTATTTTACATAAATTCATATAAATTCTGTTTTTTATCCTAAAATATCCCAAAAATTTCTAAAAATTTACATTCTCATAAACCTTAAGTTAAATTCTTAAATCATGCTTTTTTTATTAAAATCGTAATAAAGCAAATCTCAAAATAAATATATTTATATATATTAAAAGAAATAATATTTCTAAAGATACAAGAAAAATTTATTAAAGACCAATATAATTATTTCAAGCAAAACAATAATTATTTTACTTAAAAATAAACTTATTTTTAGCCGAATATAATCATTTTTAAACAAATAAAAATATATTTGTTTATAACAAAACATTATTATTTAAAAATAAAAATTATGGGATGTTACATTCTTCCCCCTTTAAGAAATTCGGTCCTCGAATTGCAGCCCATCCTACCACATGTAAGGAATAAAATCAAGGCATAATTCGGAGTTACCAACCTTATTACTCAAATAATTGGGGATATCTTTTCTGTATAACATCTTTACTTTTTAACATGTCTCTTCACTTGAATGATTTTGCCATATAACTTAACCTTAGGGATTTCTTTCATCCATAAGTTCTTCTTTCCAAACCTCATTATCTCTTTCATTGGTGATTCCTTAAAAAAAATATGTGGTCACCAACTGATAATTTTTAGTGCTCAACATGCATGATTCCTTTATACTTTTGGCCTATATTGAATTATTTTTATTTCTTTTCTACTCAATTTCACTTTATATCCTCAAGCTCGCATGGATATATCTATGTGTTGATATTAGAAAAACACACCTATAAAAGAACATATTCACATCTATATTGGGGTAACTATCTTTTCTTATTTCAGACTTCTATCAAGTCATCTTTGATTCTTACATGTCATCATCATCCCATTGATAGCATCATCTGAATCTATCATCTATTTTTATCCTAAAATCCATTAATCAATATGTTAAACATACGTAGCAATAAATCCACCAATCTTTTTTAAAGTTTATGTACCATTGACATATGTCTAATAATTCTAACTTACCTCATCACAGTAACTCTATACCTTCTTATTAACACCAATAAATTCATTATCAAAAATTTCAAACCTTTCCTCTATCATATCTAAAAGCACCTTATTTTAACTTATATCAATCCCGTTTAATTCACCCAATCATTTCAAGAAGATTTTTCCCAATAATTACTCCTACATGAATTCTCCATTTCAACATAATTCACGTCCTAGATACTAGACTCAATTTAGCATAATATAAACCTTTAACACAAATATCTTAATCACTTACATTATTTTCGGACATGATTCTCATAGTATTCTCCACATTTCTAAATTAAGAGTTCAAAAATTAATTTAAATTCTACTTCCTATATTTTATTCCTCAAAAACTTCAACACCACTAATTCTCTTGAGTATATTCGTCAAAACACCATAAAGTCATAATCTGTCCACTCCTTTCAAAATCTGTATCACTTTAACCTACTAACCAATTGATTGCAAATGAATAAAGATAAAGTTATCGAATAGTAGTGTTATTCGCATTCCTAAAATTAGGGGCGTGACACACCATGTTATTCTTTTTGTCTCATCAACATATCAAGTATATGTCAAATAATTCATTATTAGTATCATGCTTACTATCATCATCTTAATGTGATTATGCATCAACCACATTCATCATTTCATCATTTAACAATTTTGTATTAATAATTCTAACATCAAGCACACATCATATCTCACAAGTGTGCATAACATCACATCATGTATGCATTGTATATTTTATCAAGTTACTATAATCTTCATCACCCTATTGAATCATTATATAGTAATGCACAATATAACTCATGTTGAGCAAGATAAAGAACAAGGAAATTAATGTCGTAATGCAATCATTTTGATGATATTCTTCTTTGATTTAATTTCTCTAATTACCATCCAAGTAGTAAGGTTCATTTAAGGTAGAATGTAGGTTGAACTATGCTTAACCAAAACCCAACATGGCCTGGCTGTTTCCTGAAACACAGCCATGCTCTAGGATGCTCAAAATCCACACTCGCGCAGAACAGTTGTGTTCTATGCACATCCATTTTCCCTCTTGTTTTACACACTTCTATACAGCCATACAACACCAAAATAGCCACAAAAGAAGTTATATATGAATATTCAAGTCTTTAATTAAGTATATACCCATGAAACAAAAATGTTCTTTGACTTTAAAACTTCATAAATGTCTTTTTGTTTATCTTCTTCTACCATATAACTTCACTATTCATATGGTAAATTTCCAAACCCATATTCAAACTTCATCACTAACTTCAAGCAACAACATATACACAATTATACATATATGCATAATCAATCATATGAAATTTGAAGATGAGGTTAATGTTAAACCTACCAAAAGTCTAGATATCTTCTCTATTTTCAATACCTGTTGGATTTCTTTCCCTTATGGTCACTTTCATCTCTTTCTTTTCTTACAATTTCCTGCATTTCCACCATAAAAAAATTAGTTTTTGAAGCATTCAAGATGAAGAGAAAAGTGGACTAAGGCTTAAATGTGCAAGAATCACCTTGTTTTTTCTTCTTATTGCCTTTCTCTCCCTTCCATTCTCTTCTTCCTCTTTTTCCTTTGGGTGCTGCACTTTCTACCTTCCCTTCCCCTTAGTCAACTTCCTTATGAAGTCACCAAGAAATTATTAAAAAAATAACTTATTCTAAAAGCTAACTTTCCCCCTTCCAAATATATCCCATAACTGAATCAAAATTACTAGTTTGCCATCTCATAACATTCTAACTATCCCTTAACTAAGGCCATGTTTGGATCCCTTAATAAAATCTAAGTGGTTTAATCTTTTCTTAAGAATGGTACTAATGGAATTTAAAATCACACTCACCTTATATCTCTGGTTTGCCTCTTAATGCTCGACCCTACTCTAAGAGGTTAGAAAATTATGATTTTACCCTTTCTAGTTTTTCTTCAAAAAAGAAAATTCTTCCCTTTATTCATTAGGGATAACTAGTTAGAAAATAGAAAACCAACTCATTTTTCCCACTTTATCAGAATTATGCTAGCCATAGTTTTCCTTTCTTGCTATTTAGTTACCTTGTCATTTTAGGGCTTTTATTAATTCTTAGGGTTTTATTCGATATCTGATTTTATTTTCTTTCCTTCTCTTCAATGTTAAAATTATATGCTATTTATTAGAAATAAATTGGGGGATGTTACATGTTTCACTATGATTTCAACATCCATGGCTAGTGTTCTTTTTCTTGCTTTTAACCTTCAAAGGGTTAGTCAAGAAAGTGTTTTATGCTTAAAATTAGATGTGGTGGTACTGCTACAATTTTGAATGAATTGGTTTTGTTGTGATATCAGAGTGGTGTGGTCCTTCTATTTTATGAATATTTTATCTTGGAATTGTCATTGCTTAGGGAACCCTTTAATAGTTCAACATCTAAAAGAGCTCTTAAAATCTCACTCCCCAAATATGGTGTTTCTCATGGAGATGTAGAACCCAAGTACTAGGTTTCAAAAATTGTTAGAAGTGGCTATATAAATTTTTATCATGTTGATGTAATCAACATTACAGGTGGTTTTTCGCTATAGAGGAAGGATGAGCTGTAACTCTACAAATAGTTCTAAAAATGTTTTTATACAACCTACAAGATGTGATGGTCGTTTTGGCATTAATTGGCACTTCTATAGAGTGCACATGCATTATAATTATCAAGTCCATGATCATCAGTATGCAGTTCTTGGTAGTTTAATTTTCTAGTGTGTTTGTGTTGTCATTATATGGGGTGACTTTAATGAAGTGGTTGGGTGGTGCTCTATTCATTTCTAATTACAGGGGTGTTTAAGAATTTGTTGACAACGGTGGGTGCTTAAAGTTTCCTAAAGATTTTTTGTTTCCACATAGAATAATAAATGGAAGGATGCTAGTAATATTCAATAAGTCCTTGACTGGTTTCTCAATAATATAGAGGGCTGGAATTTTATGGGTGGCAATATCATTTCTAATTTGGTTCAGGTTGGCCTAGACTGTGCTCCTAATTTGCTCCATCCAGCTCAACCTGTGTCACGTCCTGAAAAGGTTTTTTAATTTTATTATCAATGAAAAGATGATAATCAGGGGATATTGATTATTTAAAAGGTATTTGGAAAATAAAAGGCTATAAAATGTTTCATGTATTTATAAGCTAAAATTATATTGTTTTACAATCGTTGACTAGGTTTCGAGTAATAATTTAAACTCATCTCGTCATATTAAATCTATTAAAGCTATTATAGATGATTAAAACCATTATTTGCCTTTTGATGTTAACTAGTTTAGATGATTGAAAGGGAAACTTGATGATGCATGGGGAGATGAAGAAATTTATTGAAAATTGAAATCAGATAATAAGTGGCCAAAAGAAGGAGACTGAAATATGACTTTCTTTCACATGTAGGTAGAATGGAGAAATGCTCATCATAATATTTCTAAAATCAAGAATTTTGACAGTGTTTGGAAAGCAAAAAGGGAGGAAATTACGAAGGTGGCATTGAAGGATTTTAGTAACCTTTTATCTTCTTGCTCGAGTAATCTACCTTATGCCTTCCTTAAATTCCTTAGAAAGGTTATTAGGCGAATGAACAGATGAATTTTAAGGCCATTTTCTAAAGAAGTGACATGTGTTGCATTTTCTCTATATCCATCTAGTGCACTCAAGAGTGATATATATATATATATATATATATATATATATATATATATATATATATATATATATATATATATATATATATATATATATATATTGCTATTAGGAACTTCTTGAGTTAAAAAAAAATTGAAATACATTAATCATACCATTATTGCGTTAATTCCTAAATGTCATCAACTTGAAGATGTGATACAATTAAGGCACATTAGTCTTTGCTCTGTATTTTATAAAATTCTTTCAAAGGTATTGGTGACAAAAAAGTATGTGAAAAATTATTAGCCCTAGAATCTCATTTCGAATAATATCTTTATTGTACATAAAAGCATGCATTTCCTAAAAATTAAAGCATGGCAAACATTTTGATATCACCTTGAAATTAGATATGAGTAAAGCTTATGATGGGGTGAAGTGAAACTTTTTGAAGATACTAATGTTAAAACTAGGCTTCAATTTTGAATGGTTTGAGTTGACAATGTTGCTAAACCAAGGAAAGGTCTATAATTTTTATCTATCTCTCCTTGAACTAATATTTATTAAAATGCCTTGATTATATTTTGATGATAGCAACTTATGTATTTAACTGCTGCTTACGTGATGAAAAGCAAATAATTTCATGTATTTCAAAGTTCTCAATTCTTGCTAAAGACAAATGAAATATAATGAAGCAAGAACTCGGCCTATTGGATAATATGGTAATATGAGTATAGCTTGGCTTCTTGAAATTGTCACTATTTTATTATTTTTTGGTTGTCAAGTTACAAAATTATTGCAATGATTTAAAGGCTAAAAGAAGTTTCAAGAAGAAGATTATAAATAACATAAGGTGGCTAAGAAAAAGGCTTCTAGAAGGTCTGCTACATCCATCTTCAAATCCAAGCAATAAGGCTTTTAGAAGGATAACAACTATATCCACTTAACTTTCTAGATAAACTATTGCATGCAAAAAGTAATGCAATTTTGGAGCAAAAACATAAGGTATAACTTGTCATGCCCCTAATTTAAAGGCATATGAGATTCATATTTCACATGCAGATCTTTACCATAACATGCATAATAAAATCCTTTATCATGGAAACAAATACATATAGGTTCTCCCATATATACACAATATACATAATAAATTTAAAAATATTAAAGTAATAGTAAAAACAGGAATCATGCCTGTGGCATACAGAGCATACTTTAGAATACAAATACAGTATAATCCAAACACTATGAGCCTTGGAAGCAATGTAGGCTCACCTAGAGAGTATGTCACATTACTGATCACCTATCTACAGGACCAGACTCTGTATCTTTATATGAAAAATATAGAAATATCGTGTAGTGAGTTTAACAACCCAGTGAACAGATAAAACCTCTTATGATCTCTTAGGTCAGTATATGAATGCATTCATATGTTAAAATGTTCACATAAAAAATACAGTTCAGAAGTACATCCATATGAGATCCACATTTCAAATATTCTCAATTCAAAAAATAGTCAAATGTCTGAAACCAAATACAGTACGGTATGGTCATAAAATAAATATTGTTATGCATCAAAATATTTCACATGTAAATATTAAGAGGATTCCATATCAGAACCATCAGATAATTCCAAGCACACAACAAAGAAGGGTAAATCATATATTAGAAAGTCGGCATTTTGCCCAGATAGAAGGCATCTCATTTTCCTATATAGAACATATCTCGTGTGTTGGCCATCACATGAGGCGAACAACACCCTTGCTAGCTGAGGTTTCAAGGTGCACCAGGGCTAACATCTCTTATTGTTAACAAATAGTGTTTCCAATAGGATTCGTCCATAGAAAAATAATTGCATAAATACAATATCGTTTAAAATAGAAGTTACAGTCTTATACAGAAATTTTAGTCTGAGTTCAATCCTCTATTAGAAACATTCCAATAAGAGTTTAACACATATTCATACCCTTTTTCCAAAGGTAACCTTATAGTTATACAGATCAATCCCACATGCACAAAATTATTCCCTTTTCAAAATTTAGAGAAATGTATTTTGAAACACATGTTCAATGGATTTTGAAATCAATATTAAAAACGATACTCTTCTTAAAAAATATACTGACTAGTAAGAAAATCAAATAATTTAACCCATTTTAGAGACTTATAATAGTATAAATAACTTGTATACATAACCAATTACACATTTAAAGTTCAAGAAGAGTATAGGGTAAGACATAGTAGGGATTATCTACTCACAAGGCTAAGATTCTAGTTAGATAGCCCCAAAATATACGTTTCCAAGCCAAATTTGACCAAATAAACCTAAAAAATGAGTTCTGAGGATCCAAAAACCTAGGAAATGACTATAGAATTACAAAATTTGGCATCCAGAAACTTGATCAACGCAACAGGGTTGTTGGTGTATGTGCTGCATGCACCACCTACAGGGGCTATGCGTGGACTTCACGCACCTGGAGAGAGGAAGCGCATGGCAGGGTGTGAGGCTTCCCCACAAGTAATTTGAGTTCAAAATTTGAGATCACAAGGCTTTTCCACCTTTTGAATCCATCTATGGTGTCAATTTTCCATTTTGAGAACTCTAAATAGAAGTTTTGGAACTCACATTTTTAAGGGGTTTTCTCCTCCATTTTTTGACAGATTTCCATCCAATTTCCTAGAATCCAATTGAATGGATTTGTAAATTTCTTTGTTTTGAATCTGATGGTGGTGGTGATGTCGAAATCCGATGTCCAAAAGTGGCAAAATCTTTTAGAGAAGTTTTGGGGTTTTCTAGTGAGAGAAAATGACTTTTTGGGAGAGAGTATGCAATTTTTCCATGCCTCCCTTCTGCAGATTACATAATAATATTAGGTGGACCATTCTATAAAAATTTAATTTTTGAGGGAGGTCCTTGCAATTTTTCGTTATTTACATTTTGACCCCAACACTTTTTGGGAGAGAGTATGCAATTTTTCCATGCCTCCCTTCTGCAGATTACATAATAATATCAGGTGGACCATTCTATAAAAATTTAATTTTTGAGGGAGGTCCTTGTAATTTTTTGTTATTTACATTTTGACCCCAACACTTTTAGAAAATTGCACTTTGGCCCCAAAAACTTAAATCCTCATATTATATTTATAATTCTTTAATCCATTGGATAAATAGACACATTTCCAATGGTACTTATTGTAACACCCCAGATTTTCTATTATTTTTATAAAATAATATGTTGAGAATGGTAAAAAAAGATTAAATAGAGCAATTGTATGAAAATAATTATGAATATTAAATAAGAGAATTCTCAATTTTGGAGATAAGTTCTAAGGGCGAAATAGTAATTTTCTCGCTTGCATGGCTAGAATTGAGTAGCAATAAATGGAATAAGGAACCATGGAGAGTGTGACATAAAAGGCAATTAGAATATGCCTCAAGAGGAGAATAAACACTTGGAAAAATTTCAATTCACTAAACAAGCCCTTAGCTAAGGATATAGTTCTAATGTAATGGCATGGCACAAAGGTAATTTTTTAGAGAAACTAAGGGCCTTGGTTAAGGGAGGGGGAAGTTTCTTGGAGAAACTTTAGTTTTTTTTTCTTGTTGACTAAAGGGGAGAAGTTGGCCAGCCAAAGGGAGAGGAGTAGACCCACAACAAGGAGGAGAACGAAGAAAGAAGAAAAAGGAAATAAGAGAAGGAGAGAGAAAGATGAAGGAGAAGGGAAAAAGGTGAGTTTAGATCCTATAATCTTCCTTAACCTTGAGTTTAGTCATGGGTTTCTTGTGACTTTAATGGTGGGAAAAAATTCTGTAGCTTAGGATTAGAAGAAGATTAAGGAAATCTAGCCAAAGCTAGAGCGAGAAAGAGCTAATTGGTGCAATAGAGTAAGATCAACACCTATTCCTTGGATTTCTTAACTAAATGACATTTTGTATGTATTTATATGCATTGAAAAAAGGATGATGGTAGAGAAGATGAATGCATTAATGAAGCTTTTATGGTGTTGGTGGTTGTCTTCCATAAATATGAGTGGTGGAGTGTTGTTTAAGACTCTTTTTCTAGATGAATTTGGGGGCTATATAACTCAGATTTTTTGGGGTTAAATGTTGCTTTTAACATGGAATTATATGCCTATAATGTATGTTTTGGTTATTTTCTGGTTTGGTGGCTGATTTGGAAAGGAAAAAGGAGAATTTTCCATTTTTGAACCTAGAGTAGGGCCATGCTTCGTGGCATGGCAAGGCCCTGCTCTAGGTAGGAGATGGGAAACACGAGTGTAGGGCATAGGACGTGACACGACCATGCTTTATGAAATGGCTAGGCCATGTTACATATTGTCCAAGCTTGTTTTTGCTTATTTTTGACATTTTTTTATTCCCAACTTTGAATCAATGTTTATAAGACTTAAATTAGAGTTTTATGAGCTATAAATTAGGGGAATATAACATGGTTTGCTTGATTGTATGGCACTCTTCTTGAATGAATCATAAATTCATGGAAGTAAAGGAGTATATGATGTGTGTATGCCATATGTAAGTGTTAAAAATCATAAATACATACAAGTAAGGGGTAAATGATATATGCATGTCATATGAAGGTGCAAATGAACATTTGCCTCACCTTATTTTTATGTGATGAATTATATGATGCATACATAAGAGCAAAGATTGAACCATGCACATGATGAGATTGATGTATATAATTTGTTGAAGAAAGTGGTTGAAATATATGTTAAAAGACATGTAAAGGTCAAGAGGACCCTCTCTGAAGTAGGGTGGCTTGGCAACAGGTGTCACCTTACTATGTTGAGGAGACTGATAGTCAGGAGGACCATTTCCAAAGTAGAGTGACCTGGAAATAGGTGTTTCCTTGCTGTGTTAAGGAGATTGACAATTCTAAGATGACCATTACCCAACCAAGGTGACCCGACGATATGCAGCACCTTGAGGAGGTAAGGCAATTGAAGGTCAGGGCTTTGTTATGGTATCGGGATAGGGGACACCCTATAGCCTAGAGTGGTTAATGTGGGAAGGACTGCTCTGACTAAGGAACCTAGTGATGGGTGAGTAGCTAGAGGTAGAAATGGCTCACACTAACCTGAGGTTAGATAAATTGAGAATCTCATATGATCAATCACTATGGAAAAATAAGCATGTATCCTGTTAATACATAATTTGTCATGTATGCATAATATTGATGCATAACCTGTATAATGATTATGTGTGCATATTATACATTCCTGTATCCTTCTGTGCAAAGAGAAAATGTTTTCTGTAGCTTATACAGTTGAACATAACATATGAGTTTTCCTAGTATATGCTTATTTGCTGGATGTTAATCTTATTGGGATTTTATATCTCATGACGAGTTGCTTGATAATTTTACATTTTATTTGATGAATATGCATATATATATATATATATATATATATATATATATATGTATTTATATGTATGAATTAATATCGACGGGTTGTAAGGCTTGTAACGGTACCGAGTAGGTGACACCCTATTAGCCTGAGTGAGCCAAGGGAGGGCCACTCCAACCAGGTGTCAGTGGTAATGTGAGGAGGCAGGAGGGTGATGTACTCACATTTCTTGATCACTTATTGTGACTGTAGTCGATCGGTCACTATGCATATAGCAAACGAGTAAATTAAAAGCCGTGATAGGGCTGATCATTAGAAAAAAAAATGGACTTCTGGTGCAAGTGTAGCATGATAATTATGCATAAAAAAATATGATTTTATCTCAAAATTTTGATATTTTTCTATAGCTTATACAGCTGAACATAACTCCTGTTTTCTCAGCTTATTTTATTTATGTTAAGTCTACTGGGAACTTTTGTTCTCACTATTATTGTGATGTTATGTTCAGATAAAAAGAAATGAGATACAACACAAACGGGAGTTACTGATGGAGATCTAGATGTCAGCACCACCTCCTCATCCTTTGTATTTCAAGGGTGAAGTGCTGTATAAAAACTCTTATTTATTTACTAAAATGTTGTATTGTATAAATGTAACATGTGTGAGGTTTGTAATATATATGTAAACATGTATAATGTGTTTTGAAATGTTGTATTGTATAATTATAACTTGTATGAGGTTTGTAATAAATATATATATATAAATATAAATATATATATATATATATATATATATATATATATATAAAATGTGTTTTTACATATGGCATATTTTAACATGCATAATGTAAAAAAAAAACCGGACGTTACAAAGTTGGTATCAGAGCGGTCGATCTTTGGCGACCATGGGGTGGGTGGTGACCTAAATTGACTTAGAGGAGTCTTGAATAGTTATGTGGAAACGTTGTATAAGGTAGCGGATAAATACAGTAGGAAATTACTAGTATTTCCTATTTATAATTTCGTGTAGTGTGATAACTGCTGTAAAATTTTGAACTGCTGTTGAGCTTGATCACCTCAATAGTGACTAATATTTTTCTTTACAAATACAGTGAGTTATGGCACCACCAAGAAGGAATCTGTCAGGTAGCACAGATGCTACCATAAATAACATAGCCACAGTTATTCAAGCTCAGGCAGCTGCTACGAATCAAATTCTGCAGTATCTTCAGAATATTAATAATAATGACGAGGTTAGGTGAGATAAAAGAAATCAAAATGGGAACAGAACTGGAAATGGTAATGGATGGTCTGAATTTATGGGAACGCGACCTCCATCTTTTGTGGGTGCATATGACCCAATAGTTGCTGAGAGATGGCTAACAAAACTCGAGAAGATTTTTGAAGTTCTAAATTGTTCTGATAAGCAGAAGGTTAATCTTGGGACATATATGCTGAAGGAAGAAGCTGAATACTGGTGGAGAGGAGCCAAAGAGTTACTGGTACATCAAGACAGGGAAATTACATGGCACTTGTTCCGAGAGACTTTTCTAAACAAATATTTTCCCAGTAATGTGAGAGCTGAGAAAGAGATTGAGTTTCTTCAGCTTAGACAAGGAAATGGGACCATTGAGCACTATATTACCAAGTTTGAAGAACTGTCTAAGTTCACAAGTACTTTGAAGAATAATCCAGATGAAGCTTGGAAGGTAGTGAAGTTTGAATCAGGACTGAACCCGGAGCTTAAAAATGCTGTGGTGGCATTAGAGATTCGGGAATATGCCTCGTTGATAAATAAATGTCGGATGCTGGCAACAAGTCTAAAAGCAGTTGAAGATGAAAAGGAGAGGTGGACTCAATGAAAGCGGAAGAGAGAGTTCCCAGTTATGGATAGAAATACCAGAGGGAAGAATATTATGAGAGGTAAACAACCAGCAATTGTGGAACCCAGACCTTTTCTGAAAAATCTGACAACGGATCAGTGTGGAAAATGCGGGAAATTCCATGGGAATAATCCATGTTATTTTGATTCAGTTACTTGCTACCAATGCGGACAGAAAGGGCACGTGGCACGATATTGTCCACTGGGAAGAGGGAAAGGTATTGCACGAACACAACAAACAACAGGAAGAGTTTTCACCTTGAGTGGTGCTGAAGCAAAGACAACTCCTGATTTGATGCAAGGTACGTGCCGTATCAACAATTTGTCTCTAAATGTATTGTTTGATTCTGGCGTAAGCCATTCTTTCATAGCAATAAAATGTGTGGGGAAATTACAACACTCTATTGTAGAGTTACCATATGAGTTAGTGGTGGTGACACTTACAGGAGGAAAAATAATTACCTCCTCAGTGTGTTTGAATTGTCACATTGTATTGAATGAAAGATCCTTTGTAGTGGATCTGATCTGTCTACCTCTGGACGGTATAGATGTCATCTTGGGTATGGATTGGTTAAGTCAGAATCGAGTCCTACTAGATTGCTACAATAAGACTTTTGAGTTTCTCTCGGACCCACTGGAGGACCAAAAGTATAGTATTATTAGTGCTCACCGACTCTATAAGGAGATGAGGGATGCAGATTTGAAATGTGTTTTCTTGTATACCATCAATCCGAGTGTGAAACGGGAATTGCTTGAGATTCCAGTAGTCCGTGAATTTCCAGAGGTTTTTCCCTCTGAAATTTCTGAACCTCCACCGAAGAGAGAAGTGGAATTTTCCATCGATCTAGCACCAGAGGCGAGGACTATTTCTATCACTCCCTATAGAATGTCTCCTGTGGAACTACAAGAGCTGAAGAAGCAGATCGAACAGCTGTTAGAAAAGAATTTTATCAGACCTAGCGTATCACCTTGGGGAGCGCCTGTATTGTTTGTAAAGAAGAAAGATGGTAGTTTGAGATTGTGTATTGATTATAGGCAATTGAATAAGGCGACTATTAAGAATAAGTATCTGTTGCCTAGAATAGACGATCTACTAGATCAATTAAAGGGGGCTACTATTTTCTCTAAGATAGACTTAAGGTCAGGATATCATCATATCGGAGTTAAAGAAGAAGACATTCCAAAAACAGCTTTCAGAACTCGATATGGACACTACAAATTTTTAGTCATGCCGTTTGGCGTCACCAATGCACCTGCAGTCTTTATGGACTATATGAATCGCATTTTTAGACCCTACTTGGATCAATTCGTAGTAGTGTTCATAGATGATATTTTAATATACTCTAAGAGTGAGGAAGAACACAACCAGCATCTCCGATTAGTACTTCAGGTCTTGAAGGAAAAGAAACTTTTTGCTAAGTTGGAAAAATGTGAATTTTGGCTGGAAGAAGTGAAGTTTTTGGGTCACATAATTTCTAAAGATGGCGTGTCGGTGGATCCCAGTAAAACTGAAGCAATGCTGAAATGGGAGAGACCTAAAACTGTGACTGAAATTAGAAGTTTCTTGGGTTTATCAGGATATTACATACGGTTTATACAGGGATTCTCTCAAATAGCTTTGCCTTTGACTCGATTGACCAGAAAGGGAAGTCTCTTTAATTAGAATGAAGAATGCGAGAATAGTTTCCAAGAGCTTAAATTCAAATTGACTTTTCCACCTGTTCTAGTTGTTCCTAACCCTTCTGGATGCTTTGTAATCTATACGGATGATTCCAAGAAAGGTTTAGGTTGTGTTTTGATGCAAGAAAGTAGAGTAGTTGCTTATGCATCTCAACAATTGAGACCGCATGAGGAGAACTATCCTACTCATGATTTAGAGTTGGCTGCAATAGTTTTTGCCCTGAAGATGTGGAGACACTACTTGTATGGAGCTGTATTTGAAATATACAGTGATCATAAGAGTTTAAAGTATCTCTTTGATAAAAAAGAATTGAATATGAGGCAAAGAAGGTGGATGGAATTCATTAATGATTACAAATTTGAATTAAAGTATCACCCAGGGAAGGCAAATGTAGTAGCTGATGCGTTGAGCCGGAAGTCGTTGCATTTAAGTCAAATACTGATAAAATAAATGGAGTTAATTGAGGAATTCAGAAATTTGAAATTATCAGTTATGACCGTCCCTGGTAGTTTGATTGTTAGTGAATTAAGAATTGAAAGTGACTTGAAGACTCAGATTAAAAAAGCGTAGACACATGATCAATTTTTACAAGATCGAAGAGATCAACTTGACTTTGCAATGTCAGAGGATAGAATTATTATGTACCGGGGCAGACCATGTATACCACAAGGAGAGAATTTGAAGGCTAAGATTCTGGAAGAAGCTCATCAAAGTAAGTATACAATCCATCCAGGATCTACAAAAATGTATCAAGATTTGAAAAGATTATATTGGTGGCCAGGAATGAAGAGAGACATTGCTGAATATGTGTTTAAGTGTCTGGTTTGTCAAAAGGTGAAGATAGAACATCAAAAACCTTCCGGGATGTTACAACCTTTAGAAATCCCTGAGTGGAAGTGGGATAGTATATCTATGGATTTTATTGTCGGATTACCTAAGACTCAGACAGGGTATGATGCGATATGGGTAATAGTTGATAGATTGACGAAATCTGTGCATTTTCTACCCATTAAGAAAAACTACTCGTTGAATAAGTTGGCCCAGTTGTATATGAAAGAAATTGTACGGTTGCATGGAATTTCTAATAGTATCATTTTAGATCGAGATCCTCGATTTACTTCCAGATTTTGGAGAGCACTACAAGAAGCTTTTGGTACTCGTTTGTGTTTTAGTACTGCATATCATCCTCAAACAGACGGTCAAACGGAGAGAACTATACAAACTTTAGAGGATATGCTAAGATCGTGCGTGCTAGAGCAAGGAAAAGGATAGGATGGATATCTGTCACTGGCTGAGTTTGCATATAATAACAGTTATCATTCTAGCATCGGAATGGCACCATATGAAGCTTTGTATGGTAGGAGATGTAAATCGCCATTATGTTGGAATGAAGTGGGGGAGAAAAGGTTATTGGGGCCCGAGTTAGTGCAACATACTTCTGAGCAAATACAGATAATTTGAGATAAAATGCGAACAGCTCAGAGTCGATAAAAGAGCTATTTCGATAGGAGAAGGAGACCAATACAATTCCAAGAAGGTGACCATGTGTTCTTGAAAATTTCTCCTACTACCGGAATTGGCCGAGCAATGAAAATTAAGAAATTGAGTCCGAGATATTTAGGACCTTATCAAATTCTGAAAAGGATAAGGTCATCGGCGTATCAGATTGCACTTCCTCCGCATTTGTCAAATATGCATGATGTGTTCCGTGTTTCTTAACTTCAAAAGTATCTACCAGATCCGTCGCACATAATTCAAGAAGAAATAATAACTGTAGACGAGAATCTAACCTACCGACCGAGGTCGATAGCAATTCTGGATAAAGATGTGAAACAGTTGAGAAATAAAACCATTCCATTGGTGAAGGTAGGTTGGGAGAGTTTAACAATGGAAGAAGCCACATGGGAAAGGGAAGATGACATGAGACAGAAGTATCCACAACTGTTTGAAGACAGGTAAACCTTGAATTTTGAGGTCAAAATTCTTTTTAGGGGGGAGAATTGTAACATCCCCGATTTTTTCCTTTATGTTACTAATTGGAATTTTTGTTCAGAGAGGAGAAAGCATTTTGGACTTCACGAGAGGATTAAATCGTTTTACAATTTTACACAGGTAAAAGAAGATAGTAGGATGGTTAAAATGGCATTTATGTAATTTCATTGAAATGGCATTTTTGTAATTAATGGAGGATGGCATTTATGAAATTAGGGATGGTGGCAAGGGTATTTTGGAGAAATGGCGGAGGTAGGTAAGGGGTAAGAAGGGAAAGAAAAATATATAATATAATAATAATAAAATAATAATATAAAAAAAAGATAAGAAGGGGAAGGGGGAGATGACGGAAGGAAAGAGAGAAAGAAAGAAAAGGAGAAAAGGAAGAGAAAGAAGAGAAAAGGGGGAAGAAAAAAAAGTGTCGGTAGGATTTTCAGCAGAAGAAAAAGAAGAGAAGAGAAAGAAGAGAAAGAGGAAGAAGGAGGAAAAGGAAGAGGAAAGGGGAAATTAAGGATTTTACTTTGTGTGGAAGGAATCAAACATACAAGTTTAAGGATCTATCTGAGGTAGGATTAACATCCTCTAATAAATTTTTGTACAAAATTATATATACATTTTTAGATTTGTTTAGTTATAATTTTGGATAACATGTGGTCTGGATATTTATATGAATTCTGTTTTGGGTGTTTGGACATGCATATGGGTGTATGGGATTATATAAAAGAAAATCAAAGGAGAAGATAAATTAAGCTGAATTTCGGAATAATTGGGGTAGCTTCGGTTTTTGGAATTCTGAGAAAATTCGTAAAGGACTTTGAAGAAATGATAAACATAGAAGTTGTAGACAATTGTCTTAGCTTTTTATAGGCTTTGAAATCACCTCAATCGGAATTTATATGAGGGAGATATGGTTAGTTAATTGAGCAAAGGTCAGAATTCAGGATAGTAAAAATAAGTGTTTTATTTTTAATTTTCTGGGAATAAACCGTAAAGAATTTGAAGAAATGATAAACATAGAAGTTGTAGATAATTGTCTTAGCATCTTATAGGCTTTGAAATAACTTCAATCGGAATTCATATGAGGGAGATATTATTGAATAAATGAAGAAAGGTCACAGAACATTTCACTGTTTTTCTACCTAAAAATTAGTTTTATTTGTTGAAATATTTTTAGAAGACAAATGTTGAAGAAAATTACCCTTTTCTTTATTTGATTCGAAATTTGTTATATTGGACATTTGATATGTGATGAATAATTATTAATTGTTGGATATGAAAATTATGCATGTTATTTTATGAAAGAAATTGAATGGCAAACGTAAAGCTCATGGCGAGTTGCTTGATAATTATGGCAAGCGTAAAACTCATGGCGAGTTGCTTGATAATTTTACATTCTATTTGATGAATATGCATTAATACATATATATATATATATATATGTGTGTGTGTGTGTGTGTGTGTGTGTGTGTGTGTGTGTGTGTGTGTGTGTGTGTGTGTGTATTTATATGTATGAATGAATATCGACGGGTTGTATGGCTTGTGACGGTACCGAGTAGGGGACACCCTATTAGCCTGAGTGAGCCAAGGGAGGGCCGCTCCAACCGGGTGTCAGTGGTAATGTGAGGAGGCAGGAGGGTGATGTACTCATATTCCCTGATCACTTATTGTGACTGTAGTCGATCGGTCACTATACATATAGCAAATGAGTAAATTAAAAGCTGTGATAGGGCTGAGCATTAGAAAAAAAAATGGACTTCTGGTGCAAGTGTAGCATGATAATTATGCATAAAAAAATATGATTTTATCTCAAAATTCTGATATTTTTCTATAGCTTATACAGCTGAACATAACTCATGTTTTCTCAGCATATTTTATTTATGTTAAGTCTACTGGGAACTTTTGTTTTCACTATTATTGTGGTGTTATGTTCAGATAAAAAGAAACGAGATACAACACAAACGGGAGTTACCGATGGAGATCTAGATGTCAGCACCACCTCCTCACCCTTTTGTATTTCAAGGGTGAAGTGCTGTATAAAAACTCTTATTTATGTACTAAAATGTTGTATTGTATAAATGTAACATGTGTGAGGTTTGTAATATATATGTAAACATGTATAATGTGTTTTGAAATGTTGTATTGGATAATTATAACTTGTATGAGGTTTGTAATAAATATATTTATATATATATAATGTGTTTTTACATATGGCATATTTTAACATGCGTAATGTAAAAAAAAAAAAACGGACGTTACACTTTTTCTTCCTTTTCCTCTCCTTTAGAATCCTCTTCTCTTCTCTTCTCAAATGCAGCTTAAGGTTCATCTTCTTTTACCTCCCCACTTCTGTCAGATTTAGCCATCTATTTACCACTTCTTAGGGTAATAACATTGCAATGCTCTATGGGGTTCTCAGTCTGGCCTAGAAGTCTGCCAAAGTTCCTATTAGATAGGTTTTCTTGCTATGTAATCTGAGTTTCTAGCATCTTACTATGGGTAACGAGCGAGTCAACCTTTGAGACTAAATCTTTTATAGCCTCATTCATTAAGTGGTGCTATGCTCTGAACTCATCATTCTGTTTCGTCTGAGTAGTGATGAAATTTTCCATCAAAGCCTCTAGATTTGACTTTGGCTGTAGAGGAGGATTGAATGGCCTCTGATTTTGAAATCATGGAGGTTGCCTAAAATTATTTTGAGGCTGATTCACATTAGGCTTGTATGAGAGATTCAGGTGGTTCCTCCAACTTGGGTTATAAGTGTTACTGTAATGATTGTTTTTCTGATTATTATTCACAAAGTTCATCAGTTCACAATCTTGAGGTGCAGAATTTCCAAGTTGACAATCATTGGCCACATGGCCAACACATCCACAGATCTCACATGCAGAAGATGGTGAAGAACCAACAGCATTGATGCTTAATTTATCTAATTTCTAAAATAATGCATCGACTTTAAAAGTATGATGATTAAACGCATCTACTTCATACATACCTACTGGTTTCCTTAATTTCCTCTCACTAGACCATGAGTAATGATTCTGAGCCATATCTTCAATCAGCTTATATGCCTCATCAACTGTTTTGTTCATAATGGCTCCTCTTTCTGTAGCATCCATAGACATTCTGGTGCTATATGCTAGTCCATTGTATAATGTATGGACTATGAGCCACTTTTCCAACCCATGGTGTGGACATATCCTGAGAAGTTCTTTAAATCTTTCCTAAGCTTCATACAAAGACTCACTATCTTTTTGAGCAAAGGTAGTAATTTGGTTCCTATGATGGGCTGTCTTACTTGATGGAAAATACTTGGCCAAGAAAGTTTGAGAAAGTTATTGCCAAGTAGTGATGGACCTTGATAGAAAAGAGTGCAACCATGCACAGGCCTTGTCCCTTAGAGAGAATGGGAACAATCTCAGTCTAATGGCATTAGAGGATACTTCATTCAGCTTCAAGGTGTCACAATGCTCCAGAAACACTGAAAGATGGAGATTAGGGTCTTCAGTAAGCGACCCTCCAAACTGATTTTGCTGAACCATCTACAGAAAAGAAGGCTTCAGCTTAAAATTGTTGGCCTCAACAACTAGTTTAACAATGCTTGTGTTTAGGCCATGCGTATCCGAGGCAGTTAAACCCTTAAGAGATTGCTTATCTCTATCCGCCATTAGAGGTGGTGCAGGATGATCTTGCTGCTATTTTCTTCTTCCCCTTCATAGAGTGCATTCAATATCTAGGTCAAATTAAGCAAAGAATTCATGGTCCCTTCGCATAAAAGAGCAACACACCTATAAAGGAAGAAAAAAAAGGAACAAAAATCAGCAAGATAGAATTATGCAGAAAAATTAAAAGAAAAAGATCTAGTCTAACTATTTCATAAAATATCTAATATTGACACTATTGTTCCCTGGCAACGGCACCAAAAACTTGTTGTGTATGTTTTTTAAATAACTGCAAGCGCACGACGTAGTCGTAACTAGTCAGGCAAGTACAAGTCGTATCCCACTGAGAACAGTGGTTAATTACTAGAATTATACGAAGCAAACTATCTAAATCAATGTAATTCGATGAGATAGTGTGTCATAATTAAGTAAATAAGTAATTAAATCAACAAAAGCCTAGGGTTAGGATTTACCACACTTATGATATTGAATAATCAATATGTGCCTCTAATTGCAATTATCTAGGAAATTGGGGATGGTTTAGCCTTAATTAACTAGTAACCACTTTCAAGCGTTATTAATCGTACCTAGGTTGATCCAATTGCCTACTTTCGTGGTTCTTAGTTCAACCGACGTCTATTAAGTTCTATGCCAACCAAGGAATGCAATTAATCAATTTTCTCATGCCCACTAATTGATTTAATTCCTAGAGAATCTTAAACTACTTTCGTGATTAAGATATCCCTAATTAACTATTAGATTCTAGTATTAACTTTCACCTTTCAGTTCATCAGTTAATATCCTAAGACATGATAGATTGGTGATTAAGCATTTTATCAACTCTTAAACATGTGCATAATAGTTAATCCTAATTAATCCAAAAGTAATCACAATTAGGGTTCCAACATTCAACTTAATAATTTAGTATCATCATACCATAAGTGGGTTTACCGAAACCCTAGATCAATATCTACTCACCAATAATTGAAAGTAAATTCACAATCATATTCATTAAAGAAATCATAAGTGTTCAATACAATGTAAAAGAGAGGTGTAGAAATAGAAGTAGAAATAAAGATGGAAAGAAAAAACCTAGATGTAGTAGATGAAATAGGAATACAAACTTCAATCAATGTAAATTCTACTCTAAGTGCATAAAGTAAACAATTGATCATACTCTAGACCTAATTAAATGGTGTTTTCTAAGCCTAAAACTGAGTCTAAGATGTTTATCTCGGTCTGGATAGTCTTGTCTACGTTTCCTTATGTATTTATATCCTTTTGGCTGCTCAAAACCCTAAAAATATGGAGTGTACGGACACGAAGCATGGCCTGGCTGTGCTTTGTGCTGGAAATCTGGGAGAAAATACGTTCTTTGCACACAGCACGGCCTGACTATGTTTGAGACTGCCAAGCTCATTTCTTGCCAATTTCTTTTGGGTTGCCTCTTTGCTTCCTCCTTAGCATGTTCTAAGTCCATATGGCTCCTCACATGAATGTTTTCGCTTGCTTCTTAGCCTCTTTTGCTCACCTACAAACATAAAGCAAACCAAAGTAGTAACCAAAGCAAAGTATAACCAAAAGTCGAGAAATAATCACAAGTTTACTATTAATTAAGGGATAAAATATAACTATTAAACACTCAATTTTCTCTTTTATCATATTTAAACATTGATTTTTGGTAATGATTATGCTTTGATGATAAATTATAGCATGTGATTATAATGAACATACTTGTTATTGAAATCAATTTTTTGGCTATTAACGTGAAAAGAAAAGAAAAGAAAAGAAAAGAGACGAGTGCAATCACATGGCGGTCCGTGTGGTGCACCAGTAGGGGACGCCCTACTCACGGATATGATTATGTTAATGAGAAAATAAAGAGAAAGTGTGTCATATCAGATGAAGCGAGAAAAGCTCGTACCAGAGAGTAGAAAGTACTCACCATGACCGGGGTAGCTGGTGCGTACTATCATAGGTACACCTAAATTGATACCTTATCTCAAAACTAACCTATGGTAGGGGGAGTAAGGGTCGATTCCATAAAGACTGGTATTACCTTATGTGATTAAGAAAATGGGGGATTGATAATTGCAAATAAAATAACGTAAAAACTTATTAAAGTAATTAAGAAATTAATTAATGATAAAGGCATTGATTTCATTGATATCCACCATCAAGGGATTGCATTGATAATTGACAACAAAATTGAATCTGTAATTGAATATCTATCATTGGGTTTTTAACCCTGTTCCTCCTTAAGTCTAGTAAATTGATGACAATTGCACCAATTAAAGCCTAATTAAAAAGCAACCCTTTAACACATCGATAAAGCATAACTCATAATTGCATAAAGAACTAAATAAACTGACAGAGCTAAACAAATATAAATGCATCGGCTATATCTAATTTAGTTAATTATTCATTATAGGGTTAATGATTTATAATCCAAAATCCTTAAACCTATTTGCTTCATGAATGTAGTAATGAAAACTTTGTTCAAAATCTAATTTAGTAGTAGATTAAGAAATACAATATACCAGTAGGCCTCCTAGAAATCATATGAATAATCATTGAGAAAAGAAGAGCAGATGAATAATCAATACTCAATTAAGATTGAAATAATAAAATTAAATCCAAATCTCACAATGCAAGATAATCCCTTGAGGTTTTAATTTTTCTCTACCAACTAAAAATAAATCAACCGCACATGGCCATAAGAAAAGCTAAACAAGAATTAAAGAAGGTAATTAAGAGCTTGAATGATTGAATTGATGTCCTTTGATACTTGCTTACTCCCCTTTTTATAGATTAGCTGTTCCTCAATGAAGTCAGGTTGTTTTCACATCAAATCTCAGTCCATCAGGCTTCATTTGGAGTTAAAAACCCTAAAAATCACAATATTAGCATTCTGGTGCGCTACTCGGGTGTTGCGGTGCTTTAGAAACTGACTAACAATGCTCTGGTTCTGACACTCAGGTGCCACATCCCCTAGTGCTTTTGGGCAATGTCGCGACCCTCAAAACCTGCAATGATGCAGCATTGCAGCTCACGGAACATTCCAGAATTTGCCAAAGTTCTGAACATGAAAGTTGTAGTTCTATGTCTCTTCTTTCCATAGCCACTAGAATCACCTTAATTAGATCTAAATTGAAGGTGATATTCCAAAATTAGTGACCAAAGGTCAGGATTCATCCTACTCACTGTGATTCTTATTTACGAGCTCTATAACGCTATGAAATCTCCCGAATTTGACAAAGTGTTCAACATAAATGTTGTAGATAATTGTTTTATCTTTTCACAACCAACTTAAATCACTTTGATTGGAGTTCATATGAGGGCGTATGTTTTAAAGGGTTTGGAATCACTACAATTCAGCATTTTTCCATAAATTTCTTATCTTTTTCTTCTCTTTTCTTCTACCTTTGTTCCTACAACACAAAACACAAAACTAAGCAAATTCCTAATCATATTTTACTTAAATCAAACAAAAATTAAGTTTAAAGGTTTTAATATCATGCTTAATTAAGATCACATCAAATACCCCCACACTCAATTTTTTGCTTGTCCTCATGCAAAATAATTCCTAACGACGAAAAACAAAAACCAATATATGTAGTGAGTGTTAGGCTGACCAAACATTTGCCTTAAAATATGAAAATATACTCGAGAAAAATGTTGGAATGTCATAATCATGCACAAGACTAACACAAATGCAATCCATTATTTTATTTTTCTGAATCCTTAGTGTGTGTGTGTGTTCTTGGGTCAATAAATTCCCTTTTAACCAGATAAGTTTATATATCCCAAAATTTTGGTTGTAGATATCTAATTATTTTAGAATTTCAATATGCTTATTCTTCATGCCACACTGTACTAATGTAGACCAAAACTAACTGTAGAATCAATAGGACTTTATTTAGTTTGTAATGTGGCCAGGGTATAAGGTAGGATAAACGATACAAATTTAGGCTCAATCACCCAGCACCACATGATTAAATATGATCTATTGAGCATTTTTAAATTTAGGGAGACTTTTCCCCCCGTACTCATTTTGTTGTTTCAATTGAATTTAATCCGTCCTTTTCCTCTATTTTCAAATTTTTTTTACTTTCACTCACAGCTTTTGCTTTTATCCTCTTTAGATTTTTCATCTCTTTCCTTTGCATAATTTTTTTTTCTTTGCATAATTCTTTTCTTTTCCTGGCTCCACCCTTCCACCCTTTTGTAAATAAAGCTCTACAAAACAAGTATTCAGAAAAATAATCATGGAGTGAATGAATAGAATAAAAATAAGGATGTTTATACAAAATTTGGCTTTCGGTTCATTTGTGATTTTTAGAAGAAAAAATTTATTAAGCTCAAAATAGAGGAACTAAGGATATTTCATTGCTTAGGTTAGGCTTGAAATGCTCAATCTCAAATAATGCCTAAATCATCTCCTAAATAATAGTATTAGCCTAAGATTTCACCTCAAGTAGGATTCAAATAAGTTCTAGAATTCTATTGAGATCATGAAATATTTTTGAATTATATAAACCTTCTTTAAGTAAAAGATAAATTGAATGCCCAGAGTTATTGTGCAAAAATATTTTAGGATTCTAAAGTCAAAATAAATTGCAAAAGGGATAAAATTGCACACAACCATGAATTTTCTACATTTTTCAAAAGTTAAAAAAATTAGATAATCATATCATTGGTTGTTGGTTGTGCCTGACATCCCAAAACATAAATTGAAACACTCACACAATCACTCAACTTGCTAAACGCAATAAAAGTGCATTAATAGTAAAAATCAGAAAATTGATGCTCAAAATAGGGTCATAATTTTTCAAAAAAAAAAAATACTTCCACCCCCAAACTCAAACTTTACATTGCCCTCAATGTAAAAGAAAGTTAAGAGTAGGAAATGATATATGAAAACATGAGTTAAATGGACTTCCCTGAATTTGTTTGGGTGGAATGAGCATGCTACATTACTGGACCCTGAATTTGTCTGATTTCCACTTCCTTTTTTTCTTTTTCTTTTTAAGATTATGTTGGGTTGCCTCCCAAAAAGTGCTTTTGTTTACTGTCGTTGGCTCAACTTATAGCTCATGATGTCATTCATGGAGGATCCTTGTTGTCTACTTTAATTTGAAATTTCTTAAACTGATTCAGGCCTTGAAATTCTACTACATGACAAGTAATCACATTAGTAATAACAAGGGATCCTAACCAAGGGAGAGATTTCTTACCTTTGTGGAGTCTAATCCCTTTGATTTCTAGAACTTGATGCAACTCTACAGTTAGGACTATGCCTTGAAGGTTTACAATTTTTTTTATAATGGAATTTTCTTTTTCTTGAAGAATAAGCATCAATGCCTCTTCTTTTTTAGCACCTAGATTCTTTGCAACTATGATAGGTAGTGCACCCCTAACTTTCAAGTATTTTAGGTGTTTGGAAAGAGGTGAGAGGTATGATCCAGGATCCTACAAAATAGAAGGTGTACTTGCATTGGAGTTTGTTATTGAGGTAGGGGGATCCTTACCTGTTTGCTGCACTTTTAGAGCTTCTTCATTATTCTCCTACAAGTGAACACTTAAGGCAGTTTTCTCAACCTTTGTCTCTAAAGGCTCAACATCCTATGCTATAGAATCTACCATATCAATAGCATAGGTAGTAAGATCTTTCATAGCACTACAATTATTGAATTTTATAATTTTTCCTTCAAATTCCATTGTCAGAGTGCTACTATGAACTTCTACTATGGCCTTGGATGTTTTTAAGAATGGTCTCCTTAATAAAATTAGAGTGGTTTGATCCCCACTCTCCATATTAAGTACATAAAAATCAACGGGAAAAATTAGGTCCCCAACGTGTACTAAAACATCCTCAACCACACCCTCAGGAAGGGTATTAGATTTGTCAGTTAATTGAATTATAACACTAGTTTCTTTCAAAGGTCCTAGTGCTAAAGATGCATAAAAAGAGTATAGCATGACATTAATAGATGCTCCTAGATCTAGCATGGCCTTCTCAAATATATTGTTGCCTATAGAGCAAAGAATAGAAAACATCTAGGTCCTTGCATTTTGTAGGCAATTTTCTCTTAATAATTGCATAAACATGCTCACCTACTTTTACTTTCTCAACTCCTTTCAACTTCTGCTTCCTCTGTTGTGTGTGTAATTCCCTTTTAAAAGTGGCATAGCGAGGTTCCTGACTGATTGCATCTAAAATAGGAAGATTCACCTCACACTTTCTAAAGGTATCATATAATTCAGAAGTTTTCTCATTCATCTTATTTTCCTTTAGAGCTTCAGGAAAGGGAGGTGTATATTTATATTCAAATAAATATGCAGACTTAAATTTTGGATGCCTGTCATGGTTGCATTATTCTTTTCTTCCTCTTGCTCAGTTAATGCATGTATCTCTTGCATTGGGATCTCAACTTCTTTATCACCTTGTAGCATGATTGCACTCACATTTTCCCTTGGGTTTACCACAATTTGAGAAGGTAACTTACCTGAATTTTGAGCCTTTAATCTGCTAACTATGGTTGCTAATTGGCCTATCTGATTTTCCAAGCTTTGAATACTAGCTCTTGTCTCTTGCTGAAATTGTTGAGTGTTATGTACAAGAGATTTAACAATGTCTTCTCAAGAAGTACTTACCTGGGAATCATGAGATGTATTCTATCTAGGATAATAGGCCTATTGAGGATGCTGAAAATTTTGTTCTGTAGGTCTATTTTGGGTATTACCATACCTAAAATTGAGATGACCCTTCCATCTAAGATTATATGTCTTAGCATAAGGATCATACCTCTTTGGTTGGCCAGGGAACCCTCCCACAACATTAGCTTGTTTTGTGGATTCCTCTTGAAGTGTAGGGAACATATCAGTTGGGTGCCCCTTTGCTGAACATATTCCAAAGATTTTCACTTGTTGCGGTGTACCTGTAACAATTTAGCGTACAAAAGATGTCAGTTCAGATATCTATTGCTAAAGGATAGAATTACTTACCTCATGGGTGTAACATACTTAATTTCGTTTCTTTTATTAATAAAGATACATAAATATTTAATTAAGGAAATAAATTTTAATAGACAATTTTTTAGATATCTAAGGAAATATAATCCTTAGAAATTCTTCACCTTACATGTATGCATAGAAATGTTCTAACATTAATGGAATAGGTAAAGAGAGAAAACATAAGAGGAAATATTAGAAATAAACATGCTAAAGAAAGGTGAAATTCTTGGGTAAGGAAGATAAATTTTTGTGGAGTAAGTAAAGGTCTTAAAATTTCGAGAAGATTGGATTAGGGTAATTTTTCCTAATTTAAGAGCTAAAGTTACTAAGTTTAGTATCTCCACCCATAAATTGGGCTTTCACCTATAGACACTTCATATAGAGTTTTTCTACTTCACATGAATTTTCAGCAAGCCAATAGGATAGCACAAGGAAGAAATAAAACATAGACTTAGACTAAGATATAGAAATTAGACCGGTAGCCCAAAAATCATGAAACTGTGACCAAGCCCATTATGAAAGGTAGAATTTTAACCAAAGTAAAGAAAATGGGCAACAATGAGCCCAAACCCAAGAAGAAAAATAAAAATAAAAATAAAGTGATGAAATAATGATGTAATCAAGATTAGGTGACATGGCATTAAGACAAAAATTTAGCAAGTGTTGTGATATCCTACATTCATAATTTTAGCAAGTGGTATGATAATACATGGCATTAGGACAAAACATCTATATCCTAGACTCATAATTTTAGCAAGTGGGTAATAATGCATAGAATTATGACAAAACATCCTTATCCTACACAAATAATTTTAGCTAAGCAAGGAAGATTCAAGGGTTGGAAATTTCTCACCTAAAAAGGCAAACCTATCATACTTGATTAAGACAAGAAAAAGGAAATGAATCTCTAAATCAAAGGGACCCTATCCCTTATATTAAGAACATATTATCATAATTTTCAAAATACAAATTTCCTTTTCCTCTGCATATCTTGACTAAGGAAGAGGAAGACAAGAACATGAGTTGTTTGTTTTCCAAAAACATCAACTAAGTGCATCCTAATTGTTATAAGGTAGACCTATGATCATGAAAGGTTAATTATTTGATAGTCTATTTAAGCAAAACCCACCCTTATAACATTATAATTTCGTCCAAGTGAGGGAGAGGAAAAAATATAAGCAAGGTAGAGTGAGGAAAAGAGAGGAAGAAAGGAAGAAAGAGGAAGGAGAAGTCTAGAAGACTAAGTGCTCAAGGTAAATTTAACAATATTTCTTTTTGAAGAAAAGTTTTGAAATTTACAACATCTATGTGGGATTTTGACCTTAGAACTTTGATTATTGGTCATAAATTTTGCTATATTATGTTACATATTATGTATGTTTGAATACTTAGGCTAGTGTAGATAGTTCTGCATTGGTATGGCTATGGGTGGCAAGATTTTAAGCTTCTATTTTTTAAAATTCTGGGAAGAATCGTAAGGAATTTAAACAAATGGTTAACATGAAAAATGTAGATCTATATCTCAAGGAGTTTTAGCCACTGGAATCACTCAATATGGAGTCCATATAAGGTAGATATGGTCCGATTAGTAAGTAGTGTTCAGAAAATGGTTAATCAGGGAAGAATATATTAGGATAGCTTCTGTGTTTAAAGTTTTGGGAATATTCTGTAGGGAATTAAAATAAATGGTTAACATAAAAATTATAGCTATATGTCTCATGGATGTTTATCCACTAGAATCACTTAATTTAGAATTATTATGAGGGAGATATGGATAGATTAGTAAGTAGAGGTTAGAACCTACTCAAGAAGAAATAACCTGTACCTTGAGGGAGTAATATCACCATGAGTACTTACTTTTTAACTAAACTATTCAACATAATAGTTTTAGATAATAGTTTTATCTTTAAATTGACACTAAGATCACCTAAATCGGAGTTGCAATGAGGGAGTTATCCTTCAATTAGTGAGAGAAGGTCAGACAGGATGAAAACCTACATCAGTAAATAACACAACCTAGAACATAGCTGTGTTTCAAGGCACGGCCAGGCCGTGTTCTTTGCTAGAAATGGAATTTTCAAGCCTAAAGCATGGCTGTTTTATAGTAAATGACCAAGCCATGTTATAGGATATGTTTAGGCCGATTCAAAAGCTGGTAAAACTTATTTTCAACATTTTGTTTACCCTAAATGAACCTAATTACCTATAGGATATTAGTATAAACCAATTTGATGAAGAATGCTGTATTAAATTTGTGAGAACATGTGTTGAAAATGATATAAGTAGGAGAAAAGTGACTAAAGGCCATGCATAAAGAAAATGAAGAGATAAATATAATGTTTAAAAAAGAATAATCTTATAAATGAAAAAAAATAAATTATTAGTATATGCCATAGCCATTGCCATTGCATGACCTTCTTTCCATACTAAGTGTGTAATTTTGACATGAAAATATTTTGATGAAACATTATGGTGTGTGAGTATAATGAACATACTTGTTATTGAAATCATATTTTTGGCTATTAATGTGAAAAGAAAAAAAATAAGCACGGTCACATGGCGATTCGTGTGGTGCACTAGTAGGGGACGCCCAACCAACGGTTATGATTATGTTAATGAGAAAAGAAAGAAAAAGTGTGCCATGTTGGATAGAGCGAGAAAAGCCCGTACCAGAGAGTAGAAAATACTCACCCTGACCAGGGTAGCTTGATATGAGAATAAATTGATAGTCATCATATAATATTCTAAAAATAGTTAATCCTGTCATACATGTCATTACTGTATGATTTTCATGTGCATAGATAAAGTGCATTCATGTGACCAAAGATATTTACTGTAGTTTATACAGATGAACATGACGTGATGAGGTATGTTGATGATGATTTATTGTTGAACTTATTGGGATTTAATTCTCACTATATTTCCATGTCATGTTCAGAAAATTAGTTATGCAAATTTTTCTATGGCTCTGGCTTTTAGTGCACATTGGATCGAGTTACTCTATGATGGGAAGATCCCAGAAACAAATAAAATGTTTGTGGTCGAGTTGGCTTAGATCTCGGTGAACGTGCAACTACCCGCACCTATATCTCAAGAATTGGTCAACCAGAATAAATAAGATGTAGATATTTATGTGTTTGATATGTTATACGTACGTTTTGATTAATGATGTGTATGTGAACTCTATATTATATAATAATAATAAATAAATAAAAGTTGTTACAATGGGCATGTTGAACTAGAGCATCATACCTAACACCAAATTGTTGGGGAATTGGCAACCATGTTTGATATCAGGATTCTGGCTGCTTTAAGAGGCTTATCTACTTGTGCTCCTCCACTAGCTCCATCTATCATGCTGCTGTCTCCCTGCAAAAGACCTTCATAAAAATATTGGATCAGTAGTTGCCCACTAATTTAATGATGTGGGCAGCTTGCACAAAATTTTTTAAACCTCTCCAAATACTCATAAAGTGTCTCTCCATATAGTTGCCTAATGCCACATATTTCCTTTCTTATATTTACGACTCTAGATGCAGGAAAATATCTCTCTAAAACAATTTATTCATCTTATTCTAAGTAGTAATAGTTCCAGATGGTAAATAATATAGCCAATATTTGCTTCATGAATGTAGTAATGAAAACTTTATTCAAAATCTAATTCAGCAGTAGATTAAAACATACAATATACCAGTAGGCTTCCTAACAATCATATGAATAATCATTGAGAAAAGAAGAGCATATGAATAATCAATACTCAATTAAGATTGAAATAATAAAATAAAATCAAAATCTCACAATACATGATGATCTTTTGAGATTTTAATCTTCCTCTACCAACTAAAAATAAATCAGCCGCACAAGGATCTAAGAAAAGCTAAATAATAATTAAATAAGGTAATTAAGAGATTGAATGATTGAATTGATGTCCTTTGATGCTTGCTTTCTCTCCTTTTTATAGATTGGCTACTCCTCAATGAAGTAGGGTTGTTTCCATGTCAAATCTTGGTCCATCGAGCTTCATATCGAGTTAAAAAACCCTAAAAATCACGATCTCAGCATTCTGGTGCAGCGGCAAGTGCTGAAGCACTTCAAAATTTGACAAACGGGGTGCCACGGCACCTGAGCTAGCACTGGGGCATTCTGGTTTTGAAACTCGAGCGCCGCAACCCGTAGTGCTTCTAGGCAGCCAATGCCACAGCGCGCTTGGGAGCGCTGCGGCCCTCTGAATCTGTAATGACACAGCGCCGCAGCATCCAGAAAATCCCAAAATTTGCCAAAGTGCCAAACAAGAAAGTTGTACCTATAAGTTTTTTCTTTCCATAGCCATTGGAATCACCTTAATTAGATTTAAATTGAAGGAGATATGCCAACATTAGTGACCAAAGGTCAGGATTCATCCTACTACACTGTGATTCTAATTTGTGAGCTCTATAATGCTATACAATAGCCCAAATTTGACATAGTATTCAACATAAAAGTTGTAGATAATTATTTTAGATTTTCACAGCCAGTTGAAGCACTTTGATTGGAGTTCATATGAGGGAGATATATTCTAAACAGTGCTGAAGGGTCTAGAATAACTACAATTTAGCATTTTTCCATGAATTTCTTATATTTTTCTTCTCTTTTCTTCTTCCTTTGTTCTTACAACACAAAACACAAAACTAAGCTAATTCCTAATCATATTTTACTTAAATCAAACAAAACATAAGTTTAAAGGTTTTAATATCATGCTTAATTAAGATCATATCAGTAGCTTAATATGAAAATAAGTTGATAGCCATCATATAATATTCTGAAAATAGTTATTCATGTCATACATGTCATTACTGTATGATTTTCATGTGCGTAGATAAAGTGCATTCATGTGACCTAAGATATTTACTGTAGCTTATACAGATGAACATCATATGATGATCTATATTAATGATAATTATGATTTATTGTTGAACCTACAAGTATTTAATTCTCGCTATATTTCCATATCATGTTCAAAGGACCAGATATGTAGATATTCTATATGACCGATTTTTAGCGTACTGGTGCGCACTGTCGCAGGTACACCCAAAATGCTACCTTATCTCAAAACTAACCTATAGTAGTGGGAGTAAGGGTCGATCCCATAGAGACTGGAATTACCTTATGTGATTGAGAAAGGGGGATTGATAATTGCAAATAAAACTAAGTGAACAATAACTAAAGTAATTAAGAGAGAGTGATTAATGATAAAAACGTTGGTTTCAGTTGATATCCACCGTCAAGGGATTACATTGATCATTGACTGTATAATCAATCTGTAATTGAATATCTATCATTAGGGTTCTAACCCTGTTTCTCCTTAAGTCTAGTAAATTAATGACAATCGCACTAATTAAACCCTAATTAACAAGTAATCCTTTAGCACATCGGTAAAACATAACTTGTTAACTGCATGAAAAACTAGAGAAACTGACAGAGTTAAACAAATATAAACACATCGGCTATATCTAATTTAGTTAATCATTCATCATCGGTTCAATGATTTATAATCCAAAATCCTCAAACCTATTTTCCTCATGAATCACAGAATTGAAGACTTTATTCAAAACACAATTCAACGGTAGATTAAGACAGACAATATACTAGTAGGCCTCCTAGCAATCATATGAATAATCATTAAGAAGAAGAACAGATGAATAATCAATACTCAAATCAAATTGAAATAATAAAATCAAATCCACATCTTACAATGTATAAAAATCCCTTGAGGTTTCAACCTACCTCAACCAACTAAAAAGAACTAGCCACGCAAGGCCATAAGAAAATCTAAAGAAGAATTAAAGAACTTGGATGAAGAATTGGATGCCTTCTCTGCTTGCTTTTCTCTCTTTTTATAGATTCCCCCCTCTTAATTGAAGTAGGAATGTATTTAGGTCAAATCCCAGTCTATCGGCCTTCAATTTGAGTGAAAAAGACCTAAAATCACGAAATCAGCAAGTCTTTACGGCAGCGGGCACCACGGCGCTACGAAAAATATGTCACAGGGCGTCACGACGCCCTCAGTCAGTGCTGTGGCGCTCTATGGTTCCTGGGGAGGGGCACCGCGGCGCCTATGACCAGCGTCGCGGCGTTACGAACTAGCCATGACGGGCCGCCGCGGTGCTCACTTTCTAGTGCTGCGGTGCCCAGAGAACTCTAGATTTTACTGAAGTGCCAAACATGAAAGTTGTAGCTCTATGTTTCTTCTTTCCATAGCCGCTGGAATCACCTCGATCGGAGCTCAAATGAATGAGATATGCCGCCATTAGTGATGAAAGGTCAGACATAAGCATTTTTCATGATTTTCTCTTTATTTTTCTCTTCTTTTCTTCTTTATTATTCCTAAAACATAAAACACAAAAATTAATTAAATCCTATTTATTTACTATTTAAATAAAATAAAAAGTAACATAAAATATGCTAAATACATGCTTGATTTATAGCATGTCAAATACCCCCAAACTTACTCTTTTGCTTGTCCTCAAGCAAATTAATTTATGTGAACAATATTCAATAAATAAGATGAGTGAAAGACTTACCAATATGTAGCCTCATAGTGAAAATTGTATGCTCTTAAAGAAATTTCAGAAAACTTAATGACTATGTGCAATATTCAATTCAAATGCAATTCAGAATTAATTTTCTAGAGCCCTGAGTGTGTGTGTGTCTTTGAGCAGCTCAACCATCTTTCATTCAAATGAGTTTATATATCTCAAGAAATCAGGTATGGATCTCTTTGTAGGATTTCCATATGCTTATTTTTCATGCTACTCTCCACTAATGTAGGTCAAAACTACTTTTTAGGATTAAAAGGACTTTATTTAGCTTGTAATGTGGCCAGGGTATAAGGTGGGATAAAGGATATAAATGTAAGTTCAATCACCTAGAACCACATGATTAAATATGATCTCTTGAGATCTTTGCTTTTCTTTTCTTTCTCTTTTTTTTTTCAATAATAATTTTGGGGAAATTTTCTCCCCACACTCCTTTTCTTACTTCAATTTAATCCATCAATTTCCTCTTTTTCTTTCACCCACAACATTTGTTCTTATACTTTTTGGATTTCCACCCTTCCACCCTTTTTGTAAATAAAGCTCTACAATACAAATAAATAGCAAAATAATCATGGAGTGAGTGAATAGGATAAAGAAAAATAAGGATATTCATACAAATTTTTGCTTTAGGCTCATTTGTGGTTTTTAGAAGGAAGAGTTCATTAAGCTCAAAATAGATGTACTAAGGATATTTCATTGTTTAGGTTAGGCTAGAAAGGCTCAATCTATCCAATAATGCCTAAATCATCTCCTAAAAAAATAGTATTAACCTAGGATTTCGCCTCAAGCAGCATTCAAATAAGTTCTAGAATCCTGTTGAGATCATGAAATATTTTTGAATTATATAAACCTTCTGTAAGTAAAAGATAAAATTGAATGCCCAAAGTTATTGTGCAAAATAGTTTCAGGATTCTAAAAAATGGGTAATAAATTGCAAATAAATTAAAATTACACATAATTATGATTTTCCCACATTTCTCAAGAGCGATTAGCAATTTAAACATTTATATCATTGGCTATTGGTTTCACTAACACACTCATAAATTGAAATTTTGTTCACATGCTCACCTCATGACAGGATTAAAAGTGCACATATCATAAAATTATAGTTATGCATCAAAGTAGGAAAGTACATAAGTGTATGATTTATTATACAGTCATCCAGCTGAATCATAAAGTGACCCCCCACACTTAAAAACATACATTGTCTCCAATGTAAGAATATAAAAGAGAATATAATAGGGACAAGTAATAATATAAGGAGGGGTTCAGTGAAACTTCCCTGATTAATTGTCGCCATCCATCTCATCATGCTCGGGGTCAGGCCTAAAGGGTGGTGTAGGAGGCGCTGGGAAAGCAATTGGGAGGTTCATGGCATGAGCTAACTGGCTAAAACATGCATGATGATGATGTGCAATAGAGTACTGGTAGAGGGCCGAATCGTTCATTTGATGGCTCAGACACTCTGTGTGCTTCCATAAATCTTCAATGGTATGCTGGGATAGTGGTGGAGCTGAGCTGTTGCCCGGTTCCTCTGTAGGTATTGGCTGAATCCCTAGCTCCTCCTCTACTGCTTCTTCATAGCCTTTGTATTTTTGTATGTTTGCATAGGAAATAGGTCTCATTTGGTGGATGAAAGCCTTAGTGGAATCCTAGCTTACTCCCACCTTCTGACATATACTAGTAATTAAACTAGGGACAAAGAGGGATCTGCCTCTAGCACTAATACAGCTGAGCATCTGCCTATGAATAATATTGCCTACATCAATAGAAAGGCCCTTTAGTATTGCATAAAGCAGAATGGCCCTGTCCCTCCTGACTTGACTTATGTTGAAGCTGGGCATGAATCTTGCGGACACAAAATAGTACCATGCTTTAGCCACTTTATTCATATCAGCCCTAGCAATGTATACCGGTTGGCCATTGCTATCCAATTTCTAAGAGGCTTCCCCTATAGCAAAGAGTGCATATAATGTCTTCAAAGTCAATGTATTATTGAAGAAGCGCTGTATATTCATCATCCTCAATATCAGGCAGTGAATAGAATTCATTAATGGCATACAGAGTGAATGGCACCATCTTGCCTCTAACCCGTGCTTTATGACATTCGTGAACTGTAGCATTGGAGTAGTACTCCTGTACCACGGGAATAACTCTTGGTTCTGGGTTCCTGCAGAAAATCTCCCAATGCCTATGGAGGATATTGTCTCTATGAGGTAGCCCCTCGGTGATCATAAATCCACGTTCTGAAACGATAGGCTTATGCACCACCACTTTGATGTGGTGTTGATAAACCTCTTCAGTCACAAATGCCACAGTGTCAAATGCTGGAGGGTCCTCAGCTCTAGTCTTCCTTTTTGAGATACTCAACATAGAAGTTTTTGGAGCCATTTGCTTGGAAAGTTCACTAAGGCATTTTATCGAACACCTTGTGGGCACTCTTAAAAACTTGGAAGAATGAATGGTTGATTCTCAAGTAGAAGTCCCAATTCAGTGCAGACCAATAGCAATTAAGTAGGGGAATCAATTGCAGCAGGAAAAATGAAGAGAACCGTACCCAATGTAGCTTGAATGGTGGCTAGAGATTGCAAGATCAAATATGCCTTTAAACCCTAGAAAATTGTCTTGGAATCTAACTCAAATGCTGAAAGGGGTGTATAATCCTGCAAAAGAAGATGAAAAATCATGTAATGTATGCAAGATAACATAATGGGAGGTGGGTATGGTTGATTTAAGGCAAGAAAGCGGATTTGGAGGTGAAGAGGATGCAAAATCGGAGGGGGAAGACGAAGAGGGCACGCGACCCTCTTATAGAGAGCGCCGCGGTGCTCTCTGCTGCAACGCGGAGCACCGCGGCGCTCACCCAGTCTGGGCGATGAGCGTCGCAGCGCTCGGTTTGAGCGCTGCGACGCATGTTCGTCCACAATTCTGCAAAATATATTTTTTTTTATAAAGAAAAATTAAACTATGAATAGAAAAAAAAAATAAGAAGAAGAAGAATGGTTGTTGGGTTGCCTCCCAACCAGCGCCTTTGTTTTACGTCGTTGGCTCGACATAAACTAAAAAAAATCAAGGAGGGTCTTGAAGAGTTGTCCATTGTGATAGCTCTTATTGAAATCCTTCATAGTAAGGTTGACATGCTTTAAATTAAGCATGTATTTAGCATATTTTATGTTTCTTTTTATTTTATTTAAATGATAAATAGATAGGTTTTAATTAAATTGTGTGTTTTATGTTTTTAGGAATAATAAAGAAGAAAAGAAGAGAAAAATAGAAGAAAATCATGAAAAATGCTGATTTCTGACCTTTCGTCACTAATGGAAGCATATCTCACTCATTTGAGCTCCGATTGAGTTGATTCCAGCGGCTATAGAAAGAAGAAACATAGAGCTACAACTTTCGTGTTCGACACTTTAGCAAAATCCGGCGTTTTCTAGGCGCCGCGGCGCTCACAATACAGCGCCGCGGCGGCCCGTCATGGATGTCTCGTAGCGCCGCGGCGCTGGTTGTTGGCGCCGCGGCGCCCTTGCCCCAGAACCATGAGCGCCGCGGCGCTGCATGGGTACGCCGCGGTGCCCGTGTACGAAGAATGGAGCGCCGCGGCGCTGCATGGTGCGCCGCGGCACACCGTGGATGAAGCTTCGCAGCACCGCGGCGCTGAACTTATGCGCCGCGGCGCCGCCGCTCCGGAAGTCGCGAGTTTAGAGTTTTTTCACCTGATTTGAAGCCTAATTGATGGAGATTTGACCTAAAAACTTTCCTACTTCGACTAGGAGGGTTTAATCTATAAAAAGGAAGGGAAGTAAGCAGAGAGGGAATCCATTCATTCAGCAAAGAATTCATTCAAGTTCTCAACTCTTTTCTTTACTTTTTGTTTAGTTTTCTATGGCCCTGCGCGGCTAATTTTCTTTAGTTGGTTGAGGGAGATTGAAACCTCAAGGGATTTGATGTCATTGTGAGATACGAATTTGATTTCATTGCATTCAATCTTAACCGGGTATTGTTTATTCATCTGTTCTTATTTTCTTAATATTATGCATGTGATTGCTAGGAGGCCTACTAGTATATTGTATGTGTAGCTGCTGAATTAGGTTTTGAACAAAGCTTTTATTACTTGATTCGTGAAGCAAATAGGATTAAGGATTTTGGATTATAAATCGTTAATCCTATGATGAATATCAACTAAATTGAATATAACCGATGTGCTTGTATTCGTTTAGCTCTATTAGTTTCTCTTGTTCTTCATGCGGTTAATAAGTGATGCTTTACCGATGTGTTAAAGGATTGCTCGTTAATTAGAGTATAATTAGTGCGATTGTCATTAATTTACTAGGCTTAAGGAGGAACTGGGATAGAATCCCAATGATAGATATTTGGTTTAGGATTGATAATTTTGTCAATGATCAATGCAATCCCTTGATGGTGAATATCGACTGAAACCAACGCTTTTCTCATTAATCACTTTCTCTCAATTATTTTTGCTATTGTTTACTTAATTTTAATTGCAACTCTCAATCCCCCCTTTCTGAATCACATAAGGTAATTCCAGTCTCTGTGGGATCGACCCTTACTCCCACTACTACAGGTTAGTGTTGAGGTAAGGTTTTAATTTGGGCGTGCCTGCGACAGTGCGCACCAAAGGTTTAAGCCTATGCCCGTTGACTTTGAAGCTATTCTAGTTATCCATGCTTTTTATTTCAACTGCACCATGGGGAAAAATATCAGTAACAATAAATGGTCCCTCCCATCTAGAACGAAATTTACCTGGAAACAATCAGAGCCTAGAATTATAGAGGAGGACTTTCTGTCCTTTGGTAAACTCCTTGCGTGAAATCATACGATCATGTAGGAGTTTAGTTTTGTCCTTATAAATATTTGCATTTTCGTAGGCCTCGTTTCTAATTTCCTCTAATTCCTGAAGTTGTAATTTCCTGCATTCTCCACTTTCTTCCACATTCATGTTAAATTTCTTTATAGCCCAAAATGCTTTATGTTCCAATTCAACTGGAAGATGACAAGTTTTTCCAAATACTAACCTGTATGGAGACATACCAATTGGAGTCTTATAGGCTGTTCTGTATGCCCATAGAGCATCATCTAATCTGAGACTCCAATCCCTGCGGTTGTGATTTATTGTCTTACTAATGATATTTTTGATTTCTCTGTTGGATACCTCAGCTTGCCCATTGGTCTGGGGGTGATATGCAGTTGACAATTTATGAGTGACATTATATTTCTTTTATAGGGCTTCGATAGTCCTATTGCAAAAATGTGTTCCCCTGTCACTTATCAAAGCTCTTGGAATTCCAAATCTTGAGAAGATATGAGATTTAATGAAATCTGCAACCACTTTAGAATCATCAGTCCTAGTAGGTTTAGCTTTTACCCACTTTGAGACATAATCCACAGCCAACAAAATATAATTATATCTAGCTGACAAAGGAAAAGGTCCCATGAAATCAATGCCCCAAACATCAAAAATTTCACAAAACAATACTGGTGTTTGAGGCATCTCATTTTTCCTGGAGATATTACCTATTTTTTGACAGTTTGTACATGACTTACAAAAGTGGTATGAATCTTTGAATATGGTAGGCCAATAAAAACCGCAATCTAATACTTTCTTTGCTGTCTTTTTTGCTCCAAAATGTCCACCACATGCATAAGAATGGCAGAAGGTTAGAATGGATAAAACTTCAGAATTAAGAATACACATTCTTATAATTTGATCTGAGCATTGCTTCCAAAGGTAAGGATCATCCCATATGTAGTATTTGGCATCACTCTTGATCCTATTTTTAGCTGCCCTGGTCAAAAGAGGAGGTAACTGATTAGTAGCCAGATAATTTACAATATTTGCATACCATGGCATATGAATTGAAACTGAAAATAAATTTTCATCTGGGAATGATTCTTCAATTTTCAATTTTTCTTCCACATGTGTCAGGCAGCTTAGGTGATCTGCTACATTGTTTTCAGACCCTTTCTTCTCTCTAATCTCTAAATCAAATTCTATAAGCAGTAGCACCCATCTGATTATCCTAGGTTTAGCCTCCTTTTTCATCACCAAATACCTCAAAGCTGCATGATCAGTGAAAACAATAATTTTAGTGCATATTAAATATGATCTAAATTTTTCTAATGCAAAGACTACAACTAAGAGTTCTTTTTTAGTGGTGGTATAGTTTTTTTGGGCATCATTCAGTATTCTGGAGGCATAATATATCACATGGGATGTGTTTCTAATCCTTTGGCCTAGTACTGCTCCAACTGCATGGTCACTGGCATCACACATAATTTCAAAAGGGATGTTCCAGTCTGGTGCTTGGATGATTGGAGCTGAAATCAAGGACTTTTTCAATTTGTCAAAAGCTTCCCTGCATTCTCCATCAAATTCAAAAAGACATCCTTCTGAAGCAATTTGCACAAAGGTGCTGCTTTCTTAGAAAATTCCTTTATGAATATCCTATAAAAACCTGCATGGCCAAGAAAAGAACGAACTTCCCGCACACAAGTTAGATAAGGTAGAGTTTGTATAATATCAATCTTTGCTTTATCTACCTCTATTCCTCTTTTTGATACAACATGGCCTAAAACTATACCTTGTTCAACCATAAAATGACACTTTTCAGAATTTAAAACAAGGTTAGTTTCTTGACATCTTTTCAAAATTAGTGAAAGGTAATGCAAACAATCATCGAATGAATTCCCATAAACTGAAAAATCATCCATAAATACCTCAATAAATTTTTGAAGGTAATATGAGAATATGCTAACCATACACCTTTGAAAAGTAGCAGGGGCATTACAAAACCCAAATGGCATGTGCCTATATGCGAATGTCCCAAATGGACAAGTGAAGGTTGTCTTTTCCTGGTCTTCAAGAGCAATTGCAATTTGGAAATAGCCTGAATAACCATCAAGAAAACAGTAGTAAGGTTTACCAAATAATCTTTCAAGCATTTGATCAATAAAAGGTAAAGGAAAATGATCTTTTCGGGTTACAAAATTTAATTTTCTATAATCTATACAAACCCTCCACCCATTTTGAATCTGGGTGGGTACCAATTCCTCCTTTTGATTTTTTATCACAATTATTCCTGTTTTCTTGGGAACCACTTGCACTGGGCTCACCCAATGACTGTCTGAAATAGGGTATATTACCCCAACCTCCAACAATTTAAGAATTTCTTTCTTCACTACATCCATCATATGTGGATTTAGCCTTCTTTGGGGCTGTCTAGATGGTTTAGCTCCTTCTTCCATCAATATTCGGTGCATACATGTAGAAGGGCTTATTCCCTTAAGATCAGCTATGGTCCAACCTATTACAGTTTTGTGTTCTTTAAGAACTTGGATTAGTTTTTCCTCTTGATCGTTTTCAAGTTTGTTGGAGATAATAACAGGAAGTGTTTCTCCCTCTCCCAAGAATACATATTTAAGGTGATCAGGGAGTGGCTTCAATTCAGGAGTAGGAGCCTGCACAACAGAAGGTAGAAGAGAAGTATCAGAAATTGGTAATTCTATATAAGAAACATTACCTGTTGGTGGTTCTTCTGGAAAACCATTCAATGCAGCCAGTTCCTTTTTTGTTTCTTCATCCAATTCTATCTTACCATCATCCTCTTCTATGGATTTGCTCACAATCACTTCCAATTTATCCTGTTCATCTAATTCAAATACATCATATGCTAGGGAATCAAAGATATCTATAGAATAAACAGGAGTATCATCACCTGGATGTTTCATGGCTTTATACATATTAAAATTTATTACTTCACCATCAAATTCCATAGTGAGTGTGCCATTGTGAACATCTATCTTGGTTTTTGAGGTTTTAAAAAATGGTCTCCCTAATAATATTGGGGATGTAAAATCCCCATTTTCCATGTCTAGTACATAAAAGTCTGTAGGGAAAACCAAATCATCTACCTATACCAAAACATCCTCAATTACTCCCTTAGGGTATGCAGTGGACCTGTCAGCTAATTGAATGACCACATTAGTAGAGTTCAATGGTCCTAATTTCAAGGAAGCATATATAGAATATGGCATGACATTTATGGAGGCTCCTAAATCCAACATAGCTTTTTCAACATGAGTATCCCCAATTTTACATGGAATAGTAAACATACCTGGATCCTTACATTTAGTGGGGAGTTTTGTTTGTATCATGGCAAATACGTTCTGACTCATTTGAACCTTTTCAAACCCCTTCAATTTTTGCTTTCTTTTTTGAGTGCATAATTCGTTCAAGAACTTTGCATATCTTGGTACCACTTCATAAAGATATCATACAATTCATAAGTTTTCTCATTTAGTCTATTCTCTTTAAGAGCTTCTGGAAAAGGAGGCACCACTTCATAATTTAAATTAGAAGGAGACTTACCTATAGGTGCTTCATTCTCCTTAATTGATTTTTCAGTTTTCTTAGGAGAAGAAGGTATTGGTGGGCTTTCAATTTCCTTACCATTCCTTAAAACAATTGCACTAGCATTTTCTTTAGGATTCACCACAGTTTGAGAAGCTAACTTACCTGAGTTCTGAGCATCTAATCGACTCACTGTAGTTGCTAACTGACCTATTTGAGTTGTCAGATTCTGAATGCTAGCTCTTGTCTCTTACTGAAATTGATGAGAATTATGTACAAGATTTTTCACAATATCTTCCAACAGATTACTTACCTGTTGATCCTGGGATGCATTTTGTCTAGGATAATAAGATTGCTGATTTTGTTGAAAATTTTGTCCTACAGGCCTATTTTGTGCATTCGTATATCTGAAATTGGGATGATCATTCCATCCAGGATTGTATGTATTAGCATATGGATCATACCTTTTTGGTTGGCCAGGAAAACCTCCTACAGCATTCGCTTGTTCTGTGGATTTCTCTTGAAGTGTAGGACACATGTCAGTTGGGTGCCCTGTGGCTGAGCATATTCCACATACTTTAACTTGCTGTAGTGTACCTGTAGCCATTTGGCGCACAAGAGAAGTAAGTTTAGATATTTGATTCTGAAGAGAAGTAGTACTTACCTCATGGGCATGCCTAATAGGAGGATCATGCCTAACGCCAAATTGTTGTCAATTGGTAGCCATATTTGATATCAGGATTTTGGCTGCCTCAGGAGTTTTATCTACTAGTGCTCCTCAACTAGCTGCATCTATCATGCTCCTATCTCCCTGCAAAAGACCTTCATAAAAATATTGGATTAGTAGCTGCTCACTAATCTGATGATGTGGGTAGCTTGCACAAAGTTTCTTAAACCTTTCCCAATATTCATAAAGCGTTTCACCATGCAATTGCCTAATGCCGCATATTTCTTTCCTAATAGTAGCGGCTCTAGATGCAGGAAAATAACGTTCTAAAAACATTCTCTTCATCTCATTCCAGGTAGTGATAGCACCAGAGGGCAAATAATACAACCAATCTTTGGCTGAATCTTTTAAGGAAAAAGGAAAAGCCCTGAGTTTTATTTATTCCTTAGTTACTCCAGGGGGCTTCATACTGGTACATACCACATGGAACTCCTTTAAATATTTATGCTGGTCTTCACCTACAAGACCATGAAAACTTGGTAAGAGATGAATTAATCCAGATTTCAACTCAAAATTAACATTGTCATCAAGATTAGGAAAAGTGATGCATAAGCGTTGCTGATGCAAATCAGGAGCTGCAAGCTCCTTCAGAGTGGGGTGTCTGGCCATGATCAATTCCTCCCTATCCTGATCAACGTCTTCTTGAATTTCTCTTCTATGCCTGTATACTGATTTTCCAATATCTAGATTAAACTGTAAATCTTGAGAATGAAAAGAACGAGTTACAGGCATAAATAAAAAAAATCACAAAAAGTAATGACGCAGTCCCCGGCAACGACGCCAAAATTTGGTGCGCACTGTCACAGGTACACCCAAATTGATACCTTACCTCAAAACTAACCTGTAGTAGTGGGAGTAAGGGTCGATCCCACAAAGAATGGAATTACCTTATGTGATTGAGAAATGGGGGATTGATAATTGCAAATAAAACTAAGTGGACAATAACTAAAGTAATTAAGAGAGAGTGATTAATGATAAAAACGTTGGTTTCGGTTGATATCCACCGTCAAGGGATTACATTGATCATTGACAGCATAATCAATCTGTAATTGAATATCTATCATTGGGGTTCTAACCCTATTTCTCCTTAAGTCTAGTAAATTAATGACAATCGCACTAATTAAACCCTAATTAACAAGTAATCCTTTAGCACATCGGTAAAACATAACTTGTTAACCGCATGAAGAACTAGAGAAACTGACAGAGCTAAACAAATATAAACACATCGGCTATATCTAATTTAGTTAATCATTCATCATAGATTCAATGATTTATAATCCAAAATCCTCAAACCTATTTGCCTCATGAATCACAGAATTGAAGACTTTGTTCAAAACACAATTCAGCGGTAGATTAAGATAGATAATATACTAGTAGGCCTCCTAGCAATCATATGAATAATCATTAAGAAGAAGAATAGATGAATAATCAATACTCAAATCAAATTGAAATAATAAAATCAAATCCACATCTCACAATGTATAAAAATCCCTTGAGGTTTCAACCTACCTCAACCAACTAAAAAGAACTAGCCACGCAGGGCCATAAGAAAATCTAAAGAAGAATTGAAGAACTTGGATGAAGAATTGGATGCCTTCTCTGCTTGCTTTTCTCTCTTTTTATAGATTCCCCCCTCTTAATCGAAGTAGGAATGTATTTAGGTCAAATCCCAGTCCATCGGCCTTCAATTTGAGTGAAAAAGACCTAAAATCACGAAATCAGCAAGTCTGTACGGCGGCGGGTGCCGCGGTGCTACGAAAAATATGTCACAGGGCGCCGCGGCGCTCTATGGTTCCTGGGGAGGGGTGTCGCAGCGCCTATGACTTTCTCTCTATTTTTTCATGATTTTTCATGATTTTCTCTCTATTTTTCTCTTCTTTTCTTCTTTATTATTCCTAAAGCATAAAACACAAAAATTAATTAAATCTTATTTATTCACTATTTAAATAAAATAAAAAGTAACATAAAATATGATAAATATATGCTTAATTTATAGCATGTCACGTACGTTAGGTAGTGTTGGCTAAGATCCTAGTGATTATGCAACCACTCACACCTATATCCCCAGAACTGGTCAATATGGATGAATAAGATATAGACATATATGTGTTTGATTTGTATACGGATGTTGTTAATTAATGATATGTATGCGAACCCAAAATTCTATCAGTATTAATGGTATACCAAAAACTTTAATTATGCTTGGTTAATTTAATTGAATGTGATTATGAGTTAAATAGTTAAAAGTAAAGAGGTAATGACTTCAAGGGATTTTAAAAATACATATATTTGTATATATGTAAACAAAATGGAGTTGTTACACATATATCCTTAAAACACAGCAATCTGAACCATTCCCCCCGCTGCTCATATAGCACAACATCACAGGATCATGTGAGCCATTCCCCTTCTCCCCGGTACTCGCATATCTCCAAAACACAGCAATATGAGCCATTCCCCGACTCCCGCTGCTCATATAGCACAATATCACAGGATCATGTAAGTCATTCACCCCTCCCCCGCTGCTCATATAGCACAACATCACAGGATCATGTGAGCCATTCCCTCCCTCGCTACTTACATATCCCTACAACATAGCAATATAAGCCATCCCCCCTACTACTCATATCCCCAAAAACACATAGCCATGTGAGTCATTCCCCACTGAGCTACTCACTTACCTCAAAAAAACATAGCAATGATTCAACTACATTCATGACATCATGTTCACCATTTTCATCATCATATAACAAATATGTGTTAATACTTCTAACATCGTGCAACCATGTATGCATTATACATTACAAGCCTTAATGTCAACTCATTAACTCATCATTACATCATATCATCTTCCCTTTCCCTTTCATCTGCTGTCAATGTTCTTGTCCTCTTCCATCCCTTTGTAGGCATTACTGTGCTAAGTGCCCCTTTTGTCCACAACGATAACAAGTCATTTGGCTAATCAAACATGGTTTATTTCCATGTGGCCGTCCACACTTTCTACATCTATCCATCGCAACATTCGAAAGATAAAATCTAGATTCTATTGTAATGGGCCTTCCATCGCGGGTATCATTCCTCCCCCTCATGCTTTTGTCAAAGGTTGAAAACCTCCTTTTTCTCTTCTGTAGAATTCGCTTCTTCTTTTCTTCTTCTGCTACTTTTAAGTTTTTTCTCTGATAGTTGGCATTTATTGACTAAGGGAGCAAATTCTCAAATTTCCAAGGCAACTATAGTACTTCTGATCTCGGGATTCAAACCTGCCTCGAACTTCACGGCTTTCTAGGCTTCATCTGGATTATATCTCAAATAAGTTAAAAATTTGGCCAATTCCTCAAATTTAGAAATGTACTAGTCCACAGTCCTGCTACCTTGTTTAAGTTGAATAAATTTAACTTATTTTTCAACCCTCACACTGTTGAGAAAATACTTATCTAGAAAAGTGTCTCAGAACATCTGCCATGTAATCTGTCTGCCTTGATGAATCAACAACTCCCTAGCTCCCCTCCAACAATATTCAACTTCCTCTTTCAACATTTACATAGCAAAGTTAACCTTCTGCTCATTAGAGCAGTTCAAAACTTCAAAAATCTTTTCTAACTCGGTCAGCTACCTTTCAGCTACTATCGGCTCATACTCGCTTATAAAAGAAGGAGGCTATGTCCTCATAAATTCTACCCAACCATTTCCATTCCCTGCATTTCTCTAATTACCTCCAACCTTATCGTCATTGCTATTATTCTGCATATGTCAGAAGATTTGATTTGTGGCAGACACTTGGTCTCGAATCGCTGTGGCTAAATCGTGCAGTGTAGCTTCCACACTTTTCATCGAATCTCTCCTTGGTGGTGCCATTACTTACTACATTAATTAAAAGATGTCAGTCACTATTGAGGTGATCAGACTCAACAAGAATTAAATATTTTACAGTAGTCATAACACCACTCAAGTGTACAAATAGGAAACACTAGTGATTTCCTTACTGACACTATATGCTACCTTACACTACATAGCCACACACTCAATCAAGACATTTTTAAATTGATATAAGTAACCGTCCACCCCCACGGTTGACTAAGATCGACATGCTCTAATACCAACTTGTAATGACCAAGTTTATATATATATAGCAACCGACAACACATTCCAAGCAGCAAACCATACACATTTATATAAACAGCAAATGTTCAATCACCATCATATCCAAAACTACATCAGAGATTAATATTTATACATAAGCGACACTGAGTCATTTAACTACATCAACTTAACATTGAACCTTATACCGCACATCTACCCTAGGTGTAAAGGGTGAAAGAGGTGGTGCTGGCATCGGGATCTGTACAAGGAATCGCCATCCACTGGATCTCTATGATCAAGTGCAAGGAAGCAGCTAGCATATCGTTTACTCTTATCTGAGCATAACACCAACAATAATGAGAATGGAAGTTTCTAATAGGTTTAACATTAAAATCATCATACAGTAAATAAGAAAATCACAGTATTATATTCAGTTGTATAAACTACAGAAAACCTTTTCTCTTTGTATATGATAAAATAACAAGAATGTATAGCATGCTTTCATATTCGATAGACAGGTTATGCATCAATATCAGGCATGTATAATAACCAGGTATTACTTTAATACTATACTTGTATATATATATATATATATATATATATATATCTTTACAGTGCTTTCATGCAGGGTGACTGATCGTCTGTAGCCACAAGGTCAACAAATAGTGACTAAACGTCTGTAGCCACATCTCAACACTCAGTGACTAATCGTCTGTAGCTACGAGTTCAACCATATGCATTAACATGATGTAACCGTGTATACATCAAACAACTCACCTTTGTTATCATGCTTGCCATTAACAATCAACTTTTTCTCTTCATATAATCACTATGTAATAACCCCTCTATCGTCATATAATAATGTACCCATCATATTCTTTAATCATCATGACCATCATAATAGGATTATACATTAACCAAGCACATCACTAATATCATGCATATTATCATAACTACATCATTTAACAAATATGTATTAATACACTTACCATCATGTAACAAGGCATACATCATATTTTCTAATCCTCATGCATTGATATACTAACATAGGCATCAAATCAACATGCATTTCATTCATACATTGCACATATATCTCATATGCAATTCACTTACATATATCTTATACTAAAAGAATGGAATTAACACTACAATGCATCATACATATATCTCCTATGCAATTCACTTACATATGTCTCATCAATATGTAACAAATTCACTTGCATAAGTCTCATTAATATGTATTTTTATCCATACATTAAACATACATCTCATCAATATGCAATATGTGATTCAATTTCTCATAATAAAAGGATTGAATTCACACTACAATGCATCATTAGAAAGGTATTTATTTGTATTTTGATTCTCTTATAATCATCCATTCACTAGAGTTCATTTATAGCCTTCAAAAAGCAAATAGAGCATGGCCGTGCTTGAAGTTGTGCAAATTGTGCTGCAGAAATTGTAACAACTCCATTTTTTTTACATATATATATATATATATATATATATATATATATATATATATATATATATATATATATATATATATATTTAAAATCCCATGAAGTCATTACCTTTATTTAACTCATAATAACATTCAATTAATTTAACCAAGCATAATTAAGGTTTACAAATCATTAATTAACAACATCCGTACACAAATCAAATACATATATGTCTACATCTTATTCATCCATATTGACCAGTTCTGGGGATACAGGTGCGGGTGGTTGTACCTTCACCGGGTCTTAGCCAAAACACCTTATTAATTTTTGGGATCTGCCCAACATAGAGTAACTCGATCCAACGTACACTAAGAGCCAAAGCCAAAGAAAAATCTGCATAACTAGTTTTCTAAACTTGATATGGAAATATAGTGAGAATTAAATTCCAGTAGGTTCAACAATAAATCACAATTATCATCAATATAGATCATCATGTCATGTTCATCTATATAAACTACAGTAAATATCTTTAGGTCACATGAATTCACTTTTATCCATGCACATGAAAATCGTACAGTTATGACATGTATAGCATAAATAACTATTTTCATAATATCATATGATGGCTATCAACTTATTTTCATATCAAGCTACCCCGGTCAGGGTAAGTACATTTTACTCTCCGGTATAGGCTTTTCTCATTCCATCTGACATGGCACACTTTCTTTTCTTATTAACATAATCATAGCCGTTGGTAGGGCATCCCCTGTTAGTACACCACACGGACTTCCATATGACCGTGCTCATTTCTTTTCTTTCCACATTAATAGCCAAAAATATGACTTCAATAACAAGTATGTTCATTATACTCACATGCCATAATTTTTCATCAAAATATTACAAAAAATATCAGTAATCATAACATGAACATAATCATTTTAAATATCATTTTATAAAATATTTTCACGTCAAAATTACACACTTAAGATGATAAAGAGTCAATGGCAATGGCATATACTAGTCATTTATTATTCATTTATAAGATTCTTCTTATTTTTTTAAATATTTTTTTATCTCTTCATTTTCTTTATGCTTGGCCTCTAGTCACTTTCCTCCTACTTATATCATTTCCAACACATGTTCTCACAAATTTAATACGACATTCTTCTTCAATTTGGTTTCTATTATTACCCATAGTTAATGAGATTAATTTAGGGTAGAAAAATGTTGAAAATAAGTTTTACCAGCTTCCAACATGGCCTAAACATATCCTATAACACGGCTTCGCCATTTTCTGTAAAACAGCCATGCTTTAGGCTTCAAAATGCCCTTTCCAACACAGAATACGACCATGCTCTATGTTGTATTATTCCCTGATGCAGGCTTTCATCCTGCCTAACCTTCTCTCACTAATCAAAGAATAACTCTCTCATTTTAACTCTGAATTAGGTGATCTTGGTGTCTAATTAAAGATAACAAAATTATATAAAACTATTATGTTGAATATTTTAGCAAAATATTAAGGAATATTGGTGATATTACTCCCTCAATTTAAAAATTATTTCTTCTCGGGTAGGTTCTAACTTTTACTTACTAATATGACCATATCTCCCTCATATGAACTCCAAATGGAGTAATTCCAGTGGAGAAATTTCCACTAGACATATATCTATATTTTTATATTAACCAGGTATTTTAATTTCCTATAGAATTTTTCCAGAAATTCAAACACAGAAGCTCTCCTAACAGATTCTTCCCTAGTTAACCATTTTCTAACCACTGCTTACTAATCTGACCATATCTATCTCATATAGACTCCAAATTGAGTGATACCAGTGGCTAAACATCTGTGAGAAATATATCTATATTTTTCATGTTAACCATTTCTTTTAATTCCTAACCGATTCTTGCCAGAATATTAAAAATAAAGCTTCCCTAGTTACTCTGAAATCTAGTTTCCTAACCAAACCTTTTCTCAGGTTTTAGTTCATCATTTTATTATGTCCTCTTCCATTTTCTTCCTAATTTACATCTAATCATATTCCATAAATTTTTCACCACATTTAAATATACAAAATAGAAGCATAAAAATCTTAAAATTTTGCCACCCATAGCCATACCTATGCAGAACTTTCTACACCAACCTAAATATTCAAACATGCATCACTTGCAAAATCAACATGTAACATGATATAGCAACATTTATGGCCAATCATCCTGGTAACAAATATAGTAAATTTCATCAAAATTTTAGGATCAAAATCCTATATAAATGTTTCTAATTTCAAAGCTTTTCTAAAAAATATATTGTTAAACATACCTAAAGATCTCCTTAGCTCGCTTAGTGAATTCTTTTTCTTATTTCCTCTTGAAGGAAGTAGCAAGATTCCTCCCTTCTCTTAGCTTTTCTAGCAGCTCAAATAAGAGAAGGAGGGTGAGTTTTTGAACCCTAAGCATGAAGAAGAAAGATAGATTCAAGTGGAGATTAAGCTATTTTACCTTGAGTACTTAGTCCTCTAGACTTCTCCTTCCTCTTTCATCCTCTCTTCTCCTCTCTTTCTATCATTTCCTCACTCTACCTTGCTTATGTTTTTCCTCTCCCTCACTTGGACGAAATTATAATGTTATAAGGGTGGGTTTTTCTTAAATAAATTATCAAGTGGTTCACCTTTCATAACCATGGGTCTACCTTATCATAATTAGGATGCACTTGGTTGTTTTTTGGGGAAAAACAACTCATGTTCTTGTCTTCCTCTCCCTTAGTCAAGATATGCATAGCAAAAGGAGATTTGTATTTTGAAAATTGTGTTAAAATGTTCTTAAGACAAGGGGCAAGGTCCTTTTGATTTAGGGATTCATTTCCTTTTTCTTTTGTCTTAATCAAGTATGATAGGTTTTCCTTTTTAGATAGCAAATTTCTAGCCTTTGAATCTCCCTTGCTTGTCTGAAATTATTTGTGAAGGATAAGGATGTTTTGTCATAATGCCATGTATTATTACATACTTGTTGAAATTATGAATGTAGAATATAGATGTTTTGTCCTAATTCCATGTATTATTACCTACTTGTTGAAATTATGAATGTAGGATATAGATTTTTTGTCTTAATGCCATGTGACATAATCTTGATTATTATTACACTACTATTTCCTCAGATAATTATTATTTTTCCTTCTTGGATTTGTGCTCATTCTTTACCATTTTTTTTGCTTTGGCTGAAATTTTATCTTTCATGCAGGGCTTGGTCACATTTACATGGTTTGTGGGCTATCGGTCTAATTTCTATATGCTAGTCCAAGTCTATGTTTTATTTCTTTCTTGGACAATCCTATTGGCTTGCTAGAAACTCATGTGAAGTGAAAAAAAACTATATATGAAGTTTCCATAGGTGAAAGTCCAATGTATGGGTGGAAATGTTAAACTTAGGAATTCTAGCTCTTGAATTAGAAAAATTACGCTAATCCAATCTTTTTGAAATTTTAAAACCTTTACTTACTTTCCAAAAATTTATCTTCCTTACCTAAAACTTTCACCTCTCTTTAATATGTTATTTCTAATTTTTCCTATTAGGTTTTCTCTCTTTACTTATTCCCTTAATGTTAGAAACATTTTCTATGCATACACATAAGGTGAAGAATTTCTAAGGATTATATTTCCTTAGATATCTAAAAATTGTCTAATAAATATTATTTCCTTAATTAAATATTTATGTACCTTAATTAATAAAAGAAAAAAGTTAGGGATGTTACAAAAATCACAAAAATAGCCCGAAACACAGCCTGACTGTGCCTCAAAACGCGGTCGTGTTTCGCGTTGTAGACTTGTGACCTGCCTGACCATCTATCACGCTTCAGGACATAACTCACTCATTTCAACTCTGATTGAGGTGATTTTGGTGTCTAACCAAAGATAAGACAATTATCTACAACTTTTATGTTTACCACTTTAACAAATTAGAAACAAAAAAGGTGAAAAAGATGTTCAAATATAGCATCACAATTTTGTACGTTAGATCTGACCTTTCTTCCCTCATCCGATCATATCTTTTCCATTTCAAATCTAATTAAGGTGATTCTAAAGGCATTAGAAAGTTAAGAAACAAGGCTACAACTTATATGTTGAATAGATTTCCTAATTCAATATAAATCATAAAACCCAGAACCAACCATTCAGAGCATCAATTTTCACCCTTTTCAAGCCAATTTCAGCAAACACATGTATAATCTATACATCCACCCTCTCACTCTTCATAGATAAGCATAAATATGCATCATGCATCATCAAAATAGAATATTTGAAACAATTTTAGATCATTCAAAATACATGAAATTCCATGGAAAGATTAATGTTAAACCTACCATAAACTAAAGATTCTTCATATTCTCAAACCCTCCTTGGATTTCCTTCTCTTGATCAGTTCTCTCTCTTTCCTTTACCAACAAATTCCTTAGATCTTCACCTTGCTGCCTTTCTCTCTCATCTCTTTCTCTCTTCTCTTTTCCTTCTTCTTCTTTTCTCGGTCTCTCTCTTTTCTCTTCTCCCTTGATATTTTCCCCCGTTTGGTCGACTTCCTCTCCAAGTCAAGGATATGATTTGTTTAATCCAAGCTTCTTCAACAAGCCATCCCTGACCTCTTAGTCGACTTCTCCTCTAATTCAACAGAAAATATTTGTTTAATCCAAACTTCTCAAACAAGCTATTCCTTCCTTAACTAATACCCTCCAAAAAGCTAACTATTACAAGATTGCCACTCCATTAGATTGTGACTAGATCCTTAACCAAGGCCTTGTTTGGCTTCCTCAAATTCTCCAAATGCTTTAATTCCTCTTTTAGGAAGATTTCAATGGGCTTTTGGAATCATGCCCAAAACGTATCTTTAGATTATTTCTTGATGTTCGATTCTAGTCCCAAAGAATTAGAATATTACATTTTCTCCCCTTCTAGTTTTCCATTTTGCCATTTAGTCACTTTATCATTTTATAATTTCAAAGATTTCTTCAATGTTCCATTTCATTCTTGATGTCACTCCATTATTTCTTGATGTCACTTTATTAAAATCAGAGATGTTATAGTCTCTATACAAGCTAGTGTTTAGCAAGGATTGTCATTTGCCAATGGAGCTAGAGCATCGGGATTACTGGGTAGTTTAGAATTTTAATTTGAATTTGGAGTCTGCTAGTGAAAAAAGAATGCTGCAAATGAATGACTTGGATGAGTTTCACAGACAAGCATATGAGAATGCTAAGCTCTACAAAGAAAAGACAAAGCAATGGCATGACAAGAAAACATAGCCACGAGACTTTGAAGTGGGAAAGCAAGTTTTGTTGTTCAATTCCATATTGACTCTGTTCCTTGGAAAGCTTATATCTCGTTGGTATGGTCCTTTCCGCATTAACCAAGTTTTAGGAAGAAGAAAAATCTGGGAGAACATTCAAGGTAAATGGACATAGGATCAAACACTACCTTAGAGGTGATGTGAAACACCAGCACACATCAATTCAGTTATAAGAAGGATAAAAGGGAAGTAGTCGGGTTGTCGACTATAAAACAAGCGCTAATGGGAGGCAACCCATTCTTTTTCAATTTTACATTTTATTTGATAGTTGTTAAGTAGCTTGAATTTTGATTCTAATATTAGTTGTGTTAAACTATTCAGGCCAAAAGGAGCATCGGACTTGAAATTGTAGTTCATAAAACTTTGCCACAGAAATGCCGCAGTAAGAGCAGCTTCCCCTAAAGCAAAGAGTCCTCCTCTGGTAAGAAGATGAATAAAGCTGGGTCACAATAATCACTCTAGGCAGAACAAAGTGGGAAGAAGAATCTGGGCTGGAAAAGAATGGCATGAGCAATCCCGTGAATGGTTTAAAAAAAATAAAGGAGAAAATGAGAGCCTAACATTTTAAGCCCGATTGTTAAAAAAAATGGGAGAGCAGGAAAACTAAAAGGCACTCGTTATGAAGCCCCATTCTCCCTTAGCTAACTTCAGAGTGCTTGTTCAACTCCTACAGTCTATGCAACCATGCAGAAGTCCAAGAAGTCTTTGCTGTCCTTAAAGTCAAAATTTGCTCATTTGCACTCTGATAAATTCTCTATGAAAGGTTGATTTTTTATCTCTAAACATCCTTTGTCACGCCCATACTTTTAAGGGCACGTGAAATACATACTTTACAAACAGATATTTACTATAATAGGTATAATACAAGTGTTCATTATAGAAATAAATACAGATAAGTTTTCTCATGTAAACACAATATACATACCAAGTTTATAAATATTAGAGTAATAACATAAGCAAGGATCTTACCTGTGGCGTTCAGAGCATACTCTAGAGTACAAGTATAATATAAATCAAAATCTATGAGCCTTGGAAACAAAATAGGCTCACCAGAGAATATGTGTAACAACCCTTTTTTTTTCTTTTTTTTTCCTTTATTATTATACAATATTGAGTTCACATACACATCATTAATCAAAACATACATGTAACATGTCAAACACATAGATATTTACATCTTGTTTATTTTGGTTGACCAATTCCGGAGATACAGGTGCAGGTGGTTGCACCTTCACCGGGATCTGAACTAACTCGACCATAAACATCTTATTTGATTCTGAGATATGCCCAACATAAAGTAACTCGATCCAATGTGCACTAAAAGCCAGAGCCTTAGAAACAAAAGTTGCATAAATAATTTTCTGAACATGATATGGAAATATAGTGAGAATTAAATCCCAGTAAGTTCAACAATAAATCATCATCAATATAGCTCATCACGTCATGTTCAGCTGTATAAACTACAGAAAATATCTTTGGTCACATGAATGCATTATATCTATGCACATAAGAATCATACTGTAATGATATGTATGACAGAATTAACTATTTTCAAAATATCATATGATGGCCATTAACTTATTCTCATTTCAAGCTACCCCGGTCAGGGTGAGTATCCTCTACTCTCTGGTACGGGCTTTTCTCACTTCATCCGACATGGCCCACTTTCTCTTTCTTTTCTCATTATCATGATCATAACCGTTGGTAGGGCGTCCCCTACTGGTGCACCACACAGATTGCCATGTGACCGTGCTCATTTCTTTTCTTTTCACAATGATAGCCAAAAATATGATTTCAATAACAAGTATGTTCATCAAAATATAACAATTACCAAAAATCATTGGTAATCATGTCATGAACATAACCATTTCAAATATCACTTTATAAAATATTTCCATGTCAAAATTTCTCACTTAAGATGGTAAGAAGTTCATACAATGGCAATGGCTATGGCTATACTAGTTATTTATTATTTTCATTTATAAGATTCATCTTCTTTCTTAAATATTAATTTTATTCCTTTATTTTCTTGATGCAGGTTTTCATCACATCTAACCTTCTCTTACTAATCAGAGCATAACTCCCTCAATTGAACTCCGATGTAGGTGATCTTGTTGTCCATTTCAAGATACAACAATTATCTAAAACTATTATGTTGAACAGTTTAGCAAAATATTAAGAAATCAAGGTGATATTACTCCCTCAAATTATAGGATAGTTCCTCTCGGATAGGTTCTTACCTTTAGCAACTAATCTGTTCATATCTCCCTCATATGAATTTCAAATTAAGTGATTCCAGTGGCTAAAAATCCGTAACACATCTATCTATAATTCATATGTTAACCATTTATTTTAATTCCTTATAGAGTGTTCCCAGAAATTAAAATACCGAAGCTATCCTAACATATTCTTCCCTGATGAACCATTTTCTGACCTTTGCTTACTAATCGGAACATATATACCTCATATGGATTCTAAATGGAATGATTCCAGTGGCTACAAATCCGTGACACATATATCTTGAATTCTTATGTTAATCATTTATTTTAATTCCCTACAGATAATTCCCAGAAATTAAAATACCGAAGCTATCCTAACATATTCTTCCCTGATGACCCATTTTCTGACTTTTGACTACTAATAGGCTCATATATTCATCATATGGACTCCAAATTGAATGATTCCAGTGGATAAAAATCCATGACACACTTATCTTTAATTCTTATGTTAACCATTTATTTTAATTCCCAACAGATAATTCGCATAAATTAAAATATCGAAGCTATCCTAACATATTCTTCCCTGATGACTCATTTTCTGACCATTGACTACTAATCAGACCATAGCTACCTTATATGGACTCAAAATTGAATTATTCGAGTGGCTACAAATCCATGACACACATAGCTATAATTCTTATGTTAACCATTTATTTTAATTCCTTATAGATTGTTCCCAAAAATTAAAATACCGAAACTTAAAATTCTGCCAACCATAGCCATACCCATGCAGAACTATCTACACCAACCTAAGTATTCAAACATACATCACATGCAAGATCAATATGTAACATGATATAGCAACATCCATGACCAATCATCAAAATTCTAAGATCAAAATCTCATATAAATATTATAAGTTTCAAAAGTTTTCTTCAAAAAGAAATATTGTTAAACTTACCTGGAGCACTTAATCTCCTAGACTTCTCCTTCCTCTTTCTTCCTTTCTTCCTCTCCTTTCCTCACTCTACCTTGCTTTTATTTTTTCCTCTCCCTCACTTGGACGAAATTCTAATGTTGTAAGGGTGGATTTCCTTATATAGGCCACCAAATAATTCACCTTTCATGATCATGGGTCTACCTTATCACAATTAGGATACATTTTGTTGAATTTTTGGAAAACAAACAACTTATGTTCTTGTCTTCCTCTTCCTTAGTCAAGATATGCATAGGAAAAGGAGATTTGTATTTTGAAAATTATGATGATATGTTCTTAAGATATGGGACAAGGTCCCTTTGATTTAGGGATTCATTTCCATTTTCTTTTGTCTTAAACAAGTATGAAAGGTTTTCCTTTTAAGGTGGCAAATTTCTAGCCCTTGAATCTCCATTATTTGGTTGATAGTATTTGTGTGGGATAGGAATGTTTTGTCCTAATACCATGTATTATCATACCACTTGCTAAAATTATGAGTGTAGGATATAGATGTTTTTGTCCTAAAGCCTTGTATTATTATGCCACTTGCCAAAATGATGAATGTAGAATCACACCACTTGCTAAATTTTTTGTCTTAATGCCATGTAACCTAATCTTTATTATTATTACATTATTATATCATCACCTATTTTATTTTATTTTATTTTTCCTCTTGGATTTGGGCTTATTCCTACCCATTTTATTTGCTTTGGATAAAATTCTACCTTTCTTGGAGGGCTTGGTCACATTTTCATAATTTTTGGGCTATTGGTCCAATTACTATATCCTAGTCCAAGTCTATGTTTTATTTCTTGCTTAGATTATCCAATGGGCTTGCTAGAAACTTATATGAAGTGAAAAAACTCTACATGATGTGTCCATAGGTAAAAGCCCAATGTATGGGTAAATATTTTAAACTTAGTAACTCTAGTTCTTGAATTAGGAAAAATTACCCTAATCTAATGTTCTTGAAATTTTAAGACCTTTACTTGTTTCTAAAAATTTATCTTCCTTATCCAAGAATTTTGCATCTCTTTAGTATGTTATTTCTAATTTATGTTTTTTCCTATTAGGTTTTTCCTCTTTATTTGTTCTCTTAATGGTAGAAACATTTTCTATGCATATATGTAAGGTGAAGAATTTCTAAGGAAAATATCTAAAAATTACGGGATGTTACATTCTTCCCCCCTTAAGAAATTTGGTCCCCGAATTTCAATCCATCCTACCACATGTAGGGAATGAAATTAAAGCATTATTTAGAGTTACCAAGCTTATTACCTAAATAATTAGGGATATCTTTTCTGTATAACATCTTTACTTTTTAATATGTCTATTCACTTGAGTGATTTTGCCATATAACTTAACCATAAGGATTTCTTTTACTCATAAGTTCTTCAATTGATATCCTCTAGCCCGCATGGATATATCTATGGGTTGATATAAGAAAACATACACATAAAGGAACATATTCACCTTCATATTGGGTAACTATCTTTTCTTATTCTAAACTTCTATCAAGTCATTTTTTTTTCATATATCAATATCATCCCCTGAATATCATCGTCTTAATCTATCATCTATTTTTATCCACAAATCCTTTAATCAATATGTTAAACATACGTTGCACTAAATCCTTCAAACCTTTAATAACATTTATGTACCATTGATACATGTCTAATAATTCCAACTTACCTCATCACAGTAATTCTATACCAACTTATTTATACCATTAAACTCATTGTCAAAAATTTCAATTATTTCTTTTATCATCTCCAAAAGCACCTCATTCTAGCTTATGTCAATCCCATTTAATTCACCCAATCATTTCAAGAATATTTTTCCTAACAATTACTCATACATGAATTCTCAATTCCAACATAATTTGAATCCTCGATACTATACTCAATTTAGCATGATATAATCCTTTAACACAAATATCTTGATCACTTACAATATTTTCGGATATGGTTCTCAGAATATTCTCTATATTTCCAAATTAAGAGTTCAAAGACTAATTTAAATCCTACTTCCTATATTTTATTCCTCAAGAACTTCAACGCCACTAATTCTCTTGATTACATTTGTCAAAACACCATAAGACCATCATCCATCCATTCTTTTCAAACTTTTCATTACTTTAACCTACTAACAACTTAGACACCATAATAACCAAGTTTCAAAGAAAGGAAATTATCTTTCATTGTAATGAGGGAAAATAACCTTGCATTTAATGCCAACCGTTAATGAGTGAAACAGACGAAAAGCATAATAGAGAATGGTGCCAAAAGCGAAAGTCAAAAATTTCAACAAAACGTTGAAAAATATTAAAATTGGTGGTCGTAATTCTTGAAAATCTGTAAACAAAATCTATCTACGATTTCAGCAAAAAATTGGTGGCCGCAAATTTTGAATATATGTGTCAGAATCTACTTTAAATCTATTGGTATTCGGTGGAAAGACATCACATGGAAAAAGAAATATTTCTTAGCTTATAAAAGTCTGTGAAAATCAAAGAATATGTAGTTAACTGGTAGGATGCAGTTGATTGCTTCAAAATAGATGTAATCAATCAACTGTAAAATAACCAGTCCAAATTAAAATTTCTCAAAATAGCTAGTCGACTTAATAATACTGATAGTCGACTGGCAAAAACATTGAGAATATAAAATAAATCATTTGATTGTATTTTTTTTTCAATGACGGCTATCACCTACAACGTTTCTACAAGAATTAAGACATCAATGATTCATCAAAGACAACAAGATAAAGACAGATTTCTGGTGATATCTTATCTTATGCTCTTTATATGCTTAATATGGGTCACAGTCATACTACTGTACATATACATGCTTGCCATCATTTTTGAAATTTTTTTTTATTTACCTTTAATTTAGCTTATATCCACCAATCACTCACATAGTTGTTCTAATAATACCCGACCTATTCGCATAGCTATTATAAATATGCCCTTCTCTGAGTTCTATAAATACTTACATTAGTATCTTTGTCTATACTCAAAGTTAAGGTGATAGAAATTATGGAGGGAACTGCATTCCGTCAGTTTCGAAATATCTGTGTCTTTTGTGGTTCCAATCCTGGAAAAGATGAGGAGTATGTTAAAGCAGTACAAAATCTGGGTATGGTGCTGGCTAGGAGAAAAATTCATTTAGTGTATGGTGGAGGTAACTGTGGGTTAATAGGGTGTGTGGCTACAGCTGCACATGTAGGGGGATGCCAAGTTCTAGGTATTATTCCTACAGCTCTAGCTACATCCAGCAACATAGGGAAGACAATTGGGGAAGAATATAGGGTAGCTTCCATGCATGAACGCATGGCTAGAATGATGAGCAATGCTGACGCTTTCATTACCTTACCAGGTGGTTTTGGTACTCTAGAGGAGATTTTCCAAATAGTCTCTTGGGCACAATTGAATATGCATCACAAACCGATAGGTTTGTTAAATGTTAATCACTTCTTTGATGGTTTGTTATCTTTTCTAGATCAAGCTGTAGAACAGAGGTTTATCTCACACTCAACACGACGAATTTTTATCTCAGCTTCAAATGCTGAAGAGTTGATTGATGCTTTACAAGCCTATGTTCATGTACCTGATCTAACTATGACTCCAATAGAATGGACGGCAGATAACCGCAGGAAGCGTAAATTGGATTTGGATCTTCATCTTTAAATGTAGTAAAATGTAGCTATTTTTTGTACTACTTTTACTTTCTTAGAGTCTACTTGGATACCATATTTACCAACCATACTTCTTTAGAGTTGGTAAAACTATCTTTGAATGTTGCTTATAATCCTCTGAACTTTTGAAATATTCTAGTATATCATCCATATATAATAACAAATTGTTCCAAGGATGACCTAATTACTATTCATTAAATCTATGAATGCAGCTAAAGATTTGTCAATTTAAATGCATCACCAAGAACTCATAATGCCCATAATAAGTCCTACATCATCTTCTCTTATCCTTAATTAATGTTACTCATATCCCAAATCTATTTGTGGAAAAATATTGAACACCTTATAACTGGTCAAATAGGTAATTTATACGAGCTAATGGGTTTCTATTCTACATTGTCACCTTATTCAACTGTCTATAATCTATGCATAGTCATAGTGATCCATCTTTCTTTTTCACAGATAGAACTAGAGCACTCCAAATAAAAGTACTAGGGCATTTAAATCCCTTGTCTAATAAGTCTTGTAAAAAAAAAATTTTAAAATTCAATCAATATCATTCTATATAGGGATATAGATACTAGTTGGGTTCTAAGGAGTAAATCAATATCAAATTCTCAAATTGCCATGGTAAGGTTGTGTAGGGTTTCCTCCGCATTGTTTACCGAATTCCTCCTTGGTGGTTCCATTTCTTACTGTGGCAAAAATATGCACCTTCACCGGGATCTAAGCCAACTTGACCACAAACATTTTATTTGCTTCTAGGATCTGCCCAACATAAAGTACTCGATCCAACGTGCACTAAAAGTCAGAGCTATAGAAAAATCTGCATAACTAATTTTCTGAACATGATATGGAAATATAATGAGAATTAAATCCCAGTAAGTTCAACAATAAATCATCATCAATATAGCTCATCACATCATGTTCAGCTGTATAAATTACAGAAAATATATTTGGTCACATAATGCATTATATCTATGCACATAAGAATCATACTGTAATGATATGTATGACAGGATTAACTATTTTCAAAATATTATATGATGGCCAACAACTTATTCTCATTTCAAGCTACCTCGGTCAGGGTGAGTATCCTCTACTCTCCGGTACGGGCTTTTTTCGCTCCGTCCGACAGGGCACACTTTCTCTTTTTTTTCTCATAATCATAATCATAACTGCTGGTAGGGCGTCCCCTACTGGTACACCACACGGATTGCCATGTGACCATGCTCATTTCTTTTCTTTTCACAATGATAGCCAAAAATATGCTTTCAATAACAAGTATGTTCATCAAAATATAACTATTACCATAAATAATTGGTAATCATGTCATGAACATAACCATTTCAAATATCACTTTATAAAATATTTCCATGTCAGAATTTCACACTTAAGATGGTAAGAAGTTCATACAATGGCAATGGATATGGCATATACTAGTCATTTATAAGATTCATCTTCTTTTTTAAATACTAATTTTATTTCTTTATTTTCTTGATGCGGGCTTTCATCCTATCTAACCTTCTCTTACTAATCAAAGCAGAAATCCCTCAAATTAACTCTGATGTAGGTGATCTTGATGTCAATTTCAAGATAAAAGAATTATCTAAAACTATTATGTTGAACATTGTAGCGAAATATTAAGAAATCAAGGTGATATTACTCCCTAAATGTATAGGTTATTTCTTCTCGGATAGGTTCTGACCTCTACCTACTAATCGGACCATATCTACCTCATATCGACTCCAACTTGAGTGATTCCAGTGGCTAAAAATCCGACAAACACATATCTATAATTCTTATGTTAACCATTTATTTTAATACCATACATATAATTCCTAGAAATTAAAATACAGAAGCTGTCCTAACATATTCTTCCCTGATGAACCATTTTCTGACCTTTGACTACTAATAAGCTCATATCGTCCTCATATGGACTCTAAATTGAATGATTCCAGTGGCTACCATTCCATGACTCACATAGCTATAATTCTTATGTTAATTATGTATTTTAATTCCATATAGATAATTCCCAGAAATTAAAATACATAAGCTGTCCTAACATAATCTTCGCTGATGAACCATTTTGTGACCTTTGACAACTAATAAGTTCATATCTTCCTTATATGGACTCCAAATTGAATGATTCCAGTGGCTTAAAATCCATGACACACATAGCTATAATTCTTATGTTAACCATGTATTTTAATTCCATACAGATAATTCCTAGAAATTAAAATACAGAAGCTGTCCTAACATATTCTTCCCTGATAAACCATTTTCTGATCTTTGACTACTAATCAGCTCATATATTCCTCATATGGACTCCAAATTGAATGATTCCAGTGGCTTAAAATCCATGACACACATAGCTATAATTCTTATGTTAACCATTTATTTTAATTCCATACAGTTAATTCCCAGAAATTAAAATACAGAATCTATCCTAACATATTCTTCCCTGATGAACCATTTTCTGACCTTTGACTACTAATCGGACCATATCTACCTCATATGGACTCCAAATTGAATGATTCCAATGGCTACAAATCCGTGACACATATATATTTAATTCTTATGCTAACCATTTATTTTAATTCCCTATGGATAATTCTCAGAAATTAAAACACAGAAGCTATCCTAACATATTCTTCCCTGATGAACCATTTTCTGACCTTTACTAACTAATCGGACCATATCTACCACATATGGACTCCAAATTGAATGATTCCAGTGGCTACAAATACGTGACACATATATCTTTAATTCTTATATTAACAATTTATTTTAATTCCCTACAAATAATTCCCAGAAATTAAAACACAGTAGCTATCCTAACATATTCTTCCCTGATGAACCAATTTCTGACCTTTGCTTACTAATCGGACCATATCTACCACATATGGACACCAAATTGAATGATTCCAGTGGCTAAAAATCCATGACACACATAGCTATAATTCTTATGTTAACCATTTATTTTAATACCTTATAAATTGTTCCCAGAAATTAAAACACCAAAGCTTAAAATTCTGCCACCCATAGCCATACCCATGTAGAACTATCTACACCAACCTAAGTATTCAAACATACATCACATGCAAGATCAATATGTAACATGATATAGCAACATCATGACCAATCATAAAATTTCTAAGATCAAAATCTCATTAAATATTATAAGTTTCAAAAGTTTACTTCAAAAAAAAATATTGTTAAACTTACCTGGAGCACTTAGTCCCCTAGACTTCTCCTTCCTCTTTCTTCCTTTCTTCCTCTCCTTTCCTCACTCTACCTTGCTTCTATTTTTCCTCTCCCTCACTTGGACAAAATTATAATGTTGTAAGGGTGGGTTTTCCTATATAGACCACCAAATAATTCACCTTTCATGATCATGGGTCTACCTTATCACAATTAAGATACACTTTGTTGAATTTTTGGAAAACAAACAACTTATGTTCTTGTCTTCCTCTTCCTTAGTCAAGATATGCATAGGAAAAAGAGATTTGTATTTTGAAAATTATGATGATATGTTCTTAAGATAAGGGACAAGGTCCCTTTGATTTAGGGATTCATTTCCATTTTCTTTTGTCTTAAACAAGTATGATAGGTTTGCCTTTTTAGGTGAAAAATTTCTAGCCCTTGAATCTCCATTATTTGGCTGATATTATTTGTGTGGGATAGGAAAGTTTTGTCCTAATTCCATGTATTATCATACCACTTGCTAAAATTATGAGTGTAGGATATAGATGTTTTTGTCCTAAAACCTTGTATTATCATGCCACTTGCCTAAATGATGAATGTAGAATCACACCACTTGCTAAATTTTTGTCTTAATGCCATGTAACCTAATCTTTATTATTATTATTATATCATCATTTATTTTATTTTATTTTATTTTTCCTCTTGGATTTGGTCTTATTTCTACCCATTATGGGCTTCTTCCTACCCATTTTCTTTGCTTTGGATAAAATTCTAACTTTCTTGGAGGGCTTGGTCACATTTTCATAATTTTTGGGCTATTGGTCCAATTATATATCCTAGTCCAAGTCTATATTTTATTTTTTGCTTAGGTTATCCAATGGCCTGTTAGAAAATTATGTGAAGTGGAAAAACTCTATATGAAGTGTCCATAGGTAAAAGCCCAATGTATGGGTAAAGATTTTAAATTTAGTAGCTCAAGTTCTTGAATTAGGAAAAATTACCCTAATTCAATGTTCTTGAAATTTTAAGACCTTTACTTGTTTCTAAAAATTTATCTTCCTTATCCAAGAATTTTGCATCTCTTTAGTATATTATTTCTAATTTCTTTCCTATTAGGTTTTCCTTCTTTATTTATTCTCTTAATGTTAGAAACATTTTCTATGCCTATACATAAGGTGAAGAATTTATAAGGACTATATTTCCTTAGATATCTAAAATATTGTCTAATAAATTTTATTTCCTTAGTTAAATTTTTTATGTACGTTTATCAATAAAAGAAATGAAATTAGGGATGTTACATTTCTCTCCCCCTAAAAGAAATTGTCCCCAAAATTTCAGAAATTACCTTATAAGAACAATTGCGGATATTTCTTTCTCATGACTTCTTCAAGCTCCCAAGTTGCTTCTTCCGGAGTCAAACCTTCCCATAACACCTTAACTAGGGGAATGGTTTTATTTCTTAGTTGCTTCACGTCAATGTCTAATATGGATGCAGGTACTAGCTGGTATGTCATGTTCTCCTTTATTTGGATTAGTTCATCCTGTATTACATGTGATGAATCTGGAAGATACTTCCGCAGCTGTGATACGTGAAAAACATTATGCAGGTTGGACAAATTAGGTGGGAGAGCAACTTGATATGCTGATGTCCCTACTTTCTTCAGAATTTGGTAGGGTCCCAAAAATCGCGGACTTAGCTTTCTTGTTTTGAAAGACCTACCAACTCCACTAGAGTTACTAAGTTTAAAATCTTTACCCATACATTGGGCTTTTACCTATGGACACTTCATATAGAGTTTTTTCCACTTCACATAAGTTTCTAGCAAGCCATTGGATAACCTAGGCAAGAAATAAAAAATAGACTTGGACTAGGATATAGTAATTGGACCAATAGCCCAAAAAATATGAAAATGTGACCAAGCCCTCCAAGAAAGGTAGAATTTTATCCAAAGCAAAGAAAATTGGTAGGAATAAGCCCATAATGGGTAGGAAAAATCCCAAATCTAAGAGGAAAAATAAAATAAAATAAATTAGGTGATGATATAATAATGTAATAATAAAGATTAGGTTACATGGAATTAAGACAAAAATTTAGCAAGTGGTGTGATTCTACATTCATCATTTTGGCAAGTGGCATGATAATACAAGGCTTTTGGACAAAAACATCTATATCCTACACTCATAATTCTAGCAAGTGGTATGATAATACATGGCATTAGGACAAAACATTCCTATCCCACACAAATAATATCAACCAAATAATGGAGATTCAAGGGTTAGAAATTTGCCACCTAAAAAGGCAAACCTATCATACTTGTTTAAGACAAAAGAAAATGGAAAAGAATCCCTAAATCAAAGGGACCTTGTCCCTTATCTTAAGAACATATCATCATAATTTTCAAAATACAAATCTCATTTTCCTATGCATATCTTGACTAAGGAAGAAGAAGACAAGAACATAAGTTGTTTGTTTTCCAAAAATTCAAGAAAGTGTATCCTAATTGTGATAAGGTAGACTCATGATCATGAAAGTTGAATTATTTGGTGGTCTATATAAGAAAACCCACCCACTGGCCATCTAGGATCGACCTCCTCTGATGTTAACCATTTATTTTAAGTCCCTACAGATAATTTCCATAAATTAAAATACCAAAGCTATCCTAACATATTCTTCCCTGGTGACTCATTTTCTGACCTTTGACTTCTAATCAGACCATAGCTACCTCATATGGACTCCAAATTGAATGATTCCAGTGGCTAAAAATCCATGACACACATAGCTATAATTCTTATGTTAACCATTTATTTTAATTCCTTATAGATTGTTCCCAGAAATTAAAATACCGAAGCTTAAAATTCTGCCAACCATAGCCATACCCATGCAGAACTATTTACACCAACCTAAGTATTCAAACATACATCACATGCAAGATCAATATGTAACATGATATAGCAACATCCATGACCAATCATCAAAGTTCTAAGATCAAAATCTCATATAAATATTATAAGTTTCAAAAGTTTTCTTCAAAAAGAAATATTGTTAAACTTACCTGGAGCACTTAGTCTCCTAGGCTTCTCCTTCCTCTTTCTTCCTTTCTTCCTCTCCTTTCCTCACTCTACCTTGCTTCTATTTTTTCCTCTCCCTCACTTGGACGAAATTCTAATGTTGTAAGGGTGGGTTTCCTTATATGGGCCACCAAATAATTCACCTTTCATGATCATGGGTCTACCTTATCACAATTAGGATACACTTTGTTGAATTTTTGGAAAACAAACAACTTATGTTCTTGTCTTCCTCTTCCTTAGTCAAAATATGCATAGGAAAAGGAGATTTGTATTTTGAAAATTATGATGATATGTTCTTAAGATATGGGACAAGGTCCCTTTGATTTAGGGATTCATTTCCATTTTCTTTTGTCTTAAACAAGTATGATAGGTTTGCCTTTTTAGGTGGCAAATTTCTAGCCCTTGAATCTCCATTATTTGGTTGATATTATTTGTGTGGGATAGGAATTTTTTTTCCTAATACCATGTATTATCATACCACTTGCTAAAATTATGAGTATAGGATATAGATGTTTTTGTCCTAAAGCCTTGTATTATTATGCCACTTACCAAAATGATAAATGTAGAATCACACCACTTGCTAAATTTTTGTCTTAATGCCATGTAACATAATCTTTATTATTATTACATTATTATATCATCACCTAATTTATTTTATTTTATTTTTCCTCTTGGATTTGGGCTTATTCCTACCCATTTTATTTGCTTTGGATAAAATTCTACCTCTCTTGGAGGGCTTGGTCACATTTTCATAATTTTTGGGCTATTGGTCCAATTACTATATCCTAGTTCAAGTCTATGTTTTATTTCTTGCTTAGTTTATCCAATGGGCTTGCTAGAAACTTATATGAAGTGGAAAAACTCTACATGATGTGTCCATAGGCAAAAGCCCAATGTATGGGTAAATATTTTAAACTTAGTAACTCTAGTTCTTGAATTAGGAAAAATTACCCTAATCCAATGTTCTTGAAATTTTAAGACCTTTACTTGTTTCTAAAAATTTATCTTCCTTATCCAAGAATTTTACATCTCTTTAGTATGTTATTTCTAATTTATGTTTTTTCCTATTAGGTTTTTCCTCTTCATTTGTTCTCTTAATGGTGGAAACATTTTCTATGCATATATGTAAGGTGAAGAATTTCTAAGGAAAATATCTAAAAATTACGGGATGTTACAATATGTCGCCTAGTTGATCACCTATCTAAAGGAAATGACCAAACTCTATTTTCTTATCTGAAAAATGTAGAAATATCGTGTAGTGAGTTTGACAAATCAGTGAGCAGATAATACCTCCTATGACCTCTTAGGTCAGCATATGAATGTACTCATATTTTAAAATTTGTCACATAGAAAATATAGTCTGGATGTACATTCATATAGGACCCGTATTTTAAATATTTTCAGTTCAAATCACATTCAGATATCTAAAACCATATGCAATATGGTATGATCATTAATCAAATATTGTCATACATCAAAATATTTCTCATGAAAACATTAAGAGGGTCCCATATCAGAACCACCATATTAGAGTTCAAGCCTTTTCGTACTTTAGTGGTGTAAGATTTGCCTAAACTTAGCATCTCAGCTAAGGTTTGCCATACCACCATTCAAGAGGACACACGAAGGGACTCTAATATGCGCATTTCCCAAGCACACAGCAAGGGAGGGCAAATCACATATCATATATAGTTGGCATCTTGCCAAAATAGGAGGTATCCCACTCTTTTCCACATATCATATCCCATGTGTTGGTCATCACATGAGGTTAACACTACCCCTACTAGCTGAGGTGTCAAGGTGCACCAGGGCTAACATCACCTGCTATTAGTAAATAGTATTTCCAATAGAATTTCTCCATAGAAATCATATTTGCACATATGTCTTATCGTTCAAAACAGTGGTTTCAGTATAATACAAAATTTTCAGTCTCAGTATAATTCCTCTATTAGAAAATTTCCTATAAGGGTTATCACATATACATGCCTTTTTCCAAGGCAATCTTATAGATTTACATATCAATGCCACGTGCACAATATATTTTCTTTACCATATGATGAGAAATACATTTAGAATCACATATTCAATGAGTTCAAAAATCTATTTTCAAAACCATACTCTTGAACTATATGCCATATACTGAGCAAATCAAGTAATTTAATTCATTTAAGAGACATATAATAGTATAAATAACTTGTCAATATAACCAATTATACATTTAAAATTCAAGAAGAGCATAGGGTAAGTCATAGAATAAATTATCTACTCATAAGGTAAGGCTCTAGGTTGGACAGCCCTAAAATACACTTTCTCAATCCAAATTTGACCAAACAGACCTCAAAATGAAGTCTAGAGGGTCCAAAAACCTAAGAAATAACTCTGGGAGCTTAGTCAACCTTGGTCAATTGATGGGAGTACTATTCACAACCGAAAATACTGTTCATATTGGCTAGAATCACTATTTATGTCGGTCAGAATTACTGTTCATAACACTAAAAGTTGTCAGATAACTATAAAACTTCATATCATATAGTTTATCTATCTCTTGAATCCATCTACGATGTCAGATTTTCAATTTGAGGTCTCTAATAGAAGTTTCAGAGTTTACTTTTTTCTAAAATTTTCTACTTTCGATCTATGGTAATTATGTGGCCAATTTGGAAAATTATTCGGCCAATATTGTATTACTTTTTGTCTTGAATCCAATGGTACCCTTAGTTTTGAGATCAGATGCTCAAAAGTACTCTAAATCTACAGAGAGAAAATGGAGGAGAGAGAAACACTATTTATCACTGTTTTACAGAAGAAAAAAGAATCTGACTCTTTTTTTTAATAAATGATGGAGGGACTATTTAACAATTTGCTAATGTTAGAGGATGTCCTTGAAAAAAAAATTTATTTACATTTTGACCCTTAAAATTTTAGGAAATTACAATTTGACTCTAAAAATATTAATAAGTTTTCATTTTCATCCTTAAAACCTTTCGATTTCATCCCTACTCCTTTATTTCTTTTAATAATCCATACATAAATGAAAATTACTAAATCTTAGGGGTGTTACATCCTTCATCTGTGAATCATGCCAAGGGTGAAGACAGTGGCTAAGAAGGCAAGCAAGACGAATAAATTCACTTCAGAGGAGAACTAGAAGAGACACAATGAGGAAACTATTCAACGGATTTTCTGTGGGGAGAAAGGTTTCACCTTCATGAATGTCGAAGATTTGAGGGAGCCAGAGTACATTGATGTAGTGGTGAAGTAGAGGGGTTTGAAGGACTTTGCTAAACACCCTCAGTCTACCGTGATTCCATTGGTAAGGGAGTTCTACGTAAATTTCCCTAAAGACGTTGCTGACTAGGTGAAGGTCAGAGAAACCCGGGTGCCATTTGATTCCAATGCTATCAACGCTGCCTAGCAGTTGAATGATGAAGAAGATGACTATGAAAAATACTTGGATTCTCTTGAAGAAAAGGACTGGGAAGAAATGTTGTAGAGGGTGTGTATACCGGGAACGGCTTGGGATAGGTCCTCCCAAGGAGCCTCAACAGTGAACAGGGCATCCTTGCTCCCGACAGCAAAGGTATAATACCACTTTTTGATGACTCATCTCCTGCCCTCTACTCATGGGCAAACCGTCAGTTGAAACTCGATAGCCATGGTTGATGTAATCATATTTGGGAGAGCCATCAATGTGGGGAGGGTGATTTCAAAACAAATCAGGGTGTGTGCCAATCGGAAGAAGGGCAGCCTACTTTTTCCTTCCTTGGTGTCATTTCTGTGCCTAGCCAGTAAAGTTCCAGTCTCACTTGAGGAGGATATATTCAAGTTGGGAGGTGTGATTAACTCTGTAGCCATAGCACGAATTGTACAAGAGAAAAGTGAGTAAGATCCACCGGCACACACCCAAGAACCCTAACACCTTGAAAGCTAAGCACCCATAACTTCGAGCCACCACCAGCAAGCAGAGGAGAGATTAAACTTACTCGAGAAGCAGCAAGCATCCATCTTGAAGCAGCAAGCCCTTTTCATGAAGCATCAGTAGAAGTTCTGGCATTATCAACACCAGAAAGATATTGCTCTGTAGCAGACTCTGGAGGAAAATTTCAAAAAAAATTTATCATGCCCTTAATTCCCTATGGATATATTGAACACTCTATTTGGGTAAGGAAGTGAGGAACCTGAGCTGCCAAGTGAAGAGGAACAATAACCCCCTTCCCAGGGCAGAGGAAAAGAAAAGAGCCCACAAAGGGATGAAGAGGAAGAAGAGTCCTCAGAAGATGAGGAACTGATTGCAAAAAGAAAGGCAGCATAACAGAAAGGAAAAGGCAAGCTACCAAGCCTACATAAGTCAGTCAAAGGGAGGAGTGGACTTCAGAGTGCATCAAAATCTGGATGAGGTCGATGCCACAAGTTTGCTACAGCAATACTATGTGCATCTTAGGGAAGCTCTCCCTACTTTTGGTTTTCTTTCTATTTCTTTGTTGTTCAATTTTAGTATTGCATGCTGCCTTGTCTTCCTTAATTGTACATCCCTAGTAAGAACAATAATCATTTCTTTTCTTTTGATGATTTATGCAATCCGGTAGCAATGAGGACACTGTTAATCATTGAGTTATGGGGATTAAATGCATTTGGGTTCTATTGGTTCTGTTTTCTCTAGTGTTTTGTGTTTTGAAATGATCCTATAAATGTATACTGGTCTCGGACTAAAAATTAGTCTAGTCTAAAAATTAGGTGAGTATATATTTATATTTATTAAAAAAAAAGAGGAAGTCTATCATATATTTTCTTATGGCCTACTGTTGGTTCAAGGAAACCCTATGAAGAAAGGATGGAAATGATTGATCGAATGTAGAAATTTTCCATTTTGACTTCTTACAATTTGGATCTTCCCTTTTAAAGAAGATGTACTGGTGCGTACTGTCACAGGTACACCCAAATTGATACCTTACCTCTCAACTAATCTATAGTAGTGGGAGTAAGGGTCGATCCCACAGAGACAAGTATTACCTTATGTAATTGAAAAAAAGGGGGATTGATAATCGTAAATTAAGTAAAGTAAACAATAATGAAAATAATTAAGAGAGTAATTAATGAGAGAGGCGTTGGTTTCGATCGATATTCACCATCAAGGGATTGCATTGATAACTGACAAAATCATCAATCTTAAACCAAATATCTATCATTAGGATTCTATCCCTGTTCCTCCTTAAGTCTAGTAAATTGATAACAATCGCACCAATTAAACCCTAATTAATAAGATATCCTTTAACAAATCAATAAAGTCTAACTTATTAATCGCATGAAGAACAAGAGAAACTGGTAGAGCTAAACAAATATAAGCACATTGGTTATATTTAATTTAGTTAATCATTCATCATAAGGTTAATGATTATAATCCAAAATCTTTAATCCTATTTGCTTCATAAATAAAGTAATGAAAACTTTGTTCAAAACCTAATTCAGTAATAGCTAAAGACATACAATATACTAGTAGGCCTCCCTAGCAATCATATGAATAACCATTAAGAAAAGAAAAACGGATGAATAATCAATACCCGGTTAAGATTGAATTAATGAAATCAATTTCAAATCTCACAATGCATATGTGTCCCTTGAGGTTTCAATCTTTCTCTACCAACTAAAAGTAATTCAGCTGCGCAGGGCCATAAGATAATCTAAACAAGAATTAAAGAAGATAATTAAGAACTTTGATGATTGAATGGATCTCCTTGATGCTTGTTTTCTTCTCTTTTTATAGATTAAATGCTCTTCAATGAAGTAGAGTTGTTTTCAAGTCAAATCTCAGGCTTCATTTGGAGTTAAAAAATCTTAAAAATTGCGAACTCAACATTATGGTGCGGCGGCGAGTGCTCTGGCACTTCAAAAACTCACTGACAGGGCGCTGCGATGCTTGATCCAGTGCCGTGGCACTCTGGTTCTAATGCTCGGGAGCCATGGCATTAGGGATCGGGTGCTGCAGCCCTCTGAATCTGCAATGACGCAATGACGCAATGCCGCGGCACTCTCTTACGAGCACAGTGGCACCTAGAAAATTCTAGAATTTGCCAAAGTACTGAACATAGAAGTTTTAGCTCTATGTCTCTTCTTTCCATAGCCACTGGAACCAACTTAAGAGGATCTAAATTGTAGGAGACATGCCAAAATTAGTGATAAAAGGTCAGAATTCATCCTACTGCACTGTGATTCTGATTTAAAAACTCTATAACGCTATTAAATATCTCGAATGTGACTAAGTGTTCAACATAAAAGTTGTAGATAATTGTTTTTTTCTTTTTATAGCCACTTGACTCACTTTGATTAGAGTTCGTATGAGGGAGATATGTTCTAAAAAGTACTAAAAGGTCTGGAATCACTATAATTCAGCATTTTTCCATAAATTTCTTATCTTTTTCTTCTCTTTTCTTCTACCTTTGTTCCTACAACACAAAACACAAAACTAAGCAAATTCCTAATCATATTTTACTTAAATCAAACAAAAAGTAAGTTTAAAGGTTTTAATATCATGCTTAATTAAGATCACATCAAATACCCCTACACTCAACCTTTTACTTGTCCTCAAGCAAAATCATCCCTGAAGACAAAAAACAATAATCAATATATGCAGCAAGTATTAGGTTTACCAAATGTTTTCCTCATAACATGAAAATATACTCGAGAAATTTTGAAAGTTCATAATCATGCACAAGATTAACACAAATGCAATCCATTATTTTATCCTTCTGAAACCCTAGTGTGTGTGTTCTTGGGTCAATAAATTTCTTTTTACCCGAATGAGTTTATATATCCCAAAATTTTGGTTGTAGATCTCTAATTATTTTAGGATTTCTATATGCTTATTCTTCATGCCACTCTCTACTAATGTAGGTCAAAACTATCTCTAGGATAAATAGGACTTTATTTAACTTGTAATGTGGCCAAGGTATAAGGTAAGATAAAGTATACAAATTTAGGCTCAATCACCCAGCACCACATGATTAAATATGATCTATTGAGTTTTTTTAATTTGGGGATATTTTTCCCCCTACACTCATTTTCTTGTTTCAGTTGAATTTAATCCATCCTTTTCCTCAGTTCTCTATTTTTTTCACAGCATTTTCTTTTATCCTCTTTGAATTTTTCTTCTCTTTCCTTTGCATAAATTTTTTCTTCTTTGCATAATTATTTTCTTTTCCTTGCTCCACCCTTCCACGCTTTTGTAAATAAAACTCTACAAAACAAGCATTCAGAAAATTAATCATGGAGTGAGTGAATGGGGTCAAAAATAAGGATATTCATACAAAATTTGGCTATCAACTCATTTGTGGTTTTTAGAAGGAAAAGTTCATTAAGCTCAAAATAGAGGAACTAAGGATATTACATTGTTTAGGTTAGGCTTGAAAGGCTTAATCTCTCAAATAATGCCTAAATCATCTCATAAATGATAGTATTAGCCTAAGATTTCGCCTTAAGCAGCATTCAAATAAGTTCTAGAATCTTGTGGAGATCATGAAATATATTTGAATTATATAAACCTTCTCTAAGTAAAAGATAAATTGAATGCCCAAATTTATTGTGCAAACATATTTCAGGATTCTAAAGTCAAAAGTAATAAATTGCAAAAGAAATAAAATTACACACAATCGTGAATTTTCTACATTTTTTTAGAGCTAAAGAAAATTTGGATAGTCATATCATTGGTTGTTGGTTGTGCCTAACATCCCAAAACATAAATTGAAACACTCACACAATCACTCAACTTGCTAAATGCAATAAAAGTGCATTAGTAGTGAAAAAAAATTGATGCTCAAAATAAGGTCACAATTATTCAGACAAATATATTTCCACCTGCACACTCAAACTTTACATTGTCCTCAATATAAAAAAAAAAGATAAGAGTAGGAAAGGATATATGAAAACATATGAGTTAAGTGGACTTCCCTAAATTTGTTTGGGTTGGAATGAGCATGTTGCATTATTGGACCCCGAATTTTTTTGATATCCACCTTCTTTTACTATGTTGGGTTGCCTCCCAATAAGCGCATTTGTTTAATGTCGTTGGCTTGACTCAAAGCTCCTTATGTCATTCAAGGAGGATTGTTGATGTTCACTTTGAATTGGCTTTCCATTGGATTTGTAGAATTTTGAGGTTCAACTGCATCATGAGGCGGGAAATCAGTACTTAAATGAGAACTCAACTTACCTGGAAATAACTGATGTCTTAAGTAGCTTTTGGCATCCAATTTAATTTCATCTTTTTGAGATTCTGCCAAAGCATGGGGTAACTTTCCTTTATCTTTGAGTAGGGCATATTTATTTGAGTTTATCACTAGGGGTGGTTCTCCACTGTATATGCCCTTTAAATGGCAAGGTAAGCTCTTTAAACCTAGGTCAAGAAATTGAAAAATAGAAGGTATAAGCATCTTATTAGAAATTGATAACAACATAGAAAGATCCTTACCTATTTGTTGCACTTTTGGTGCTTCCTCTCCTACTATAATTTTCCTTGAAATTTGGCATTGAGGGTAGATTCCATAGCCTCTTTCTTAGTAGGCCTACTAGTGTCAACTTCCAAGTCATATTTTTCATTCAGTGTAGAATTTTCCTCTTTTTTCACTAATGATGCTGGGGTTGGACTTTCAATTTCTAAATTTTGAGCCTCTAGTCGACTAACTGTTGTTGCTAGTTGACCTATTTGATTTGTCAAGCTATGGATGCTGGCACTTACCTCTTGTTAAAATTGATGAGTATTATGTGCAAGAGATTTAATGATTTCTTCTAAAGAACTACTTACTTGGGAATCCTGATATACAGGCTGTCTAGGATAATAGGCATGTTGATTATGCTAAAAATTTGTAAAATATTATTCTCCATGCCAATTTTGTGTATTCCCATACCTAAAGTTCGGATGATCCTTCCATCCAGGATTATACATGTTTAAATAAGAATCATACCTCCCTTGTGGTGGTATAGGGAAACCACTAACCATATTTACTTACTCAAATGATTCTTCATAGAAAGTTAGGTACCCATTAGACGGATGCCCCATGGTTGAATAATTTCCATAGCACTTCTCACTTTACATATTTTTTACACGTTGACGAACAAGAGAAGTTAAATTTGCAAGTTGCTGTTCAAGGGAAGAACTATATACCTCATCAGCATGTCTTAATGTAGAGCCTAGCCTAGTGCCAAATTGTTGAAAATTGGCTCCCATATTCAAAGTTATGAACAAAATGAAAAGAAAAAAAATCACAAAAAGGTACATAAATACAGTCCCTGGCAACGGCGCCAAAATTTGGTGCGTACTGTCGCAGGTACACTCAAATTGATACCTTACATCTCAACTAATCTGTAGTAGTAGGAGTAAGGGTTGATCCCACAGAGACTAGTATTACCTTACGTGATTGAAAAAAAGGGGGATTGATAATCACAAATTAAGTAAAGTAATCAATAATGAAAATAATTAAGAGAGTAATTAATAAGAGAGGCGTTGGTTTCGGTCGATATTCACCATCAAGAGATTGAATTGATCACTGACAAAATCATCAATCTTAAGCCAAATATTTATCATTGGGATTCTATCCCTGTTCCTCCTTAAGTCTAGTAAATTGATAACAATCGCACCAATTAAACCCTAATTAATAAGATATCCTTCAACAAATTAGTAAAGTCTAACTTATTAATCGCATGAAGAACAAGACAAACTGATAGAGCTAAACAAATATAAGCACATCGGTTATATTTAATTTAGTTGATCATTCATTATAGGGTTAATGATTTATAATCCAAAATCTTTAATCCTATTTGCTTCATGAATAAAGTAATGAAAACTTTGTTCAAAACCTAATTCAGGAGTAGCGAAAAACATACAATATACTAGTAGGCCTTCCTAGCAATCATATGAATAACAATTAAGAAAAGAAAAACAGATGAATAATCAATACCTAGTTAAGATTGAATTAATGAAATCAATTCCAAATCTCACAATGCATATGCGTCACTTGAGGTTTCAATTTTCCTCTACCAACTAAAAGTAATTTAGTCACACAAGGCCATAAGATAATCTAAACAAGAATTAAATAAGATAATTAAGAACTTTAATGATTGAATGGATCTCCTTGATGATTCTTTTCTTCCCTTTTTTATAGATTGGATGCTTTTCAATGAAGTAGGTTGTTTCCAAGTCAAATCTCGGCCCATCAGGCTTCATTTGGAGTTAAAAAACCTTAAAAATTGTGAACTCAGTATTCTGGTGCGACGGTGAGCGCTATGGCGCGCTACTCGGGCGTCTTGACACTTCGGAAACTTACTGACGAGGTGCCATGGTGCCTAATCTAGCTTTATGTCTCTTCTTTCCATAGCCGCTGGAATCACCTTAATCTGATCTAAATTGAAGGAGATATGCCAAAATTAGTGACAAAAGGTCATGATTCAACCTGCTACACTGTGATTCTGAATTGTGAACTTTGTAACACTATTAAATCTCTCGAATTTGACCAAGTGTTCAACATAAAAGTTGGAGTTCATATGAGGGAAATATGTTCTAAAAAGTGTTGAAAAGTCTGGAATCGTTGCAATTTATCATTTTTCCATGAATTTCTTCTCTTTTCTTCTTCCTTTTTTCCTACAACACAAAACACAAAACTAAGCTAATTTGTATTCATATTTTACTTAAATCAAACAAAAAGTAAGTTTAAAAGTATTAATATCATGCTTAATTAAGATCACATCATGTACTAGTGGCCAGAGATGAAAAAGGACATTACTGAGTTCGTGGCAAAATGTTTAATTTGTCAGAAGGTACAAGTGGAGCATCAAAAGTCAGCAGAATTTCTACAACCTCGTGAGATCCCTAAATGGAAATAGGACAGTATTTCGATGGACTTTGTGGTGGGTTTACCTAAGACTTCAGTTGGACATGACTCTATTTGTGTAATAGTAGACAAATTAACCAAATCTGTTCACTTTCTATCCATAAAGATTAACTATTCATCGAACAAATTGGCCCAGTTGTACGTCCAAAAAATAGTCAGACTGGATGGAATTCCCTTAAATATCATTTCTAACAAAGATCTGAGGTTCATGTCAAGGTTTTGGAAGATGTTGCAGGAAGCTTTTAGAACCCAGTTGCAGTTCAGTACTGCCTACCATTCTTTGACTGACAGGCAGACATAATAGACAATTCAAACCCTATAATATATGTTAAAGCCCTGTGTGATAGAGCAAGGTAAAGAATAGGATAAGGACCTACCTTTAGTAGAGTTTGCTTATAATAATGGCTATCACTCTAGTATTAAGATGGCCTCCTACAAAGCTTTATACGGTAGGAAGTGCCGATCTCCACTATGTTGGTTTGAGGTAGAAGAAAAGAACTTGCTTGGTCCTGACCTAGTTCAACAAACCACTGAGTAAATCAAGATGATACGAGACAAAATACATACAACTCAAATTCGGCAAAAGAGTTACTATGATAAGAGACATAGACCTTTAGAGTTTGAAGAAGGAAACCATGTATTTTTGAAGCTTTCCCTGACTACTAAAGTTGGTAGGTCTCTTAAAACTAGAAAGCTAAGTCCGTGATTTTTGGGACCCTACCAAATTCTGAGAAAAGTAGGGACATCAGCATATCAATTTGCATTCCTACCTAATTTGTCCAACCAGCATAATGTTTTCCATGTATTACAGCTCCAAAAGTATATTCCAGATTTCTCACATATAATACAGGATGAACCAATCTAAATAAATGAGAACATAACATACCAGCTAGTACCGACATCCATATTGGACACCGACATGAAGCAATTGAGAAATAAAACCATTCCCCTGGTTAAGGTGTTATAGGAAGGTTTAACTCTGGAAGAATCAACTTGAGAGTTAAAAGAAGTCATGAGGAAGAAACATCTGCAATTGTTCTTATTAGGTAAATTCTAAAATTTTGAGGATAAAATTTCTTTTAGGGGGAGAGAAATGTAACATTCCTAATTGCGCTTCTTTTATTAATAAAGGTACATAAATATTTAATTAAGGAAATAAAACTCATTAAACAATTTTTAGATATCTAAGAAAATATAAGTCTTAGAAATTCTTCACCTAATGTGTATGCATAAAAAATATTTCTAACATTAAGGGAATAGGTAAAGAGAGAAAATCTAGTAGAAATAATTAGAAATAACATTTTAAAGAAAGGTGAAATTCTTGGGTAAGGAAGATAAATTTTAGAAGTAGGTAAAGGTATTAAAATTTCAAGATTGGATTAGGGTAATTTTTCCAAATTCAAGAGTTAGAGTTACTAAGTTTAACATCTTCACCCATACATTGGGCCTTCACCTATAGACACCTCATTTCCACTTCACATGAGTTTCTAGTAAACCAATTGGATAGTCCAAGTAAAAGATATAACATAGACTTGAACTAGGATATAGAAGTTGGACTGATAGCCCCAAAAAATCATGAAAATGTGATCAAGCCCTCCATGAGAGGTATAATTTTAGCTAAAGAAAAGGAAATGGGCAAGAATGAGCCCAAATCTAAGAGAAAATAAAAATAAAAATCATGTGATGAAATAGTAGTGTAATAATAATCAAGATTATGTCACATGGTATTAAGATAAAATATCTATATCCTATAGTCATAATTTCAGCAAGCCATATGATGATATAGTAGGTAATAATACATGTCATTATAACAAAATATCCCTATTCTACACAAATAATTTCAGCCAAACAAGGGAGACTCAAAGGTTGAAAATTTGCCACCTAGAAAGGCAAATCTATCATACTTACGTGAGACAAAAGAAAAAGTAAATGAATCCCTAAATCAAAGAGACCTTATCCCTTGTCTTAAGAATATTTTATCATGATTTTTAAATACAAATCTCCTTTTTTTTATGCACATCTTGATTAAGGGAGAGGAAGACAAGAATATGAGTTGTCTTTCCCCAAAAAGTAGCCAAGCGCATCCTAATTGTGATAAGGTAGACCCATGATTATGAGATGAGGACCACTTGATAATTTATTTAAGTAAAAACTACTCTTATAACATTAGAATTTCGTCCAAGTGAGGGAGGGGGGAAAACAGAAGCAAGGTAAAGTGAGGAAAGGAGAGAAAGAGAGGAGAAAAAGAGGAAGGAAGAAGAAGGAGAAGGAGAAGTCTAAAAGACTAAATACCCAAGGTAAGTTAGCTTAATCTTCACTTGAATCCATCTTTTCTCTTCATCCTTGGGGTTCAAAACTCACCCTCCTTCTCTTATTTAAACTATTGGAAAAGTTAAGGGAACGGAAGAATCTTGCCACTTCCTTCAAGAGGAAACAAGAAAAAGAATTCACTAAGTGAGCTAAGGAGATCTTTAGGTAGTTTTAACAATATCTCTTTTTAAAGAAAAGCTTTGAAATTTATAACATTTATATGGGATTTTGATCCTAGAACTTTAATGAAATTTACAATGTTTGCTACTTTGATGATTGGCCATGGATGTTGCTATATCATATTACATGTTGATCTTGCATGTGATGTATGGTTGAATACTTAGGTTGGTGTGGAAGATTCTGCATAGGTATGGCTATGGGTGGCAAAATTTTTAGGTTTTGGCTACCTTTTTGTATATTTCAATACGGTGAAAAATTGATGGGATATGGTTAGATTGATAAAATGAATATGGCCTTAAACACTTAGAAGAAGACTATTAGAAATTTCTGTTAAGAAACATCCTTAATAACATATGATTTGATTTCTATTTTCTTGAGAAGTAGATGATGGAATATGTTAAATTAAGTGTAAGGAATCTAACTAAAATTTTGAAATGAGTAATCTTATGGTTAGATGTAAATTAGGAAGAAAATGGAAAAGGATGTAATAAAATGATGAACTAGAACCTTAGGAAGGGTTTGGTTTGAAAACTAGATTTTAGAGTAACGAAGGAAGCATCTGTTTTTGAAATTTTGAGAAGAATCAATTGAGAATTAAAAGAAATAGATAACATAAAAATGTAGATATATGTCTTACAGATTTTTCGGCACTAGAATCACTCACTTTGGATTCTATACAAGGGAGATATAGTCAGATTAGTAAGCAGTGGTCAGAAACTAGCTAACCAGGGAAGGATCTATTAGGTGTATATATATATATATTTCTCATGAGTTTTTAGCCACTAGAATTATTCAATTTGTAATATATATGAGAGATATGTAGTTAGATTAGTAAGCAGTGATCATAAACTAGTTAACCAGGAAAAACTCTATTAGGTATGCTTCTATATTTGAAATTTTGGGAAACATCCATAGGGAATTAAAAGAAATGGTTAACATGAAAAATATAATATATGTCTAACGAAGTTTTAGCCACTAGAATCATTCAATTTGGAATTCATATGAGATATATATAGTCAGATTAGTAAGCAGTGGTCAAAAATTCGTTAACTAGGGAAGAATCTGTTAAGTAAGCTTCTGTGTTTGAATTTCTAAGAAACCCTTATAAGGAATTATAAGAAATAGTTAACATAAATAATATAGATATATGACTCACAAATTTGTAGCCACTGGAATCACTCAATTTAAAGTCCATAGGAGGGAGATATGGTCAAATTAGTAAGCAGAGGTCAGACCCTACCTGGGAAGAAATAACATTGAATTTGAGGGAGTAATAACACCAAGATTCCTTATGATTTCACTAATATGTTCAACATAAGAGTCAGAGGATTGTCTTAACTTTAAATAGACACAAAGATCACCTTAATCAGAGTTAAAATGAGGGAATTATGCTATGATTAGTGAGAGATAAAAATAATATTTAAGAAAGAAGAAGAATCTTAAAATGAAAATAATAAATGACTAACTCCTTACCATCTTAAGTGTGTAATTTTGACATGAAAATATTTTATAAAGTGATATTTGAAAATGATTATGTTCATGGCATGATTGCATTTTTACCAATGATTTTTGGTAATGATTATGCTTTAATGATAAAATATGGCATGTGAGCATAATGGACATACTTGTTATTGAAATCATATTTTTGGCTATTAATGTGAAAAGAAAATGAAATTAAACAAACGAGTACGGTCACATAGCGATCCATGTGGTGCAACAGTAGGGGACACCCTACTCACAGTTATGACTATGATAATGAGAAAAAAGAGAGGAGAAAGTGTGCCATGTCGGACAGAGTGAGAAAAGCTTGTACCAGAAAGTAGAAAGTACTCACTCTGACCGGGGTAGCTTCATATGAAAATAAGTTGATAGCCATCATATGATATTTTGAAAATAGTTATTCATGCTATATATGTCATTATTGTACGATTTTCATGTGCATAGATAAAGTGCATTCATGTGACCTAAGATATTTGTTGTAGCATATACAGATGAACATGACATGATGAGCTATATTGATGATAATTATGATTCATTGTTGAACTTATTGGGATTTAATTCTCACTATATTTTCATATCATCTTCAAAAGATTAAATATGCAGATATTCTCTATGACCGACTTTTAACATATGTTGGGTTGAGTTGGTTAAAATCCTAGTGAAGGTGTAACCAGTCGCACCTGTATCCCCATAACTTTTCAATATGGATGAATAAGATATAGACATATATATGTTTGATTTTTGTACGGAATTTTTTAATTAATAATGTGTATGTGAACCTAGAATTGTATCAGTGTTAATGGTATACCATAAACCTTAATTATGCTTGGTTAATTTAATTGAATTTTATTATGGGTTAAATAGTTAGAAGTAAAAAGGTAATGACTTCATGGGATTTTAAAATTATATATATGTATATTTGTGAAAAAAAATTGGAGTTGTTACACTTTACTTCTTAAGGGATGAAGAACCTACCTCAATGACATGCCTTCATGGAATGGCAAGCTGAGAGCTAAATTGAGATAACATCGTCTCTTCTTTAATTTTTTTAGGAAAGTAAAAAAAAATTAAAATTCATACAAGTAGAAAAATTAACATGATGCAATCCCAACAACGGTACCAAAATTTGGTACATGTTATAATAAGCACACCAAAAATAATTTATTACATTACTCTTTTGAAAATAATGTAGTATCGGAATAAGAGTCGATCCCATAGAGAGTGGTAGATGATATTTATATTTATCTGAATAAAGAGGAGGATTAGGTAATTGAAAATAGAAAATAAAGACATACTTGAGTTGGGATCTTAGGATGGTTGTTGGCTAAAGAGATGGGGCTACTAATATTGTTAGTAATAACAATAGTTTTAAGCATGATATTTTGGTGGATTTCCATAGTTAAGGTAGGGGTGATTCCTCAATCTAGAATTATATAAGTTTAGGTAGGGATTATACCTTACTTATAGTGGTCTAGAAAAACTACTCCCCATGTTTATTTGCTAGAAAAGCTTTTCATGATAAGTTAGGTATTGTCAATAGGATACTCTATTGTCAAATTATTCCCATGATCCTTTATCACTTGCATGATTCCTAACCATTCATAAATAGCATTAATTAGATTAGCCATTTACTTCTCAAGGGATGAAGAACCAACCTCGATGACATGCCTTCATAGAATGGCAAGCCTAGAGCCAAATTGAGAGAACATCTTCTTTTCTTTATTTTTGTTAAGAAAATTGAAAACAAATTAAAATTCACAAGTAGAAAATTTAACATGAAGCAATCCCGGCCCTTGTGGCAAAATTTGGTATATAATGTCATAGGCACCTCAAACATAATTAATTACCTTACTCTTTTGAAAATAATATAGTATCAGAGTAAGGGTCGATCTAATAGAGAGTGGTAGATGATATTTATACTTGTGTGAATAAAGAGGAGGATTAAGTAATTGAAAATAGAAAAAAGGAACAATAAGAAATTTAAGTAATAAAATAGGCATAGGCCAACGGCCAAAGTCAATTTCCACCATCAAAATTATACCCTTGATCATTGATTCTTATAATTCAATTTACCTTCAAATATTTATCATTAGAATTGAATCTAATCTTTCTTTATGTTTAGTTAATTTTTAGCATGCGTTCCAATTAACCCTAATTATCAAATAGCATTATCCATGTGTCTAAGATGTAACCCAATAAATTGAAGTAGAAACTAGAAAAATCAGTAAAGCTAAATAACTTGAGCACATGCAGTTGGATTTAACCTAGTCAATTATTCTTCCTAAAGCTTAATAACCACTTCCTGCGGTAGATTATTAAACCTAAGTTTCCTTATAAGTAAATGGACTAAATGATTACATATTTGGTATTTAACTCAAGTTAGATTGAATCAATTAATTAACTAGTAAGCCTCCTAGTAATTAAAAGACACAAACATGAAATTAGGAGTAGAAGAATAATTTATACTTAAATTATAAAATGAATAATTAAAACATAAAACATAATCTCACAGAGTCATATAATTTGAGGTTTTTGTTGACTCAAACTAATTAAATACAATTGGCCATGTAGGGCCAAAGAAACTAAAGAAAGAAGAAAAGATGAAAAAGCAAGGATGATTGAAGATGCTCTGAGATTGTTGGAGATGTTCTTTGTTCCTCTTTGGCTATCTGTTATAAGTCTTGGAAACTCTAATGACCTAGGGTTTCTTTTCATCAATTTTTGGCCCATTAGGTTGCAATTTAGGTCATACTTTGTGTTTTATAGCATTTTTACTTTTTCATGATGCAGTAACAACACTATAATAGTGGGTATTCTATAAAATTTGTCAAAATACAAAACAAAAAACTTGTAGCTCTTTGTCTTAACTTTCCATAGCCGCTTTACTCACCTCATTTGGAGTTGAGATAAAAGAGTTAGACTCAAATAAATGAAGCAAGTCCAGGATTTCCTGAATTTTTGTATTTTCCTTGAATTTCTTCACTTTCTCTCCTTTTTTCCACTTTCTTTGCTCCTACAACACAAAACATAAAATTAAACTAATTCTTAATATATTTCACTTAAAACTAACAAAAATCAAGCTTGAAGGTATTGAATTTATGATTAACTATACATATATCAGCATTCTAGAACAAAACACATTATGATTAGATATCATTTTCTAAGAGATCATGTGCAAAGAGGATAAATCAATTTGGAATTCATCTCAACTGAAAAATAATATGCTAATATTATTACAAAAGCTCTTTTTAAAGAAAAGTTTTGCTACATGAGAAGAGAATTGGGAATGTCTAATCTAATGTGATTAATTCTAAAACCATGCTTGAATTTATTGAAATTTTATGATGACATGAGTATAATACACTAGGTTTGATTCACTTTAAATATAGTAAAGATATGTGAATGATTGCAAATGCTTCATGGTTTATAAATTTCATTAAGAAGTGTGTCATAGTATGCTTCATGGTTTACCAGTCTATGGGTCATAGTTTACACTTGTACGTTTAGGTTGATAAATTAAAATTAATCTATAAAAAACTACCTTATACCCTCCATAACTTTATTAATCCTTACTCTAAGGAACTTAATAATTATCTATCAAAACCCACGAAATAAGGAAAACATGTGCTAGAAAATTTAAAGCCTATCCTCAACTCTATTGATCCTTATATGTGTAACAACTCTATTTTTTTAATATATATTTGTATAAAATCATTACTTCTTTACTTCTAATTACTTAACTCATAATAACATTCAATTCATTTAACCAAGCATAATCAAGGTTTAAGGTCTACCATTAACATTGATACAATTCTGAGTTCACATACACATCATTAATCAAAACGTCTGTACAAAAATCAAACACATAAATATCTACATCTTATTCATCCATATTGACCAATTCTGAAAATTAGGGTGCGGGTGGTTGCACCTTCATTAGGATCTTAGCCAACTCGACCACAAACACCTTATTAATTTTTGGGATCTGCCCAAAATAAATAACTCGATCCAACGTGCACTAAAAGTCAGAGCTATAGAAAAATCTACATAACTATTTTTCTGTACATTATATGGAAATATACTAAGAATTAAATCCCCATAGATTCAACAATAAATCATAATCATCATCAATATTGCTCATCATGTTATGTTCATCTGTATAAGTTACAGCAAATATCTTAGGTCACATGAATGCACTTTATCTATGCACATGAAAATTATGCAGTAATGACATGTATGGCATGAATAACTATTTTCAGAATATTATATGATGGCTATTAACTTATTTTCATATCAAACTACCCCGGTCAAGGTGAGTACTTTTTACTCTTCGATATAGGATTTTCTCGCTCCGTCCGACATGGCAAACTTTCTCTTTCTTTTCTCATTAGCATAATTGGTGCGTATTATCGCAGGTACACCCAAATTGATACCTTACCTCAAAACTAACCTATAGTAGTGGGAGTAAGGATCGATCCCACAGAGACTAGAATTACCTTATGTGATTGAGAAAGGGGGGATTGATAATTGCAAATAAAACCAAGTAAACAATAACAAAAGTAATTAAGAGAGAGTGATTCATGATAAAGACGTTGGTTTCAATTGACATCCACCGTCAAGGGATTGCATTAATCATTGAAAACATAATCAATCTGTAATTGAATATCTATCATTGGGTTTTTAACCCTGTTCCTCCTTAAATCTAGTAAATTAATGACAATCGCACCAATTAAACCCTAATTAACAAGCAATCCTTTAGCACATCGATAAAGCATAACTTATTAACCGCATAAAAAACTAGAGAAACTAACAGAGCTAAACAAATATAAACACATTGGTTATATCTAATTTAGTTAATTATTCATCATAGGTTCAACGATTTATAATCCAAAATCCTCAAACCTATTTGCCTCATGAATCACAGAATTGAAGACTTTATTCAAAACATAATTCAGCGGTAGATTAAGACAGATAATATACTAGTAGGCCTCCTAGCAATCATAAGAATAATCATCGAGAAGAAGAACAGATAAATAATCAATACACAATTCAAATTGAAATAATAAAATAAAATCCAAATCTCACAATACATTAAGATCCCTTAAGGTTTCAACTACCTCAACCAACTAAAAAGAACTAGCCATGCAGGGCCATAAAAAACTCTAAAGAAGAATTGAAGAATGTAATTAAGAACTTAGATGAATGATTGAATTCCTTCTCTGCTTGCTTGCCTCCTTTTTTATAGATTAACTCCTCCTAATCGAACTAGGAGTGTTTCTAGGTCAAGTCCCGGCCTATCGGGCTTCAATTAGAGTCAGAAAGACCTAAAATTTGCAAATTCAACAAACTGATGTGGTGGTGAGTGCTGCAACGGATCGCCTCAATTAGGCTTGGGCACCGCGGCACGCTGGGGTAAGCGTTGCGGTGCTCATCTCTAGGCAGCTCAGCACCGCGGCGCTCTAGATGCATCCTCACGCGGCGCCCAGACTCTTCTAGATTTTGTTGATGTTTCGAACACAAAATGTATAGCACTATGTCCTTTCTTTCCATTGCCACTGGAATCACCTCAATCGGAGTCCAAATGAGTGAAATATGCCTCAATTAGTAATGAAGGGTCAGAAATCAGCATTTTTCCATAATTTTCTCTCTATTTTCCTCTTCTTTCCTTCTTTATTATTCCTAAAACACAAAACTCAATTAATTCATATCTATTTTCTACTTAAATTAAAGGAAAACTAACTAAAATAATGCTAATAACATGCTTAAATTTTAGCATGTCAAATACCCCCACACTTACTCTTTTGCTTGTCCTCAAGCAAATATTAATTCATGTGAACAAAATTCAATATATGAGATGAGTGAATGGCTTATCAATGCACTGCCTCATAGTGAAAATTGTATGCTCTTGAAGAAATTTTAGAAAATTTTCATGATCATGTGCAAAATTTAATTCAAATGCAATTTATGATTTTATTCTCTAAAATCCTTAGTGTGTGTGTGTCTTTGAATGATTTAATTTTCTTTTACCTAAATGAGTTTATATATCTCAAGAATTGGAGCATGGATCTCTATTTAAGATTTCCATAGGCTTAGTTTTCATGCTACTCTCCACTAATGTAGACTAAAACTACTTCTTAGGATCAAAAGGACTAAATTCAGCTTGTAATGTGGCTAGGTTATGGGGTGAGATATAAGATATAGTTTGAAGCTCAATCACCCAACACCACATGATTAACTCTAATCTATTTGAGCTAATTCTCAAGATTGGAGAATTTTTCCCCCACACTTATTTCCTTGCTTTACTGCATTCTACTTTTCCTTGATTCTCTATTTCTTCTCTTTCAACCACTGAATAGACTTTCATTAGTCTTTTGAGACTTTTTATTTTCTTTTGATTTTTCTTTTCTTTTTTCCTTGCTCCACCCTTCCACCCTTTTATTAATGTAGATCTACAAAACAAGTATTCAGAAATTAATCATGGAGTGAGTGAATCAAGTAAAAAAAAAAAATTAAAGGTATTAATCACAAAATTTGGTCTTGGCTGTTTTGTGGGTATAGAATAAAATGTTAATTAAGCTCAAAATAGAGGTTCTAAGGATATTTACTTGCTTGGGTTATGCTTGAAAGGCTCAATCTCATCAAATAATGCCTAAATCATCTCCTAATTATTAGTATCAGCCTAGGATTTCGCCTCAAGTAGCATTTAAATAAGTTCTAGAAATGTTAATAAGATCATAAAATATTTTTGAGTTATGTAATCTTTTTCTAAGTAAAAGACAAATTAAATATCCAAAATTACTGTGCAAAAGAATTTCAAGATTTTTACAAAATAAGTAATAATAAATTGAAAATAAATTAAAATTACACATAATTATGACTTTCCTACATCTCTCAAGAGCTATAATCAATTTAAACAGTTATATCATTGGCTATTGGTTCAGCTAACACAAACTCATAGATTGAGATAAAGTTCACATGCTCACCCTGTTTAATAACTAGAATAAAAGTGCAAAGATCATATAAGCTTACTGTAGTACACAACAAAGTAAATAGTGCAAAAATATTAGTTATTATACAGTCATCCAGCTGAATCATAAAGTGACCCCCCCCCCCACACACACACTTAAGATTTTACAATGCCCTCAATGTAGAATAGAAAAGTATAAAATAAGAGAGACAAGAAATAAAAAGAGGAGGGTCCAATGAAACTTCCCTGATTAGTTATCACCATCCATCTCATCCTACTCAAGTGCAGGCCTAAAGGGCGGTTCAAGAGGTGCTGGGAATGCTATAGGAAGGTTCAAGGCATGGGCCAGCTGGCTGAAGAAAGCAATGTTGTGCTGCGCTATGGAGTATTGGTAGAGAGCTAAGTCTTTCATCTGATGGGTCAGGACCTCTGTTCGCTCCCATAGATCTTCAATAGTGTGCTGGACTGGTGGTGGAGCTGAACTGCTACCAAGTTCCTTTGTAATCATAGGCTGAATGCCTAACTCCTCTTCTGCTGCTTTCTCCTACCCCTTATATTTCTGAATGTCTGCGTAGGAAATAGGTCTCATTGGTTGAATGAGAGCCTCAATAGAATCCCAGCTAACTCCAGCCTTCCCACATAAACCAGTGATTAAACTGGGGGCAAAGAGGGATCTGCTTCTAGAACAAATACAGCTAAGTATTTATCTGTGGATGATTTTTCCCACGTCAATGGAAAACCTTTTAGTATAGTAAAAATTAGAATGGCTCTGTCCTTCCTGACCTGACTCATGTTCAAGCTGGGCATGAATCGTGCTGTCACGAAATAGTGCCAAGCTTTAGCCACTTTATTCATGTCTACCCTGGCAAAATACACTGGCTACCCATTGCTATCCAACTTCTAGGAAGCTATTCTGTAGCAAATAGTGGATATAATATTTTCAAAGTCTATGTCTGATTGGATGAAGGCAGAGTACTCATCATCTTCAATGTCAGGTAGAGAGTAGAATTCATTGATAGCATAAGGATTAAAATTCACCATCTTGCCTCTAACTCGTGCTTTGTGGCGTTCATGAACTGTAGCATTGGAGTAAAATTCCTATACCACGGGAATGACTCCTGGTTCGGGGTTCCTGCAAAAAATCTCCCAATTCCTGTGGAGGATATTGTCTCTATGAGGAAACCTAATGGTGACAATGAAACCCCTCTCAGGAACAATGGATTTATGAACCACCACCTTACTATGGTGTTAATAGACTTATTCACTCACAAACGTCGTGCTATCAAATGCTGGAGGGTACTCTGCTCTGTTCTTCCTCTTTGAGAGGCCTAATTTTGAAGTTTTTGGAGCCATTGGACTTAGCAAAGTCACTGGGGCATTTTACCAAACACCTGGTGTGCGCTCTTAAAATGCAAGCAGAATGGGTGGAAGATTCCCAACGTGGAGTCCAAATTAAATGCAACCAAGTAACAACGGAGTATGGAGATCAATCTACAGCAGAAAGATGAAGAAAATCGTACCCAATTGAGCTAGAATTGTGGCTGGAACTTGCAAAATAAAGTTTGTCTTAGAACCCTAGAAAATTTCCATTGAATCCAACCCAAAAGCTGAAAGAGCTGTTAAATCCTGCAAAAGAAGATGAAAAACCATGTAATTGAAGCAAGAAAATGTAATGAGAGGTTGCTATGGTTGATTGGAAGAAGGAAATTGTATTTGGGAATGAGGGTGATGCAAAAAAATGAGTGTGGGGATGGAGAGGTCGCAAACCTCTTATAGAGAGCATCGCAGCACCCTAGGGGAGCACTGCAACACTCGTCCAATCTGGGTATGAAGCGTCGTGGTGCTCTTGGTTAGCGCCATGGCGCTAACCCTTCTGGAAACCAAGTGCCGCAGCGCTATGTGTGAGTGTCGCGGCGCTTGTGCGTCCGCAGTTCTGCAAAAAACATTTTTAAAAGAAAATTAAAAAAACGAAAAAGGAGAAAACATGTTGTTGGGTTGCCTCCCAACCAGCGACTTTGTTTAACGTCGTTGGCTCGACATAAGCTTAAAAAAAAAAATTAAGGAGGGTCTTCAAGAGTTGTCCATTGTGGTTCCGCTTGCTGAAATCCTTCATAATATGGTTTAAGCCTATGCTCGTTGACTTTGAAGCTATTCTGTTTATCTGTACTTTTTATTTCCACTGCACCATGAGAAAAAAATATCAGTAATAATAAATGGTCCCTCCCATCTAGAATGAAACTTACCTGGGAATAATTTGAGTCTGGAATTATAGAGGAGGACTTTCTGTCCCTTAGTGAACTCCTTGCGTGAAATCATGCGATCGTGGAGGAGTTTAGTTTTTTCCTTATAGATATTTGAGTTTTCATATACCTCATTTCTGATTTCCTCTAATTCTTGAAGCTATAATTTTCTGTATTCTCCGCTTTCTTCCAGATTCATGTTAAATTTCTTTATAGCCCAAAATGCTTTATGTTCCAATTCAACTGGAAGATGACAACTTTTTCCAAATACTAACCTATATGGGGACATACCAATTGGGGTCTTATAAGCTGTTCTGTATGCCCATAGAGCATCATCTAATCTGAGACTTCAATCCCTATGGTTAGGATTTATTATCTTACTAATGATATTTTTGATTTCTCTATTGGATACCTCAGCTTGCCCATTGGTCTAGGGGTGGTATGCAATTGACAATTTATGAGTGACATTATATTTCTTTAATAGGGCTTCAATAGTCCAATTGTAAAAATGTGTTCCCCTGTCACTTATCAAAGCTCTTGGAATCCAAAATCTTGAAAAAATATGGGATTTAATGAAATCTGCAACCACTTTAGAATCGTCAGTCCTGGTGGGTTTAGCTTCCACCCACTTTGAGACATAATCCACAGCCAGCAAAATATAATTATATCCATATGCCAAAGGAAAAGGTCCCATGAAATCAATGCCCCAAACATCAAAAATTTCACAAAATAATACTGGTGTTTGAGGTATCTCATTTTTTCTAGATATATTACCTGTTTTCTGACAGTTAGTACATGACTTACAAAAACAATATGAATCTTTGAATAGAGTAGGTTAGTAAAAACCACAGTCCAATACTTTCTTTACTGTCCTTTTTGCTCCAAAGTGTCCTTCACATGCAGAATAGTGGCAAAAGGTTAGAATTGATAAAATTTCAGAGTCAAGAATACACCTTCTTATAATTTGATCTGAGCATTGCTTCCATAGGTAAGGATTATCCCATATGTAATATTTGGCATCACTCTTGATCTTGTTTCTGGTTGCCCTGGTCAAAAAAGGTAACTGATTAGTAGCCAAATAATTTACAATATTTGCATACCATGGCATATGAGCTGAAATTGAAAATAAATTTTCATCTGGGAATGATTCTTCAATTTTTAGTTTCTCCTTCACATGTGTCAAGCAGCTTAGGTGATCTGCTACATTATTTTCAGACCCTTTTTTGTCTTTATTTCTAAATCAAATTCTGTAAGCAGTAACACACATCTGATTATCCTGGGTTTAGCCTCATTTTTCATTACCAAGTATCTCAAAGTTGCATGATCAGTAAAAACAATAATTTTAGTGCATATTAAATATGATCTGAATTTTTCTAATGCAAAGACTACACCTAAGAGTTCTTTTTTCTGTTGTGGTATAATTTTTCTGAGCATCATTCAGTATTCTGGAGGCATAATATATCACATGTGATGTGTTTCCAACTCTTTGCCTAAGCACTGCTCTAACTGCATGATCACTAGCATCACACATAATTTCAAAAAGGAGGTTCCAATCTGGTGCTTGGATGATTGGAGCTAAAATCAAAGATTCTTTCAAATTGTCAAAAGCTTCCCTGCATTCTTTATCAAATTCAAAAGAGACATCTTTTTGAAGTAATTTGCACATTGGTGCTGCTTTCTTAGAAAATTCCTTTATGAATCTTCTATAAAAACTTGCATGTCCAAGAAAAGAATGAACTTCCCGCACACAAGTGGGATAAGGCAGAGTCTGTATAATATCAATTTTCGCTTTGTCTACCTCTATTCCCCTTTTAGAGACAACATGGCCTAAAACTATACCTTGTTCAACCATAAAATGACATTTTTCAGAATTTAAAATAAGGTTAGTCTATTGATATCTTTTCAAAATTAATGAAAGGTTATGCAAACAATCATTGAATGAATCCCCATAAACTGAAAAATCATCCATAAATACCTCAATAAATTTTTCAAGGTAATCTGAAAATATGCTAACCATACACCTTTGAAAAGTGGCAGGGGCATTACAAAGCCCAAATGGCATGCGTCTATATGCGAATGTCCCAAATGGACAAGTGAAGGTTGTCTTTTCCTGGTCTTTAGGAGCAATTACAATTTGAAAATAACCTGAATAACCATCAAGAAAATAATAGTAAGGTTTACTAGATAACCTTTCTAACATTTGATCAATAAAAGGTAAAGGAAAATGATCCTTTCGAGTTACAGAATTTAATTTTCTATATTCTATACAAACCCTCCACCCATTTTGAATTCGGGTGGGTACCAATTCCTTCTTCTAACTTTTATTACGGTTATTCCTATTTTCTTGGGAACCACTTGCACTGGGCTCACCCAATGACTGCCTGAAATAGGATATATTACCCTAACCTCCAACAGTTTAAGAATTTCTTTCTTCACTACATCCATCATAGGTGGATTTAGCCTTTTTCAGGGCTGTCTAGATGGTTTAGTTCCTTCTTCCATTAATATTCTATGCATACATGTGGAAGGGCTTATTCCCTTAAGATCAGCTATGGTCTATCCTATTTCAATTTTGTGTTCTTTAAGAACTTGGATTAGTTTCGCCTCTTGATCAGCTTCAAGCTAGTTGGAGATAATAACAGGAAGTGTTTCTCCCTCTCCCAAGAATACATATTTGAGGTGATCAAGGAGTGGCTTCAGTTCAAGAGTAGGAGCCTGCACAACAGAAGGTAAAAGAGTAGTATCAGAAATTGATAATTCTATATAAGAAACATTACCTGTTGGTGATCCTTCTGAAAAACTATTTAGTGTAGCCAGTTCCTCTTTTGTTTCTTTATCCACTTCTATCTTACCATCATCTTCTTCTATGTATTTGCTCACAATTACTTCCAATTTATCCTTCCCATCTAATTCAAATACATCATGTGCTAAGGAATCAAAGATATCTATAGAATAAATAGGAGTATCATCACCTGGGTGTTTTATGTCTTCATACATATTAAATTTTATTACTTCACCATCAAATTCCATAGTGAGTGTGCCATTGTGAACATCTATCCTAGTTTTTGAGGTTTTCAAAATTGGTCTCCCTAATAATATTGGGGATGTAAAATCCCCGTTTTCTATGTCAAGTACATAAAAGTCTGCAGGGAAAACCAAATCATCTGCCTATACTAAGACATCCTCAATTACTCCCTTAGGATATGCAATTGACCTGTCTGCTAATTGAATTACCACATTAGTAGAGTTTAATGGTCCTAATTTCAAGGAAGCATATATAGAATATGGCATGACATTTATGGAGGATCCTAAATCCAACATAGCTGTTTCAACATGAGTATCCCCAATTTTGCATGGAATAGTAAACATACCTAGATCCTTGCATTTAGTGGGGAGTTTTTTTTGTATCATGGTAGATACGTTCTGACTCATTTGAACATTTTCAAACCCCTTCAATGTTTTCTTTCTTTTTTGAGTACATAGTTCTTTCAAGAACTTTGCATATCTTGGTACTTGCTTAATAGCATCTAGGAGGGGGATATTAACTTCACATTTTCTAAAGATTTCATATAAATCAGAAGTTTTCTCATGTAACCTGTTTTCTTTAAAAGCTTCTGGAAAAGGAGGCACTACTTCATAATTTAAATTAAATGGAGACTTACCTGTAGGTGCTTCATTCTCCTTAATTGATTTTTCAGGTTCCTTAGGAGAAGAGGGTGCTGGTGGGCTTTCAATTTCCTTACCATTCCTTAAAACAATTGCACTAGCATTTTCTCTGGGATTCACCACAGTTTGAGAAGGTAACTTACCTGAGTTTTGAGCATCCAATCGACTCATTATGGTTGCTAACTGACATATTTGAGTTGTCAGGTTCTGAATGCTAACTCTTGTCTCTTGCTGAAATTGATGACAATTATGTACAAGAGTTTTCATAATATCTTCCAATGGACTACTTACCTGGTGATCCTGGGATGCATTCTATCTAGGATAATAGGCATGTTGGTTATGCTAAAAATTTTGTCCTACAGGCCTATTTTGTGCATTCCTATACCTGAAATTTGGATGATCCTTCCATACAGGGTTATATGTATTAGCATATGGATTATACCTCTTTGGTTGGTCAGAAAAACTTCCTACAGCATTAGCTTGTTCTGTAGATTTCTCTTGAAGTGTAGGACACATGTCAGTTGGGTGTCCTATGACTGAACATATTCCACAGACTTTAACTCAATGTGGTGTACCTATAGCCATTTGGCGCACAAGAGAGGTAAGTTCATATATTTGATTCTAAAGAGAAGTAGTACTTACCTCATGGGCATGTCTAATAAGAGGATTATGCCTAATGCCAAATTGTTGGGAATTGGTAGCCATATTTGATATCATGATTCTGGCTGCTTTAGGAGTCTTATCTACTAGTGCTCCTCCACTAGCTGCTTCTATCTCCCTGAAAAAGACCTTCATAGAAATATTGGATTAGTAGCTGCTCACTAATATGATGATGTGGGTAGTTTGCACAAAGCTTTTTAAACCTCTCATAATATTCATAAAGTGTTTCTCCATGCAATTGCCTAATTCCGCATATTTCCTTCCTGATAGTAACGACTCTAGATGCAAGAAAATAACATTCTAAAAACATTCTCTTCATCTCATTCCAAGTAGTGATAGTACCAGAGGGCAAATAATACAACCAATCTTTGGCTGAATCTCTTAATGAAAAAGGAAAATCCCTGAGTTTTATTTGTTCCTCGGTTACTCCAGGGGGTTTTATACTGGTACATACCACATGAAATTCCTTCAAATGTTTATGCGGGTCTTCACCTGCAAGACCATGAAAATTAGGTAAGAGATGAATTCATCCAGATTTCAACTTAAAATTAATATTGTCATCAAGATTAGGAAAAGTAATGCATAAGGGTTGCTAATGCAAATCTGGAGCTGCAAGCTCCTTCAGAGTGGGGTGCTTCACCATGGTTACTTCCCCCTTTTCTTGATCAATGTCCTCTTGAAGTTCTCTCCTGTGCCTGTATACAGATTTTTCAATATTTGGATTGAACTATAAATCTTAAGAATTAGAAGAACGAGTCATAGGCATAAATCAAAATAAAAACCACAAAAAAGTAATAGACGCAATACTTGGCAACGGCGCCAAAATTTGGTGCGTACTGTCATAGGTACACCCAAATTGATACCTTACCTCAAAACTAACCTATAGTAGTGGGAGTAAGGATCGATCCCACAGAGACTAGAATTACCTTATGTGATTGAGAAAGGGGGATTGATAATTACAAATAAAACCAAGTAAACAATAACGAAAGTAATTAAGAGAGAGAGATTAATGATAAAGGCGTTGGTTTCAGTTTGTATCCACCGTCAAGGGATTACATTGATCATTGACAATATAATCAATCTGTAATTGAATATCTATCATTAGGTTTCTAACCCTGTTCCTCCTTAAATCTATTAAATTAATGAAAATCGCACTAATTAAATCCTAATTAACAAGCAATCCTTTAGCACATCGGTAAAGCATAACTTATTAACCGCATAAAGAACTAGAGAAATTGACAGAGCTAAACAAATATAAACACATCGGTTATATCTAATTAAGTTAATTATTCATCATAGGTTCAACGATTTATAATCCAAAATCCTCAAACCTATTTGCCTCATGAATCACAGAATTGAAGACTTTGTTCAAAACATAATTCAACGATAGATTAAGATAGATAATATACTAGTAGGCCTCCTATCAATCATATGAATAATCATTGAGAAGAATAACAGATAAATAATCAATACTCAATTCAAATTGAAATAATAAAATCAAATCCAAATCTCACAATGCATGAAGATCCCTTGAGGTTTCAATCTACCTCAACCAACTAAAAAGAACTAGCCACGCAGGGCCATAAGAAACTCTAAAGAAGAATTGAAGAATGTAATTAAGAACTTGGATGAATGATTGAATGTATTCTCTGCTTGCTTTCCTCCTTTTTTATCGATTAACTCCTCCTAATCGAAGTAGGAGTGTTTCTAGGTCAAGTCCCGGCCTATCGGGCTTCAATTGGAGTCAAAAAGACCTAAAATTTGTGAATTCAAAAAAATTATGCTGCGGTGTGCGTCGTGGTGCTATGGAATCACACCCTCGGGGTACCATGGTGCCTGTGTAGTGCTGTGGTGAATCGCCACAATTAGGCTCGAGCACTGCGGCGTGCTGGGGTAAGAACTACGGCGCTTATCTCTGGGCAGCTCAACGCGACGGTGCGTTGGGGAGCACTGCAGCGCCCAGAATATTATGAATTTTGCAAAGTGCCAAACACAAATGTTGTAGCTCTAGGTCTCTTCTTTCCATAGCCACTAGAATCACCTCAATCGGAATCCAAATGAGTGAAATATGTGTCATTTAGTGATGAAGGGTCAGAAATCAGCATTTTTCCATAATTTTCTCTCTATTTTCCTCTTCTTTCCTTCTTTATTATTCCTAAAATATAAAACACAAAACTCAATTAATTCATATCTATTTTCTACTTAAATTAAATGAAAACTAACTAAAATAATGCTAATAACATGCTTAAATTTCAGCATGTCAATAATCATAGCTATGAGTAGGGCGTCCCCTACTGGTACACCACACAGACCGCCATGTGACTGTGCTCATCTCTTTTCTTTTCTTTTTACATTAATAGCCAAAAATATAATTTCAATAAAAAGTATGTTCACATGCCATAATTTATCATCAAAGCATATTCACTTCCAAAGATCATTGGTAAAGTACAATCATGTCATGAACATCATCATTTTCAAATATCAATTTATAAATTATTTTCAAGTCAAAATCACACACTTAAGATGGTGAGGAATTTATGCAATGGCAATGGTTAAGGCATACACTAGTCAATTATTATTTTCATTTATAAAATTCTTCTTGTTTTTTAAATATTATTTTGATCTCTTCATTTTCTTTATGCTTGACCTCTAGTCACTTTCCTCCTACTTACATCATTTCCAACATATGTTCTCACAAAGATTATAGAGCATTCTTCTTCAATTTGGTTTCTATTATTACCCTATAGTTAATGAGGTTCATTTAGGACAGAAAAGTGCTGACAATAAGCTTTACCAGTTCCCAACACAGCCATGCTTTAGGCTTCAAAAATCCCTTTCCCACACCGAACATAGCCTAGCCATGTCCTAGAACATGGCCATGCTCTGTGTTATGTTGTCCCCTGATGCAGGTTTTTGTCTAGCCTAACCTTTTCTCACTAATTAGAGTACAACTTCCACACTTTAACTCCGATTGCAGTGATCTTAGTGTCCATACAATCCTATAAAACTCTTATGTTGAACATTTTAGTGAAATCTTAAGGAATTTTGGTGTTATTACTCCCTCAATTTCAATATTATTTCTTCCTGGGTAGGTTCAGACCTCTACATACTAATCTTACCATATCTTCCTCTTATGGACTCCAAATTGAGTGATTCCAATAGCTAAAAATTTGTGAGATATGTATCTATATTTTTCATGTTAATCATTTCTTTTATTTCTTTACATATTTTTCCTAGAAATTCAAACACAGAAGCTTACCTAACAGATTCTTCCCTGGTTAACTAGTTTCTGACCATTACTTACTAATCAGACAATATCTCCCATATATGGACTCTAAATTAAGTGATTCCAGTGGGTAAACATCCATGAAACATATATCTATATTTTTCATGCTAATCAGTTCTTTTAGTTCCTAATAGATTCTTCCAAAAAGTTCAAAAATAAAAGCTTTGCTAGTTACTCCAAAATCCAGTTTTCTTAACCTAACCTTTCCTAAAGTTCTAGTTCATCCTTTTATTAAGTCATCTGCCTTTTTTCTTCCAAATTTCCATCTAACCATAGAATTACTCATATCAACATTTAATTATATTTCTTACTTAATTTAACATATTCCATCATCTGCTTCCAAAGAAAAACAAAATCAAATCATACATCACTAAGAGTGTTTCTCAACAGAAATTTCTCATGGTCTTCCCCTAAGTGTTCTAGACTATACTTAATTTACCAATCTAACCATCTTTCATCCATTTTTACCACATCCCAATATACATCACAGTGGCACAAAAAGCCCTAAAATTTAGCCACCCATAGCCATGCCTAAACAGAAAATTTCCATACCAACATATGCATTCAAATATCCGTCATAGGCAAGCTCAACATGTAACATGATATAGCAACATCTATAGCCAATCATCAAAGTATAAAATATTATAAATTTCATCAAATTTTTAGGATCAAAATTCCATATAAATGTTATAAATTTCAAAGATTTTCTTTAAAAAGAGATATTGTTAAACCTACTACCTAAAGATCTCTCTAGATCACTTAGTGAATTCTTTTTCTTATTTTCTCTTGAAGGAAGTAGTAAGATTCCTCTATTCCCTTAGCTTTTCTAGCAGCTTAAATAAGCGAAGGAGGGTGAGTTTTGAACCCCAAGGATAGAGAAAAAAGATAGATTCAAGTGGAGATTAAGCTAACTTACCTTGAGTACTTAGTCATTTAAACTTCTCCTTCTTCTTCCTTCCTCTATTCTCCTCTCTTTCTCTCCTTTTCTCACTCTACCTTGTTTCTGTTTTTCCCTCTCCCTCACTTGGACGAAATTCTAATGTTATAAGAGTGGTTTTTCCTTAAATAAATTATCAAGTGGTCCTCCTCTCATAATCATGGGTCTACCTTATCACAATTAGGATGCACTTGGTTGCTTTTTGGGAGAAGACAAATCAAGTTATTGTCTTCCTCTCCCTTAGTCAAGATACGCATAGCAAAAAAAGGATTTGTTATTTGAAAATGATGATAAAATGTTCTCAAGACAAAGGGCAAGGTCCCTGTGATTTAAAGATTTATTTTCTTTTTCTTTTGTCTCACTCAAATATGATAGGTTTATCTTTCTAGGTGGCAAATTTTTAGCCCTTGAGTCTCCTTTGCTTGGCTGAAATTATTTGTGTAGGATAGAGATGTTTTGTCATAATGCCATGTATTATTACCTACTATATCATCACATGGCTTACTAAAATTATGAGTGTAGGATATAGATGTTTTGTCCTAATACCATATATTATTACCTACTATATCATCATATGGCTTACTAAAATTATGAGTGTAGGATATAGATGTTTTATCCTAATTCCATGTATTATTACCTACTATATCATCACATGATTCTTTTTTCTCTTGATTTTGGGCTCATTCTTGCCTATTTCCTTTGCTTTGGCTAAAACTCTAGCTCTCATGGAGGGTTTGGTCACATTCTCATGATTTTTAGGCTATCAATCTAACTTCTATATCCTAGTCCAAGTCTATATTATATCTCTTGCTTGAGCTATCCATTTGGCTCACTAAAAACTCATGTGAACTAGAAAAACTCTATATGAAGTGTCCATAGGTGAAAGCACAAATTTATAGGTGGAGATGTTAAACTTAGGAACTCTAGCTATAGAATTAGAAAAAAATAATTATTCTAATCCAATCTTCTTGAAATTTTAAGATCTTTACTTACTTCCAAAAATTTATCTTCCTTACCCATAAATTTCACCTCTCTTTAGGATGTTATTTCTAATTTTTCCTATTAGATTTTCTCTCTTTACCTATTCCCTTAATATTAGAAATATTTTCTATGCATACACATAAGGTGAAGAATTTCTAAGGTTTATATTTTCTTAGATATCTAAAAATTGTTTAATAAGTTTTATTTCCTTAATTAAATATTTATGTACCTTTATTAATAAAAAAACGAAATTAGCAATGTTACAATATGCATGTTTATTTGAAGCCCAAGTTTTCCATTATTATTATCCCACAACCAATGGAAGTTACTACTCATAATTTTGGGTTGAAATTGCTCCAATTTTTCATCCAATGTAAATACCTTGCTCGTGAAACTTCACTCACTTAACCTTACCAAAAACATCCTCCACTTCTCTGAAATTGTTTCCATATGGTCCTCTTCTAAGCTAATTAGTAAGAGAAAGGTTGAAGAAGCCTATGGCTCACCCTCAAGTAAACGAATGAAAATAGTGAAAAGGACGAAAATCCTTATCATTGACAAAGCAAAGGACTATGCAACTAACATATGTAATAGAATAATTTGGTTGTTTAGAATGGATTAAGGGTCTCGGGTGGTTTAAAATTTAGGAAATGAGAGAAGTGATCTATCATGAAATTATAAATAAATAGTATGCCAAATGATGAATGAGTTTTGTACTCATAAATTAAATATTTTTATCTTATCTTTTTGCCTTAATTAAGCATTTATCTCCCTTATTTGTCTTTAGTCTTTTGTATTTTTATAGATGAAGAGAAGAATAGGAAATTGACTCAATTGGAGGAATCAAAGCTAAATTGTGATTCTTTGGAAATGATGTCTATAAATCAAGGAGACAAAATAAATTCATTAAGGATGGCTGAGTAAGGAGCATTATCTTTTGTCTCTTGAAACGCATCCTAATGGATATATGCATCAATTCAATCTTAAATTATGACCACATTTCTAAAAGAATTGAAACATAAAGATTCAAGGCAAAACACCTAATGTTAAAAAGTTATTTGCTACTTGATTTTCAACTTGATCTTACTACAGTATTTTTGTCGTATCTCAGAACATACGTATATATCATGTACGATATTTGGTAAATGAATAGCTGACATAATTTCATACAATTTTCATGTTTAAGGGATCAGTAAATTCAGACATCCAATCGGCCAAATTTGGGCTAGAACAAAACATATTTACTATTGTAGTCCAGCTCAACCTTATTGTAGTATTTGGACCATATTTCAGCAAATACATATTCAATGGGTACGAAATTTGGTAGGTGAATAGAAGATATAATTTTCTACGACCTTTATGTTTAAGTGATCAGCAAATTTGGACAATAAAAGGGCCAAAATGGGACTAGACAGGATCATGTTTACTGTTGCAGTCTAGCCTGACCTTACTACAATGTTTTGGCCATAAATCACAATATACGTGGCCAATGTTTCTCCACCATATATGGCTGGACAGATAATAAAAATATCTACAACTTTTATGTTGATAGGATCAGATTTGATGGCTATCAAGGAGATATATTACAATGAATTTCGAGGTACATAATGCAACACAACTTGTCAACTTTAGTGCAATTTGCTACCCACCATTTTTGTCACCTACTTCCCTTGTTTTGTCTATAAATAGAGACATTTTGTGAGCTAGAGGGAAGGGAGAAAGGCTGAAGAGTGAGCTTGGGAAATCTTTGTTGAAGTTCTAAGTGTTTGTAATATTTTTCTCTCTTTATACATTTTGTATCTTACTTTCTTTTATAAGTTTTATCATGCTTCTTCATCTTTAATTTTATTTTCTTACCTTGATTATGGAGAACTAATCTCCTAATGCTAAGGTGAAAGGGCGAAACTCTTGGTATGAAAATAATAATTTATCTAACTCTTAATTTTAATGTTTATACTTGATATTGTATTTTTCTTCTTATTTATTTTCTTATTATTTACTTTCTTAGAGGATGGCTTTGTTGTCCCTCGGTTATTTATTTTCTGCCTTTCTATTATTTACTTTCTTATTATTTACTTTCTTAGATGATGGCTTTGTTGCCTCTCTGTTATTTACTTTCTCTGTTATTATTTTATTGTTATTTTTCTTCTGAGAAGACGGCTATGTCGCCTCTCTGTTATTTATTTTCTTGTTATTTACTTTCTTAGATGATGGCTTTGTTACCCCTCTGTTATTTATTTTCTGCACTTCTATTATTTATTTTCTTAGAGGATGGCGTTGTTGCCCCTCTAGTATTTATTTTCTGAGCTTCTATTATTTATTTCTTGTTATTTTATTTTTTAATGGCTGGTTTTACCGCCTACTTTGTATTATTATTATTGACTTTCTTTGTATATTTTTCTTCCTTTTACATCTTTTTATTTTAAATTTTGTAAAGTGCAAATCTTGATACATTCTTTGGCACAATAAATGCTTGAATCATTCTTGATTTATTGTAGACAATATAATGATTGGCACGATGTATACTTGAATCTATTTTATAAAAGTTATTTACTATTAGTAATACAATAAAAGAAGGCAAATACACTTCATCTGTAAACCAAAGCACGTTTAATGTAACATATCTTCCAAATGGAACCTCATTTATGTGAGGATTCCATTTGAATAATAAAAGAGTTAAAATTTATTATTATTTGATGTAATAAAAGTAGATCCCCTAATCTTAGCATGTTTCTTACTTTGAATACATTCATATTTAATTTTAGTATTTTAGTTCTTTACAAACTCTATTCAGTACTCTTCTCACAAAACAAGCATTCTGACAACTAGGTTTGAAATATTTATTTTGGATATAAATTAAATTTTCTCAATTGGCAATCCTCGTGGGATTGACCTTGCATACCACTAAATCTATACTCCAATAGATTCGTGCACTTGCGAATTTTAATAAAAACAACAACACCAAAATTGTTGTCGATAAAGAAAACATACTGTCTCTAATCTCTATGCTATAGGGAAAATAGTTTTCCTTTTATAAGTATGTGATAAGCTCTCTAACTAGATGTGAAAACAAGGGTATAAAAAGAAATTCCACCTAGAAGGAAATTGAGTATGAAGGTTATGACTAGGATAGTGCCATTTCAAAAATAATTGATGAAAAATCAATAGTTTTAAATGCTTAAGTCCTAAAACCTAATTCAAGAATAATTTTGCATATGCTTTGCAACCTTTTTGTACCAAAATCTAGAAAATCCAATATTGGTAAATCTCTAGAAGTCTTTTACATGTGGCATGGTTGACGTAGACTTCTTATGAATCTACCTTACATTACCATTTGTCATATGAAATATGTTTTGGAAAGATCAAAGGTAGAACTACCTTATAGTAAATAAGTTACTTTACTAACAAAAAGAGAAATTCCACTTCAATAGGAGATTATGATACAAGGCTCATTTCTAACATAGGTATTAAGAAATAAGATGGTGTTCGGATAAAGGTACCTAAAGAAAGTATTATGGAGGATGTAACATCACTAATTTCGTTTCTTTTATTAATAAAGGTACATAAATATTTAAATAAGGAAATAAAACTTATTAAACAATTTTTCGTTATCTAAGAAAAAATATAAGCCTTAGAAATTATTCACCTTATGTGTATGCATAGAAAATATTTCTAACATTAAGGGAATAGGTAAAGAGAGAAAACTTAATATGAAAAATTAGAAATAACGTCCTAAAGAGAGGCAAAATCCTTGGGTAAAGAAGATAAATTTTTGGAAGTAAATAAAGGTATTAAAATTTCAAGAAGAATGGATTAGGATAATTTTTCATAATTCAAGAGTTTGAGTTATTAAGTTTAACATCTTCACACATACATTAAGACTTCACCTATGGACACTTCATGGAGTTTATTTTTTCACTTCAATATGTTTCTAGCAAGCCAATTGGATAGCCCAAGTAAGAGATATAACATAGACTTGGACTAAAATATAGAAGTTGGACCGATAGCCTAAAAATCATTAAAATGTAACCAAGCCCTCCATGAGATGTAGAATTTCAGCCAAAACAAAGGAAATGGGCAAGAATGAGCCCAAATCCAAAAGGAAAAAAAATAAGAACCATGTGATCAAATAGTAGTGTAACAATAATCAAATTTAGGTTACATGGCATTAGGACAACATATATATCCTACATTCACAATTTCAGCAAGTAGGTGATAATACATGGCATTAGTGTCACGCTCCAAATTTTAGGGCACGTTAAACACGTATACCATAAACATATATTTTTCATAAACATGAATATTCCAATCATTTATCATGAAAGCAGATACATATAGGTTCTCCCATACATATACCATATACAGACAAAGTCCATAAACATCAGAGTCACAGCAAAAGCAGGAATCCTGCCTGTAGCATTTCAGAGCATACTCTAAAGTACAAGTACAATATAAATTAAAATCTATGAGCCATGGAAACAAAATACGCTCATCCAGAGATCATGTCGTCTAACTGGTCAACTATCTGAAAGGGAATGACCAAACTCTATATCCTTATATGAAAAATATATAAACATCGTGTAGTGAGTTTGACAACTCAGTGAGTAGATAATACCTCCTATGACCTCTTAGGTCAACATATAGATGTACTCATATTTTAAAATTTGTCACAAAAAATACAGTTCAGAAGTACATTCATATGGGACCCGTATTTCAAATATTCTCAGTTCATATCACATTCAGATATTCAAATATTGTAATGCATCAAAATCTTTCACATGAAAACATTAAGAAGATCCCATATCAGAACCACCATATCAGAGTTCAGGCCCTTCCGTACTTTGTTGGTGTAGGATTTGCCTAAACTCAACATCCCGCTGAGGTTTGCCCTACCACCATTCAAGAGGACACGCGAAGGGACTCTAATATGGGTATTTCCCAAGCACACAACAAGGGAAGGCAAATCACATCTTATATAGTTGGCATCTCGCCTATATGGGAGGCATCCCGCTCTCCTTCACATATTATATCCCGTGTGTTGACCGACACACGAGGCTAGCATTACCCCCTGCTAGTTAGGTTATCAAGGTGCACTAGGGCTAACACCACCTGTTGTTAGCAGACAGTGTTTCCAATAGGATTCCTCCACAGAAAATATCATATGTACATATGCCATATAATCCAGTATAAACTTCTCAATACAGCTCATCTATCATAAATTACCCGATCAGGGTTTATCACATATACATGCCCTTTCTCGAGGCAAATCATATAGTTTTATAAATTAATGGCACGTGCATAAATATTCACTTTATCATTTAATGAGAAATACATGTAAAATCAGATGTACCATGAGTTCAGAAATCTATTTTCGAAACTATACTCTTCTTGAACTATATTTCATATTATAAACAATTCAGATAGTTTCAATGTATTTCAAAAGCATATAAAAGTGTAAATATCTTATAAATATAATCAAATACATATTTAAAGATCAAAAAGAGTATAGGGCAAGTCATAGAAAGAATCATCTACTCACAGGGTAAGGGTTTCAGATTGAACAGCTCCAAAATGTATTTTTTTCATCCACATTTGACTAAACAGACTTCAAAAACATATCTGGAGGATCCAAAAATCAAATAAATGACTCCGAAAACTTGGTCACTTTTCATAGCCGGAAAATACTATTCACCACTAGAAAACACTATTCATCGCTGAAAAATATTATTCAACAAGAACAACAAGTTGTCAAATAGTTAAAAATTTCATATCTTAAGGTTTATCTAACTTTTGAATCTATCTACAGTGTCAGATTTCCAATTTGAGGTCTCTAAGTAAGAGTTTCAGAGTTTACCTTTTTTTGAGATTTTCTACTTTCGATCTACGACGATTCAATGACTGATTTGAACAATTGTTCAGTCAAAATCATAGTTTTTTCTGTCTTAAATCCAGTGGTACCCTTAGTCTTGAGATCAGAAGCAAAGAGACACTCCAGATCTAGAGAGAAAATATGGAGTTACTATTCACACTATTCATAATTCTATAGATTTCTCTCGGTTTTCGTCTCCCCCTCCCCGTTTCTCTTTTCTCTTTTATTTATTTATAATTATTATTATTATTATTTAATAATTGAATAATAGGATTTTATTTTATATATATTCATATAAATTTTGTTTTTCATCCTAAAATATCCTAAAAATTTTTAAAAATTTATATTATTGCAAAAATTTAATTGCAATATCAAATTATGATTTTTCTCAATAAAATTTTAATAAAAAAAAGTCACAAAATAAATATCTTTATGTATAATAAAAGAAAGAATATTTCTAAAAATACAACAAAAATTTATTAAAGACCAATATAATTATTTTAAGCAAAGCAATAATTATTTTAAACAAAAATATATTTACTTCCAACAAAACATGCATAGTCATTTTTTAAAAAAATATACTTGTTTATAATAAAATATTATTTAAAAATAAAAATTTTGGGATATTACATTCTCCCCCCTTATGAAATTCGGTCCTCAAATTTCAGCCCATCCTACCACATGTAGGGAATGAAATCAAAGTATAACTCAGAATTAACTAACCTTATTATTCACCAATTGGGGATATCTTTTCTGTATATCATCTTTACTTTTTAATATGTCTCTTCACTTGAGTGATTTTTCCATATAACTTAACCATAAGGATTTCCTTTATCTATAAGTTCTTCACTTGTCGATCAACAATAGCCATTGATTTTTACTCATAATTAAACCAAATTTTTGTCCAATTGAATTCCTTGGAATTAGGTAACATAAGAAAAATCTAATAGGTACTCCTTAGCATTAATGCAAGAAAGTCTATATCCACATTACTCAATCCTGATGGCAAGGCTAGGTAAAGTATTACTATACCTACTTTGTTCAAGTTTTCGAAAGAGTCTATATACTAGAGCTTAACATTTTTCTTCTTTCCAACATCATTACCTCTTTCATTGGTGAGTCCTTCAAGAATATGTGGTCACCAATTGATAATTTCTAGTGCTCAACATTCATGGTCCTTATAGACTTTTGACCAGTATTGAGTTGCTTGTATTTCTTTTCTAATCAATTCCACTTTATGCAAAATACTCAACAGATTATATATATACATTTAAGGAACCCTTAACCATTGTGTATCTTATTCCTTTATATCCTCAAGCTCGCATGCATATATCTATAGATTGATATTGGGAAACGCACACATAAAAGATCATATTCACATCCATATTGGGTAACTATATTTTCTTATTCCAGACTTCTATCAAGTCATCTTTGATTCTCACATGTCAACATCATCCCATGAATATCATCATCTTAATCTATCATCTATTTTTATCCTAAAATCCATTAATCAATATTTTAAACATACGCAGCAATAAATCCACCAATCCTTTTTAACGTTTATGTACCATTGGCATATGTCTAACAATTCCAACTTACCTCATCACAATAACTCTATACCCTCTTATTAACCCTAATAAATTCATTATAAAAAAATATCAAGCATTTCTTCTATCATATCTACAAGCACCTCATTCTAACTTATATCAATCATATTTAATTCACCCAATCATTTCATGAAGATTTTTCCCAACAATTGCTAATACATGAATTCTCAATTTCAACATAATTTGCATCCTAGATACTAGATTCAATTTAGCATAATATAAACCTTTAACACAAATATCTTAATCACTTACATTATTTTCGGACATGATTCTCACAGTATTCTCCATATTTCCAAATTAAGAGTTCAAAGATTAATTTAAATCCTACTTCCCATATTTTATTCCTCAAGAACTTCAACACCAATAATTCTCTTGATTACATTCGTCAAAACACCATAAGACTATCATCCGTCTATTCCTTTCAAATTTTTCATTACTTTATCCTATTAACCACTTGGACACTGTAATAGCTGAGTTTCAAAGAAAATAAATTAACTTTTCTTGTAATGAGGGAAAAGAACTTTGCATTTAATGCCAAACATTAATAAGAAAGATTGTAGTAGAACAGACGAAAAGTATAATAAAGAACAATGCCAAAATAGAAAGTCAAAAATTTGGATAAATCATTGGAGAAAGTTAAAATCGGTGGTCGTAATTCTTGAAAATCTGTAAACAAAAATTAGCTGTTATTTCGACAAAAATCGATGGCCACAAGTTTTGAATATATGTGCTAAAATCTACTTTAAAACTGTTGGTATTTGGTGAAAAATAGCACATGGAAAAAAAAACATTTCTGAGCTTATAAATGTCTGTGAAAATCAAAGAATACGTAGTTAACTGGTAAGATGCAGTTGATTGCTTCAAAATAGATGTAATCAATCAACTGTAAAATAACCAGTCCAAATTAAAATTTCTCAAAATAGCTAGTTGACTTAATAATACTGATAGTCAACTGCCAAGAACATTGGGAAACCAAGAAAAATCATTTAATTGTCCCTCTTCAATAATTATCTGGTTTGCATCTTTACTCTTTTTTTTACAATGACGTCTATCACCTACAACTTCCCTACAAGAATCAAGACATCAATGCTTCATCAAGGATAATAAGAAAAAAGAAATTTTTTGGTGATATCTTAACATTATTCTCTTTATATGTCTATATGAGCGACTATCACAACTATTGTACATATACATGCTTGCCGTCATTTTTGAAAATTTCCCCTTCAATTTAGCTTATATCCATCAATCACTCACATAGTTGTTCTACTTATACTCATTATATTTGCATATCTATCATAAGTATGTCCTTCTCTGAGTTCTATAAATATACACGTTAATATTTTTACTTTCATATTCAAAGTTAAAGTGTGTGCAGCTATGGAGGGAACCACATTCCATCAATTTTGAAATATTTGTGTTTTTTGTGGTTCCAGTCCTAGAAAAGATGGAGAGTATATGAAAGCTACACAAAACCTAGGTATGGTACTGGCTAGGATAAAGATTCATTTAGTCTATGGTGGAGGTAACCATGGGTTAATGGGGTGCGTGTTTACAACTGTGCATGTAGGAGGATGTCAAGTTTTAGGTATTATTCCTACAGCTCTAGCTGCATCCAACATCATAGGGAAGACAATTGGGGAAGAATTTAAGGTAGCTTCCATACATGAACACATGGCTACAATGATGAGCAATGATGATGCCTTCATTGCCTTACCAGGGGATTTTGGTACTTTAGAAGAAATTTTCCAAATAGTATCTTAGGCACAACTAAATATGCATCACAAATCAATAGGTTTGTTAAATGTTAACCACTTCTTTGATGGTCTGTTGTCTTTTCTTGATCATGCTACGGAACAAAGGTTCATCTCACACTCAGCACGATGAATTCTCATCTCGACTTTAAATGCTGAGGAGTTGATTGATACTTTATGTAACATCCAAAGTCTTTAATAATGTTAAATAAATCTAAGAAAAAGTAAAAGATATATATGACCAAGAATTAAATTACCTAGTTATGGAACAATAAGGTAGTTAAAAAAGAATAGGTGACATAGAATTAATCATAAATCATACAAATAAAATTCTTAGGATTATAATGGATGGGGGAAGGATACAAATACATTTTTAAGACATCACTAATTTAGGATTAGCAGTAAACTATGACAAGAAAGGAAGAAACCATGCACCTTCCTTATTTTGTTTTTACAAACCATGACAAGAAAGGAACCTTCCTTACTTTGTTTCTACAAACTATGACAAGAAAGGAAGAAACCATGCACCTTGCTTATTTTATTTCTACAAACCATGATAGTCTATTTAAGCAAAACCCACCCTTAGAACATTAAATTTCGTCCAAGTGAGGGAGAGGAGAAATAGAAGCAAGATAGAGTGAGGAAAGGAAAGGAAGAAAGGAAGAAAGAGGAAGGAGAAGTCTAGAGGACTAAGTGTATAAGATAAGTCTAACAATATTTCTTTTTGAAGGAAAGTTTTGAAACTTGCAATATTTATATGGGATTTTGATCTTAAAACTTTAATGATTGGTCATGGATGTTGCTATATCGTGTTACATATGATGTATGTTAGAATACTTAGGTTGATGTAGATAGTTCTGCATAGGTATGGCTATGGGTGGTAGAATTTTAATCTTCTATTTTTAAAATTCGGAAAAGAATCGGTAAGGAATTAAAACACATGGTTAACATAAAAAATGTATATCTATGTCTCACGGATTTTTATTCACTGAAATCATTCAATTTGGAGTCTATATGAGGTAGATATTATCCGATTAGTAAGGAAACATCAGAAAATGGTTAATCAGGGAAGAATATGTTAGGATAGTTTCTGTATTTTAATTTTTGAGAACATTCTGTAGGGAATTAAAATAAATAGTTAACATAAAAATTATAGCTATAAGTGTCACGGAATTGTAACCACTGGAATCACTCAATTTAGAATTCTTATGAGGGAGATATGGACAGATTAGTAGGTAGAGGTCAGAACTTACCTGAGAAGAAATAACATGTACTTTGAAAGAGTAATATCACCATGATTTCATAATTTTTAACTAAACTATTCAACATAATAGTTTTAGATAATTGTTCTATCTTTAAATTGACATCAAGATCAACTAAATCGAAGTTAATTTGAGGGAGTTATTCTCTGATTAGTAAGAGAAGGTCAGATAGGATGAAAATCTGCATCAAGAATATAAAGAAATAAAATTAATATTTAAAAAAGAAGAAGAATCTTGTAAATGAAAATAATAAATGACTAGTATATGCCATAGCCATTGCCATGAACTTCTTACCATCTTAAGTGTGAAAGTTCGACATGGAAATATTTTATAAAATGATATTTGAAATGGTTATGTTCATGGCATGATTACTAATGATTTTTGGTAATAATTATATTTTGATGAACATACTTGTTATTGAAAGCATATTTTTTGCTATTATTGTGAAAAGAAAATAAATGAGCACGGTCACATGGCAATTCGTGTAATGCACCAGTAGGGGACACCCTACCAACGGTTATGATCATGTTAATGAGAAAAGAAAGAGAAAGTGGGCCATGTCGGACGGAGCGAAAAAAGCCCATACCGGAGAGTAGAAAATACTCACCCTAATCCTGTCATACATGTCATTAATGTACGATTCTCATGTGCATAGATATAGTGCATTCATATGACCAAAGATATTTACTGTAGTTTATACAGCTGAACATGACGTGATAAGTTATATTGATGATGATTTATTGTTGAACTTACTGAGATTTAATTCTCACTATATTTCCATGTCATGTTCAGAAAATTAGTTATGCAGATTTTTCTATGGCTCTGGCTTTTAGTTCACGTTGGATCGAGTTACTTTATGTTGGGCAGATCCCATAATCAAATAAAATATTTGTGGTTGAGTTGGCTCAGATTCTGATGAAGGTGCAACCACCCGCACCTGTATCTCTGGAATTGGTCAACCAGAATAAATAAGATGTGGATATTTATGTGTTTGATATGTTGTACATACGTTTTGATTAATGAAGTGTAAACTGTATGTTGTATAAATAAATAAAAATTGTTACATAATTGGTATCAGAGCAGGTCGATCCTAGATGCCAGTGGGTGGATGGTTATCTGAATCGATCTTATAGTGTCTTGAGTATGTTGTGGTTGTGCTGTGTAGGGGATCAGTGATTTCATATAGATAAGAAATTACTAGTGTTTCCTATCTACATGCTGAGGTGGTGTTATGACTACTGTTAAATATTTTTGAACTAACAATTGGGTTTGATCACCTTAATAGCAGCATAACTTTATTTTTGCCACAATGGGAAATGGCACCACCTAGGAGGAATCCGGCAAACAATGCGGAGAAAACCCTACACAACCTGGCCACGGCAATTCGAGACCAAGTCAGGACCACTAACCAAATTCTACAATACCTCCAAAATACTAATAACTTGAATGGTGAGAATGGTGCTAACAATCGGATGGCTGAAAATGATAACGGCATATCCGAGTTCTTGAGGACTAGGCCACCTTATTTTAAAGGCGGCTTTGACCCGATTGTAGCTGAAAGATGGATAAGGGAGTTAGAAAAAATCTTTGAAGTGATAGGCTGTACTGAGGAGCAGCAAGTAATCTTTTCTGCATATATGCTAAAAGATGAAGCAGAATACTGGTGGCGGGGAGCTAAAGAACTTTTAGCTCACCAGGGAAGGCAGATCACCTAGTAGGTGTTCAAAGATACCTTTTTAGAAAAGTACTTCCCAAGTACTGTGCAAGCAGAGAAGGAGATTGAATTTCTCCAACTCAGACAGGGCAACATGACCATAGACCAATATATCGCGAGGTTTGAGGAGTTGTCTAAATTCTCTTCTTACATACGATTTAACCCCGATGAAGCATGGAAGGCTGTTAAGTTTGAAGCAGGATTGAACCCGGAGATAAGGAATGTTGTTGTAGCTATGGAGAATTGGGAGTTTATACCTCTGATAAATAAATGCAGACTCTTAGAAAAGAGCTTGAAGGCAGTGGAGGATGAGAAACAAAGACATAATTTCTGGAAAAGGAAGAACGGTCCACAAAACTCTAGCATAAATGTTAGGGGAAAAGGATAGGGTACTGGCAAGAGGCCAATGATTGCAAGTCCCCGACCCTTTCAACAGAACCTTTCCATAGTCAAGTGTACTAAGTGCGGACGTATGCATGGTAACCGACCATGCTACGTAGGTTCAGATGTTTACTTCAATTGCGGACAAAAGGGTCATTTTGCAAGGAACTACCCACAAAATTTGGGGAAGCAGCCAGAACAGAAGCCTCAGGTGAAAGGAACGGTTTTCACTCTGAGTGGCCAAGAGGAAGCTCAATCTTCTGAAATGATTCAAGGTACATGTTATATCTATGGATTTGCTCTTATGGTGTTGTTTGACTCTGGTGCTAGTCATTCATTTATATCGGAAGAATGTATTAGGAAGTTTCAGTTTCCTATTTCTGAAACTCCCTATGAGCTATCTGTAGTAACTCCCATAGGGGAAAGGGTATTAACTTCCTCTGTATGTAAGGACTATCAAGTCACCATCCACGAGAAAACTTTTTCTGTAGACCTAGTCTGTTTACCTTTAAGAGGTATTGAGGTCATTCTAGGGTTAGACTGGATGTCTAGAAATCGGGTCTTGCTGAATTGTTGTAACAAGACCATTGAATTTCTACCTCCTACTCCAAAAGAGGAGGTGCAGTCATTGATTCTTAATGCCAATCAAGTTAATAGGGAGTTGAAGAATGGAGTACTTGGATACATTCTCTTGTATTTATCAAACCTAGAAGTCGAATCGAAACTTGATGAAATCCCATTAGCCAACGAGTTTCCTGAAGTATTTCCATCAGATATTCCAAGTTTACCTCCTAAGAGAGAGATAGAATTCTCTATTGATCTCTTACCTGAGACAGGGCCTATCTCTATTGCACCTTATAGAATGGCCTCAAAGGAACTACAAGAACTTAAGAAACAGTTGGAGGAACTGTTAGACAAGCAATTTGTTAGACCAAGTGTATCACCTTGGGGAGCTCCTGTATTATTTGTTAAGAAGAAAGACGGAAGCCTTAAACTATGCATAGACTATAAACAGCTAAATAAGGTGACTATCAAAAATAAGTATCCTCTCCCTAGGATAGATGACTTATTGGATCAACTGAAAGGAGCCTCTATCTTTTCTAAGATTGACTTGAGGTCGAGATATCATCAAATTAGGATTAAGGAGGAAGATGTACCAAAAACTGCCTTCAGGACTAGGTATGGGCACTATGAGTTTCTCGTAATGCCTTTTGGGTTGACAAATGCACCTGCAATTTTCATGGATTACATGAATCGCATTTTTTGACCCTACCTAGATCAGTTTGTGGTAGTATTCATTGATGACATCTTGATATATTCTAAGAGTGAGAAAGAACATGAACAACATCTCCGAATAGTGTTGCAAGTGCTGAAAGAGAAAAAGTTGTATGCCAAATTGGAGAAATGTGGATTTTGGTTGTCAGAGGTAAAATTTCTCGGACATGTCATTTCCAATAAAGGGGTAGCCGTAGACCCTAGCAAGACAGAAGCAGTGATTCAGTGGGAGAGACCAAAGACGGTTATAGAAGTCAGAAGTTTCTTGGGTTGGGCAGGATACTACAAGAGATTTATACAAAAATTCTCTCGTATAGCCTTGCCATTGACTAAATTGACCAGGAAGGGAAGTCCTTTCAAATGGACTGATCAATGTGAAGCTAGTTTCCAGGAGCTTAAGACAAGACTGACCACCACTCCTGTTTTAATTATTCTAGACCCTACAGGACATTTTGAAGTGTATAATGACGCTTCAAAGAAAGGGCTAAGGTGTGTGCTGATGTAAGATAAAAGAGTAGTTGTTTACGCCTCTAGGCAACTGAGACCCCACGAAGGAAACTATCTAACCCATGATCTTGAATTGGCGACAGTGGTGTTTGCCTTAAAGATTTGGTGACACTACTTGTATGGGGCAACCTTTGAAGTATATTGTGATCATAATAGTCTTAAATACCTCTTTGATCAGAAGGAGTTAAATATGAGGCAATGAAGATGGGTAGAATTCCTCAATGACTACAAGTTTGAGATAAAGTATCATCCAGGAAAGACGAATGTTGTAGCAGATACCTTGAGTCGAAAATCTCTCCACATGGGTTAGATGATGGTGTATGAGATGCAGATACTAGATGAGTTTCAAAATTTAAAGCTAGCCACTACTCTTACTCCAAAGAAGCTAATCATCCATGGGTTAAGTATAGAGTGTGACCTTAGAGCCCAGATTAAAGAGGCTCAAGGCCGCGACCAATAATTATAGGATCATAATGATCAGGATGATTTTTCTATTTCGGAAGATGGAGTATTCATGTACCAAGGAAGGATCTGTGTTCCTCAAGACCGAGAATTGAAGACTAAGATCCTACAGGAAGCACATCAGATTAAATACTCAGTCCATCTTAGATCCACTAAAATGTACCAGGACTTAAAGATGATGTATTGGTGGCCAAGGATGAAAAAGGATATTGCTGAATTTGTGGCAAAATGTCTAATTTGTCAAAAGGTGAAGGTAGAGCATCAAAAGCCAGCAGGATTTTTACAACCTCTTGAGATCCCTAAATGGAAATGGGATAGTATTTCAATGGACTTTGTCATGGGCTTACCTAAGACTTCAGTTGGATATGACTCTATCTGGGTAATAATTAACAGATTAACCAAATCTGCTCACTTTTTTCCCCATAAAGATTAACTATTCACTGGATAAATTGGCCTAGTTGTACGTCCAGGAAATAGTTAGACTACATGGGATTCCCTTAAATATCATTTCAGATAGAGATCCGAGGTTTACATCAAGGTTTTGGAAGGCGTTACAGGAAGTTTTTGAAACCCAGTTACGGTTCAATACTGCCTACCATCCTCAAACTGATGGACAGACAGAACGAACCATTCAAACCCTAGAAGATATGTTGAGGGCCTATGTGATAGAGTAGGGTAAAGGATGGGATAAATACCTACCTTTAGTGGAGTTTGCTTATAATAATAGTTATCACTCTAGTATTAAGATGGCCTCCTATTGATGAGTGAGTTTTATACTCATAAATTAAATATTTTCATCTTATCTTTTACCATAATTAAGCATAAATCTCCCTTACTTGTCTTTAGTTTTGTGTCTTTCTTACAGATGGAGAGAAGAGTAGAAAATGGACTTAATTGGAGGAATCAGAGCTAAATTGTGGTTCTTTGGGAATGATGTCTATAAATCAAGCAGATAAAACAAATTCATTAAGGATGGCTGAGTAAGGAGCATTATCATATTGTCTCTTAAGACGCATCCTAATGGATATATACATAAATTTATTCTTGATTTATGATCACATTTCCAAAAGAACTAAAACATAAAAATTCAAGGAAAAGCACCCAATGTTGAGAATATGTTTGCTGGTTGCAGTCCAGCCCAACCTTGTTGTAGTACTTGGGCCATAGCTCGGAAAATACATATCCAATATGTATGCCATTTGGTAGGTGTGTAGAGGACACAATTGGGTACAACTGTCATGTTCAAGTGGTCAGACAATTCGGACACTAGAAGGGCCAAAAATGGGCTAGAAGAGAATCTTTCTACTGCTACATTCCAGCCCGAATTTGCTCTAGTATTTTAACCATAAGTCACAAATTACAAATCCAATTTGTCCACGATTTGTCTTGACGGAAAGCTAACGAAATTTTCTACAACTTTCATGTTGAAGGAGTTAGCAAATTTGGCAGATTTCAAGATGATATTCAAGGCTCAATTTTGGTGTACATAATGGAATCCAAATTGTCAACTTTGTACAACTTTCTACCTAATAATTTTGACAATTACCACACCTACCACACTTAATTGTATCTATAAATAGAGGGCTTGAGGGGTGAGTTGGGGAGCTTTTTGGAGAGCTTTTGGAGCTTCGGAGAGAGCTTGGGAAAGCTTTGTTGGAAGTCTACGTACTTGTAATGTTATTCTCTCTTTAGACATTTTGTATTTTTCATTTTCTTCTGTAATATTATCATGTTCCTTCATCTATCATTTTACTTTCTCGCTTTAATTATGGAGAACTAATCTCCTAATGCTAAGGTGAAAAGGTGAAACTCTTGGTATGAGAATAATAATTTATCTAACTCTTAATTTTAATGTTTATCTTTGATATTGTATTTACCTTCTTATTTCTTTTCTCATGATTATTTCTTAATGGCTGGTTTTATCATACCGCCGATTTCTTGTTATTTTATTGGCTGGTTTTATCATACCGCCTATCTCTTATTATTTTTATGGTTGGCTTCGCCACCTATCTCTTGCTATGTTTCTTCTTCGTACCTCTTTTCATTTTAATCTTGTAAACTTTGAATCTTGATACATTGTAGACAATTTTTGGCACAATAAATGCTTGAATCAATCTTGATTTATTGTAGACAATATAATGATTGGCACAATGTACGCTTGAATTTAGTTACAAGTTATCTTTTGCATCTTTGTATTTTTAATCTTGTAAAATGTGTATTTTGATATATTGTAGACAATCTTTGGCACAATAAATGCTTGAATCAATCTTGATTTATTGTAGACAATATAATGATTGGCACAATTTATGCTTGAACATCTTACAAGAATTCTTTAATTATTAGAAAGGAGGTAAATATAATTCATGTATAAACAAAGTTGAGATTAAATTAACATATCATTCGATTAGAACTTTATTCATGTAAAGATTCTAATTGAGTAATAAAAGAGTTAAATTTATTTTTATTCGATATACCAAGAGTGGATCCCCTAACCTTAGCATGCTTCTTTACTTTGAATACATCTTCACTTAATTTCAGTATATTACTTCTTTGTGTAATTTGTTCAATACTCCTCTCACAAAACAAGACATCGGGAACTAGGTTAAAAGTATTTATTTCGGATCTATATTAGAATTTTCTCTTAATTGGCAATCTCTGTGGAATCGACCTTGCATACCACTAAATCTATACTCCAATAAATTCGTGCACTTGCGAGTTTTAATTAAAACAACAACACCTATGAATCTTTATACGGTAGAAAGTGTCGATCTCCACTATGTTGGTTTGAGGTAGGAGAAAAGAACTTGTTGGGTCCTGATCTAGTTCAACAAACCACTGAACAAATCAGGATTATACGAGATAAAATGCTCATAGCTCAGAGTCAGCAAAAGAGTTACTATGATAAGAGACATAGACCTCTAGAGTTTGAGGAAGGTGACTATGTATTTTTAAAACTTTCCCCGACCACTGGAGTTGGTAGGTCTCTCAAAACCAAAAACCTAAATCCGCGATTTTTGGGACCCTACCAAATTCTAAAAAAAGTAGGGATGTCAGCATATCAAGTTGCTCTTCCACCTAATTTGTCCAACTTGCATAATGTTTTCCATGTATCACAGCTCCGGAAGTATCTTCCAGACTCCTCGCATGTGATACAAGATGAACCAATCCAAATAAAGGAGAACATGACATACCAATTTGTACCAGCATCTATATTAGACACTAACGTGAAGCAATTGCAGAGCAAAAATATTCCCCTAGTTAAGGTGTTATGGGAAGGTTTGACTTCAGAAGAAGCAACTTAGGAGCTAGAAGAAGTCATGAGGAAGAAATATCCAAAAATTTTCTTAGGTAATTTCTGAAATTTTAAGGACAAAATTTCTTTTAAGGGGGAAAGAAATGTAACATACAAAATCTTTAATAATGTTAAATAAATCTAACAAAAAGTAAAAGATATATATGACCAAGAATTAAATTACCTAGTTATGGAACAATAAGGTAGTTAAAAAAGAATAGGTGACAGAATTAATCATAAATCATACAAATAAAATTCTTAGGATTATAATTGATGGGGGAAGGATACAAATACATTTTTAAGACATCACTAATTTAGGATTAGCAGTAAACTATGACAAGAAAGGAAGAAACCATGCACCTTCCTTATTTTGTTTTTACAAACCATGATAAGAAAGGAACCTTCCTTACTTTGTTTCTACAAACTATGACAAGAAAGGAAGAAACCATGCACCTTCCTTATTTTATTTCTACAAACCATGATAGTCTATTTAAGTAAACCCACCCTTAGAACATTAAAATTTCGTCCAAGTGAGGGAGAGGAGAAATAGAAGCAAGATAGAGTGAGGAAAGGAAAGGAAGAAAGGAAGAAAGGAAGAAAGAGGAAGGAGAAGTGTAGAGGACTAAGTGTACAAGGTAAGTCTAACAATATTTCTTTTTGAATAAAATTTTTGAAACTTGTAATATTTATATGGGATTTTGATCTTAGAACTTTAATGATTGGTCATGGATGTTGCTATATCATGTTACATATGATGTATGTTAGAATACTTAGGTTGGTGTAGATAGTTATGCATAGGTATGGCTATGGGTGGTAGAATTTTAATCTTCTGTTTTTAAAATTCGGAAAAGAATTAGTAAGGAATTAAAACAAATGGTTAACATAAAAAATGTAGATCTATATCTCATGGATTTTCAGGCACTGGAATCATTCAATTTGGAGTCCATATGAGGTAGATATCATCCGATTAGTAAGCAAAAGTCAGAAAATGGTTAATCAGGGAAGAATATGTTAGGATAGCTTCTATATTTTAATTTCTGAGAACATTCTGTAGGGAATTAAAATAAATGGTTAACATAAAAATTATAGCTATAAGTGTCATGGAATTTTAGCCACTTGAATCACTCCATTTGGAATTCTTATGAGGGAGATATGGACAGATTAGTAGGTAAAAGTCAGAACTTAACCAAGAAGAAATAACCTGTACTTTGAAAGAGTAATATCACCATGATTTCATAATTTTTAGCCAAACTGTTCAACATAATAGTTTTAGATAATTGTTCTATCTTTAAATTGATATCAATATCAACTAAAGCAGAGTTAATTTGAGGGAGTTATTCTCTGATTAGTAAGAGAATGTCAGATAGGATGAAAATCTACATCAAGAAAATAAAGAAGTAAAATTAATATTTAAAAAAAAGAGTCTTGTAAATGAAAATAATAAATGACTAGTATATGCCATAGCCATTGCCATTGCATGAACTTCTTACCATCTTAAGTGTGAAAGTTTGACATGGAAATATTTTATAAAATGATATTTGAAATGGTTATGTTCTTGGCATGATTACCAATGATTTTTGGTAATAATTATATTTTGATGAACATACTTGTTATTGAAAGCATATTTTTGGCTATTATTATGAAAAGAAAAGAAATGAGCACGGTCACATGGCAATTCGTGTGGTGCACCAATAGGGGACGCCCTACCAACGGTTATAATCATGTTAATGAGAAAATAAAGAGAAAGTGGGTCATGTCGGACGGAGCGAAAAAAGCCCATACCGGAGAGTAGAAAATACTCACCCTAATCCTGTCATACATGTCATTAATGTACAATTCTCATGTGCATAGATATAGTGCATTCATATGACCAAAGATATTTACTGTAGTTTATACAGCTGAACATGACGTGATGAGCTATATTGATGATGATTTATTGTTGAACTTACTGAGATTTAATTCTCACTATATTTCCATGTCATGTTCAGAAAATTAGTTGTGCAGATTTTTCTATGGTTCTGGCTTTTAGTGCACGTTGGATCGAGTTACTTTATGTTGGGTAGATCCCATAATCAAATAAAATGTTTGTGGTCGAGTTGGCTCAGATTCCGGTGAAGGTGCAACCACCCGCACCTATATCTCTGGAATTGGTCAACCAGAATAAATAAGATGTGGATATTTATGTGTTTGATATGTTGTATGTACGTTTTGATTAATGAAGTGTATGTAAACTCTATGTTGTATAAATAAGTAAAAATTGTTACATAATTTGAAGATGTTACACTTTACAAGCATATGTTCATGTACCTGATCTAACTATGGCTCGAATAGATTGGAAAACAGACAACCGTGGAAAGCGCAAGTTAGATTTGGATCTTCATCTATAGTTGTAGTAAGATGTGGTCATTCCTATACCGCTTCTACTTCCTTAGAATCTACTTAGATACCATCCTTATCAACCATACTCCCTTAGAGTTAGTAAAACTATCTTTGAATGTTGCTTATGATCCTTTGAACTCTTGAAATATTCTAGTATATCATCAATAAATATAATAACAAATTGATCTAGGGATGACCTAATTACTATTCATTAAATCTATGAATGCAGCTGGGACATTTGTCAAACTGAATGACATCACCAAGAACTCATAATGCCCATAATGAGTCCTAAAAGAAAATTTTCGTACATCCTCTTCTCTTATCCTCAATTAATGTTACTCATATCTCAAATCAATTTTTGGAAAAAAATATTGAGCACCTTGTAATTGGTCAAACAGGTCATCTATATGAGGTAATGGGTTTTTATTCTACACTATCACCTTGTTCAATTGTCTATAATCTATGCATAGTCATAGTGATCCATATTTCTTTTTCACAGATAGAACTAGAGCACTCCAAATAAAAGTACTAGGGCATTTAAATCCCTTGTCTAATAAGTCTTGTAACTATTTTTTTTAAAATTTAGTTGATATCATTCTATATAGGGATATAGATACTAGTTGGGTTTCAAAGAGTAAATCAATATCAAATTCTATTTTTCATTTCGGCAGTAATATCAATTCTTTTGAAACACATCAGAAAATTTTCTAACTAATGGAACCTAATCTACATTAGTTTACTTTATATCAACATCTCTCACCACTACCAAATATCCTTGGCACCCCTTTTTGTAATAATTTATGGACTGCTAAAGTTAAAATTAAATTACTGGGTATATGCTTCCACTAATTGTTCACTACTTGCAACTTTTTTTTTACTAACCTTTTATGCTATTGATGACATCTTCATACTGTATCAGTTAAAACACATTTCAAAACACTTAAACAAGGTCAACCCATTTTGACTTTATTCTTTAACATTCTTTTGCAATGTCTTAACAATCAATCATGAAAAACTTATGTCTATCCAAGAGCCCTTCACATGAATTACCCATTTTACATACCTTAAATTTTAAATTTCCATGGGCAAACCTTCCTTTATCATAATGCTTATACATAATATTATTGAAAACCAAATTGTCTTAGAATTCTTTATATCAACAAAATATATCATTGAAAATATTATCTTCATAGATTCTCTACTCTCAAATTCAATCCAACCCATAACTTACCAAATCCATTTATATATATATATATATATATATATATATATATATATATATATATATATATATATATATATATATATTCCAACTTTTCCATCTAGAGATTTAAATCTATTTTCAAAATACTCACTTTATTACAAATCGTTATCTTGGAGTTAACAACCTTGATCACATCATAACCCACCATCAAAATTGTATTAGCCATTCGTCATATTGTTTCACATAAACAAATCAAACAATCACTTCAAACCTTATTGACATCTGAACACGCCATTACCTTTGTGTTTGGATGAAATCTTCTTATTTTTAGCTAATTCTTTTTCTTTATACTCAAGAGAGTTCTTTTTATCATTGTTCATCAACATAAGTTCAAAAACTGAACTGGTAGTCCAGACTCAAGAAACATTGTCTAGGACATACTTATTGGTTCTTAAACATCGCATATCTAACGAAAAGAGTCAGAAGAAAGAAAAGGACGACGCCCTATAGGATCCCACAGTAGCAACGTGAGTATAAATATGTCTGTAGTTACATACCCATACTCAAAGTCCTACTACAAAATCATTTGCTCTGATAGCCACACGGAAACCTATTGCTCTAATACCAACTTGTCATGCCCCTAATTTTAGAGCACGTGAAACACGTATACCATGAACATATATTTTTCATAAACATGAATATTCCAATCATTTATCATGAAAACATATACATATAGGTTCTCCCATACATATACCATATACAGAAAAAGTTCATAAACATTAGAGTCACAGTAGAAGCAGAGATCCTGCTCGTAGCATTTCATAGCATACTCTAAAGTACAAGTATAATGTAAATCAAAATTTATGAGCCGTGGAAACAAAGTAGGCTCACCCAGAGATCATGTCGTCTAGTTGGTCAACTATCTGAAAGGGAATGACCAAACTCTATATCCTTATCTGAAAAACATATAAATATCATGTAGTGAGTTTGACAACTTAGTGAGTAGATAATACCTCCTATGACCTCTTAGGTCAACATAAGGATGTACTCATATTTTAAAATTTCTCACAGAAAATACAGTTCAGAAGTACATTCATATGGGACCCATTTTTCAAATATTCTCAGTTCATATCACATTCAGATATTCAAATATTGTAATGCATCAAAATCTTTCACATGAAAACATTAGGATGATCCCATATCAGAACCACCATATCAGAGCTCAGGCCCTTCCATACTTTGTTGGTGTAGGATTTTCCTAAACTCAGCATCTCGCCGAGGTTTGCCCTACCATCATTCAAGAGGACACGCGAAGGGACTCTAATATGGGTATTTCCCAAGCACACAACAAGGGAAGGCAAATCACATCTCATATAGTTAGCATCTCGCCCATATAGGAGGCATCCTGTTCTCCTTCACATATTATATCACGTGTGTTGGCCAACACACAAGGCTAGTACCACCCCTTGCTAGCTGGGTTATCAAGGTGCACCAGGGCTAACATCACTTGTTGTTAGCAGACAGTGTTTCTAATATGATTCCTCCACAGAAAATATCATATGCACATATGCCATATAATCCAATATAAACTTCTCAATACAGCTCATCTGTCATAAATTACCCGATCAAGGTTTATCACATATACATGCCCTTTCTCGAGGCAAATCATATAGCTTTATAAATCAATGGCACGTGCATAAATATTCACTTTATCATTTAATGAGAAATACATGTAAAATTAGATATAACATGAGTTCAGAAATCCATTTTCGAAACTATATTCTTCTTGAACTATATTTCAGATTGTAAACAATTCAGATAGTTTCAATGTATTTCAGAAACATATAAAAGTGTAAATATCTTATAAACATAATCAAATACATATTTAAAGATCAAGAAGAGTATAGGGCAAGTCAGAGAAAAAATCATCTACTCACAGGGTAAGTGCTCTAGATTGAACAGTCCCAAAATGCAATTTTTCAATCTACATTTGACTAAACATACTTTAAAAATGTATCCGGAGGATCCAAAAATCAAGGAAATGACTCCGGGAACTTGGTCACTATTCATGGCTGAAAAATACTATTCATCGCACGAAAAATACTATTCACCAAAAATAAAAAGTTGTCAGATAACTGAAAAATTTCATATCCTAAGGTTTATCTAACCTCTGAATCTATCTACATTGTCAGATTTCCAATTTGAGGTCTCTAAGTAAGAGTTTCAGAATTTATCTTTTTCTAAGATTTTTTACTTTCGATCTACGACGATTCAATGACTGATTTGCAAAATTGTTTAGTCAAAATTGTAGTATTCTCCATCCTGAATCATGTGGTACCCTTAGTTTTGAGATCAGAAGCCAATAGACACTCCAGATCTAGAGAGAAAATATGGAGGCACTATTCACACTATTCATAATTCTACAGATTTCTCTCAATTTTCGTCTCCCCCTCCCTGTTTCTCTTTTCTCTTTTATTTATTTATAATTATTATTATTATTATTTAATAATTGAATAATAGGATTTTATTTTATTTATATTCATATAAATTCCATTTTTCATCTTAAAATATCATAAAAATTTCTAAAAATTTACATTATTGCAAAACTTTAGTTGCAATATCAAATTATGATTTTTCTCGATAAATTTTTAATAAAAAAAAATCACACAAAAAATATCTTTATGTATAATAAAAGAAAGAATATTTCTAAAAATACAAATTTATTAGAGGTCAATATAATTATTTTAACCAAAACAATAATTATTTTAAACAAAAATATATTTACTTCCAGCAAAACATGCATAGTCATTTTTAAAAAAAATATACTTGTTTATAATAAAATATTATTTAAAAATAAAAAATTTTGGGATATTACAATTAGGATAAAACTTATATATCCTATATTCATAATTTCAGCAAGTAAGTAATAATACATGGCATTATGACAGAACATCCCTATCTTACACAAATAATTTCAGTCAAGTAAGAAAAATTCAAAGGCTAAAAATTTTTCACCTAGAAAGAAAAACCTATCTACTTAAGTGAGACAAAAGAAAAAGGAAATGAATCTCGAAATCAAAAGGACCTTGTCCCTTGTCTTAAAAACTTTTTATCTTGATTTTCAAATACAAATCTCCTTTTGCTATGCATATCATGACTAAGGGAGAGGAAGACAAGAACATGAGTTGTCTTTCCTCAAAAAACAATTAAGTGCATCCTAATTGTGATAAGGTAAACCCATGATTATGAGAGGTGAACCACTTGATAATTTATTTAAGCAAAACTCACCTTTATAACATTATAATTTTGTCCAAGTGAGTGAGAGGAAAAATAGAAACAAAGTAGAGTGAGGAAAGAAGAGAAAGAGAGGAGTTGAAAGGAAAGAAGAAGAAGAAGGAGAAGTTTAAAGGACTAAGTACTCAAGGTAAGTTAGCTTAATCTCTACTTGAATCCATCATTTCTCTTCATCCTTGGGGTTCAAAACTCACCCTTCCTCTCTTATTCAAGCTACTGAAAAAGATAAGTGAAGGAAGGAATCTTGCCACTTCCTTCAAGGGGAAACAAGAAAAAGATTTCACTAAGTGAGTTAGGGAGATCTTTAGGTAGGTTTAACAATATCTCTTTTTGAAGAAAAGTTTTGAAATTTGTAACATTTATATGAGATTTTGATCTTAGAACTTTGATGAAATTTATAATCTTTGCTACTTTGATGATTGGCCATGGATGTTACTATATCATGTTACATGTTATCTTGCATATAATGGATGTTTTGAACATTTCAATTGGTGTGAAAAGTTCTACATAGGTATGGCTATGGGTGACAAAATTTTAGGATTTTTATGCTGCTATTTTGTATATTTGAATGTGGTAAAAAATTGATTGAATATGATTAGATGTAAATTAGGAATAAAATGGAAGAGGACATAATAAAATTATGAGCTAAAACCTTAAGAAATGTTTGGTTAGGAAACTAGATTTCAGAGTAACTAGGGAAGCTTCTATTTTTGAAATTATGAGAAGAATCGGTTAGAAATTAAAATAAATAGTTAACATAAAAAATGTAGATATATGTCTCACAGATTTTTAACCACTGGAATCACCCAATTTGGAGTTCAAATGAGGGAGATATGGTTTGATTAGTAAGCAGTGGTAAAAAATGGTTAACCAGAGAAGAATATGTTATGAAAGCTTCTGTGTTTGAATTTTTGAAAAAACATTATAGGGAAGTAAAAAAAATGGTTAGCATGAAAAATATATATACATGTCTCATGAATAATTAACCACTGGAATCATTCTATTTGGAATCCATATGAGGAAGATATGGTCATATTAGTAAATAGTGGTAAGAAAATGGTTAACCAGAGAAGAATTTGTTAGGTAAACTTCTGTGTTTGAATTTTTAGGAAAAATCTATAGGAAAATAAAATAAATGGTTAACATGACATATATATATATATATATATATATATATATATATATATATATATGTGTGTCTCACGAATATTTAGCCACTAGAATCATTTAATTTAGAATCCATATAAGGGAGATATGGTTAGATTAGTAAGCAGTGGTCAAAAATTAGTTAACTCGGGAAGAATATGTTAGGTAAGTTTCTGTGTTTGAATTTTAGGGAAGAATTTGTAGGGAATTACTAGAAATGATTAGCATGAAAAATATAGATATATGACTCATGAATTTTTAGTCACTGAAATCACTCAATTTATAGTCCATAGGAGAGAGATATTATCATATTAGTAAGTAGATATCAGAACATACTCAGGATGAAATAACATTGAATTTGAGAGAGTAATAACACCAAGATTCCTTATAATTTCACTAAAATGTTCAACATAATAGTTTTAAAGGTTTGTCTTAATTTTAAATGGACACTAAGATCACCTCAATTGGAGTTAAAATAAGGGAGTTATGCTTTGATTAGTGAGAGATGAAAATAATATTTAAGAAAGAAGAAGAATCTTATAAATAAAAATAATAAATGACTAATGTATACCCTAACCATTGCCATTGTATGAACTCCCTTCCATCTTAAGTGTGTAATTTTGACATAGAAATATTTTATAAAGTGATATTTGAAAATGATTATATTCATGGCATGATTACCAATGATTTTTGGTAATGATTATACTTTGATGATAAATTATGGTATGTGAGTATAATGAACATACTTGTTATTGAAATCATATTTTTGGCTATTAATGTGAAAAGAAAAGAAACAAGCACGGTCACATGACGGTTCATGTGGTGCATCAGTAGGGGATGCTCTACTAATGGCTATGATTATGCTAATGGAAAAAGAAAAAGTGTGCTATGTCGAACGGAGTGAGAAAAACACATACCAGATAGTAGAAAGTACTCACACTGACTAGGGTAATTTGTTATAAAAATAAGTTGATAGCTATCATATGATATTCTGAAAATAGTTATTCATGTCATACATGTCATTACTACACGATTTTCATGTACATAGATAAAGTGCATTCATTTGACCTAAGATATTTTATATAGCTTATACAGATGAACATGACGTGATGAGCAATATTGATGATGATTATGATTTATTATTGAACCTATTGGGATTTAATTCTCACTATATTTCTATATCATGTTCAGAAAACTAGTTATGTAGATTTTTCTATGGCTCTGACTTTTAGTGCATGTTGGATCGAGTTATTCTATGTTGGACAGATCTCATAAATCAATAAAATGTTTGTGGTAGAGTTGGCTAAAATTCCGGTGAAGGTTCAACCACCCGCACCTGTATCTCTAGAATTGGTCAATATGGATGAATAAAATGTAGACATATATGTGTTTGATTTTTGTACGGATGTTTTTAATTAATGATGTGTATGTAAACCCAGAATTGTATCAGTGTTATATGTATACCATAAATCTTAATTATGTTTGGTTAATTTAATTGAATGTTATTATGAGTTAAATAGTTAGAAATAAAGAGGTAATGACTTCATAGGATTTTACAATATATATATATATATATATATATATATATATATATATATATATATATATATATGTATATATATATATATGTATATGTATATATGTATATGTATATATACATATATACATATACATATATACATATACATATACATATATACATATACATATATACATATACATATATACATATATATACATATACATATATACATATACATATATACATATACATATATACATATATATATATACATATATATATATATATATATATATATATATATATATATATATATATATATATATATATATATATATATATATATATATATATCTGTGTGTGTGTGTGTAAAAAAATGGAGTTTTTATAGAAGAAGAAAGGTCTAAGAAAAAGAATAAGGTTGAAGTCCTTATTAAGGGAAGAATAAAAAATGTTGAAAGGTTTAGAGTGAAGGTTGGCAAAAAGAAGGAAAAAGAAAAGAAAGAAAAGAATAGGGAATATAAGAGATTATCTAAGAGAGAAAAGGAAAAGAAAAAGATGAAGGAAATGTTGGAAGCTAAGACCAAATGAAAAAAGGAGGTGAAAGAATAGACAAAGACTCTTGTGTCTAGAAAAGGAAGCAAAGGATGAAGTAAATTTACACTTTCACTAGAAAGTCTTCCAAGTTAATAGCAATAATTAAGAAGGCTACTAAGGTTACACTTGAGAAGGATAGTGAGCCTATTAATGTAGCTCAAGGATTAAATATTGATGAGAATGAGGAATCTTAGGCTAGCATTATCACCCAATACACCTCTACTACCTTTAGTTTGAAGGAAGCAAGTGAAGTTGAGAGCAAGTGTTTTCTTGATGTAAGTACTAAAAAATCTTTCACTAAAGAAACTGAGAAAAACTCAAAGGAATCCTCTAAGGATACAACTAAAGAGGAATCTAATGGAGAGAGGCCCAAGATAGAGTCAAAGGAGGAACTAAGGGAAGAATTAATAAATGAAGTAAACTCTACTTCTTAGTTTCCCCCATACAACCTTAATGAGTTTGTGTAGAAGGTAAACAACATGGTTAAGGATATTAATACAACCAAAATAGATTTACTAGCCTTGGGTTATAAGCTTACTTCTGACTTTTATGATTTAAAAATATGGCTAGATTCAAAGCTCACAACTCCTGTGAACAATGCTACAGCTTTTGGTCAACCTACCTCAACCCCACTCAAACACCTTCCAATCCACCTCAAGAATAGATTGTCAACTTCAACCTCTCTGAAACCTTCTCTGATGACATGAACCTTGAACATTTTGACATGTCAATCCATTAAGATCTGGCTTATTAATATTAGTTCATATGCATTTGTGTTCACTTTGGTTTATGCACTTTTTAATGGCCTTATGCTGTTCATATCCTAGGATATTACTATGGTCTTGTAATCTTAGGTAATTTATGTTTTACTGGATACTCATTGTATATTTTTTGGATGCTTAACTCCTTTATTGGGTCCTATTATGTTATCTATGTATGTTGGTTGATCATATCTTTACTTTTAGTTTTGTGTTTCTTTGTAGTTTCTCCCCCCCCCCTCCATTCTTTTTTATTATGGCAAAGAGGGAAATAAAAGAGATATGTTTGATGAAGTGAAATGATATCATATTTTTTTTATTTTGATGAAGCGAAGTGATATTGGCTCTTTTTTATTTTGGTTGTTTTCATTAATAATGAAATGTAATTTTGTTTATGCTATATATCCTAAATGATGAATGGCTAAACTCATGTCATAATTGCTTGGAATGATATGGTTTGATAAAATTAGAATGATGGATGCATGTGATGGATACATGTCTATATTTTCCTACTTTATCTATTGCTTTAGTTGAATGGCCTTGAAAATAGTTGAATGTGATGATACAAGGAATGGAAAAATCATAGTCTGTTAAGAGTCATCATATTCACATCTTTCTTAGCAAGAATGGAATCTTTTGCTCAACTCTATTTATATGTTGAAATATGATAAAAAGGAAAGTAGAGACATGCAAATGATGAAGTAAAAAGGGAAACAATGAAACAAAAAAAAACAAAGCAAAGCATGAACCTAAAGAGAAACGGATGTATGAAGTATGCATGTGTTAAAAGAGAGCATTCTCAAAAAAGTGGCACACATTCAAGGGAAGCTTCTTAACATTCTTAGTTCTTGTTCTTTAATTTGAGTTAACCTTTTTTATTAAGAGCTAGTGCTAAAATGAAAAAAAATAAAAAATATAAGTTGTCATCATCTAAAAGTGGGAGATAATTGGAAGAAGGCAAGGTGTATAATTTTAAGTATATCTCCCTTTGGAAAAGTATTAGTTTCCTTAATCATTTTGATAATAGTAACTCATATGTTATGAGTAAATGCAACCTAAATTTAGGGAGTAAAAATAGTATTTAAGGAACAATATGGAATTATGAATCAAGTAATTACTTCATCATGTTTTAAGCTGAAATGATAACAATAGTTTATGTCTACAAACAAAGCATGCTGTATTTAAGGCCATTACATAAAAAGAAAATATTGTTGAGCCATGTTTATATTCTAGGGATTATTACTTATATGTTTTAAGTGATAGCCCATGTATAGGTTGAAGTCCAATAGAAAAAAGGCTAAAAGAAGCTTAAAAAGGAAGATTAGGTGTCATCTATAAGCCTAAAAGTTAGCCTTACAAAAAGTCAACCTAACTTAGCTTAAATCCTAAGCAGACAACTTCTAAAAGGAATGCTAGCTAGCCATGCAAGCTTTCTAAGCTTATCTTTCACGCCACTTAAGTTCCTACTAAGATATAATGCAAATCTGGAAGGAAAACATCAAGTAGGAAGCTATCAACTTGGAGATAAAATTTGAATTTCATAAAGGCTATATAGTTGAATAGTGTGGCTAGTAAACCTTAAGCTAGACATTCAAATGGCCATACCCAAGATGGATATAAAAGCTTAAGGTCTACTACATGGATAAAAACACTCAGAGAAAATAAAGAATAAGTTTTTGACTTAAGAATTCCCTAAAATAGAAGCTTTGTGCTTCATCTCTCTGAGTATCAATTTCCATTCTCTTGTTAGAAGTGTTGTTGCTATCTTCATGATATATCTGCTTGTTTAAAAGTGTTTTCTATTTATTTCCATCATCATTTGGGTTCTAGGATCTTATCAATATCTCGGGAAGTTGAAAGTTACTTGAGTGTGGTGTAAAAGCAACTCTGGCTCCCTATTTGTGAGGTTACCGATGTTAGGGGTGTACAAAACCAAACAAAACCGACCGAACCAAACCGAACCATTAAAAACAGAAAAAAATTGATTTTGGGCGGTTTAGTTTGGTTTTTATTTTGAGTGAACCGATCAGTTCAGTTCGGTTTTCGGTTGAGAAAAATTTCCAACCAAACCGGACTGACCCAACAGCTAGTCCAGGCCCAGAGTGCTTTAGCATAGGTCCAACCCTTCAGCCCAAGTCCAGCCCTTCAAGCCAGCATCGTTCAGGTTAGATCCAGGCCCTTCAGCCCAGTGCCAGGCCCAGAGTTCGGTCCAGTCGCTTTCCTTTAGGCTTCAGCCCAATGCCCAGCTCCCTGTTGCTAATTCTTCTGCCATTTTTCAATTTTCAGTTTTTTACACTCACAATCACGGCCCCCCAAAGATTCTCGAAGCTGAGCTCTTGGTCCCTACCATCATCGTGCCATGCCCTAGTCGTCCTGCTCTCCACTTCGCTATCCATCATCGTGCCGGTTCAAACTCACCGTCTGCAGCTTCCAGTGATAGGCCGCCGGCTTCAAAACAGAGAAGAGATTTCATCCTGCACAAGCTGCACTCATTTGGGTCACCGTCGGCTTCCATTTTAGGATCAAGTTCGTGACCGACCTGCTGCATCTGGACTCTGCAGTCTGCTCTTTCTTTCCATCTAGACCAACCTCTTTGACACCCTTCTGGCCTTCTGAGTTCTTACCTTTCCAGTAGAGGAATTCATTCTCCCCTCGTTGCTCGACAAGGTAAACATGAAATCAAGCCAATCAATATTTCAAATTTTCAATATGGATGAATTTCGATGTGGCTTGTGAGAATGTGCTGCACTATTGCTTTTACATACCCTTATTCTGTATGGTTCTACGGTTAGGAAACCAAAAACTAGTACATATGATAGTATTCCATACCCTTGTTTGGATTCACTGTTAATGGTTGAAAATGGTTGAAATTCACCACTCTATTGATCACTAAAACAACTTGATAACTAAGTCTCACTTGCTGAATCAGAAGAAATAATTCCCCACTTGTTGAGTAATAATTCCATACACACAGAGGCACACAGAGGCATGCTTATTCTGCTATTAAATCCATACACACGTTTAGTAATAATTTAATCAAAAATAGATTGAAATTCAAACAATCTAAAAAGATCAGTTGAATGTGGCTATCAAGGAGCATTTTGGAAAATATAGTGATGTGCTGGAACCTGGATGTCACTATCACTGCTTACCTTGGTGTTTTGGGTACCAGCAGATAGCAGGTGGACTATCATTGCGTGTGCAGCAACTTGATGTTCGATGTGAAACAAAAACCAAGGTTTTTGGTGCTTCCTTTTTGTTTTTGTCTGTTATTTATATTTTAGTTGGTTGCTGTTAATCAAAGTTTTCATTAATTGGATGTTAAGGTGTATAAATGTCTGTAATTATCTGATTTTCTCATTCATATTATTAGGAAACATCCTATTCTGCTTCCAATATATCATTTTTACTTAATGGTTTTCTGGAAAAGATATCAAAAATTTGTTTCACTGTTAATATGGATGTTTATCTCTTATGTCGATTGTCATGAAAATTTGTTTCTCCCCCTACCTTTCTGAGTGTATTGTCTGCCCTTTGTGAAAATTACTTTTTTTTCTTAATTCAAAATATGGGGCTTCTGTGTCATCTTTCAAGTTTTTACTTCTGCATTTGACTTTTTGCTTGTTTGTAATTTTATTTTAAAGCTACTATATATGTAAATATACATTGTCATTTATGATCTTGGATAATGTTGTTTGTTGTCCACCTTAGCATCTTTCTTTCCCTGATAATTGTTCCACTATGCTTATTTTATTTGCAGATTGGGCAATACATAGCATTAAATGGTGGTGTTGTTGCAGCTGAAGAACTTGCTCCATATCTTGATGTAGAATCAACAAAGGGACGTAACGTAAGTTATTTTTTTAACAGAATATGTTGCCTAATAAAATATAAAATTTTCTTTGGCATCAGGCATCATTTAATTTGTTATGCGTATGGATTTTGAGAATGTTTCTTTATCTAAAATACTTAGCTTTAACACTTCTCACAAGAAATTAAAAATAGTAAACTTCAATGAGATTTTCTATTCATAATTCTTTGGTTTGTATTATATCATTTCTCTGTTTCAGATTGCTTTTTCTTTTTCTTTTTATTTATTAATACATATAAAAAGAAACAATTTCTCTATTTTGGAGCCCATGGATCTTCAACTTAGTTTCTTAAATATCAAATTGAAGTCTCTTTGATTAATGTTAATGCAATACCTATAATTCTTTTTCAAGTAATCAAATTTGGAAAAAAAGGTTTCGTAAGTAATGTTTTAAATGGGAAAAATTAAACATGAAGTGGGCTAAAATGGGTCAAAAAAATTGTTAAAAGTGAACTCACAAAAACTGAAGAACTGAACCAAAACGAACCATTTTTTATTGGTTTGGTTTGGTTTGGTTCAGTTTACTAGACTTAAACCAAACTGAATAGGTCCATTTTTAGTTGAATTCAGTATGAGCGGTTTGGTTCGGTTGAGCCTTCAAAACCGAACCAAACTGCACCGCGAACACCCCTAACCGATGTGATGTAAAAGCTTGAGAGCTTAGCCTGTGTGTAAGGTTACTTGGAGAGGCTATAAATTTAGTTTTTCTTACTTGTTAGTTGGAGTTTTGATTGGTTATTGAGAGAAAAATCCAGTGAATTATGATTGTAGATAGGTTGCCTAAGTTCGGTTGTAAAAGCTAAGAGTTGAACTTATACATTTCGTGATTGCTCATTGATTAATATAAATTCCCTTGCTGAGTGCTTCAAGAATGGATGTAGGATCTTTGCAAAGAAATCTAAACTGCTATAAATATAGTATGTTAGCCTTCCTTTCCTAACTTGCTATTTATGTTAATTACATTATATTTAAACCATTTTGAAAAAGAACCTTATTCGTAAAACAATTTTGTAACATCTCGTTTTGAAGAGAAATATTTCAACGTGAAGCTTTCTGCAATTGTGTTTAATTCAAAGTAAAATAATTCTATCTTCACTTAAAAGGTTCTTGTTTTCTTGATAAGTTTAACCTTTGTTAAAAATGCTTTCTTGAAATAATATTTCATAAACTGATCTTTTACTTTAGGATCTGTCATACACTTCTTCTGAAAAGGGTAAAATCAAGTATTTGTTATAAAAAAAGGCTTCATCCTCACTATTTACTAAGTTTGCCTCATATTTCAGAGTCTATTTCATATTTTGTGAAAAAGTTTCAAAATCTAGTTCACTCAATTCAATCCCACCTTCTTAGGTTTTCCTTTACCTAGACCAACACTAAATTATGACTTTTAGATGATAAGACTACTTGATCATGTTTTTCTGGCTCGATGCAATTGATTTGTTGAGAATTTGCTCCTATAATGTATATGATCTTACAGCTAAGCAACCAAGTTACCCAGACTTTGAATTTTATTGTAAAATAGGTTAGGAATATCAAGAACTAAAATTATGGGCTAAATTTGCTTTATACTTTAATGATATACCTTATAACTGACTGTTAGAGGAACGATGGACTCTAACCTGAAAAATTGAACATTTCTCATGCTAGTAACTTCACTGACTATGTTGGTAATATCAACAATTGGCATTGGTGATTACACAAAAAGTGTTGGTATATGTTATAGTGAGTTGACACTTACAAACTATCTCAAAATATCGGTGATATGAAGTGTTTCCTCATGTCACTACTCTAATTTTGTGAAAACTCACAAATAGGTGATGTTTCTCCTGCTGGTAAGTTTGTTGAACACATTAGTATCATATGCTATTTGTGTTGGTAATTGGCTCAATAATTGTTATCGTGAGTTGCCATTAGGAAACTATCTCGTATAAGGGTGATATGAAGTGTTTCCTCTCCAAAATAGATGATGTTTCTTTTGCTAGCATTTTTATTAAAAGCGTTGGTGACATATGTTATCTGCGTTGGTAACAATAGAAAGAGTGTTGCTAACTGACCTGGTACGTGTTATAGTAAGTTAACATCTAAAAACTATCTCAAACAAGAGTAATATAAAGTGTTTCCTCGTGTCACTGCTTCAATACAACAACAACAACTAAGCATTTTCCCACTAGATGGGGTCAGCTACATGGATTAAACGTCACCACAGTGACCTATCATGAATGAGATCAATAGATAAGTTATTAACTATTAAATCATTCTTAATAGTTTCACTTATTGTTTTCTTTGACCTCCCTCTATCTCTAATAATTGGACTATTCTCCATCTGATTTATTATTCTCATTAGGGTTTCTACAGGTCTTCTCCACACATGACCAAACCATCACTGCTTCAATATTTGTTAAAAATCACAATTAGTTGAGGTTTCTGGTGCTAGTAACTATGCTAAAAACATTGGTAACATCCTTAGTTGGTGTTGGTAACTAAACAAAGAACTTTGGCAACTAGCACACACACACTTGGTCTGGGGTACCTAATCTGTCATTTTAGAAGACAATAGTCAACTGTTGTCCTCTTCATTAGTGGAAAGTGTATTCCAAAAGGCAATAATTGACTATTGGATAACCACAATAAGCTCTTTACTAGGGGCTTGTTTGGTACAATGGAATGAATCTGAATTGGAATGGAAAAGAGAAAGGAAGTGGGAATGAATAAAGGAATGGAAAAGTGTTTACCTTGTTTGGTATATGATAGAAAAGTAAAAGGAATGGAAAGATATAATAATAAAAAGTCTAAATTATCCCTTATGTAAAATAAATAATTTATTATTTTAAAAAAACAATCACATATTTCTTCGATCGTAGCTGTGCAACTTTTACCCTTTCTTCTTTTTGGTTCACCGTGAGAGCCTCTCGATCCAAGAAGGCGTAGGGCATGATTTCTTCGATCCACCAGCATCTGCCGGCGGGAAGCGACGCACCGTGACCAGAGCTTTACTGTGGCCTTCTTCACCTTGAGGAACCCAAAAGCGTCTTCTATCTTCGTTTTCGGCTGCTGTCATCGCAAGCACTAGCAGGTTAGCCTGGTGATGCTCTTCTTCATCCTTTTCTGATTATGGTTTGCGATGCTTTTCTTCATCATTTTTTGAGTATGGCTTCTCATGTATTTTGCTCCTTATTCCTATTTTGTGGTAGGTTTAGTATTAATGGTGGATAATATCTGGCTATGAAACCCTCTGCTTCCATGTTTGATGTTCTCTGGTAATTATCAAAATAATTGAAGGCATGATAGATACATTTTTGTTGGACTTGAGTATGTTGTAGTGTGCACGCCATAGAAGCAAGAAAATTTGAATAAGTAAAGGTGGGTAATTTGTTTTGTTTCTTGGTCAGTGTTTATCATTGTTTCCTAGGAGTGTTGGTAGTTAAACCAAACCATATGCATCAATTTTTTTCATTTAGTTTTTACTATGATTTGAACTCAAATTTTTAGTCTGGAGAGGCTTGAAGTAATTACCTCATTCTTTTCCAAAGCCGAACATTGTTTGGACCAGGTATATAAAGGTTATGGAACTCTCTCATCTTAGATGCTATCAAACCAGATATTTCTAAGTCCCTGAGGTCAGCAGCTGAGAGTGTCTGAAAAGCCAAACATAGGAGGAAGAAAAAAAATAAGAATGTTAATTTGACAATTTGTCAAATTTTTGTCTTTGGTTTCCTAGGACTTTGCTGAATTGGTTTTGTTTAAGAAGCTCTTGGCACCATCACTAAAAAGAACTTCTATCTAAATCCAAGATCAATACATTCACTCTGATCTGGACTTACAGAAAGAATTTCAATCATGGGTTTTATTTCTCTTTGGTACCTAGTAAGGCTTTTCACAGTCCTATACATAAGATCATCACACAAGGTGGGTGGATAAAAAAAAAACTTTTATCATCTCATCCAGATGGGATTTTTAGCCTCTCATTCTGTCATTTTTTTCTTATTTCATTTTTGTTCTTGGGTCCCTGTCGTGTTCAAGTTCTATTTGGCGTGTTAAGAGTCAATTTTTTTTGTCATTTAACATATCTATAAGCATGTCAAACACGAGTTATTAGTATATTATGACTGTGTTGATATCCTAGACACCTCAAAATAAGTGTCTCCAACTTCTCCAAAAGAAAAAAGAAAAAAACAATTTGACAGTATATTTCTAGTAGAGACACCCATACCAAGCACAATATACTTTTGCTTATATTGTAGTTACTATAAAAGCCAATTTTAAGCTGCAAGATATGTTGATATTGGAAATTAATTAGTTAATTCATTGTCTAATGAGAAAGTGGTGACTGAAAGACAGAACATAGGGAGCTTTCAAATTGACTATGCATAAGAATGTTAGTTTGCCCTTTCAAGAAAGGTATCTATTTAAGTGGTTGTCTATTACCAAGAGCACATATTTTAGTTAGAGAAGGAACTAAGGCCAAAAGAATGGTAGGAGCACCTGATTCTATTCTATTGACTCTGATTCTATTCTATTGAGAATGGTAGAAACATCATGTTTATTAGATCTTGTTTTCTGGCACAAATTAAAATTAGGCAATCCACTAAAATAGATTTTATATTTAAAGTATGAGGAGCATTATACCCAAAAAAAAGTTTCAGGAGCATTTGTTTTGTCGCCAGAATTATCTTAAAGGAACTAGTAGTTATATTCTTGAGGAGCATTTATATTTAATTACATGTCATAAGATTATGCAGTTTGGGTTTTATTTTGTTTGTCTACTGTTCACACATGGTCATATTATGTCTAATGTTTGGGTTTTATTGTCTCCCCAACTTGTCATATAAGATTATGCAGTTTGATAAGCTATTTGGTCTACTATTTGTCTTATGAAATTGGATTTTGTTTAATTTTCTTTTGGAAGATCGAGGTGCTGAATTATGTCACAATGTTCAAGCGACCAGAGTTTTAGCAACATTCAGAGAAGCACCGTTATGTGTAATTGTGGACAGCCGGTTATCAACTTACGGCCTTCACAGATGACAATTTCGGAAGGAGATTCTTAACGTGTATGAATTGTTGATCTATTAGGCGATGTAACTTCTTCAGATGGGTAGATCCTCCTATGTGCGAGCATGAAAGACGTGTACTGATCAAACTCAGGCAGCTACGAAATTTATCTGAACCAAGTCAAGAAAGGATAAATCGAAATGGTGGGAATGCAAAGAACTCATGGAAATTCATTTGTGTTGTGTCATGGTGTGCTTTGTTGGGTGTTGTAGTTGGAATTTGGATGGAAGGAAAATTAAAATTTTTAATGTAGTGATGCAAAAATCCATCAATGTATCTTGTAAAAAATTTTCTAGCTATATGTAATATGTTTTTCTTAATTGTTATCAATGTCTATTGTAAAAATTTATTTGGCTCTATGTAAAAGTAAAAGAAGTTTTCAATTGTTGAGATTCATGAATGGTTGCAATTGATATGTTAGCCAAGATTTTGCATTGCTTTCTTGGCATTTGATTGTTAGTTTCCCTTGAGAATTCATAAAATATTCTCTGCTTCCCCCTATTTAGGTGGAGTGGTGGTGTGAGTGTCATTCAATTCCAATGCTCTTTTGCTTCTGTTGTTAACAATAGCTTGACCCTGCTTGCATAGGTTTGGTGGGTGAATGGTCAGGAAAATATTCTCCTTCAAGCTTCTGATCAGTAAAAAAAAACTTATCCTTTATTATAATATGGAATTAAGATGATTATTAAAGCCCTTGTTATTTTTTTTATTTTGGATTTTCCATTGGTTGCTTTGATTTCTAATCTTTTCTCTACTTTTTTAGGTTTTAAGTATAAAATAAGTTTATATACAGAATTTTTATTTATATAACTTTTATTTCTCCATTGAAAAGAATAACATTTTACAATATATATCAAGTAGGGACCAAAAAGAACCTTTCCAAAAGCTACATGAATGCTTTACTTCAATGGCTATAGATACTCAATCAATTCAAGCAAGTTTCAAACTTGGTACAATGAAGTTAAGAATAATTAATGGTGAAATTTGAAACCAAAAGGAAAAGAAAATCAATGGAAAAACTAAACGAGCATATCCTCCTTTGTAGTCTAATACTTGGGAAGAGAACACTCCTTGGGGAGATTGTTTTGGAACCTTCTGTGTGAGGATGTTTAGTGTGCTAAAGTTGTATTTGTTCCACCAATGGCTAGTGCTTGCTGCCCTGCAAAACCTTGGGTTCCCTTTCCACTCACACACATCTAACTTGTAGTTTTTGAATGAAGCTATAAAGGGACCCTTCGTCCAATCAATTTTATCCTGGCCACCTCATGTTTAGCTATCACCATTGTATAGTGTCACTTTCAGACATATTGGCTGCCATCTTGGAAATGGCACTCCCTTATCTGCGTTGTTTCTGTACACTCTTATAGGAATATACTTTAATGTTTAACCACTTTGATCTGTTAAAGGTAGAGTAGTGTTGTTCTCCTTTGCAACCTGAAATGTGAAAAAACAAAACCCATAAATTTAGACTTCTGATTTCATTACTTATGAATGAAATGTTGGGTTTTGAAAGGCTTACCAGATACATATAATGTAACCTTTACTTCTGAATAATGTAACCTACTTCTAAAGATCATTTGGTGGACATTGTCAGCAGCATAATGAGACACTCAGACTAATAGTAGGTATAGAAACTTGGTGAAAATTTTTGCTGGAAATGTTTCATGGTTTTCAGAAATCCCAATAAGAAATTTATGCATATTTTATTAATTACTATTAGGAAGGAATATTCTTGTCAAAATAATTGTTAGATCTCTTCTCATAACTCACATGAATCACAACTCCTTTAGGCCACTATCCCTGGTGCGCACTGTCGCAGGTGCACCCAAATTAATACCTTACCTCAAAACTAACCTGTAATAGTGGGAGTAAGGGTCGATCCCACAGAGACTGGAATTACCTTATGTGATTAAAAGGGGGGAATTGATAATCGCAAATTAAGTAAAGTAAACAATAATGAAAATAAATAAGCGAAAGTCATTAATGATAAAGACGTTGGTTTCGGTTGGTATCCACCGTCAAGGGATTACATTGATCATCGACAACATAATCAATCTGCAAATGAATATATATCATTGGGGTTTTAACCCCGTTTCTACTTAAGCCTAGCAAATTAATGACAATTGCACTAATTGAACCCTAATCAACAAGCCATCTTTTAGCACATCGGTAAAATATAACTTGTTAACCGCATGAAGAACTAGAGAAACTGATAGAGCTAAACAAATATAAACACATCGGCTATATCTAATTTAGTCAATCATTCATCATAGGTTCAATGATTTATAATCCAAAACGCTCAAACCTATTTGCCTCACGAATCACAGAATTAAAGATTTTGTTCAAAACACAATTCAACGGTAGATTAAAACAGACAAAATACTAGTAGGCCTCCTAGCAAACATATGCATAATCATTAAGAATAAGAACAGATGAACAATCAATATTCAAAACAAATTGAAATAATAACATCAGATCCACATCTCACAATGTATAAAAATCCCTTGAGGTTTCAACTCACCTCAAACAACTAAAAGAAATAGCCACGCAGGGCCATAAGAAAATCAAAAGAAGAATTAAAGAATGTAGATGAAGAATTGGATGATGAATCGGATCCCTTCTCTACTTGCTATCCTCTCTTTTTATAGATTCACTCCTCCTAATTGGTGTAGGAGTGTTTCTAGGTCAAATTTTGGCTTATCGGGCTTCAATTAGAGTTAAAAAACCCTAAAAATCGCGAACTCAACGACCTGATGCGACGGCGGGCGCCGCGGTGCTCCAGAAAGCTTCTGACGGGGTGCCACGATGCTTAGGCTAGCTCTGGTGAACTCTGAATTCTGGGCATCAGGCGCCGCGGCGCCCGGTGCTTCTGGGCAACAAATGCCGCAGCGCGCTAGGGAGTGTCGCGGCCCTCCGAACCTGCTATGACGCAGCGCCGTGGCGCCTAGAAAACTCCAGAATTTGCCAAATTGTCAAACATGAAAGTTGTAGCTCTATGTCTCTTCTTTCCATAGCCGCTCGAATCACCTTAATCCAATCTAAATTGAAGGAGATATGCTAAAATTAGTGACCAAAGGTCAGAATTCACCCTGCTGCACTATGATTCTGATTTGTAAGCTCTGTAACGCTATGAAATCTCTCGAATTGGACCGAGTATTCAACATAAAAGTTGTAGAAGATTGTGTTATCGTTTCACAGCCACTTGAATCACTTTGATTGGAGTTCATAAGAGGGAGATATGATCAAAACAGTGTTGAAAGGTCTGGAATCGCTGCAATGTAGCATTTTTCCATGAATTTCTTATCTTTTTCTTCCATTTTCTTCTTCCTTTGTTCCTACAACACAAAACACAAAACTAAGCTAATTCCTAATTATATTTTACTTAAATCAAACAAAAGGTAAGCATAAAGGTATTAAAGTCATACTTAATTAAGATCACATCAATCCCCAACCTCATCAAACATGAACAAATATGAATTAACTACATAGACATATAACCCAAACTAAATTGACTGAAATACCTCATTCAACATCCTATGCAACTCATCTCTGGCCTCAACTACTCTATCCCTATCATTGCTCTGACTTTTCTCACAAAAGTAGTCCACTGCAGCATAAAAAATTCCCATCGGCAAGTCAAAGAGGTGATCAATGTTATCATAAACTTGGATATCTCCATCCAAGTATACCATTTTGTTGTACTCTCTGCGAATTGCAAATCATATTAAAGATTAAATGCACTTATCATATAAATCAACAACAAAGAACGCAAGATGTGATAATTTGAAGAGGGAGTTTTGCCAATATCATTATAATTCATATTTATTGGGACAAACGTAGAATGACATTTTGAGTGTTATAAAATAACTACTTATTAGCAAAAAAACATTACAACAGAATATTTGAAAAAAGGCAAGATTTCAAGATTTAGTAGAAGCTTAAACCATGAAATTAAACTGTTTCATAATGTAGGCAAACCAAATGGATCTTTAATGGACTCAGTAGAAGCTTAAACCATGAAATTTCCAACAAAATTTCCAACAAACATAGTAGTCACAATATCTGGAAAAAAAGGCAAGATTTCAAGATTTAGTATTCAAATGTAGAATGGTTTGAAGGAGAGAAATGTGAAGTCAGAGGAGGAAGGCAGTTTCAACTTCAAGTAAAAGTGGAATGAATCATATTATCTAAAATTTTCTACCTGAGACAATTACTTACGTACTTTAGTAAGAATCTTGGTGGATGATGAACTGCCCTTGCCAAACTTGTTACAAAAGGATGAAAAGAAAAGCGCAAACCTCAGCCTCATAGAGACATATCTGGAATGCAGAAAGTTGAGAAGCCCTCCTTCATGCCTACAAGCAACTATATAAGTTAAAATATATAGCCAGCCACATCCATATTTCAATTCTAAATACAGCTCAAGCCTACATAGAAAACTTGTATACCTACTTACAGCATCTAATAATGATCAAATAAAATAAGTAATACCAGGTGAGCAGCCAGCAAAGAGATTGCAAATCCCTTTGATATGAATACTGCTTCAGCGATGAACTTGAAGTTAACAGACCTGATAACATATAGCAAAATTATCATAAACAACTAACTAGACCAATAAAAATATGCATAAGTGAATAAAGACACAGATGAATAATAGCATTATTGCACAATAAGAGTTTAGATAAACTCGATTTCATTCTCCCATTAATCATCATTTGACCCATTAAAATGACTTTCTGGTAACACTGAAAGGCTAAATTTGTTTGCAGGGTCTATGGTTAGTGTAACATCTCTAATTTCGTTTCTTTTATTGATAAAAGTACATAAATATTTAATTAAGAAAATAAAATTTATTAGACAATATTTTAGATATCTAAGGAAATATAATCCTTAGAAATTCTTCACCTTATGTATATGCATAGAAAATGTTTCTAACATTAAGAGAACAAATAAAGAGAGAAAACCTAATGGGAAAAAAAATTAAAAATTAGAAATAACATACTAAAGAGATACAAAATTCTTGGATAAGGAAGATAAATTTTTAGAAACAAGTAAAAGTCTTAAAATTTCAAGAACATTGGATTATGGTAACTTTTCCTAATTCAAGAACTAGAGTTACTAAGTTTAACATCTTTACCCATACATTGGGCTTTTACCTATGGACACTTCATGTAGAGTTTTTCCACTTCATATAAGTTTCTAGCAAGTCCATTGGATAACCTAGGCAAGAAATAAAACATAGACTTGGACTAGGATATAGTAATTGGATCGATAGCCTAAAAATTATGAAAATGTGACCAAACCCTCCAAGAAAGGTAGAATTTTATCTAAAGCAAAGAAAATGGGTAGGAATAAGCCCATAATGGGTAGGAATAAGCTCAAATCCAAGAGGAAAAATAAAATAAAATAAATTAGGTGATGATATAATAATGTAATAATAATAAAGATTAGGTTACATGGCATTAAGACAAAAATTTAGCAAGTGGTGTGATTCTACATTCATCATTTTGGCAAGTGGCATGATAATACAAGGCTTTAGGACAAAAACATCTATATCCTACACTCATAATTTTAGCAAGTGGTATGATAATACATGGCATTAGGACAAAACATTCATATCCCACACAAATAATATCAACCAAATAATGGAGATTCAATGGCTAAAAATTTGCCACCTAAAAAGGCAAACCTATCATACTTGTTTAAGACAAAAGAAAATGGAAATGAATCCCTAAATCAAAGGGACCTTGTCCCTTATCTTAAGAACATATCATCATAATTTTCAAAATACAAATCTACTTTTCCTATGCATATCTTGACTAAGGAAGAGGAAGACAAGAACATAAGTTGTTTGTTTTCCAAAAATTCACCCTCCTTCTCTTACCTAAGCTACTAGAAAAGTTAAGGGAAGGGAGGAATCTTACTACTTCTTTCAAAAGGAAACAAGAAAACCAATTCACTAAGTGAGCTAGGGAGATTCTTAGGTAAGTTTAACAATATTTCTTTTTGAAGAAAACTTTTGAAACTTATAATATTTATATGAGATTTTGATCTTAGAACTTTGATGATTGGTCGTAGATGTTGCTATATCATGTTACATATTGATCTTGCATGTGATGTATGTTTGAATACTTAGACTAGTATAGAAAGTTCTGCATAGGTATGGCTATGGGTGGCAAAATTTAAAGCTTTTATGTTTTAATTTCTGGGAATTATCTGTAGGGAATTAAAATAAATAGTTAACATAAGAATTAAAGATATATGTGTCACAGATTTTTAGCCACTGGAATCATTCAATTTGGAGTCCATATGAGGAATATATGAGTCGATTACTAGTCAAAGGTCAGAAAATGGTTAATCAGGGAAGAATATGTTAGGATAGCTTCGGTGTTTTAATTTCTGGGAACATTATATAAGGAATTAAAATAAATGGTTAACATATGAATTATAGATATATGTGTCACGGATTTTTAGCCACTAGAATCACTTAATTTGAAATTCTTATGAGGGAGATATGGACAAATTAGTAGGTAGAGGTCAGAACCTATCCGAGAAGAAATAACCTGTACATTGAGGGAGTAATATCACCTTGATTTATTATTATTTCGCTACAATGTTCAACATAATAGTTTTAGATAATTGTTTAATCTTGAAATTGACACCAAGATCACCTACATCAGAGTTAAATTGAGGGAGTTATGCTCTGATTAGTAAGAGAAGGTTAGATATGATGAAAACCTGCATCAAGAAAATAAAGAAATAAAATTAATATTTAAAAAAGAAGACGAATCTTATAAATGAAAATAATAAATGACTAGAATATGCCATAGCCATTGCCATTGTATGAACTTCTTACCATCTTAAGTGTGAAATGTTGACATGAAAATATTTTATAAAGTGATATTTGAAATGGTTATGTTTATGGCATGATTACCAATGATTTTTGGTAATAGTTATATTTTGTTGAACATACTTGTTATTGAAAGCATATTTTTGGCTATCATTGTGAAAAGAAAATAAATGAGTACGGTCACATGGCAATCCGTGTGGTGCACCAGTAGGGGACGCCCTACCAACGGTTATGATTATGATTATGAGAAAAGAAAGAGAAAGTGTGCAATGTCAGATAGAGGGAGAAAAGCCCGTACCGGAGAGTAGATGATACTCACCCTGACTGGGGTAGCTTGAAATGAGAATAAGTTTATGGTCATCATATGATATTCTGAAAATAGTTAATCCTGTCATACATATCATTACTATATGATTCTTATGTGCATAGATATAATGCATTCATGTGACCAAAGATATTTTCTATAATTTATACAGCTGAACATGACATGATGAACTATATTGATGGTAAATTATGATTTATTGTTGAACCTACTGGGATTTAATTCTCACTATATTTCCATATCATGTTCAGAAGAATAATGCAGATTTTCTCAATGACACTTATTATTTCCATATGTTGGATCGATGTGCCCTACCTTGGGCAACTACCAGTTATATCAGATGTATCTGTAGTAGATGTGACTGAGATTCCGGTGGAGGTGCCACCCGCACCAGTGTCCCCGGAAGTAGTCGACATAGATGATTAGAACTAATATGTATCTTTGTACAAATGTTTGTAAAATAAAGGTGTGTAGTTTGTAAAATAATGGTGTGTATGGAAACTCAGTATTGTATTACTGTTAATAACAATTATGCTTGGTTAAAGTGATTATTATTACGAATTAAGTGGTTAGAATTAAAGTAGTAATAACTTCATGGAATTTTACAAACAGAAAAAAAAATTTGTTACATTTACATAAATGGAGTTGTTACAGTTAGCAATCATATATCAAAACACAAACTTGAAAAAGTACCAGAAATGGATGAAGAGACAGCCAAGGTTGAAGGCTCTTGATATATATGCAACTGGATGTGAAATCAGTAAGGGAAGCCCCAACAATATTTGTCACATCATTTTGCCACGTAGGAGTTAAAGGGTAAAAAAAGCATCATAGGACATTGCTCACTCTTGAGCCCCAGCACACTTCAAATTCCAAGAAGTCCAACTCACCTGACAATATGGAAAGAATATTTAATAAAGGCATACACCAACCTTAATGCATCAGAATTGATCAAACCGTAAAGCATGCTATATGAGGAAACTAACAACAACTTGCAGACTAGAGATTAAAAGTCTTATGCAAGAAAACATTTTCAAGACAATAATATCATAACTCACACATTATCCAGAGATTAAAAAAAATAACAGGGTAAGGCACCTGAACCAGTGCAGCACCAGCTAATGCCAGTAACACCCCATCAGGATTCGTAGTCTGCATGTTTTGAAGAAAAGGAGGCTACTAGAGCAGTAGAAATTAAAACATACAATAAATGCAACATAGTCAACTGTAAATAGTGTACCTTTAGCATGAGAAGTAACAAGGGAAGAGCATAAAGAAGCACATTCATCTTTACGGAAACAGCTCCACCTGACAAATAAATATGAAAAGCCATGTAATATTTTTAACCTTATAAGGGGACCATTACCTAAACATAACTAAACCTAGATGCCACCTTTGGTGAATAAGCAAGAATAATGCAGCATGAAGAACGGTCATGGCCACACAGTCATTAAAGAGACGAAGCATGAAAATAGAATGCACTCTTTTTGACAGAGAAAGTAAGCTAAGGGCCCACCATGGAAGCTGTTAGACATTTCAAGAACAATTAAAATTGACACCAATACCTACTGAAAAAAAGCCCAACAAGGGTTGGGACAAAACTACATGCAAAGTTCCTCTTGGGAGAAAACTAAATTGACACCAATACCGAGTATTTAGAAGAAATTCTTAAAACTTACCCAGCAAACCCTTCATGTGCCCTTGTTGGAAGCAGGGAAGATAGAATGAAAGAGGAACCCAAACATAATATTCAAAAACATTATCCATACTATCCACTAAACAATAGATAAAACAAGGTTCAAAACTTAGGACCTACTTGATGCAAATGATTTACATACTATCCACTGAACAATAGATAAAACAAGGTTCAAAACTCAAAATCCACTGCAGTTGACTCAATTTAATTCAATACAATCAACTGAACACATAACTACTTGATGTAATCACATATGATGATTTCCTTAACATCCAGTGGGAAGGTGGAGAACATTTCCAACATCGATTCATCTTTGCCTATCATCGTGGCTGCCTTCGCCATCTTCTGTCTTGTGAAACCTGGGATCTTAGTCAACTCTTCCCATAATTTTTATCTCTTCTCAGCTATGTTTGCTTTGTGTGCAATACGACGAAGGTGGGTTCCAATCTCCATTGTGGATTCCTTGAATCCCTTCTCCATCAAGTCAAAACCATTAGAAAGAGAATACGCAATGACATCACTGTCGTTTCTACGTCTTTTGCGCGATCCTAAAGTTACTTCAATACTCGGAGTTGATGGATGCTCAGAAAATACATCATTTTGCTCATCTTGGTTAATATTCATTTCCCCAATGCCGTCAATCCCTTCAGCAGCATATGGACTCGCAACAGTATTCATAATATCAGCTATCATCTCTGCATCCCTTCCAGAGGCCCTGCATCTCTGCATCCCTGCATCCCTTCAGACAATGCACAGATTTTCAAAATGAGGAAATGACTTAAATCTGAAAGGAGCTACTTTATTGTACGACTGCATGAAATAAATGAAGTTTAATGAGAATATAAATTATATTAAAAAACATAAATAATAATTATCTGATTAAGTATTATAACTTTAACCTTGAGGTACTCATCCCACACTGCATTCGGAGCTGTTACAGTATTGGTGTTAGGATTCCAACCAAACCCACTAGTATTTGGCCCATGGATCATGTCATAGACAACTTGGCAAGTTGTTTTCAGTGTTTTCAGCCTTGATTGTATATGAGGAATTCCTTTTATCCCACACCCAGGAACTCTCTCATTCATGTACCCTTCAATGTAGGTTAAATAACCTGGTCGAAATCCATTGTCCACCATATATTTCCCATCAGTTTTCATCTGTACGAGACATTATACAAGTATGTTATCCTGCTCAGACGTCCAAACATGCTTGTTTCCTTGACTATTACTCATGTCCTCCATTAAAGCACTACAACAAATAAATACTTCACCAATCAGAAAATATAAATATAAAGGCAGCAATAAAATAGAGGATAAATATTACAAATATCAATCACAAAGATTGCTTAAAAGTATAACCTCACAAATAATATAATGTCAGGGTACAACCTCGAATATAATGTAATGTCAAAGTACATTAACAAAAATTATAAATTCATACAAACTCGCAAATAATATATTAAGGCAACACTAATACAGATGACAAACGTCCTAAAGTATCCTGAAGTCATTAAACATTTCATTAGCTAAAAGATCATGCCAATTGCTCCAAGAGTCAGAGGTTTCCATAGTTAATATCTAGTTGTCCTCCTCGAGTTGGTTTTCATTCTCATACTTAACCTCTATATCATGTATGGGATCAGATCCATTGTATCTCTTGCACAAATTATGTAGCATACAACATGCCATGATGACACGATTATGAGATCTCACAGGATAGAATGATGGGTGTCTAAGTATAGCCCAATGATTTTTTAGCATCCCAAAACATCGTTCAATGATATTTCTTGCTGATGAGTGTTTCATATTGAAATGCTCTTGTGCAGTGTTCGGTTGGCGACCTTCTCTCCACTCATTCAAATGATATCTTTGACCTCGGTATAATGCTAAGAATCCCTCACAATTTGTATAACCAGCATCAACCAAGTAGTAAAACCCTACATTAAACATGTATGTAAATTCATATAGTTAGCTAATGTAGTTCAAGGATAATTTTTCATTTCCAAAAAATGGTGTCAGCATACGCATCATGTGGAACTTTTAAGCCACCATTGACTCTGCTAATTGCATCACGTAAAACTCTACCATCTATTGCAGATCCTTCCCATCCAGGGAAAACGTAAATAAACTCTCCATCTTGCGAGCAAACTCCCAATACATTCGTAGATATCACCCATTTTCTATTACGATATTTTGCTTTGTATTCCATTGGCACTTTGATCGGTATGTGAGTTCCATCAAGGGCACCAAGACAATTCTAACATCCATATAAACTATTCAGGTCAGAAATAATAGTACAAATATCGGAGAAGAATAATTTAAGAAATTTGGTCAAATTAACTATAGATTTTATGCTTACCTTAAACCATTTCCATCTATTATCTATTGAATTCTCATCAATTGGTTCTGCGATTTTAAACAGCTCTTCATGTAACCGTATCATAGCTTTCAGAACCAAGTTAAAACACCTACTAATTGTTTCCCCAAACCTCCCAAACTCAAACTATATGACTCTATTCTTAACATCATGAGCGAGAATGTGAAGAAACATTGCTACTTGCTCATCAACTAACATATTTTTTAAAAGTTTTAATCCTCCAATATTGTCAAGCATGGAACATAGACGATCAAACGTTGACATATACATCCTGAGTTGGTTATAACACATATTGTTACTAGAGTAAACCATATTTCTAAGGTGGACCCTTTTTTGGTAGAAATCTACATTGTATTTGATTGTGGGTATACGCAATAACCTACGATGATGAAGAGTAACAACCACAGAGATCATAACGCAATGTGTTAGCCATATTCAACCACCAGTATAATACAACATGTAGGACTTGCAAAGTTGTTTCTCCCATTCCAAAAGGGCGAAAATATACCTTTAAAAACACAAGAGATGATCACATTATGCAGTAAAAAATAAATAAAGATAGACAAGAGAGTAAATTAGTAATCAGATGAGTCAATGCACAACTCCCTACATACATAAGCACGTAGAAAATTAAATCCCCAGCATATGAAGTCCAAATCCAAGCAAATTTCTAATAAAGTATCAAACAAAAGAGCTTGACTACTATTAAAACTACTCTATTCAACACAATGATGAGTCAATGCACAACTCCCTACAACTGCAAATGAAAACAACTTAAGTTCCAAGTTCCAACAAATGGAAATTATTATATTCAGTTTCTTCTAGATTTTGTTCTTGGGACAAGATAGGCAAAGTTCAGTAGTTGATACATTGAACACTATTCCACATCAGGTTTTATTAATATTTTCCAATGAAAAACCAAGAATTGCATAACAACCACACAAAAAAAACAAACAAAGACAAAAGAGCAAACTAGAAGACTAGATTAGATAACTTTTAGTTAGTCAAAACCTGCTTTGAGAAATCTTTTATGGTGAAGTTGTGGTTGTTATATTTTCAAAGAGCTTGACGTTGCTTTGCAAAGGATACATTAATAAGTGACTATAAAGTGGAGTTGATGACTAAATTATTAGAAATTTTCACAAGGAATAGGAATAACCTAACTATGGAAGACTTAAAATGTTTTTGAAGCTGAAGGAGACTTTCTTCTCATTTCATTTTATGGGCAATGGGAAAATTAAAGAGAGCAAGCCATGTGTAGTTAAATCAACATAAATAATATTCATATGACCCTTGTCCCCGTTGATAAATTTTATCTACCGCAAAAGAAGAAAACCTTCTAGACCATGTTCCACAAGTTCCTTATCCATTTCCCAGGATTATTTGAGGAACCAGCCAACAGAAGAAGGGGGTGGCCTTATTACATAAATCATTTATCCATGGTTAACCAGAAAGCTTACTATTGAGACTCCAATTAAGTCAAATCATGGTACAATGAAAACTGCCTTACCACAATATGTTCTCAAACTTCACATAAAATGATCTCTTAAGTTGTAACAAAACTGAAATTGAGTGTAATATCCTTGGTTCTTGCATTCAATAGAAACGTCAATTCAGACCGACCTGGCTCATGGGTGCCCAAAAAGTGAGGCAAGCTTTGTTGACCCTTTCTTATTCAGGTCAAATTAATATCAACCCAGCTCATTTTGGCAGGATAGTGGGTTATATATAAACATTTCACCAAAAGCACAATATTTCAACTAATAATTAATTAAATTAAAACAAATTCATACACTAAACTAAAGATTATAATAAGCTTACAAATTACAAATTTTATGACTTCAAATCATAAAATTTATACCCTAAAACACTAAAGTAAGTATTTTAAAAAGAAAAATAAAAAAGGGTTGACCCTATAACCCACATATTCCCCTTTTTCTTTTCATATGACATTTTTACTAAACCTACTAATATAATGTTATAAACATTTTTTTACTCTTGCTCCCCTTGGGATATGTAACATCCCGTAATTTTTAGATATTTTCCTTATAAATTTTTCACCTTACATATATTCATAAAAATTATCTAACATTAATGGAATATGTAAAGAAAGAAAACCTAAGAGGAAATATTAGAAATAAACATGCTAAAGAAAGGTGAAATTCTTAGGTAAGGAAAGATAAATTTTTATGAAGTAAGTAAAGGTCTTAAAATTTCAAGAAGATCGGATTAGGGTAATTTTTCTTAATTTAAGAGCAAAAGTTACTAAGTTTAGTATCTCCACCCGTAATTGGGCTTTAACCTATGGACACTTCATATAGAGTTTTTCTACTTCACATGAATTTTTAGCAAGCCAATAGGATAGCCCAAGGATGAAATTAAACATAGACTTGAACTAGGATATAGAAATTGGACCGGTAGCCCAAAAATCATGAAAATGTGACCAAGCCCATTATGAAAGGAAGAATTTTAACCAAAGTAAGGAAAATGGCCAAGAATGAGCCCAAACCCAAGAGGAAAAATAAAAATAAAAATAAAATTAAAGTGATGAAATATTAGTGTAATCAAGATTAAGTGACATGGCATTAAGACAAAAATTTGGCAAGTGGTGTGATTTTACATTCATCATTTTGGCAAGTGGCATAATAATACAAGGCTTTAGGACAAAAACATCTATATCCTACATTCATAACTTTAGCAAGTGGGTAATAATACATAGCATTATGACAAAACATCATTATCCTACACAAATAATTTTAGTTAAGTAAGGAAAATTCAAGGGCTAGAAATTTGCCACTTAAAAAGGCAAATCTATCATACTTGATTAAGACAAAAGAAAAAGGAAATGAATCCATAAATCAAAGGGATCTTGTCCCATATCTTAAGAACATATCATCATAATTTTCAAAATACAAATCTCCTTTTTCTATGCATATCTTGACTAAGGAAGAGGAAGACAAGAACATAAGTTGTTTGTTTTCCAAAAATTCAACAAAGTGTATCCTAATTGTGATAAGGTAGACCCATGATCATGAAAGGTGAATTATTTGGTGGTCTATATAAGAAAAACCACCCTTACAACATTATAATTTCGTCCAAGTGAGGGAGAGAAAAAAAATAGAAGCAAGGTAGAGTGAGGAAAGGAGAGGAAGAAAGGAAGAAAGAGGAAGGAGAAGTCTAGGGGACTAAGTGCTCCAGGTAAGTTTAACAATATTTCTTTTTGAAGAAAACCTTTGAAACTCATAATATTTATATGAGATTTTGATCTTAGAACTTTGATGATTGGTCATGGATGTTGCTATATCATGTTGCATATTGATCTTGCATGTGATGTATGTTTGAATACTTAGGTTGGTGTAGATAGTTCTGCATGGATATGGCTATGGTTGACAGAATTTTAAGCTTTGGTATTTTAATTTCTGGGAACAATCTATAAGGAATTAAAATAAATGGTTAACATAAGAATTAAAGATATATGTGTCACGGATTTTCACCCACTGGAATCATTCCATTTGGAGTCCATATGAGGTAGCTATGGTCTGATTAGTAGTCAAAGGTCAGAAAATGAATCATCAGGGAAGAATATGTTAGGATAGCTTCGGTAATTTAATTTCTGGAAATTATTGGTAGGGAATTAAAATAAATGGTTAACATAAGAATTAAAGATATGTGTGTCATGGATGTTTAGCCACTGGAATCATTCAATTTGGAGTTCACATGTGGTAGATATGGTCCGATTAGTAAGCCAAGGTCAGAAAATGGTTCATCAGGGAAGATTATGTTAGGACAGCTTTTGTATTTTAATTTCTGGGAATTATCTGTATGGAATTAAAATAAATGGTTAACATGAAAGTTATATATCTATGTCTCATGGAAATATACCCACTGGAATTATGCAATTTGGAGTTCATATGAGGTAGATATGATTCGATTAGTAAGCAGAGGTCAGAAAATGTTTATTCAGGGAAGAGTATGTTATTAATGCTTCAGTTTTTGAATTTCTGGGACTATTCTGTAGGGAATTAAAATAGCGCGCCAACATAACAATTATAGATATATGGCTCATGGATTTTTACCAACTGGAATAACGCAATTTGGAGTTCCAATTTGGGAGATATGGTCTAATTAGTCAGTAAAGGTCAGAACCTATCCGAGAGGAACTATCCTGTACTTTGAGGGAGTAATATCACCTTTGTTTCTTAATTTTTCGCTACAATGTTCAACATAATAGTTTTAGATAATTGTTTTATCTTGAAATGGACACCAAGATCACCTACATCAGAGTTAAATTGAGGGAGTTATGATCTGATTAGTAAGAGAAGATTAGATAGGATGAAAACCTTCATCAAGAAAATAAAGAAATAAAATTAGTATTTAAAAAAGAAGATGAATCTTAATAAATGACTAGTATAGCCATAGCCATTGCCATTGTATGAACTTCTTACCATCTTAAGTATGAAATTTTGACATGGAAATATTTTATAAAGTGATATTTGAAATGCTTATGTTCATGGCATGATTACCAATGATTTATGGTAATAGTTATATTTTGATGAACATACTTGTTATTGAAAGCATATTTTTGGCTATCATTGTGAAAAGAAAAGAAATAAGCACGGTCACATGGCAATCCGTGTGGTGCACCAGTAGGGGACGCCCTACCAACGGTTATAATCATGATAATGAGAAAAGAAAGAGAAAGTAGGCCATGTCGGACGGAGCGAGAAAAGCCCGTACCGGAGAGTAGAGGATACTCACCCTGACCGGGGTAGCTTGAAATGAGAATAAGTTGATGGCCATCATATGATATTTTGAAAATAGTTAATCCTGTCATACATATCATTACAGTATGATTCTTATTTGCATAGATATAATGCATTCATGTGACCAAAGATATTTTCTGTAGTTTATACAGCTGAACATGACGTGATGAGCTTTACTGATGATAATTTATTGTTGAACTTACTGGGATTTAATTCTCACTATATTTCCATATCATGTTCAGAAAATTAGTTATGCAGATTTTCTATAGCTCTAGCTTTTAGTGCACGTTGGATCGAGTTATTCTATGATGGGCAGATCCTAAATAAAATGTTTGTGAGCGAGTTGGCACAGATCCCGGTGAAGGTGCAACCACCCGCACCTGTATCTCCGGAATTGGTCAACCAAAATAAACAAGATGTAAATATCTATGTCTTTGATATGTTGCATGTACGTTTTGATTAATGACGTGTATGTGAACTCAATATTGTATAAATAAATAAAAAGAGGTTGTTACATAATTGGTATCAGAGCAGGTCGATCCTAGATGGCCAGTGGGTGGTTGGTTATCTGAATTGATCTTATAGTATCTTGAGTATGTTGTGTAGGGGATCAGTGATTTCATATAGGTAGGAAATTACTAGTGTTTCCTATCTATATGCCGAGGTGGTGTTATGACTGCTGTTAAAATTTTTTTTAAACTAACTATTGGGCCTGATCACCTCAATAGCAATTTATTTTTCCCACAGTAGGAAATGGCACCACCAAGGCGGAATCCGGCAAACAATGCGGAGGAAATCTTGCACAACCTTGCCACAGCAATTTGAGAATTTGGTATTGATTTACTCCTTAGAACCCAACTAGTATCTATATCCCTGTATAGAATGATATCGATTGAATTTAAAAAAAAAAATTGTGATTTGTGAAAAGTGCATGTCTAAGGAAAGCTCTGACAAGGAAAGACTTGGTACTTAAGCGTGTCCATTAGTGACCCACCTCTCTTTCCTGAGAACTTTTCTGGTGCGCTGTTTACAGACTACAATTACTATCCAGTTACCGATATATTAGTGTGGAATTTTAACATGGAATTTACCCTAGTACTCATATAAAATTTCCAAGAAGTTTTGAAAGTGCCGGTTTTATTTGAAAAATCTTAGTATGCTCCGTGGTTGCAGTATTTCCACATCAGAAAAGAATTATTCTAGTTACTGAAAAAAAAAATTTACAAGACTTGTTAGACAAGGGATTTAAATGCCCTAGTACTATTATTTGGAGTGCTCTAGTTCTATCTGTGAAAAAGAAAGATGGATCATTATAACTATGCATAGATTATAGACAGTTGAATAAGGTGACAATGTAGAATAGAAACCCATTAGCTCGTATAGATTACCTGTTTGACCAGTTATAAGGTGTTCAATATTTTTCCACAAATAGATTTGGGATATGAGTAACATTAATTAAGGATAAGAGAAGAGGATGTAGGACTTATTATGGGCATTATGAGTTCGTAGTGATGCATTTAAATTGACAAATATTTTAGCTACATTCATAGATTTAATGAATAGTAATTAGGTCATCCCTGTATCAATTTTTTATTATTGATGATAACTAGAATATTTCAAAAGTTTAGAGGATCATAAGAAACATTTAAGGATAGTTTTACCAACTCTAAAGGAGTATGGTTGGTAAATATGGTATCCAAGTAGACTCTAAGAAAGTAAAAGTAGTACAATAATGACTACGTTTTACTACATTTAAAGATTAAGATCCAAATCCAATTTACGCTTCTTGTGGTTATCTGTCATCCATTCTATTTGAGTCATAGTTGGATCAGGTACATAAACATAGGCTTGTAAAGCATCAATCAACTCTTCAGCATTTGAAGCTGAGATGAGAATTTGTTGTGCTGAGTGTGGGATAAACCTCTGTTCCACAGCTTGATCTAGAAAAGATAACAGACCATCAAAGAAGTGATTAACATTTAACAAACCTACCGGTTTGTAATGCATATTCAGTTGTGCCCAAGAGACTATTTGGAAAATCTCCTCTAAAGTACCAAAACCACCTGGTAAGGCAATGAAGGCGTCAGCATTGCTCATCATTCTAGCCATGCGTTCATGCATGGAAGCTACCCTATATTCTTCCCCAATTGTCTTCCCTATGTTGCTAGATGTAGCTAGAGCTGTAGGAATAATACCTAGAACTTGGCATCCCCCTGCATGTGCAGCTGTAGCCACACACCCCATTAACCCACAGTTACCTCCACCATACACTAAATGAATTTTTCTCCTAGCCAGCACCATACCCAGATTTTGTGCTGCTTTAACATACTCATCATCTTTTCCAGGACTGGAACCACAAAAGATACAGATATTTCGAAACTGACGGAATGCGGTTCCCTCCATAATTTCTATCACCTTAACTTTGAGAATAGACAAAGATACTAATGTAAGTATTTATAGAACTCAGAGAAGGGCATATTTATAATAGCTATGCGAATAGGCCGGGTATTATTAGAACAACTATGTGAGTGATTGGTAGATATCAGCTAAATTAAAGGTAAAAAAAAAATTTCAAAAATGACGGCAAGCATGTATATGTACAGTAGTATGACTGTGACCCATATTAAGCACATAAAGAGTATAAGATAAGATATCGCTAGAAATCTGTCTTTATCTTGTTGTCTTTGATGAAGCATTGATGTTTTGATTCTTGTAGAAAAGTTGTAGGTGATAGCCGTCATTGAAAAAAAAAAGTAAAAAAAAATGCAATCAAATGATTTATTTTGTATTCTCAATGTTTTCGCCAGTCGACTATCAGTATTATTAAGTCGACTAGCTATTTTGAGAAATTTTAATTTGGACTGGTTAATTTACAGTTGATTGATTACATCTATTTTGAAGCAATCAACTGCATCCTATCAGTTAACTACATATTCTTTGATTTTCACAGACTTTTATAAGCTCAGAAATGTTTTTTTTTTTCATGTGATATCTTTCCACCGAATACCAATAGATTTAAAGTAGATTCTGACACATATATTCAAAATTTGCGGCCACCGATTTTTTGTTGAAATCATAGATAGATTTTGTTTGCAGATTTTCAAGAATTGCGGCCACCGCTTTTAATATTTTTCAATGCTTTGTCAAAATTTTTGACTTTCGCTTTTGGAACCATTCTCTATTATGCTTTTCGTTTGTTTCACTCATTAACGGTTGGCATTAAATGCAAGGTTATTTTCCCTCATTACAATTAAAGATAATTTCTTCCTTTGAAACTTGGTTATTATGGTGTCTAAGTTGTTAATAGGTTAAGTAATGAAAGGTTTGAAAAGAATGGACGGATGATGGTCTTATGGTGTTTTGACGAATGTAATCAAGAGAATTAGTGGTGTTGAAGTTCTTGAGGAATAAAATATTGGAAGTAGGATTTAAGTTAGTCTTTGAACTCTTAATTTGGAAATATAGAGAATATTCTAAGAACCATGTCCGAAAATAAAGTAGCTTATCAAGATATTTGTGTTAAAGGATTATATCATGCTAAATTGAGTCTAGTATCTAGGATGTGAATTATGTTGGAATTGAAAATTCATGTATGAGTAATTGTTAAAAAAAAAACAAAAACAAATCTTCTTGAAATGATTGGGTGAATTAAATGGGATTGGCATAAGTTAGAATGAGGTGCTTTTGGAGATGTTAAAAGATATAATTAAAAATTTTGACAATGAGTTTAATGATGTTAATAAGTTGGTATAGAATTACTGTGATGAGGTAAGTTGGAATTATTAGGCATGTATCAATGGTACATAAATGTTATTAAAGGTTTGAAGGATTTAGTGCAACGTATGTTTAACATATTGATTAAAGAATTTGAGGACAAAAATAGATGATAGATTAAGACGATGATATTCAGGGGATGATATTGATATATGAAAAAAAAATGACTTGATAGAAGTTTAAAATAAGAAAAGATAGTTATCCAATATGAAGGTGAATTTGTTCCTTTATGTGTGTGTTTTCTTATATCGACCCATAGATATATCCATGCGGGTTAGAGTATATCAATTAAAGAACTTATGAGTGAAAGAAATCCTTATGGATAAATTATATGGCAAAATCACTCAAGTGAATAGACATATTAAAAAGTAAAGATGTTATACAGAAAATATATCGCTAATTATTTAAGCAATAAGGTTGGTAACTCTGAATAATGCCTTAATTTCATTCCCTACATGTGGTAGGATGGATTGAAATTCGGGGACCGAATTTCTTAAGGGGGGAAGAATGTAACATCTCGTAATTTTTAGATATTTTCCTTATAAATTCTTCACCTTACATATATTCATAAAAATTATCTAACATTAATGGAATATGTAAAGAAAGAAAACCTAAGAGGAAATATTAGAAATAAACATGCTAAAGAAAGGTGAAATTCTTAGGTAAGGAAAGATAAATTTTTATGAAGTAAGTAAAGGTCTTAAAATTTCAAGAAGATCGGATTAGGGTAATTTTTCTTAATTTAAGAGCAAAAGTTACTAAGTTTAGTATCTCCACCCGTAATTGGGCTTTAACCTATGGACACTTCATATAGAGTTTTTCTACTTCACATGAATTTTTAGCAAGCCAATAGGATAGCCCAAGGATGAAATTAAACATAGACTTGAACTAGGATATAGAAATTGGACCGGTAGCCCAAAAATCATGAAAATGTGACCAAGCCCATTATGAAAGGAAGAATTTTAACCAAAGTAAGGAAAATGGCCAAGAATGAGCCCAAACCCAAGAGGAAAAATAAAAATAAAAATAAAATTAAAGTGATGAAATATTAGTGTAATCAAGATTAAGTGACATGGCATTAAGACAAAAATTTGGCAAGTGGTGTGATTTTACATTCATCATTTTGGCAAGTGGCATAATAATACAAGGCTTTAGGACAAAAACATCTATATCCTACATTCATAACTTTAGCAAGTGGGTAATAATACATAGCATTATGACAAAACATCATTATCCTACACAAATAATTTTAGTTAAGTAAGGAAAATTCAAGGGCTAGAAATTTGCCACTTAAAAAGGCAAATCTATCATACTTGATTAAGACAAAAGAAAAAGGAAATGAATCCATAAATCAAAGGGATCTTGTCCCATATCTTAAGAACATATCATCATAATTTTCAAAATACAAATCTCCTTTTTCTATGCATATCTTGACTAAGGAAGAGGAAGACAAGAACATAAGTTGTTTGTTTTCCAAAAATTCAACAAAGTGTATCCTAATTGTGATAAGGTAGACCCATGATCATGAAAGGTGAATTATTTGGTGGTCTATATAAGAAAAACCACCCTTACAACATTATAATTTCGTCCAAGTGAGGGAGAGAAAAAAAATAGAAGCAAGGTAGAGTGAGGAAAGGAGAGGAAGAAAGGAAGAAAGAGGAAGGAGAAGTCTAGGGGACTAAGTGCTCCAGGTAAGTTTAACAATATTTCTTTTTGAAGAAAACCTTTGAAACTCATAATATTTATATGAGATTTTGATCTTAGAACTTTGATGATTGGTCATGGATGTTGCTATATCATGTTGCATATTGATCTTGCATGTGATGTATGTTTGAACACTTAGGTTGGTGTAGATAGTTCTGCATGGATATGGCTATGGTTGACAGAATTTTAAGCTTTGGTATTTTAATTTCTGGGAACAATCTATAAGGAATTAAAATAAATGGTTAACATAAGAATTAAAGATATATGTGTCACGGATTTTTACCCACTGGAATCATTCCATTTGGAGTCCATATGAGGTAGCTATGGTCTGATTAGTAGTCAAAGGTCAGAAAATGAATCATCAGGGAAGAATATGTTAGGATAGCTTCGGTAATTTAATTTCTGGAAATTATTGGTAGGGAATTAAAATAAATGGTTAACATAAGAATTAAAGATATGTGTGTCATGGATGTTTAGCCACTGGAATCATTCAATTTGGAGTTCACATGTGGTAGATATGGTCCGATTAGTAAGCCAAGGTCAGAAAATGGTTCATCAGGGAAGATTATGTTAGGACAGCTTTTGTATTTTAATTTCTGGGAATTATCTGTATGGAATTAAAATAAATGGTTAACATGAAAGTTATATATCTATGTCTCATGGAAATATACCCACTGGAATTATGCAATTTGGAGTTCATATGAGGTAGATATGATCCGATTAGTAAGCAGAGGTCAGAAAATGTTTATTCAGGGAAGAGTATGTTATTAATGCTTCAGTTTTTGAATTTCTGGGACTATTCTGTAGGGAATTAAAATAGTGCGCCAACATAACAATTATAGATATATGGCTCATGGATTTTTACCAACTGGAATAACGCAATTTGGAGTTCCAATTTGGGAGATATGGTCTAATTAGTCAGTAAAGGTCAGAACCTATCCGAGAGGAACTATCCTGTACTTTGAGGGAGTAATATCACCTTTGTTTCTTAATTTTTCGCTACAATGTTCAACATAATAGTTTTAGATAATTGTTTTATCTTGAAATGGACACCAAGATCACCTACATCAGAGTTAAATTGAGGGAGTTATGATCTGATTAGTAAGAGAAGATTAGATAGGATGAAAACCTTCATCAAGAAAATAAAGAAATAAAATTAGTATTTAAAAAAGAAGATGAATCTTAATAAATGACTAGTATAGCCATAGCCATTGCCATTGTATGAACTTCTTACCATCTTAAGTATGAAATTTTGACATGGAAATATTTTATAAAGTGATATTTGAAATGCTTATGTTCATGGCATGATTACCAATGATTTATGGTAATAGTTATATTTTGATGAACATACTTGTTATTGAAAGCATATTTTTGGCTATCATTGTGAAAAGAAAAGAAATAAGCATGGTCACATGGAAATCCGTGTGGTGCACCAGTAGGGGACGCCCTACCAACGGTTATAATCATGATAATGAGAAAAGAAAGAGAAAGTAGGCCATGTCGGACGGAGCGAGAAAAGCCCGTACCGGAGAGTAGAGGATACTCACCCTGACCGGGGTAGCTTGAAATGAGAATAAGTTGATGGCCATCATATGATATTTTGAAAATAGTTAATCCTGTCATACATATCATTACAGTATGATTCTTATTTGCATAGATATAATGCATTCATGTGACCAAAGATATTTTCTGTAGTTTATACAGCTGAACATGACGTGATGAGCTTTACTGATGATAATTTATTGTTGAACTTACTGGGATTTAATTCTCACTATATTTCCATATCATGTTCAGAAAATTAGTTATGCAGATTTTCTATAGCTCTAGCTTTTAGTGCACGTTGGATCGAGTTATTTTATGATGGGCAGATCCTAAATAAAATGTTTGTGAGCGAGTTGGCACAGATCCCGGTGAAGGTGCAACCACCCGCACCTGTATCTCCGGAATTGGTCAACCAAAATAAACAAGATGTAAATATCTATGTCTTTGATATGTTGCATGTACGTTTTGATTAATGACGTGTATGTGAACTCAATATTGTATAAATAAATAAAAAGAGGTTGTTACAGGATAAATCTGACCTCTTCCCCTGTTCCCACCTATGTATATAGGATATTTTAACTAATCCATGTAAGCCGCATGTCAAATGGGCCAGGTTCAAATTCAAGTACTGCTTATGTGCAAGGTATTATACACTTATCAAGGACACCCATACATGACTGCATTAGGCAATAATAGTTTTAACAACGCAGGGGAATTAAGAGACTTTAAGCATATTCTGCTTCCTTATTATTAACTAGTGAAATTCAATTTCCAATAAAATTCATGGTTGAATGTCAATAGAAGGGCAAAGAAAGAAATGATAACTCCCAGTTTTCCAGGAATTTTTTTTATGGAAAAAGAAAATTTATTAATAGAAAACTCTTTTAACTATATTTTCCTTTAACTATAGTTAAAAGTCCTTGACAAAGAAACTTTATAGACAAAATAATATTACATCAAGGCTTAACAAGTACAATCTATTATAACGAGTGTGGATGGTTGCACATTGTTAGGATGGTTTGGTGGAGCTTTAGCCATTTTCTGGTGTATTCACCACTTTCTTCTCTCTCTTTTTTTCCAATTTTCTTCTCTTTTTTATTTTCACATAACTTTTTTGGGTGTAGAAAGGCTAAATAGGATAACTGACTTACTTAGTCAGTCTTTTATGTCTATTTATAATTTTAAATTAGGTCCAGGTTCTCATCAGCAATCCCCTTGACATTCTCCCAACTACTCTCCTTGGCCTCATCATCTAACACATAACACAGCTCTCACAAGTCTTCGATCTACTTAAGTAATCCCCTCTCCCAACTCGCCTCCATATTTAGGTAGCTCACCAGGCACCCAATCACAAAACTCTAGTGTGCTAAACCCTTCAATATGCTATGACTTCAATAAGACTCCAAAATTTTCAATAAGAAACATAACTAAAATATTGTAGAAACCTCAATCACACACCATAAATAAAAACATAACCAAAATCTCAACAATAAACCCCATAGCAAATATAAACATAACCAAAACTCCACAAATATTTATGTCTACACAGTATTGGTTCAAACAACTCTACATTCACACCAAAATCGATAAGGAAAATCTAAAACTCCATGTAATATCACAACCCATTGTGAACCATTGAATAAGAAAACAACACAACCTCATCACAAAAGCCACCACTGCCACAGCAAACCACAATGAGCAAACACCATGGCCATTGCGAGCATACCTTCTCGTGAAAACCCATATGTAAAATCAGATCTGTAAAATGAAGAAGAAAAAGAAGGATGAAATTTACCTTTTCGATGATTCTTCAAAATAGAGTTTCAGCTATGTTTTTTCCTTCGATAGCTAAAGAAGACAAGGACCACGAGCTGCAATGGACGCGAAGACAAGTACCACGAGCTGCGATGGAAGCTAGAGAACAACCGGAGCTGGACCGAAGCAAAAGCAGAAAGAGAACAAAAGCAGAACCCAAAACCCACGAAGCACCAGAAGAAGGACCCAATAGCTGAAGAAGACAAGGACCACAAGCTACAATAAAGGCGAAGACAAGGACTACGAGCTGCAATTCAAGCTACAGAACCACCAGAGCTGGACCGAAGCAGAAGTAGAAAGGGGATGGAAGCAGAAACCAAAACCCACGAAGGACACAAGAAGGACCAGAAAAAAGAAGATGGGAAAAAAGAAAATAGAAGGAACCCAATCACGCAGGGGTCAGATTGTCTTTAAGCCAATGGAATATCAGATTCCATTGTATACGTGAATGAATGATTTTTCTATTAAACAATGGAAAACATCATTCCACATAACGTATATTCCAATGTACCAAACAATGGAATTCCATATTCCAATTACTTTTCTTTTTCCATTACATCGTACCAAACACTTCCTAGGACTTAATTGGCAAAAAAAAGTGGTCCAAAATTATGGGTGTGTGTAACACGTGCTGAAGCATTTGTAACATTGCTCATTTAGGCTTGTTATGTACTTGTCTATATTTACATATTTAGGAGGCTGCTCGGCACAGGTGTCCTTAGATACTACAAGAGAAACTTATTGTTAGTGTCATTTGTTAATCACTATATCTTTCATAGCCATGATGACGTGCACCAAGCATATATTCTCTGGTGCCATGCGAATGTGAAGTAAAATTCACACGAATACACAGATTATAACCTACTATACACACAAATTATCCACATGGTGGATCCCCTATAGCCTGGTATCATTTAACACTAAATCATTTTGCTCATTCTTTTGCAACATAATTTCAAATTAGTTGAGCTTTATTGTTGAATAAGTTAGTTATAAAATATTATCCAATACTCACAAAGTAATAATATGTCATGGTGTTGTCCTCTAACTTGGGTGATCCATCCTAAACTTTCTTATATTGTAGGACATAAATGCCGCAATCATCACTGTAGAAATCAATCAAAACATAACTGGGTAACTTTATATCGTGTGCTAATTTACAAAGGCCATAGGCTACTTACCTGTTTTGTTGTTGTGGGACCTTGGCGTAGCCTACTTCCAAGCAGTTATTGTTGGTGGCACTGTTGTGATTCATTGCCATCAACAACTCCTCAAAACGAATTTTCCATGCGACAATAATGAAAGGTAATCAAATAAATTTTAAGGCGCGACATATAAAATAGATATAGAAAATTTTTCGTGGGGGGGGGGGGGGCGGGGGGAACTTGATAGCACCATTGCATTGTCCAATTCTAGCTTTAATTAGGTAATTTATTTTTAAATAATAGAAAATTTTATACTATAAAGTTGATTAGTTAATTTTTCTGAAAATATTTCTACTATAAATTTTTTTTTTATGATTCTATCCTCTTATATATAATAATAATTATTTACAAAAGATTATTTTAATGCAATTTTTTTTATAGAAAATGGTCATTTGCACAATAATTTAGTTTTAAAGAAAAATTTTATAAAAAAGTGACACATTTTATTATTATTATTATTATATAAATTTTTATTATAAGTTTTGTGTATTGATTAATTTTTAAATTTTTTATTTTAGCACTCTATTTGCATCTTGTTATATTGTATGGTATTAAATGTTGAACAGTTAAAAGACAATATAAAAATAAACTCAATGTTACAGAGACGAAAATATTATGTTAGATGTGTAGATACATTAAAAGAGATATGATTAAAAATGAGTGTATTAGAGAAAAAGTTGGGGTAGCACATGTGAAATCTCGCTTAAAATAATTTGGATATGTATGGAGAAGACTTACAAAAATTCTATTAAAAAAAGTAGATCAAATAAAAAATAATCATGTAATTAGAGATAAAAAAATAAAAAAATAGAAATTATTAAAAAAAATTTAATAATTAATAATTTATTTATTAATTTTATTTATAATAAATTATTGTAATATTATTTGATTCATATAATCTACTCTACTTAATAAAAAAAGTTTAATTGTTATTGTACATCAATATCATAAGTTTGTATATCTAATTTTAAAATAGTTTTTTTTAAAAAGTAAAGTAAAATTTGTGAAAAATTTTTAGCTTTATAAAAAAATAAAAAAAAATAGAAATTATTAAAAAAAATTAATAATTAATAATTTATTTATTAATTTTATTTATAATAAATTATTATAATATTATTTGATTCATATAATCTTCTCTACTTAATAAAAAAAGTTTAATTGTTATTGTACATCAATATTATAAGTTTGTATATCTAATTTTAAAATAGTTTTTTTTTTTTGTTTAAAAAAAGTAAAGTAAAATTTGTGAAAGTTTTTTAGCTTTTTCTTTTCTTGGGCGATAAATTTTTTTTTTTTTTCTAGTCCTTCTTTCTAGATTCCAGGACCCTGATGGATGGTTGCATCTGAAACCTAACCAATATTGGTCACCTGCGAAATCAATTGGCTAGATTAAGCCCTGATTCCAAGCATTTTCACACAGGGCTTTTGTTCCGAAGAGGTGAGCCACATCATCTATGTGTTCTATTGCCGTAATCTCGCTCTCTCTTCCTCTTGATTAATTTATTACCGTTTCTATCGTAAGGATTTGTAAAATGAAAGAAAATCGATAGTTTTTTAGGTGAAGGTATTAAATATAATGATTTAGAGATTTTTTACGTTTTAGGAATAATTATGCAGAGCATTGTCCCATTTTTTTTTGTTGATTTATAAATGTAAATCTGTACAATTTGATTTGTTAACTCTTTTGGCTACTCCTTGTGTTCTTGTATATTTTGGAATTAAGTTTGATGATTTAAAAATTTAAGGTCAGCTTCCTGAGGGAAATTTTACTGCGTTTGATCCGAGGTGATTTGTATTCATGGTAATTGGAGTATCTAGCTTTCTGCATGCAAGGAAAAGTTTGTGTTGACTCTTCATTAGGTGCTCGTTAATACTAACTAACAGCACCCTCGAAGAAGAAATTCAAAGTTCTGGAGAAAGTGACCAATGGAAGGAAAAGGTTATGGAGTTGAGACAGGAATTACCAATTCAGTGCCTTGATTTCTTAGAAGTAGTAAAGCAAACACTTCTGCAAGTGCATGGTGTGTGATTTATGCAATCAAAGGTTGAGAGATGGTATTTTAAACATGCCCAAAGTTGATAGCACTTTTGTTGTTATAGTCTAAAAACAAATTATTATAAGTATAATCAAAAGTTAAAAAGTATTTTAAACTCAATGCATGATAGAATATAATATATTTTGAAATACCAGAAAATATTTCAATATCTTATAACTCTTGAAAACTTTTAATTTAGATATTTTAGAAGTTAATTCTATATTTTTATAATGTGTTCTTGAAGCTGAAGTAGAACAAGAAGTTGATTGTTGTTCCTGATGGGTGCTCCTAAGCAGAAATGGACACCAGAAGAAGAAGCAGCACTCAAAGCTGGAGTTGTTAAGCATGGGGTTGGGAAATGGCGGACAATACTTAAAGATCCAGAGTTTAGTAGTGTCTTGTATCTGCGGTCTAATGTAGATCTCAAGGTTTGGTTCTATTTGGATGTCTGTATGCCTTGTTTTCTTGTTTTTCTGTTGGAGTTCATTGTCTCAAAAATGTGTGGATTCTACAATGATTGTAAGAAATTTGTGCTGGCACCATTTATATTTTTAGGCAGGATGCATGTTGATAATTCATGTGGTTTTGATTTGGGATAGGATAAATGGAGAAATCTGAGTGTGATGGCAAATGGATGGAGCTCCAGAGATAAGTCTAGATTAGCTGTTAGAAGGGTGCAACAGGTCCCAAAACAGGATGAGAACCCTCTGACTGCTACTTCTGTTATTCCGAGTGATGAAGAAATTATGGATGTCAAGGCTCTTCAAGTTTCTCGAGATATGCTGCAAATTACTGGTCCTAAGAGGTCTATTGTTAGGTTGGACTCTTACTATTTTTATTTTAATGTGGAAATTCATTTAATTATTTTTATCAACCTCGGTTGTGGCAAAAAGTAGCACATTAAGGCTTTTAGGCCTTTTATGTGGAATTGTCTTCTAGTTAATAAGCAGTTTTACTAAGTGTTGAGGCCTGCTTGTTTACTGCTGCCATGCTATAGTTTAGTCACTTAATAATGTGCAGTTAATGAATCCACTTTTAGAAATTGGTTCAGGTGAAATAACATAAAAAATAAAAAATACTTATGAGTTCCACTAATCATTCAAAATGTCTAGACAGCATCATTTTATAGGTTCTTTAAAGAGGAAAATTGATAATAAATATCGTGATTGGTAACTATGGTTGGAGCTATGTGAGGAATATTGAGAAGTTTTAGTTCTATTATTTTTTGCTAGTGTGTCCTTAATTCTTAGGGTGTTCCCTTGCCAAATGGTTCTAGCTTTCCCTTCAAAAGAGGCCTAAGAGAAACAAGGATTTTTTACTCTGCGAGGCGCTCTCTCTGATTATAATAAATTCAGAGATTTGAATTTAGGCTCCTTGTCAAATCATTATCTTAACTGCAAGTCAATTTACTAATTTATGATATTGATAATAGTAGGTCAATTTTATGAACAACTAGTTATCTGGAAGTTATTCTGATTAAAAGATTTGATATTCATAGAAATTGTTTTTGTCAATCCTATCACTATATGTCATTTCATGTTTTCATTATACAGGTTGGATAACCTTATAATGGAAGCAATAACTAGCTTGAAGGAGTCTGGCGGTTCCAACAAGACAAATATTGCAGCTTACATAGAGGTATAGTTTTAATTTTAAAGTCTAAATTATATTTTCTCTGGTTTATGTTCTTTCATTCTTTGGTAGATATCTTGATCATAGTAGGACCAATTATGACTCCCAAAACTACATTGTATAAGATTTCTTGTTTTGGAAGAGGATGACAAGCTCTTTCTAACATCTTTGGTTTCTCAAGTCATTCTTTCTACCTTGTTTTTCCTCAAAAATCAAACTGTCTGCTTCTAACTTTTCCAACAAATCAAATTGTTGAATGATTTCCTCCTTTCGAACTATGGTATCTTTGAAAATATCCTTCTTCCAAAACTTTAAATTCATTATAAACTTATAACCTTCCCACCCAATCTAGTTTTCTTCCATACATCTTTATCGAAATTAGGGAAAGAGAGATGAGTTAACCACCTATTCTCAAATCAGGAAGGTGTGGGACCCCAGTTAAGCTTATTAGACTCCAAAATGTTAAGAAAATTATCAGAAACTGGGTTAGTCAAGTTATCCTGCACTAAATCTGGAAAGAAGTGTTCCTGTTCACTGGGTATTAGAGCAGGGAAAGACCTATATTGAGATGTGTCGAACACATATTTGACCTTGACACCACCATGACACGCTAATGACATGTGTATGAACATGTTCGAATAAAAAAATTATTTTTCGGCACAGATGTGCGTTTGACACAATTTAGACAGAGTTGCCCTCCAAAAAAATATTACAGAATGAGAGTGAGGGTAGAAACACCATCTTGATGACATAATAAAAGTTCTTTCTTTGTGTTTTTCTGTACATTAATAAAATAAATAATATAGTATAACAATTTTGTTTTTTTGTAATATATTAGTTTTAGTACTTAAAATATATGATAATGTTAGTTGTGTTTTTGCTTGGAAGTAGATCACTAAATATAAAGATTAAAAATTAGAATTTAAATATTATGTATATGTCAAGATATTATAATACACATGTACACACACACACACACACATACATATAATATGTCATGTCATGTTGTAGTTTATATTTTTTGAAGTTTGACATGTTAATGTGTTTGTTTCGTGTCATGTGTCCTTGCTTGTGTGTGTCGCTTGTTTCATAGTTAACTTATAGAAGTAACCTGCCTCAACCCTAAGCTTTTTATAAGGAAATCTGATGGCATTAAAATCGCCTCCCACCCTAACTAGGGGCAGTAAAAATAAACTTGAAGCTCAACTCCTCCCAAGGAAAACTACGTAGGCAGTAGGCTAAGCCTATAAAATGAAGTAACCAACATTGACTCCTTTGATAGATCCCGTGAAGATAATCAACCTTAGACACGTTTCTTGTATCCTACATCAACAACTTTCCACACAAGGTCCTAACATATGTAGGTTAAGCCTAATAGGACTATAAACTGAAGTGGCCAACATTGACCCCTCCTATAGATCCCATGAAGAGAATCAACCTTACCACTTGTCACGGCACCATTACCCTCTCCCCCAAAAGCAAGTTCATGAGGGTGTGCAGCGTGCCATATTATATACCCTAGACTTTTTCAGTTGCTACCCGATGTGAGACTTCGTGACAAGTGGTATCAGAGTCAATCCAGTTCCTGCTTATACTTCGTGGTGAGGAGATGTGGGCCCTATCCAGGGAGAGGGTCCCACTTAGTGATGAGGGCATCACCGGGATGGATAGGGGAGCTATCACGGAGTCCCACATCAGGTAACAACTGGAGAGGTTTAGGGTATATAATATGGCATACTGCACACCTTCATGAGCTAACTTTTAGGGGAGAGGGTAATGGTGCCGTGACAAGAGACACCTTTCTTGTATCCCTCATCAGCAACTTATGACCCAAGGTCCTAACTGATGGAAAACACTCAATGCTTAAACCTACCATCCAAAATGCTTTTAACCAAAAGACCATCTAATCTAACCTTTCCAACTTAATCTCCTCAAGCAGAACAATGCCTGGTTGAAAGTTTGAAAGAACAAGCTACACTTTCCTCTGTTTCCCTTGACTGCCCAGGTCATGTACATTCCAACTGATGATTTTTATAAAAATACGAACTTTGCCTTCTTACATCTACCTCCTTCATAATTCACTGAAGTTACCAACTTTTGAAGCCTTTTCTTTTAAAGAGCTTACTACACCCTTAGGTCTTAGGACACTCAACAAAAAATACCTGCTCTCCATTTGCAGAAACCAGTTTAACTCCCATAAGTTGAAGGAAGGCCATTGACCCTTTTGGTTGCACTATCTAGTCTTGACTGTTAATGGCTATGTTATTCTCCAAGATCTTCATTTGGTATACAAATGTTAGAGACAGTATCGTTTTGAATCAGAAGTGGCAAGATACCATCCCCAACATGCTCTCTCTCACTCACTTTGCCGCCCAAGCTGAAACATTAATCTGAAAAATAGAATAATTCAAAATATTTAAAGATAAAGGCACCAAAGAATCCAAAGGGAGAATGTACCAAAGAAAAATTGAGGGAAATCCTCATTTTGTTCAGGTTATTTGTCTGAATCTCAGAGGTACTCAATGAATTAAAACAGAGATCCGGACAGCTTGAAGACCCCCTTTATAGTCATTTTCCCCCTGAATGCCTCCTCTTTAAACAACTGTACAAGACCATCAAAATTTTCATTCTCCTTTATCTTATCATGGGTGTCATTGATGTTTGAAGATGGAAGTAGATTCTTTAACTTCTTAATAAATAAATCATCCTCCATAACTGTACAAGACCATCAAAATTTTCATTCTCCTTTATCTTATCATGGGTGTCATTGATGTTTGAAGATGGAAGTAGATTCTTTAACTTCTTAATAAATAAATCATCCTCCATATTTCCCTCTCAACTCTCCCCATCAAATCTTCAGAATCAGTACTTGTCTCATCACTGGATTTGCACCCCTCCAAAGAACGTGGAGGAACAAAAAGAAATTGAGTATGTGGTTCCTCCCGTATCTGTTTGTTATAGGAATTCAGGCCCCCTGTTGAGGTGCCCATGTGTTTTTCCCCTTCAAAAAAACTCCTCAGCCCCCAGTTTTCAGCCACAGTCCCAGAAAAAAAAATTTTGATCCCCTTCTCTGTCCTTAGAAAGAGAACCAAACACTGTACATGATCCGTGAGTTGTGTCATTTCAGCTTGTTGAGGATCTGTCCAGACTTTGTAGTCTGGGTCTTGGGCACCCATATCTACCTGGGACTTTTATTGAAAAATACCTATTTCAGCCCAACCCTATCAAAAACACTGTCCCTGCCTTTGTCAAATCTAGGTTTAGCAAGCCCATTTTCTTTTGGGCCTAAGACTGGCTAAGCTTTGACACTAGACCCATCACATCTGTGTCTTAATATCAGCACTTATCTTTCGGTTATACTCTCCAGATAAAGTGGATTCTTAAAAAACGTAACTGCACCTCTCAAAAAGCAATCCTTTCCATTATTATTTGACTCTTAAACCTTCATTCTTCAAATCCAGATTTCTAGCCTTAACATCACTGACACCAGCTACTGGAAATTGGCTTCAATGAAAGCTATCCATTGTTATACACATAGCAGGCCCTTTTATAGGCATAATAAAACTTGACTGACAAGCAAACAATCTCTAGAAATCTGCAAATAGGACTGTAATTCTACCATGATTAACTTGCCTAAAATAGCCCAATAAAATATCTAAGAAAATAACATGAATATATTGAAAATCAAAATCAATATCTAATTATAACTGACATCCTTTTTTCTGCATCAATTTTTTTTTTGAAATTTTGAGACGTGGTTGGGAGCTATTTTGTTCAGTATAATCAGTGAAGTAGACCATCAGAAAATGCAATCCCTCCAAAATGTGGAATCTATTGCATTTAAATATGGAACAAGTTAAGATTACATGCTTTAGTCTTTTTTCTTTATAATCCCTTTGTTCAGAATTTTAAGGTTTAGTTTTGGGAAACATCATTATACTTTATATGATACTAATGATGTTTCAATGGATCCAATGGATGAGAGATTTCTTTTTGCTGGTTAAGGAATGGCATTGTCTGTATGTTGCGAAACTCAAGTGTTTAGTATTCCTTTTGGTAGGATGATGCTATATTTTATATTTTGAGATGTATTTTTGTATGGTTTTCAACTCAGTTGAATTTCATTGTGATATAAACTCTAGGACCAATATTGGGCACCTTCAGACTTAAGAAGGTTGTTGTCAGCAAAATTGAAATCTTTGACAGCTAGTGGAAAACTGATCAAGGTATATCTCCAGTTCTGCAGTTTTTATGATGGTCATAGCTTATATTCACCTTCTAAAGCAAACCTGATTTGGATAAAATGCATTCAATTCATATGCAATTTCATCTATATTACTATAGAAAGGGGAATTCTGCTCCTGGTGGTATCTAATTATTTCTCTTGCAAAAATCCCAATATTATGTCTTTGGTAATTATTAAAAGTGGTGGAGAGAACTGTCATTCTAACCTTGATATCTTCCCCAACTGCTACTTTTTAGCATGTTCATGCCAAAGCTCTTGCTTTTACTAAATGCATACTGTTCTGCATTTTCATTTTCTTCTCAAGAGACACGTTTTATCTGTTTTGATTATTTAGACTTTAGAAATAATGCTCAGTCATTTATATTATATAAGTTACATATCTGTGCTAAGCCTTCACTATGTTGATAATAAAAACCTTCGGATCTTTGCTGAGGCTGCTGCTCCTTGAGAAGAATACCTTTGTTGCAGTACAAAGAAGATCACTAGAGATGTTTTGAAAGTTTGTCTACAGTTCCAGTGACCTATGAGGATACTCTGGTGTTGGAAGAAGTAAGAGTTATGGAGTGTGAAATAATCAATAGGTCTTACAAAGCCATTTTGTTGGGTGCTGAGGAAAAGGTTTCTGGCTCCTCTATGGCTGATGATGACGATTTGGTTAAGAACTATAACGAGGATTGGGAGGAGAACTTAGATGATGGGGAGGAAGGCATGTGCAAGGGGGCACTCGTGAGATAGAGGTCATCAAGGATCGAATTCGGTCAGATTGAAGCTCAAATTCAAACTGACAAAATGTAAACCTGTTGCAGACTGTATATTAAGCTAATATGAAGTCGGGTGAATTTCAGATTTTTTTCGACTCAAGCAGGTTCATCAGATTGCTATCTTATAGAAAGAAAAACTCAAGCAAAAACAAAACAGTGGATCGAATTTGGTCAGATTTAAGCTCAAATTCAAACTGACCCAATGACAATCAGGTTACAAAATGTGAAATTGTTGCAGACCATATATTAAGTTAATATGAAGAAGTTGGGTGAATCTCAGATTTTCTTGACTCAAGCAGGTTTATCAGATTGCTATCTTATAGTAAGCATAAGTCTAACAAAAACAAAACAATGTACCTAGTTTATATCAAGGAATCAAGAAGAGAAAAACAAACAATGAAGACATCCTTCAGTAAATTGCCACTTTTTCTTAATAAATGTATCATATGAAACAACAAATGATAAGCCTGTCATTGGTGTTGCAAATAATGACTGGCATTATGTCTTGAGATAGAGGATGCAGATGAGTAATGGGTTTGGGTTCTGTCTTTTAAAGCTGCAGTGGCAAAAATGGAGTGAAGGTTTTGGGGGAAAATTGCTTTAGCTCGGTGAAAGTATAATAAGAGAAGGAGGGATGAGAGAATATTGAAGGTTAAAGAAAGTTTCAGATAGAGGGAGAATGAGATACATCTTAGAAGAAATGAAATTAGAAGATTGCAGAAAATTATAGAGTGAAAGAATAAGGAAAAACCTTACAAAATAATATACAGAAGTGATAAACGTAGATTTCATAACTTTTTTCTGCCAATACATTATTCAATACACACGATCTCCAACTTTAACATTTTTTTTATATATTAAATTTTAAGTTATACTGACAGAATTTTGCATGTGATAGTATAACATAGATGTTAAATTATATTGAAAAATGTATACCTTTGTTGGATTCTATCTAAGTCAGTTTTCAACTCATAAAACTGATCCAACTGAAGGTGGAGTAGAGGGTGCTGAAGAAGGAGCTCCAAAAGATGTGGGCTAGGAAGGGAATGCTTAAAATTATTGACTGAGGACATGATATTTGTATGCTTTGTTTTAGCAGTTTGGAAGATTATTACTTTGCCTTGATACCCTGCTGTTATTTTTTACACTACCTCATTGTGAGGGAGTGGCACCTTGATTTTGATCCATCTGTGGCTAGCATTGACTCTGATGATTTGAATTAAATTTCTGGGTTTTGCCATGGAATAGGTCAAAACTCTCTTTTGGTCCCTTAAGTTTATTTTAAGTTCCACTTGACCTCAAAAGTTTGTTTGTTTCACTTAAATTCACTACTTCCAAAACATCATAAATAAGTCCTTTTTGCTAACTTCATTAGCACTAGTTTCATTAACGCTATCGTGGCCACATATCTGGATGTGTTCTATCTGTTTCCACTCCCTGTCTTTGTCTCTCTCCTTCCTTCCTTTTACCATGAATAGCACCAGGGTGGCTATCTCCAAGTGCCCAAAGTGGCATGGGCACTCAGCATTTACTGTGGAAACTTAGTTTCTAAACTTAATTTCAAGCTGTCCCTCCTCTTTTATACTCTTTCTCTCTCTGCCTCTCTCCTCGTTTTTCTCTCTCTAAATGCATGAGTGACTGGATATCAGGCAAGGAGGTAGAGAAAATGCACATTAAACCCAAAAGAAGTGGGTATCATGCTAAGAGCATTTTGGTATGGTGCTGATGTTCATATCTATCTTGCATCAGGGGAATTTAAACTAGAATAATATGTTGGAAGTGCCAAAATCAAGTGTCAGGCCTTATTCCAGCAAGCTTCTTAACTAAATCAAAAAGTGGTGTCGGTTTAGATGTTCTCTCCAGTTTCGATCCAAGGAAACTATTTAAAGCTCAACACTTGAAAAATCTACTTTTCTTACTTCATATAATGTGAAGCACCATCAAATTCAAAATATCCTCCCACAGCCTTTTTGTCATGAATATTAAATTGAATGTTGACACATACAGTCACCATTAGAATAAAACCCTAAGTTAAATTATTTCCACAGACCTAACTAGACCCCCCAGAATCCAAAACAAAGTTCTAAGCAATTGTTTTGCCGGTGAGTACAAGGGAGCCTGTGATCATGGTCTGCTGGATGGGGAAGTGGGAACTAAAGGCGTCAAAGTTCATGGTGGAATTTGGATGATGCTGTAAATTTTTGCCTTGACAATTTTTGCAAGAGTAGCAAAGATGCTGACCCATTAGTTTCCTTTTTCTTTCTCCTTCCACAAACAAACACTGGACTGTTAAAGAAGGGATTAGCCTGGGTTTGTTGGGGTTAGTGAGGAAGGAGAATTGGTTGAGTTTGGGGAAAGGAAGAAGAGAAATTATGGGAATTAAGGATATGGTGGCTGTGGCTTCAGATTTATGGCATGTAATGGAAGACATGGAAGTGTTGCCTACGATCCCATTGAAGAGAGAAAAAGGAAAGCCAAGGTTGAAGAGAGAAAAGAGAGAGAATGGGAAGCTGAAGTTGAAGAGAGAAATAAAAAAAGGCCTGGTAATTAGGTGGCAAGTAGGTATTGTTTCATAAGCACAAAACATGCCACCTAGGCATTTAACAGAGTTGGTGCTAATGGAATCTATTGAAAGAACTTATTTGACAACGTTTTGAAAGTTGTGGATTTAAGTGGAACAAAAAAAAAATAGGACCACATCAAAACTTAAAATATGCTTAAGGGACCAAAAAGAGGGTTTTGACCCCATTGAATACTGTAATAGAAAGTTCTTCACTAAATTTAATTACAGGCTGCCTAGAATGGTGTGTGGATACCACAATTTCTACACAAACCCATGGTAATATGCATGTCTGTGTGTTGAAGTTGATTTGAGAAGATCTCTTCATGCTAAATTTAAGCTACAAGGAAAGCTACACCACATAGAATACAAGAGCATCCACCTTACTTTTAGACATTATGATGCCTGGATTCTGCTGCTGAACTACTAGACTAGGGTGAGGTGCCAAGTGTTGATGGGGAATGGGGTTGGTACCATGCTTAGCCTCATGGTGATGATGGGAGGTTTGGCCCACGAAAGCTACTAAAAGAACTGAGCTTAAGCAGGAGATTACCTTGGGAATGGTTTCCTTTTTTCGGAGTGGATCCCTAGTATGACAAGAGTAAGGGGTGGGGGTAACCTTGAGATCACAATTTGGTATTTTAGCTGATCAAGGAGGGAATATAGGCTCTTATGGTTTAGAAAAGGACCCCTTTAAATCATTTTTCTGATCCACCCAATAACATGCATACCAGAGAGAAGGCTTTTATGGCATGTAATGGAAGACATGGAAGTGTTGCCTACGATCCCATTGAAGAGAGAAAAAGGAAAGCCAAGGTTGAAGAGAGAGAAATAAAAAAAGGCCTGGTAATTAGGTGGCAAGTAGGTATTGTTTCATAAGAACAAAACATGCCACCTAGGCATTTAACAGAGTTGGTGCTAATGGAATCTATTGAAAGAACTTATTTGACGACGTTTTGAAAGTTGTGTGGATTTAAGTGGAAAAAAAAAATAGGACCACATCAAAACTTAAAATATGCTTAAGGGACCAAAAAGAGGGTTTTGACCCCATTGAATACTGTAATAGAAAGTTCTTCACTAAATTTAATTACAGGCTGCCTAGAATGGTGTGTGGATACCACAATTTCTACACAAACCCATGGTAATATGCATGTCTGTGTGTTGAAGTTGATTTGAGAAGATCTCTTCATGCTAAATTTAAGCTACAAGGAAAGTTACACCGCATAGAATACGAGAGCATCCACCTTACTTTTGGACATTATGTTGCCTGGATTCTGCTGCTAAACTACTAGGCTAGGATGAGATGCCAAGTGTTGATGGGGAATGGGGTTGGTACCATGCTTAGGCTCATGGTGATGATGGGAGGTTTGGCCCACGAAAGCTACTAAAAGAACTGAGCTTAAGCAGGAAATTACCTTGGGAATGGTTTCCTTCTTTCGGAGTGGATCCCTAGTATGACAAGAGTAAGGGGTGTTGGTAACCTTGAGATCACAATTTGGTATTTTAGCTGATCAAGGAGGGGATATAGGCTCTTATGGTTTAGAAAAGGATTTCTTTAAATCATTTTTCTGATCCACCCAATAACATGCATACAAGAGAGAAGGTTTTTATGGCATGTAATGGAAGACATGGAAGTGTTGCCTACGATCCCATTGAAGAGAGAAAAAGGAAAGCCAAGGTTGAAGAGAGAAAAGAGAGAGAATGGGAAGCTGAAGTTAAAGAGAGAGAAATAAAAAAAGGCCTTGTAATTAGGTGGCAAGTAGGTATTGTTTCATAAGCACAAAACATGCCACCTAGGCATTAACAGAGTTGGTGCTAATGGAATCTATTGAAAGAACTTATTTGATGATGTTTTGAAAGTTGTGGATTTAAGTGGAACAAAAAAAAAAAAAATTGGACCACATCAAAACTTAAAATATGCTTAAGGGACCAAAACGAGGGTTTTGACCCCTTTGAATACTGTAATAGAAAGTTCTTCACTAAATTTAGTTACAGGCTGCCTTGAATGGTGTGTGGATACCACAATTTCTACACAAACCCATGGTAATATGCATGTCTTGAAGTTGATTTGAGAAGACCTCTTCTTGCTAAATTTAAGCTACAAGGAAAGCTACACCACATAGAATACGAGAGCATCCACCTTACTTTTGCACATTATGATGCCTTGATTTTGCTGCTGAACTACTAGACTAGGGTGAAGTGCCAAGTGTTGATGGGGAATGGGGTTGGTACCATGCTTAGGCTCATGGTGATGATGGGAGGTTTGGCCCACGAAAGCTACTAAAAGAACTGAGCTTAAGCAGGAGATTACCTTGGGAATGGTTTCCTTAGGGCAGGAGATGGAACAGTGCTCTGTTGGGGCATTATTTAGGCCCATTTTGAGGTCCTTAGGGTAGGTGACTCAAATTTGTTAACTTGACCGTATTAAGGGAAAGCCATTTTAGGCCAAGTTTCCATGTGATTTATGAGTTCAAGATGGGCTGGATTTCCTTGCCTGTCCTCATCCCCATGGCCACATGTGAGCTTTCCTAAGATTCCTTGATCTCTGTGGTCTAGGACTCCCTTGGCCCAGGTTCAACAGGTGAACTGCCTGGTCCAGAGGTTGATGCAGCTAGGGGTGACTATAGGGTCGGATTGGGTCGAGTTGATCGGATTATCAACCCGACCCGATGAAAATTGGGTTGGAAAAAATGACCCGAACCCGATCGAATTTTTAAGCTATCCGAAAATTTTGGGTTAATTTGGGTCGGGTTCGTCGGGTTAAGTTGGTTTCGGTCGGATTATGTCGGGTTAATCGGGTCGGGTCTAAGAAATTTTTTTAAAAAAATCACTCGACCCACCTGCTTCAATCCGAATTTTTGAAAAAATTTAATCCGTTCTAACTCGCTTACCCGACCCAAATCGACTCAAGTGAATTTTTTTTATCGGGTTGGGTCGGATTGGATCGGGTTATCAGATTTTTGCTCACCCCTAGATGCAGCAGTGGAGGAGGCATAGATTCTTCAATTTTAGCTTTTTACATGAAGAAATTTTTTATTTAGAACTGCAGAGGTGCTAGAAGCAAAGAATTCACTACATGGTAACTGAATGTAGTGGAGGGTTTACTGATGAGAATCAATAGGTATAGATAGTATTCATTCGCTCTCAGCAAATCAACTTACAGCACTCAGTAGAGAAAAAAGATGTAAAAGATGAAATGCAGATGGCAAAATACCCTCTGTAACAGTAAATGCAGAACATAAGCATAAATAACCATAAACCAGAAAAAGATATCCTGACACTCAACAGTCAGCCACTTTTGAATTCTTCCCACTACTTTCCTACCCTTCGCCTTTACCTTCTCCCTTCAAATACTCCTCTTCGCTAACTGAATGCATTTCTTTTCTCTCTCTCTCTCTCTACTAGTCACTCTCCCTTTTTTTTTTGTAACTAACTACTTTGTCTCTGCATGCATCCTTCCTGTTCCTCTCATAGGTGATTAAGGGTTTGGGCCCTGTTGCATTGGGCTCCTTATCTATCATGCCTTTCTTCTTGCTCTGCTTGGATTCCCTACTGGTGTATATCCTTGATATAGGCGAGCTAGCCCAATTTCCATCAATACCCACCCCTGCAGCTTCCACCTTGTCGTTAAGGTGAAAAAGTGGAAATTGGTTCTATATAGCTTCCATTTCCTCCCAGGTATTGTCACACTCTAGGAGATGTTTCCATTTAATTAGAACCTCTTTCTTCCTATTGGTGAGGGTCTTAACCCTTCTTACCTCTTTTGGAGTCACTACTAATTCCAAGTTTTCTGATAGAAAAGATGGGAGTGGCTGCACTTGCACTGCTGGATGTAATGCCTTCTTTAATTGTGACACATGAAACACATGATGGATTTTGGCAGTTTTTGGAAGCTCCAGCTTGTAGGCCACTTATCCCAACAACAACAACAACAACGACAAAACCTTTTCCCACTAGATGAGGTCGGTTACATAAATCAAACGGCGCCACAGTGGCCTATCATGAATGAGATCAATAAATATATTATTAACTATTAAGTCATTCTTAATAGTTTCACTTATTGTTTTCTTTGGTTTTCCTCTACCTCTAACTATTGAACTATTCTCCATCTGATCTACTATTTTCACTAGAGCTTCTACAAGTCTTCTCCACACATGACCAAACTACCTTAAGCGAGATTTCAACATTTTTTTCACAATAGGTGTTACCCCAACCTTCTCTCTAATGCACTCATTTCTAATCATATCTCTTCTGGTGTGTTTACACATCCAGCGCAACATTTTCATCTCTGTAACATTGAGTTTATCTTCATATTGTTTTTTGACTACTCAACATTCAGTATTATACAATATAGTAAGTCTTATAGCTGTACAGTAGAATTTTTCTTTAACTTTGAGTGGCACTTTTTTATCATAAATGACATTCGAAAACTTTCTCTATTTCATCCATCCTGTTTGAATCCTATGGTTTACGTCCTCCTTTACTTCTCCGTCATTTTATATAATAGACCCAAAATATTTAAAACTTGTAACTTGTTTTAATATATGGTTCCCAAGTTTTACATCTAAATTTGTATTTGTTCGTCTTTTACTAAAATTACATTCCATATATTCTGTTTTATTTTTACTTATATGAAAACCATGTGTTTCTAAAACTTGTCTCCATGACTCTAATTTTGTATTTATTTCCTCTTTCGATTCACCAACTAAGACCATATCATATGCAAAAATCATACATTGAGGTCTCAAATCTTGTATATGTTTAGTAACTGCATCTAAAATCAAGTTAAAAAGATACAGACTCAAAGAAGACCCTTGATGTAGTCCAATAGTTATGAAAAAATCCTTTGTGTCTCCATTTTGTGTTCTCACGCAAGTCGTGATCGTATCATACATTTCTTTGATTGCTCGAATATATGCAATACCTACTCCTTTCTTCTCTAAAGTTTTTCATAAAACCTCTCTTAACACTCTGTCATATGCTTTTTCTAGATTAATAAAAACCATATGCAAATCTTTCTGTCTTCTTTAATACCTTTCCATCAATCTTCGTAATAAATAAATTGCTTCTATAGTTGACCTTCTTGGCATAAAATCAAATTGGTTCTCTGTGACTTAAATTTCTTATTTTAATCTTTACTCAATGTTCTTCTCTCTTAACTTCATAGTGTGGCTTATGAGCTTAATTTTCCGATAGTTAGAGTAGTTTTGAATATCCCAACTTCTCCAAAATTTTATAGGGTCCATAGAATTGAGGGGCTAACTTTTCATTTATTGTTTTGGCTAAGGACTTCATTTTATAAGGCTTTACCTTCAAATATACCCAGTCCCCTACTCCAAAGACCACTTCCAGCCTCTCCTTATCAGCTGCCACCTTCATTTCTTCCTGTGCTTTCACCAAGTGTTGTTTAAGTTCATCCAATATCAGGTTTCTAGCCCTGAGCTGTTCATTTACTTCCTCCACCAGTGGAACATCATCAATGAACCTTAGGATGGCTGGGGGTCTCTTCCATACAGAGCTTTGAAGGGTGTCATCTTAGCAAATCGGTTGAAGGATGAATTATACCAAAACTCTGCCCAGGCAACCCATTTTGCCCAATGTTTGTGCTTATCTCCCACAAAACAACTTAGGTATGTTTCTAGAGTTTGGTTTACCACTTCGATTTGGCCATCTGTTTCTGGATGGTACCCGGAGCTACAGTGAACTTGAGTTCCTACTTGTTTGAACAATTCTTTCCAAAAGTGGCTAATGAAAATTCTGTCCATCCGATACTATAGATTTTGAAAATCCATGTAGCCTAACCACTTCCTGAATGAAGATTTCCGCTACCTCCTTAGCTGAAAAAGGATGTGACAACAATAGAAAATGTGCGTATTTGGTCAGGCGGTCCACTACCACTAGTATAGTATCATACCCCTGTGATTTGGGTAGCTTAGTGATGTAATCCATGTTGATATCTTCCTAGACACGTTGGGGTATAGGTAGGGGCTGAAGTAATCCTGCTAGGCTGCGAGCTAGATATTTGCTTTTGTTACATACTTCACACCTTGCCACAAATTTCTGCACATCCTTCATCATTCCTTTACAATATACTACTTCAGAGAGTCTTTTGTAAGTTCTAAAATAGCCTGAATGTCCCTCCATAGGCGTAAGATGGAATTCTTGAATCAGAAAAGGAATTCTAACTAAACTTTTTGGAAATACTAACCTCCCCTGGAAAAATAGCAATCCTGCCAGCACACTATAACCTTTGGATGGTGGCTGTCTAGAAATGACTTGCTAGAGGATTTGGAGGATTTGCTCATCCTTTTGTGCTTCTTGTATCCAACTTTCTAGTTCGTGGGATTGCCAAATTGAAAAGGCATTGCATTCCATCCCTTCCTCCCTGCGTGATAAGGCATTTGTAGCTCTATTTTCTTTTTCGGGCTTATATTGTATCTCAAAATTAAAACCCATCAGTTTAAATACCCACTTTTGTTGTTCGGTACTCATCACCCTTTGTTCCAATAGGAATTTTAGGCTCTTCTAGTCCGTTTTAATGAGGAAGTGCTGCCCCATTAAATAGTGTCTCCATTTCTGTACAACAAACACTATGGCCATAAGTTCATTTTCATAGACAGATGATTGTTGTGCTCGTGGTGAAAGGGCCTGGCTGAAATATGCTATAAGCTTTTTTTCTTGCATGAGCACAACTCCTACTCTTCTTCCCCAGGCATTAGCCTCTAACTCAAAAATCTTAGAAAAATTTGGTAAGGCCAGTACAGGTACTTATATCATAGCTTCCTCGAGCTGTTGGAAGCCCTGTAAGCTTCCTCTCCCTAATTAAAAGCATCTTTCTTTAGTAGCCCAGTAAGAGGTGCTGCAACTTTCCCATAATTCTTCACAAAATTACTGTAATATCCCGTAAGCCCTAGGAAACCACGTAAGGCCTTCAAATCTTTGAGGATGGGCCACTCCACCATGCACTTAATTTTTGTAGGGTTTGCTTGCACTCCCTTCTCAAAAATTATGTGTCCCAGGTATTCTAACTGATTCTGGACAAATAGGCATTTCTTCTAATTCACCACTAGACCATGATGCTTCAGTACTTCTAAGGCCCTCCTTAAATGCAACAAATGGGTGTCCAGGTTTGGGTTGTAAATTAAGATGTTATAAAAAAATACTAAGATGAACTTCTTGAGATGCTCCCTAAAAATCTCATTCATAAGAGATTGGAAAGTGGATGGAGTGTTGGTAAGGCCAAAGGGCATCATCATGAACTGGTAATGATCCTTGTGTGTTCGGAAGGCTGTTTTGTGTTCATCTCCTGGCCTCATGCGTATTTGGTGGTAGCCTGATTTCAAGTTCTGTTTGGTAAACACAACTGCACCGTGCAGCTCATCTAGCAGCTCATTGATAGCTAGTATGAGAAATTTGTCGGGCATGGTGACTTTGTTGAGTGTCTCGTAGTTCACACAAAATCTCCAGCTGCCATATTTTTTCTTAACCAACAGCACTGGACTTGAAAAGGAACTAGTGCTTGGCCTGATGATTCTAGCTGTGAGCATTTCTCTGACCAATTGTTCAATCTCATTTTTTTGAAAATGTGGATAGCGGTAGGGTCTAAGATTGAGTGGGGAACTTCCTTCTTTTAATTGAATGGGGTGGTTGTGAGTGTGCAAAGGTGGCAACCCTAACAGTGGATTAAAAATCTCTTCAAACTCCTATAATATCTTGTTTATATTGCCGTTCTGTTCTGTATCCCTCTGTACTGACAGTTGTCCAAATTCAATCAAGTACCCCTGTTTGGACTTTCTAAGGGACTTCATCATGGCTTTCAGCGAGACCAGTGTTTTGGAGAGGGATGGATCACCTTGCAACTTAACTCGTTTTTGCCCTACCTAGAATTGCATAGTTAATTTTTCCCAGTTTGTACACAACTCTCCCAGAGATTCAAGCCAAGTCATCCCCAACACAACATCTGCACTCCCCATATCAAAAGGAAAGAAGGTTTGGGTAATTTGAAGCCCCTTTAGTTCCAGTTGGACTTCTGAGCACACTCCCTCTCCTTGCACCGTATACCCATTCCCAACCATGACCCCGAAGCTCTTAGTTCTGCTTATCGGAAGAGAAAGCTCTTGAATGACTTGATTAGAGATGAAATTGTGGGATGCTCCACTATCCACCATTACTATCACCTCCAGATCACTGATTCTTCCCCGTAGTTTCATGGTTCCCCCAGTCGATATTCCCACGATAGAATTGATCGACAACTCCATTGTGGGCTCTCTATCACCCTCTTCGGCCATTTCTTCGTCTCCTTGCTCCTTCTCGTTCTCTGGCTCATCGTCTTCGGCCAACAACAGGAACTAGAGTTGCTTGTTCTTGCAGCGGTGGCTTGGGTGGTACTGTTCATTGCAACGGTAACAGAGGCCCAACTCTCTCTTGCATCAGTTAGACATCGATAAGCGCCTTCTTCAGTTGTCGTCCTTGTCGTCAATTTTCTAGCCTTAGGCTCATTTGAGCTCTTCATTCTGGGGCTCTCGGCTAGGGTGAGTAAAGCTGGGCTTCGGGTGTAACATTCTTAATTTCGTTTTTTTTATTAACAAAGGTACATAAATATTTAATTAAAGAAATAAAATTTATTAGACAGTTTTTGAATATTTAAGGAAATATAAGTTTTAGAAATTCTTCACCTTATGTGTATGCATAAAAAATGTTTTTAACATTAAAGAAATAAGTAAAGAAAAAAAATTTAATAGGAAAAATTAAAAATAACATACTAAAGAGAGGCAAAATTCTTAGGTAAGGATGATAAATTTTTGAGAAGTAAGTAAATGTCTTAAAATTTTAAGAAGATTGGATTAGGGTAATTTTTTTTAATCCAAGAGTTAGAGTTCTTAAATTTAACATCTCCATCCATACATTGGGCTTTCACTTATGGACACTTTATATAGAGTTTTTCACTTCACATGAGTTTCTAGCAAATCAATTGAATAGCCCAAGTAAGAAATAAAATATAGATTTGGACTAGAATATAAAAGTTGAACCGATAGCCCAAAAATCATGAAAATGTGATCAAATCCTATATGAAAGGTAAAATTTTAGCCAAACAAAGGAAATGGATAAGAATGAACTCAAATCGAAGAGGAAAAAATAAGAACCATGGGAAAAAATAGTAGTGTAATAATAATAAAAATTAAGTCATATGGCATTAGGACAAAATATCTATATCCTACATTCATAATTTCAACGAGTAGGTAATAATATATGACATTATAACAAAACATTCTTATTCCACACAAATAATTTCAGCCAAGTAAGGGAGACTCAAGGGTTGAAAATTTGCCACCTAAAAAGGCAAACCTATTATACTTGAGTAAGACAAAAGTAAAAAGAAATGAATCCCTAAATCAAAGGGACCTTATCCCTTGTCTTAAAAATATTTTATCATGATTTTCAAAATATAAATCTCTTTTTGCTATGTATATCTTGACTAAGGGAGAGGAAGACAAGAATATGAGTTGTCTTCAAAAAAAAAAAAAATCAAGTGCATCTTAATTGTGATAAAGTAGACTCATGATTATGAAAGGTGAACTACTTAATAGTTTATTTAAACAAAACTCACCCTTATAACATTATAATTTCGTCCAATGAGGGAGAGTAAAAACATAAGCAAGGTAGAGTTAGGAAAGGAGAAAGAGAGGAGAAGAGAGGAAAGAAGAGGAAGGAGAAGTCTAGAGAATTAAGTGCTCAAAGTAAGTTAGTTTAATTTCCGCTTGAATCCATCTTTTATCTTCATCCTTAAAGTTCAAAACTCACCTTCCTTCTTTTATTTAAGTTATTAGAAAAGTTAAGGGAAGGAAGGAATTTTGTGACTTCCTTCAAGAGGAAACAAGAAAAAGAATTCACTAAGTGAACTAGAGAAATCTTTAAGTAGATTTAACAATATCTCTTTTTGAAGAAAAATTTTAAAATTTGTAACATTTATATGGGATTTTGATTTTAGAATTTTGATGAAATTTACAATATTTGCTACTTTGATTATTGGTCATGGATGTTGCTATATCATATTACATGTTATCTTGTATATGATGGATATTTTGAACATTTCGGTATGGCTATGGGTGGTAAAATTTTAAAATTTTTATGTTGCTATTTTGTATATTTGAATATAGTAAAAAATTGATGGAATATGATTAGATGTAAATTAGGAAGAACATGGAAGATGACGTAATAAAATGATGAACTAATACCTTAAAAAAGATTTGGTTAGGAAACTGGATTTCAAAGTAATCAGGGAAGCTTCTGTTTTTGAAAATTTAGGAAGAATCGGTTAGGAATTAAAAGAAATTATTAACATGAAAATTGTAGATATATGTCTCACAGATTTTTAGCCACTGAAATCATTTACTTTGGAGTCCAGATGAAGGAGATATTGTCCGATTAATAAGCAGTGGTCAGAAACTAGTTAACTAGGGAAGAATATGTTAAGTAAGCTTTTATGTTTAAATTTTTGGGCAAAATATGCAAAGAATTAAAAGAAATGGTTTACATTATATATATATATATATATATATATATATATATATATATATATATATATATATATATATCACGAATTTTTAGCCACTGAAATCTTTAAATTTAAAATTCATATGAGGTTGATATAGTTAGATTAGTAAGTAGAGGTCAGAACCTACCCGAGAAAAATTAATATTGAATTTGAGGGAGTAGTAACACTACGATTACTTAAGATTTCACTAAATTGTTCAACATAAGGGTTTTAGAGGATTGTCTTATCTTTCAATTGACACTAAGATTACCTTAATCAGATTTAAAACGAGGGTGTTATGCTCTGTTTAGTAAGAGAGAAAAATAATATTTAAGAAATAAGAAGAATCTAAATGAAAATAATAAATGACTAGTGTATGCCATAGCCATTGCCATTATATGAATTTCTTACCATTTTAAGTGTGTAATTTTGACATGAAAATATTTTATAAAGTGGTAATTGAAAATGATTATGTTCATGGAAAGATTGTATTTTACCAATGATTTTTGGTAATGATTATGATTTGATGATAAATTATGGCATGTGAGTATAATGAACATATTTGTTATTGAAATTATATTTTTGACTATAAACATGAAAAAATAAAAAAGAAACGAGCACGGTCACATGACGATCCGTGTGGTGTACTAGTAGAGGACGTCCTACTCACGGCTATGATTATGTTAATGCGAAAAGGAAGAGAAAGTGTGCCATGTCGAATGGAGCGAGAAAAGTCCATACCAGAAAGTAGAAAGTACTCACCATGACCGGAGTAGTTTGATATGAAAATAAGTTGATAACTATCATATGATATTTCGAAAATAGTTATCCATGATATACATATCATTATTGCACGATTTTCATGTGCATAGATAAAGTGGATTCATGTGACTTAAAGATATTTGTTGTAATTTATACAGATAAATATGACGTGACAAGCATTATTGATGATGATTATGATTTATTGTTAAACTTATTAAGATTTAATTTTTACTATATTTCTATATCATATTTAAAAAATTAGTTATGCAGATTTTTTTATAGCTCTGACTCTTAGTGTACATTTAATAAGGTGTTTGTGTTCGAATTGATTAAGATATCAGTGAAGGTGTAACCACCCGCACCCGTATATCTGGAATTGATCAACGGGGATGAATAAGATGTAGATATTTATGTGTTTGATTTTTGTACGGACATTTTTATTAATGATGTGTATGTGAACTCAGAATTGTATCAATGTTAATAGTAAACCTTGAACCTTGATTATGTTTGGTTAAATTAATTGAATGTTATTATAAATTAAATAATTAAAAGTAAAGAAGTAATCACTTTATGAGACTTTACAAAGATATATATTTAAAAAAAAAATGGAGTTGTTACATCGGATTTTGTTAAGTTGTTCTCAAATTAGGCAAGAAGTTTTGTTTGACGATCCTACTTCATGTGTTAATGCACACATTCTCTTGCACTAAGCTTCGCGAGCCTTCTCTAGCATGGTAATCCTCTCTTCCATTTTTTGAGCAAGCTCCATTAACTATTTAAGTGTATTGACTCCCTTCAAACGAACCTTAGCTTGAATATCCTCCTTTAATCCTTTCTTGAATGCCTTCATCAAAATGTCGTCACCCATTGCCTTCAATGATGTAAAGAGTAACTCGAATTTTTCCTTGTAATTAGTCACTGTTCCATCTTGCTTCAAAGCTATGAGCGCTTCTAGCCTTCTCCTATTTCGCAGGCCTGCTATAGCTTTCTTCATTTCCAATAAGCCATCTCTTATTTTGCACATATTCTCCTCCAATTTCTCCATCCTTCCCTCCATTCTAGAACTACTTATTCTCCAAGAAGAAAACCTGCTCTAATACCAATTAATGGAGACCTAGCTCTCCATTTAAAACAAACTAAGAAAATACTAAAAGATTACTGGAATTAATAGAGAAAGTTATAAGAAAATAGAATATAAAGATAGTTTCTAGCATTTGATGGGACTAAACTCCTCCCAATATCCAATTCTCACCAGTTTTTCCATACCCCACACCCTTCTTTATCATTTTCCCAGCCCTTCGTCAGCTAAACCATACAGCCGCTGCTGCCTAAAGTCCTTAAAAGCTATATTCCTTTCCTAGCACAGACCTTTCTTAATTTTGGGAGTTCATCATAAACTAGCATGAGGTGACGTTTTGTGTGTTTCTGCTGCTTTTGGACTTGTATTCTTTGTTCCAGGTCATCTCTTGGGATGCCTTTTGTTTGAAAAGTCAATGTGGAAGTGCTTATTAGTTTCTTATTAGCAGATTTCTATTATTGAGATTTTATCTTAGTTTGTTATTTTTCACTTCAATTGGGTTCTATTTGTAACAAACTGAAATTTGAATATGCTCCCACGTGAGGGGGGCGGGGGGGGGGGGGGGGGGGCGTTGAAACAGTGTTAATTTGTCTTTTCCTTTTATCAAGTTAGACTATATATGTTCCACATTAGTTGTATTCAAGCTAAATATCATTCACTCTTATATGTAACATGCCTCCCGATATCAAGTCTTTCCAAAGCATTCTCTATTTCTTTTAAACTTTTACTGGTACAAGTTTAAGAATCCATATAGCAAGAGAGATTTCTTCTTGATAAGAAAATCAGATAGAAAGTTTTGCATAAATTGTAAAGTCATACCTAGAGAAAGCTTAACTACCTAACACAGAATTTTAATTTTGGACATAGGAGTTAAGAGAAGAGTAGAAAGAAAGAGTAAGAAAATAATTCCTAAAATTAGGTGGTGGTCTTTGAAGAATGAACAATAAAGGAATTTTCAAAGAAGAGTGGAGGAAGAGAGGCTTTGGGAGGTCTAGGAAAATGCTAATGATATGTGAGACGAGATGGCCAAAGAGATTAGGAATATAACAAGAGAGATACTTGGAGAATCAAGAAGCGTTGGACCTAAGAGTAAAGAATCTTGGTAGTGGGATGCGGAGGTGCAAGATAAGATTAAGGTTAAAAGAGAGTGTTATAAGGAGTGACACTTATGTAAAGATAATGAAAATGAGGATAAATATAAAGTGGCTAAAAAAGACGCTAAGAAGGCTGTAGTGAAGCAAAATCTAGAGCTTTTGAGGGGTTATATCAATCTTTAGGAACTAAGGATGGAGAAAAAAAAATTTACAAGTTTGCGAAGGGTAGGGAAAGAAAGACAAGAGACCTAGATCAAGTGAAATGTATTAAAGATGAAGAGGGTAATATTTTGGTAAGGGAGCAAGATATCCAAACACGATGGAGGAGTTACTTTCAAGGATTTTGTAACGAAGGACATGAGTTTACCTGTGACTCTGACAGACTTAACATTGCAGAAGAGGACCGTAATTATACCTTCTATCGTAGAATTTAAGAGTTTGAAGTAGAGAAGGCTTTGAAGAGAATGGATTACGACAAAGCTGTAAGACTTGATAATATACCTATTGAGGTGTGGAAAAATTTAGGAAGAAAATGTATAAGTTGGCTCACTAAGTTGTTTAATATGATAATAAAATCTAAGAAAATGCCGGATGAATGGAGAAGTACTTTAATCCCTATCTATAAAAATAAAGGAGACATACAGACTTGTTCCAACTATCGGGGGATTAAACTCATGAGGCATACTATGAAGTTATGGGAGAAGATCATTGAGCAAAAATTAAGACGAGACTCAAGTTACAGAGAACCAATTTGATTTTATGTCAGGAAGGTCAACTATGGAAGCAATTTATTTACTACGGAGATTGATGAAAATGTATTAAAAAAGATAGAAAAATTTGTATATAGTTTTTATTGATATGGAAAAGACATATGACAGAGTCTTAAGGGAGATTTTATAGAAGGTTTTAGAGAAGAAAAGAATACATATTGCGTATATTCGAGCAATCAAAGACATATACGACAAGATAACGACTTGCGTGAGAATACAAAATGGGGACACAAAGGATTTTTCCACAACTATTGGATTACATCAAGAGTCTTTTCTGAGTCTGTATCTTTTTAATTTGATTTTGAACGCAGTTACTGAACATATACAAGATTTGGGGTCTCAATGTATGATTTTTGCAGATGATATAGTCTTAGTTGGTGAATCGAAAAACAAAATAAATATAAAGTTAGAGTTACAGAGACAAATTTTAGAAACACATGATTTTCGTATAAGTAGAAATAAAACAGAATATATGAAATGTATTTTTAGTAAGAGATGAACAAATACGAATGTAGATGTAAAACTTGGAGACTATATATTAAAACAAGTTACAAGTTTTAAATATCTTGTGTCCATTATACAAAATGACGGTGAAGTAAAGGAGGATATAAACCATAGGATTCAAGCTAGATGTATGAAATGGAGGAAAGTTTCGAGTGTCATTTGTGATAAAAAAACTCGAAGTTAAAAAAAAATTTTACCGTACGGTTATAAGACCTGTTATATTGTATGGTACTAAATGTTGGGCAGTCAAAAGATAACATGAGGATAAACTCAATGTTGTAGAGATGAAAATATTGCGTTGGATATGTAGACACACTAGAAGATATATGATTAAAAATGAGTGCATTAGAGAGAAGGTTGGGGTAGCACTTATTGTGGAGAAGATGGTTGAATTTCGCTTAAGGTGGTTTGGTCATGTGTGGAGAAGACCTGCAGAAACCCTAATGAGAAAAATAAATCAGATGGAGAATAATTTAATAGTCAGAGGTAGAGGGAGGCCAAAGAAAACAATAAGTGAAACTGTTAAAAATGATTTAATAGTTAATAACTTATCTATTGATTCCATTCATGATAAGTCACTGTGGTGCCGTTTAATCCATGTAGCCGACCTCACTTAGTGAGAAAAGGCTTAGTTGTTGTTGTTGTATAGTTTGTTTTGATTTAGTGTTTTGATATTAACATGTTGACTAGTATTCCAGATGCTATGTTTATTTGCTCACAGGTAAAATTTGTTGATTCAACTAGAGATCTTACTCTTGGGTTGTGTTTGATTTTACAGGTAAAACGCAAATATAGGATTGCACCTACTCCAGCATATTCTGAAAGAAGACGAAACTCATCCATGTTATTGTCTGACGCAAGGCAGAGATTCTCTATGAAGGTTGATAAAGACGAGGCTAATGTGATTACTAAGTCTCAGATAGATTTAGAATTAGCAAAGTTAAGGTCTATGACTGCACAAGAGGCAGCTGCAGTTGCTGCTCGAGCAGTTGCAGAAGCAGAAGCTGCCATAGCAGAAGCTGAAGAAGCAGCAAGGGAGGCAGAGGCAGCAGAAGCTGATGCAGAGGCAGCACAAGCTTTTGCAGAAGCTGCAATGAAGACACTTAGTGGGAGAAACACCCCAAAAATGGTAAAACTGCTTTATTATTATTATTATAAATAGAGTAAAATACACTTTTTGACTGTAATTTAACCCATACCTTTTTTGTAACCAAAATTTTAAGTGTGTGTGTGTGTACATTAGTTGGGTGCGGGAAATATTATACAATAATTGTGGATTTTAATTAATATAAATAATATAATTTAAAATTTTTATAAAATTAATTAATAAAAAATTTAAAAATAATATAATACTATTTTTTTAATATTATATATATATATATATATATATATATATATATATATATATATATATATATATATATATATATATATATATATATATATAAAGTACACAAGTTTTTTACCTTAAATAAATATTTGATATAAAAGAGGACATTTTAGTTATAAAAAAAAAAGCTATGAGTTAAGTTATAGTATATGTTTTAGTTTCAAGAATATCTGTGTATATTTTGAAAATAGATGAAAGTACCGTATAATAAAAATAATACAGAGGAGATGAATGAATTTTACTCTTATAATTATTTATCGTTGCAAGTCTGGAGAAGAAAACTTCGAAGATTCTTTTAGAGGCAATTTAGAAATAAAAGGATGTGGAATGAGAGAATTCTGTTTAAATACTATTATTGGATATAAATTTCCTTTTAATTGCTTTTTGGGTTCAAGTTGGTCATGAGGGCACCATACATATGGTATGATCAGTCCTGTGATTTGATTGTGGAGAAATTTTATCAATTGCAGAGGCAGTCGATAGAGCTGATGCGAGCTTGATGGAGGCTTGAAGAATTAGATATGAGGAGCAAAGTACCAATGCTAAGGACTGTCAGCCAGATACTTATTTGTCATTTTCTGACATTGTCTATATTGTACATATATTGGAGGCCTTGCTAGTGATTTTATGCAGGATTGACCTTTATCAGTTGTTTTGATGAGGTTTTGGATATTGAAATATCCTTTTTTGTAGATAAACATGCAAATTTATAGATCCCCAGCAATTTCTTCGATGCTGTTCTAGTGTATATTAATTGCTTATTGGCGCATTGTCGATATACCTAAATAGAAAGTAAACTTCAAATGAAACGAGATCCGTTTAGATTTCTTCAGAAATAAAACTTGTAGGTAGCTCATTTATTATTATTATTTGGTTGAAGGCTATCTTGTAAAAGCAAGGCTACACTTGTTTACTGTTCATATTGCTGGATAAATGTGTTGGTGGGGGTAGGAAGAAACTGCTTTTTCTTTTTCTCTCTTTTTTTTTTTTGGAAATACAAAAAAAAAATGTACTAGGAATTTATTGTTACTTATTGCGTATATTAACTTTTAGTGTAAATTTTATGTTGGCTACTTTGGTGAATGTTGACAATTGCGTCATTTTAAACCTGACCTTGCAGCTCACAATGATATTGGTAGAGATGTTCGAAATTGCATCGTTTATGTTGAAAATAAAATAAAGAAAAGGAATCTCATCACTGTACCTGAGTCTCTAACAAATACAGTACTAGTATAGATGGAGGATACAATACAATATAAATATGGTAATATAATATAAAAAATATAATGTTTATGTAATGTATCAAATATGAGTATTGAACATAACATTGTCTATATCTTTGAAATATTGGCACTTCATAAAACCAAACAACTCGATGTAAATTGATTCAAACTGACTTGGAAACAGCTTTTTGGATGAGCAGTTTTGATTTAATAGGTTACAACAAGTTGAAAAATAATAAAAGTTGGTTTATAATGGTCGGGTCAGGTTTGGTTAAACCTGACCTGAACCGACATATGGTATAGCTCAGCCTAGATGCATCCCCCCATCAAATTTAGCCCATAACCCATTAAACCCATTTTTCACATCTGCAGAAAACCGAAACAAATCCACCTTGACCACCCGAGCCTTTTTCCTCTGAACTTCGTGTCCCATTTTTTTCAAATTTTCTGCTTTTCATTCCTTGGAAATCAGCATTTCTCGTCTCGAGCCTCCATCTATGACCTTACCGGTAGCATCTTCGTAGCTCACAATCCACAATATCGAAGCTTCATCGTTGTTCGGTAAGGTTCCCAACTTCGCATCTTCTTCATCGTAAAATTCTGTCCATAGCCCTAAAGAGTAAAGTAAATCGTAGAATTTGACAAATTGTTGCTATATAGGTGGAAAATCTTCTTTTCCCTACTTGCAATTCACTCTTGCAAGTCTGCAACATAACCCTCTCATCTGGAATTCGGTCACTAGCTTTGCCTAACCCTAACAAGTATTATCTCGGTTTGCTTCTATATCTCACGCTAGCCTTGGTTTTCTTCTCAATTCTCCTTAAGTTTTTTAATAAAATGCTAGTGATTAGTGAATTACATGGCATATGTAGGCCACAAGATTATGTGTATCAGTGTATGCTATATGTATGTTATAAGAATCAACAACTTGTGAGTTGTAATAGTGTTTGGTTTGATAATAATCTAGTGTTATAAATCCCTGTTTTTGGCAAGTTAGAATGATGTTTTAACCAGCTATAAATCATTGTTTTTGATTTTGTAAATTTTAATCATATTATACTATTGGAGTTGCCTTTCCCTTTTTGTATTTTCTTTCCTTTTATTTTCCTTTGATTGCTGATAAGTGATAACATTAGTGTATGCTATGTTTTCCTTTTTGTATGTCCTTTATTTTCCTTTGATTGCTGATTTTGGCAAGTTAGAATGTCTTGTGGCCTTAATGTAAATTATATTGTCTTGTCTTTTATCTTTTTCACCCAAAATAAAAGATGATTTTGGCCTTAATGTAAATAAAATGCTGATGTTAAAATGTCTTGGCCTTAATGTAAATAAAATGCTGATTTTGTATTTACTTTCTTTTATTTTTTTCACCAAAAAAAAATTTGCAATGTTTAAATTTGAAGCTAGTGAGAGGTTAGGGAGGGTTCTGATAACTTTGTAACTTAACACTATTTTTCTTCCTTATATAAGCATAAATATGCTATCAGTAATGAATTTGTGTAAGAATTCTCATATGCTATTAGTGGGAGGTACTTCCATTTTTCTCTCTAATTAACACTTATGTAGGAATTTAATTTAAATTGTAATTGTTTGGTATTTGTGTACTTTCAGCTTGAGACACTCCTAAAGATTTTTTCAATTTTGGCATATCGAAACCTGACACTGCAATGCTTGACTGAGGTATGTTGCATCATCTAAGTCCTTATCCTTTTACCTACATTTTCAAGAACATTACTCATTTTGATTTTTGGTGTTTACAGCTGGCAACTCTTCAATTTGGGAATTACTATGATGTGCAGTATGTTAAAATGTATATTATATTCATAGTTCAGTTGCAAGTATGTTTAGATATGTTTCCTTTCCATGTGCCATAAGGAAAATGACATGTATTGTTGCACATCTGTTAGGCTGGATTGAATTAGTTTTTAGGCTGGATTTTTATGATATGTTGCACATCTGTGGCTACATTTTGTTATAATATTAGCTCTTCTGAGTGTAGCAATGAACCAGTGTATATATGCTAAAATAGTGGCTAAAATATATGCTGAATTGTGAATATATACTGAAATAATGGCTTCCCAACCCGCTTAACCCACCCAACTCGAATTCCTACATGTTTTGTCTCTCACCTGAAATAACACGTTATCCTTGATTTATTCTTTTGACCGGTCGGTTTCAAATAGGTTATAACCAACCTGAGGATTGTACGATCAGGTTGGGAAAGTGCTCAAACTCGACCCACTCCGACCCCTCTTACAACCCTAGCACTTCATAATGTAATCCTCAACTTTCTTTTTTCAAAAGCAACTTGCCAACTCTTAAGTTGATATAAAATCTAAGTTGCTAATAGGAACAAGAATCCAACCATGATAAGTTGATAAGAGTAAGGGTTAAATTACTCTTTTCATTTCTTTGTTGTGCTATTAAGATATCATGATGGTTAGACAAGAACTATAAATGATAAAAATAAATAAATAAATAAACTCAAACTTTGAGACAATTTTTTAAAATTAATGCGAAACTTTCTAATGAAATAGTGAAATTGATTTCCAATAATGGAAAGCAAAATTTGAAAAATAATAGATACTAGAGAATTGGAATAAAGGGTAGCGGACCCACTGAAGTACCAATGAAAATAATAACTGGTATATGTCAAGATTTACAAAGCCCCAAACATCGGAATGAAACTATACAAAATGATTAGTTGATATATCGAGATATGCAGGGAATGACCATGCCTTCTTTACTTTTCCCGACTTTTGAATTAAGAGTTACTATAATATAGTAGTATTCTAGATTTCTTAACTCTCACACTCTAAATTTTAATATATAGCAATAGTGTATATTAAAAAATTATAATTTCTTCAACATTTCTATTTGTATAGTAAAATTTTTTATTTATTTTTAATAAATTCCTATTTTAGTCGTTTAAATTTTTATTAAAATTAAATTTAGTTCTAAAATATATTTTTCTTGAATACATTCCCAGCATTTCATAAATATTCTTTTTTTAGTCCTTAATATTAGTTTCATAAAAAAATTAATAAACTAAACATTCGTGACATTAAAGTTATCTATTCTGATAGTCAATTCAGCAAAAAAAAAATAAAAAAAATTAGTATATGTGAAACGATGGTGTCTAACTATTTTATTTTTAATTGAGTTTTGACTAAATTAATCTTAATAAAAAAAATCAAAAGCCGTTATTTTAAAATAAAATTTTTTTTAGTTAAATTAGTTATTTGAACAAATAATTTAAAAAATTAAATGTTACATATATCTAAATTGATATTTTTTATTAATCTTTTTCTTTTTACGAAATTAGTTTTAAGGATTAAAAAAATATTTATGAAATGTTAAGAATATATCTGAATAAAAAAAAATTAAAAAAAAAATTAAATTTTACTGTAAATTAAAATATTAAAATAGGTTTCTATTAAAAAAAAAAGACCTGACTCGTTTTCATCAAAGACGAGTCCAAAAAAATTGATCATGTTTTTATATTTATAAAAAAAAAATATATGTCACTCCATTTTAGGTAACACAATTACAGAACTCCAGGGGAACGTATTTGAAATCGAAACCATTTAAGTGGTTTCAATTACTGAATGGGCTTAGTTGGCCGAAAGGAAAATTAGTAAATGGGGCTTTAGATGGATATTGCACCAATGACGTGGGGAAATAATCCACATACCAATTTATTTTATTTTTAAAAATATTGCAAAATATTAAATTTTAATAAAAGCTACATATTATTAATTTTTTGTTCTAATTGAAATTATATATATTAATTTATAATAAAAATATTTAAATTATCATTGAATAAAAATATAATAAAGTTATAACTAATATCAAATTTTAAATTTTAAATTTTAAGATTAAAACTTTAAACTTTAAAAATTTTAATTCTCTAATTAAAAAATTTTAAAATTTAAATCATAAAAAGTAAACGTCAAATTTTAAATTTTAAATTTTAAATTTATTTTTTTAAAATAAAAATTGTAAAAATAATATATTTATGATAAAAAAAGTTATAAATTTCAAATTTTAAACTCTAAACTACAAAATTCAAATTATAAATTACAAACACTAAATCTCAAATTTTAAATTTTAAACTTTAAAACTCAATTATTAAATTTTAAATTTTAAACACTAAACTTTAAATATAAATTCTAAATTTTAAATTTTAAATTTTAAACACTAAATTTAAAATTTAAAATCTCAATTAAAAATACTAAATTCTAAGTTAAAAATAAATAAATAAATAAATAAAATTTTTTAATAAAATTTTTTATATTAATAATTTATAAATTTAAATTTAAATTTTTAAAATTTAAAATTTGTGATTTAAAATTTAAAATTTAAACTTTGAGATTGTTATCATGCTAACCCTTCTTAAACCATGTTGCTGGAATGATGCTTTTGCTCTGGAGGTACAAGATTGGGTTGAATGAAATGCTTGGAAACGTGCTAATAGAGAGGAGGACGTCAGTTGGAGTTCAGTCTTTGCCATTTCGATTTGGAATATTTGGAATCATAGAAATAGTTTTTAATAATGCAGAAACTGATGCTTTTAACCTTGTTTGGGCTGTGCAAGCTAGTGCTAGTGAGCTTCAGGGGTTACATTGTGGACTCGACTTATTGGGTGTGGAAGGGAAGCCTTTATTGGATAGCAGTTTCCCGGCTTGATTGGTTTAAATGTAATGTGAATGGGTCCTGTAGAGAAGGTGGTAGATGAATAATTTGGGGAGACTACATCAGAGATTGTATTGGAAGCTAGATGTCCAGCTTTTCCTAAAAAAACATCAGGTCTAAAGGTGTTTTGACAGCTGAGCTAACGAGAATCCTCACCGGTTTAGAGTTGGCATGGCAAGTTCGCCAATCATGGACGCACCCCTTCCATCCTTGTGAGCATCTTGCTAGAAGTATTAACATCATCAAGAGAAAGGATTGGCAAGTTCAGTTCACTCACTCTTTCAGAGAAGGAAATAGAATAACTAATTGGTTGGCAACTCGTGCTCATTCCGTGGGGGCAGACTTCCACATTTTTGACACCCCCCTGGTGGTTGCATGTATCTGTTACGTCTCCCTGCCCGGGATGGTTCATGTGTACTGCGTTTGCTTAGCTCTCCTTTTGTAATAAAGAATGAAATCAAAACAGAAACGATGTATAAAGAAATCTGAAATAAATTTTATATACAATTTACCATTTGTTCATAGAGTATTTCAAATTTCAAAAACATCTTGTCATGATAATAATACAGAGCAATTAGCATAAGCAGCCAAAAATACCAGCACTGGTGTTTCAGTATCTTTTACCAAATTCCATGGCTGTTATAATGTTTAAATAGATTAAACTACCAATATGTTTCTAAATACATCAAATTATAGGTTTCGACCAAAGTATGAAATTTCGTTTCGAAATATCGTTTCGAAATATCGTTTCGGTGATTCTAAAAACGGAAACATTTTGAAACGTTTCAGAAATTTCGAGAAAACAGAAGATTTTTTAAAAAATGTTTCAAATAACTTTAAATAATAATTTTTTTAATTTTAAAAAATGTTAACATAATATTAATGATATAGATATATAAAATTATATTAAAATTAATTCGAATTAATGTCTATAGTTAAATAGTAAGTAAATATGCTACTATAGTAGAGATTTTGACTCAAATTTTAACAGTATTTAACAACAATCTCTCTCTTGCATTTATCTCTCTATCTTCTTCTTAACTCTTTCGTGACATCTATATTTAAATTTATCTCTTTCTCAACTATGATTTTGTCTTTATCTTTAGATATCTTCTGTAACGTCTGGGGTTTTTTTGTTCATTACGCATATTAAATACGCCATATGTATAAACACAATATATATATATACATATTTATTACAAACCTCATACATGTTATAATTATTCAATACAACATTTTAAACACAATATACATGTTTACATATACATTACAAACCTCACACATGTTATATTTATATAATACAACATTTCAGTATATAAATAAGAGTCTTTATACAGCACTTCACCCTTAAAATACAAAGGGTGAGGAGGTGGTGCTGACATCTAGATCACCATCAGTAACTTCATTTTGTGTCACATCTCATTTCTTTTTATCTGAACATAACACCACAATAATAGTGAGAACAAAGGTTTCCAGTAGACTTAACATAAATAAAATATGATAAGAAAACATGAGTTATGTTCAGCTGTATAAACTACAGAAAAATATCAAATTTTTGAGATAAAATCATAATTTTTGTTTATGCATAATTATCATACTACTCATGCACCAGAAGTCCATTTTTTTTTCTAATGCTCAGCCCTATCACGGCTTTTAATTTACTCGTTTGCTATATGCATAGTGACCGATCGACTACAGTCACAATAAGTGATCGGGAAATGTGAGTACATCACCCTCCTGCCTCCTCACATTACCACTGACACCCGGTTGGAGCGGCTCTCCCTTGGCTCACTCAGGCTAATAGGGCGTCCCCTACTCGGTACCGTCACAAGCCATACAACTCGTCGATATTTATTCATACATATAAATACATATATATATTAATGCATATTCATCAAATAGAATGTAAAATTATCAAGCAACTCGCCATGAGGTTTACACTTGCCATAATTATCAAGCAACTCGCCATGAGCTTTACGCTTGCCATTCAATTTCTTTCATAAAATAACATACATAATTTTCATATCCAACAATTAATAATTATTCATCACATATTAAATGTCAAATATAATAAATTTTGAATCAAATAAAGAAAAGGGTAATTTTTTTGAACATTTGTCTTCTAAAAATATTTCAATAAATAAAACTATTTTTAGGTATAAAAAAATGAAAAAAAAAATATAATAAACCAGCACCTAACACGGCCTACTCGTGTTGAAATAACTCAGAACACGGCCTGAACGTGTTCTGTGACATTTCTTCACTTATTCAATCATATCTCCCTCATATGAATTCCGATTGAGGTGATCTCAAAGCCTATAAAAATCTAAGACAATTATCTACAACTTCTATGTTTATCATTTCTTCAAATTCATTACGGTTTATTCCCTAAAAATTAAAAATAAAACACTTAATTTTACTATCCTGAATTCCGACCTTTGCTCAATTAATCAACCATATATCCCTTATATGAATTTCGATTGAGGTGATCTCAAAGCCTATAAACCGCTAAGAAAATTATCTACAACTTCTATGTTTATCATTTCTTCAAATTCTTTACGGTTTATTCCCACAAAATTAAAAATAAAACACTTATTTTTACTATTCTGAATTCCGACCTTTGCTCAATTAATCAACCATATCTTCCTCATATGGTCTCCAAATCAAGTAATTCTAAAGCCTATAGATCCGTGAGACATATATCTACAATTCATATGTTGACCATTTCTTTAAAATCCTTTCCAAATTTTCCCAGAATTCCAAAAACCGAAACTAACCCAATTATTCCAAAATTCAGCTTAATTTATCTTCTCCTTTGATTTTCTTTTATATAATCCCATACACCCATATGCATGTCCAAACATCCAAAACAGAATTTCATATAAATTTCCAGACCACATGTTATCCAAAATTATATCTGAAAATGTATATATAATTTTGTACAAAAATGTATTAGAAGATGTTAATCTTACCTCAAATTCCAGTAAATCCGGTGCTTGATTTCTTGATTTCTCTTCCCTCTCCCTTCTCCTTCTTCTTCCTCTTTCTCTTCTTCTTCTTCCTCTTCCTCTTCTTCCTCTTTCTCTTCTTCTTCTTTCTCTTTTTCTTCTTCCCCTTTTCTCTTCTTCCCTTTTCTTTTTCTTCTTTCTTTTTTCTTCTCCTTTTTTTTTTTCTTCTCTTTTCCCCTCCGTCACTTCCCCCTTCTCCTTTTTATCTTTTATTATTTAATTCTATTTTATGTTTTTCCCTTCTTACCCCCTACCTACCACCTCCTTATCTCCAAAATACCCTTGCCACAATCCATAATTACACTAATGCCATCCCCTTATTTTCTATAAATTAAATGCCATTTTAACCATTCTTACTATCTTATTTGACTTAAGTCAAATAAGTTAATCCTCCCATGAGATCCAAAATCCGTTCTCCTCTCTGAAAGAAATAAATTTCAATTAGTAACATACGAGAAAATCGGGGATGTTACAGTTCTCCCCCCTAAAAAGAATTTTGACCTCAAAATTTAAGGTTTACCTGTCTTCAAATAGTTGTGGATACTTCTGTCTCATGTCATCTTCCCTTTCCCATGTGGCTTCTTCCATTGTTAAACTCTTCCAACCTACCTTCACCAATGGAATGGTTTTATTTCTCAACTGTTTCACGTCTTTATCCAGAATTACTATTGGCCTCGGTCGGTAGGTTAGATTCTCGTCTATAGTTATTATTTCTTCTTGAATTATGTGCGACGGATCTGGTAGATACTTTCTAAGTTGAGAAACATGGAACACATCATGCAGATTTGACAAATGCAGAGGAAGTGCAATTTGATACGTCGATGACCCTATCCTTTTCAGAATTTGATATGGTCCTAAATATCTCGGACTCAATTTCTTAATTTTCATTACTCGGCCAATTCCGGTAGTAGGAGAAATTTTCAAGAACACATGCTCACCTTCTTGGAATTGTATCGGTCTCCTTCTCCTATCGAAATAGCTCTTTTGTCGACTCTGAGCTGTTCGCATTTTATCTCGAATTATCTGTATTTGCTCAGAAGTATGTTGCACTAACTCAGGCCCCAATAACTTTTTCTCCCCCACTTGATTCCAACATAATGGCGATTTACATCTCCTACCATATAAAGCTTCATATGGTGCCATTCCGATGCTAGAATGATAACTGTTATTATACGCAAACTCAGCCAGTGACAGATATCCATCCCATCCTTTTCCTTGCTTTAGCACGCACGATCTTAGCATATCCTCTAAAGTTTGTATAGTTCTCTCCGTTTGACCGTCTGTTTGAGGATGATATGCAGTACTAAAACACAAACGAGTACCAAAAGCTTCTTGTAGTGCTCTCTAAAATATGAAAGTAAATCGAGGACCTCGATCTGAAATGATACTATTAGGAATTCTATGCAACCGTACAATTTCCTTCATATACAATTGGGCCAACTTATTCAACGAGTAGTTTTTCTTAATGGGTAGAAAATGCGCAGATTTCGTCAGTCTATCAACTATTACCCATATCGCATCATAACCTGTCTGAGTCTTAGGTAATCCGACATTAAAATCCATAGAAATACTATCCCACTTCCACTCAGGGATTTCTAAAGGTTGTAACATCCCAGAAGGTTTTTGATGTTCTATCTTCACCTTTTGACAAACCAGACACTTAGACACATATTCAGCAATGTCTCTCTTCATTCCTGGCCACCAGTATAATATTTTCAAATCTTGATACATTTTTGTAGATCCTGGATGGATTGTATACTTACTTTGATGAGCTTCTTCCAGAATCTTAGCCTTCAAATTCTCTCCTTGTGGTATACATGTTTTGCCCCGGTACATAATAATTCTATCCTCTGACATTACAAAGTCAGGCTGATCTCTTCGATCTTGTAAAAATTGATCATGTGTCTGCGCTTCTTTAATCTGAGTCTTCAAGTCACTTTCAATTCTTAATTCACTAACAATCAAACTACCCGGGACAGTCATAACTGATAATTTCAAATTTCTGAATTCCTCAATTAGCTCCATTTCCTTTATCAGTATTTGACTTAAATGCAACGAATTCTGGCTCAATGCATCAGCTACTACATTTGCCTTCCCTAGGTGATACTTTAATTCAAATTTGTAATCATTAATGAATTCCATCCACCTTCTTTGCCTCATATTCAATTCTTTTTGGTCAAAGAGATACTTTAAACTCTTGTGATCACTGTATATTTCAAATACAGCTCCATACAAGTAGTGTCTCCACATCTTCAGGGAAAAAACTATTGCAGCCAACTCTAAATCATGAGTAAGATAGTTCTCCTCATGCGGTCTTAATTGTCGAGATGCATAAGCAACTACTCTACTTTCTTGCATCAAAACACAACCTAAACCTTTCTTGGAAGCATCCGTATAGACTACAAAGCATCCAGAAGGGTTAGGAACAACTAGAACAGGTGGAGAAGTCAATTTGACTTTAAGCTCTTGAAAACTATTCTCGCATTCTTCAGTCCAATTAAAGAGACTTCCCTTTTTTGGTCAATCGAGTCAAAGGCAAAGCTATTTGAGAGAATCCCTGTATAAACCATCTGTAATATCCTGCTAAACCCAAGAAACTTCTAATTTCAATCACAATTTTAGGTCTCTCCCATTTCAGCACTGTTTCAGTTTTACTGGGATCCACCGACACACCATCTTTAGAAATTACGTGACCCAAAAACTTCACTTCTTCCAGCCAAAATTCACATTTTTCCAACTTAGCGAAAAGTTTCTTTTCCTTTAAGACCTGAAGTACTAATCGGAGATGCTGATTGTGTTCTTCCTCACTCTTAGAGTATATTAAAATATCATCTATGAACACTACTAAGAATTGATCCAAGTAGGGTCTAAAAATGCGATTCATATAGTCCATAAAGACTGTAGATGCATTGGTGACCCTAAAAGGCATGACTAAAAATTCGTAGTGTCCATACCGAGTTCTGAAAGCTATTTTTGAAATGTCTTCTTCTTTAACTCCGATCTGATGATATCCTGACCTTAAGTCTATCTTAGAGAAAATAGTAGCTCCCTTTAATTGATCTAGTAGATCGTCTATTCTAGGCAACATATACTTATTTTTAATAGTCGCCTTATTTAATTGCCTGTAATCAATACACAATCTCAAATTGCCATCTTTCTTCTTTACAAACAATACAGGCGCTCCCCAAGGTGATACTCTAGGTCTGATAAAATTCTTTTCTAACAGCTCTTTTATCTGCTTCTTCAGCTCTTGTAGTTCCACAGGAGACATTCTATAGGGAGTGATAGAAATAGGCCTCGCCTCTGGTGCTAGATCGATGGAAAATTCTACTTCTCTATTCGGTGGAGGTTCAGAAATTTCAGAGGGAAAAACCTCTGGAAATTCACGGACTACTGGAATCTCAAGCAATTCCCGTTTCACACTCGGATTGATAGTATACAAGAAAACACATTTCAAATTTGCATCCCTCATCTCCTTATAGAGTCAGTGAGTACTAATAATGCTATACTTTTGGTCCTCCGGTGGATCCGAGAGAAACTCAAAAGTCTTATTGCAGCAATCTAGTAGGACTCGATTCTGACTTAACCAATCCATACCCAAGATGACATCTATACCGTCCAGAGGTAGATAGATCAGATCCACTACAAAGGATCTGTCATTCAATACAATGGGACAATTCAAACACACTGAGGAGGTAATTATTTTTCCTCCTGTAGGTGTCACCACCACTAACTCATATGGTAACTCTGCAATAGAGTATTGTAATTTCCCCACACATTTTATTGCTATGAAAGAATGGCTCGCACCAGAATCAAACAATACATTCAGAGACAAATTGTTGATACGGCACGTACCTTGCATCAAATCAGGAGCTATTTTTGCTTCAGCATCACTCAAGGTAAAAACTCTTCTTGTTGTTTGTTGTGTTCGTGCAATACCTTTCCCTCCTCCCAGTGGACAATATCGTGCCATGTGCCCCTTCTGTCCGCATTGGTAGCAAGTAACTGAATCAAAATAACATGGATTATTCCCATGGAATTTCCCGCATTTTCCACACTGACCCGTTGTCAAATTTTTCAGAAAAGGTATGGGTTCCACAATTGCTGGTTGTTTACCTCTCATAATATTCTTCCCTCTGGTATTTCTATCCATAACTAGGAACTCTCTCTTCCACTTCCACTGAGTCCGCCTCTCCTTTTCATCCTCGACTGCTTTTAGACTTGTCGCCAGTATCCGACATTTATTTACCAATGGGGCATATTCTCGAATCTCTAATGCCACCACAGCATTTCTAAGCTTCGGGTTCAGTCCTGATTCAAACTTCACTGCCTTCCAAGCTTCATCTGGATTATTCTTCAAAGTACTTGAGAACTTATACAGTTCTTCAAACTTGGTAATATAGTGCTCAACGGTCCCATTTCCCTGTCTAAGCTGAAGAAACTCAATCTCTTTCTCAGCTTTCACATTACTGGAAAAATATTTGTTCAGAAAAGTCTCTCGGAACAAGTGCCATGTAATTTCCCTGTCTTGATGTACCAGTAACTCTTTGGCTCCTCTCCACCAGTATTCAGCTTCTTCCTTCAGCATATATGTCCCAAGATTAACTTTCTGCTCATCAGAACAATTTAGAACTTCAAAAATCTTCTCGAGTTCCGTCAGCCATCTCTCAGCAACTATTGGGTCATATGCACCCACAAAAGATGGAGGCCGCGTTCCCATAAATTCAGACCATCCATTACCATTTCCAGTTTTGTTCCCATTTCGATTTCTTTCATCTCCCCTAACCTCGTCATTATTATTAATATTCTGAAGATGCTGCAGAATCTGATTCGTAGCAGCTGCCTGAGCTTGAATAGCTGCGGCTATATTATTTAAGGTAGCATCTGCGCTGCTTGGCAGATTCCTTCTTGGTGGTGCCATAACTCACTGTATTTGTAAAGAAAAATATTAGTCACTATTGAGGTGAACAAGCTCAACAGCAGTTTAAAATTTTACAGTAGTTATCACACTACACAAAATTATAAATAGGAAATACTAGTACTTTCCTACTGTATTTATTTGCTACCTTATATAACGTTTCCACATAACTATTCAAGACTCCTCTAAGTCAATTTAGGTGACCACCTGTAACATCCCGTAATTTTTAGATATTTTCCTTAGAAATTCTTCACCTTACATATATGTATAGAAAATGTTTCTACCATTAAGAGAACAAATAAAGAGGGAAAACCTAATAGAAAAAACATAAATTAGAAATAACATACTAAAGAGATGCAAAATTCTTGGATAAGGAAGATAAATTTTTAGAAACAAGTAAAGGTCTTAAAATTTCAAGAACATTGGATTAGGGTAATTTTCCTAATTCAAGAACTAGAGTTACTAAGTTTAAAACATTTACCCATACATTGGGCTTTTACCTATGGACACATCATGTAGAATTTTTTCACTTCATATAAGTTTCTAGCAAGCCCATTGGATAACCTAAGCAAGAAATAAAACATAGACTTGAACTAGGATATAGTAATTGGACCAATAGCCCAAAAATTATGAAAATGTGACCAAGCCCTCCAAGAAAGGTAGAATTTTATCCAAAGCAAAGAAAATGGGTAGGAATAAGCCCATAATGGGTAGGAATAAGCCCAAATCCAAGAGGAAAAATAAAATAAAATAAATTAGGTGATGATATAATAATGTAATAATAATAAAGATTATGTTACATGGCATTAAGACAAAAAATTAGCAAGTGGTGTGATTCTACATTCATCATTTTGGCAAGTGGCATAATAATACAAGGCTTTAGGACAAAAACATCTATATCCTACACTCATAATTTTAGCAAGTGGTATGATAATACATGATATTAAGACAAAACATTCATATCCCACACAAATAATATCAACCAAATAATGGAGATTCAAGGGCTAGAAATTTGCCACCTAAAAAGGCAAACCTATCATACTTGTTTAAGACAAAAGAAAATGGAAATGAATCCCTAAATCAAAGGGACCTTGTCCCTTATCTTAAGAACATATCATCATAATTTTCAAAATACAAATCTCCTTTTACTATGCATATCTTGACTAAGGAAGAGGAAGACAAGAACATAAGTTGTTTGTTTTCCAAAAATTCAACAAAGTGTATCCTAATTGTGATAAGGTAGACCCATGATCATGAAAGGTGAATTATTTGGTGGCCTATATAAGGAAACCCACCCTTACAACATGAGAATTTCGTCCAAGTGAGGGAGAGGAAAAATAGAAGCAAGGTAGAGTGAGGAAAGGAGAGGAAGAAAGGAAGAAAGAGGAAGGAGAAGTCTAGAAGACTAAGTGCTCCAAGTAAGTTTAACAATATTTCTTTTTGAAGAAAACTTTTGAAACTTATAATATTTATATGAGTTTTGATCTTAGAACTTTGATGATTGGTCATGATGTTGCTATATCATGTTACATATTGATTTTGCATGTGATGTATGTTTGAATACTTAGGTTGGTGTAGATAGTTCTGCATGGTTATGGCTATGGGTGGCAGAATTTTTAGCTTCGGTGTTTTAATTTTTGGGAACAACCTATAAGGAATTAAAATAAATGGTTAACATATGAATTATAGATATATATCTCACGGATTTTTAGCCACTGGAATCATTCCATTTGGAGTCCATATGAGGTAGATATGGTCCGAGTAGTAGGCAAAGGTCAGAAAATGGTTCATCAGAGACAATATGTTAGGATAGATTCTGTATTTTAATTTCTGAGAATTATCTGTATGGAATTAAAATAAATGGTTAACATAATAATTATAGCTATTTGTGTCATGGACTTTTAGCCACTGGAATCATTCAATTTGGAGTCCATATGTGGTAGATATGGTCGAATTACTAAGCAAAGGTCAGAAAATGGTTCATCAGGGAAGAACAAGTTAGGATAGCTTCTGTGTTTTAATTTCTGGGAATTATCTATAGGGAATTAAAATAAATGGTTAACATAAGTATTAAAGATATATGTGTCACGGATTTTTAGCCACTGGAATCATTCAATTTGGAGTTCATATGAGGTAGATATGGTCTTATTAGTAAGAAAAGGTCAGAAAATGGTTCATCAGGGAAGAATATGTTAGGATTGCTTCAGTATTTTAATTTTTGGGACTTATCTGTCGGGAATTAAAATAAATGGTTAACATAAGAATTAAAGATATATGTGTCACGGATTGTTAGTCATTGGAAGCATTCAATTTAGAGTCCATATGAGGTAGATATCGTCAGATTAGTAAGCAAAGGTCAGAAAATGGTTCATCAGGGAAGAATATGTTAGGACAGCTTTTGTATTTTAATTTTTTGGAATTATCTGTATAGAATTAAAATAAATGTTTAACATACAAATTATAGATATGTGTGTCACGGATTTTAAGCCACTGGAATCATTCAATTTAGAGTCCATATGTGGTAGATATGGTCCAATTAGTAAGCAAAGGTCAGAAAATGGTTCATCCGGGGAGAATATGTTTGGACAGCTTATGTATTTTAATTTCTGAGAATTATCTGTATGGAATTAAAATAAAGGGTTAACATAAGAATTATAGTTATGTGCGTCATGGATTTTTAGCCACTGACATCATTCAATTTGGAGTCCATATGTGGTAGATATGTTCCGATTAGTAAGCAAAGGTCAGAAAATGGTTCATCAGGGAAGAATATGTTAGGATAGCTTCTGTGTTTTAATTTCTAGGAATTATCTGTAGGGAATTAAAAGAAATGGTTAACTTAAGAATTAAAGATATATGTGTCACGGATTTTTACCCACTGGAATCATTCAATTTGGAGTCCAAATGAAGAAGATATAAGCTGATTAGTAGTCAAAGGTCAAAAAATGGTTCATCAGGGAAGAATATGTTAGGACAGCTTCTGTATTTTAATTTCTAGGAATTATCTGTGTGGAATTAAAATAAATGGTTAACATAAGAATTATATCTATGTGTGTCATGGATTTTAAGCCACTTGAATCATTCAATTTGGAGTCCATATGAGGAAGATATGAGCTGATTAGTAGTGAAAGGTCAGAAAATGGTTCATCAGGGAAGAATATGTTAGGATAGCTTCAGTATTTTAATTTCTAAGAATTATCTGTATGGAATTAAAATAAATGGTTAACATAAGAATTATATCTATGTGTGTCATGGATTTTAAGCCACTTGAATCATTCAATTTGGAGTACATATGAGGAAGATATGAGCTGATTAGTAGTCAAAGTTCAGAAAATGGTTCATCAGGGAAGATTATGTTAGGACAGCTTCTGTATTTTAATTTTTGGAAATTATCTGTATGGAATTAAAATAAATGGTTAACATAATAATTATAGCTATGTGTGTCATGGATTTTAAACCACTTGAATAATTCATTTTGGAGTCCATATGAGGAAGATATGAGCTGATTAGTAGTTAAAGGTCAGAAAATGGTTCATCAGGGACGATTATGTTAGGACAGCTTCTGTATTTTAATTTTTGGGAATTATATGTATGGAATTAAAATAAATGGTTAACATAATAATTATATCTATGTGTGTCACGGATTTTTATCCACTGGAATCATTCAATTTGGAGTTCATATGAGGAAGATATGAGCTTATTCGTAGTCAAAGGTCAGAAAATGGTTCATCAGGAAAGAATATGTTAGGATAGTTTCTGTATTTTAATTTTTGAAACTTATCTGTATGGAATTGAAATAAATAGTTAACATAAGAATTATAGATATGTGTGTCACGGATTTTTAGCCTTTGGAATCACTCAAGTTAGAGTCCATATGAGGTAGATATGATCCGATTAGTAGGTAGATGTCAGAACCTATCCGAGAAGAAATAACCTATACATTTAGTGAGTAATATAACCTTGATTTCTTAATATTTTGCTACAATGTTCAACATAATAGTTTTAGATAATTGTTTTATCTTGAAATTGACACCAAGATCACCTACATCAGTGTTAAATTGAGGGAGTTATGCTCTGATTAGTAAGAGAAGGTTAGATAGGATGAAAACCTGCATCAAGAAAATAAAGAAATAAAATTAGTATTTAAAAAAGAAGATGAATCTTAATAAATGACTAGTATAGCCATAGCCATTGTATGAACTTCTTACCATCTTAAGTGTGAAATTTTGACATGAAAATATTTTATAAAGTGACATTTGAAATGGTTATGTTCATGGCATGATTACCAATGATTTTTGGTAATAATTATATTTTGATGAACATACTTATTATTGAAAGCATATTTTTGGCTATCATTGTGAAAAGAAAAGAAATGACCATGGTCACATGGTAATCCGTGTGGTACACCAGTAGGGGACGCCTTACCAACGGTTATGATTGTAACAGCTCCATTTATGTAACAATTTTTTTATTATTTAACATCATGAAGTTATTGCCTCATCTTAACTCACAATAACATTTATTTAATTATACAATACTAAGTTTACACTCACATAATTAATACAAACATTTGTACAAGACATACATGTACATATAAGCCCTAATCATCCACATAAATAGTTACGCTTCAAAGAAAGGGCTAGGGTGTGTGTTGATGCAAGACAAGAGAGTAGTTTTTTACGCCTCTAGGCAACTGAGACCCCATGAAAAAAACTACTCAACCCATGATCTTGAATTGGCAGCAGTAGTGTTTGCCCTAAAGATTTGGCGACACTATTTGTACGGGGCAACCTTTGAAGTATATTGTGATCATAAGAGTCTTAAATACCTCTTTGATCAGAAGGAGTTAAACATGAGGCAACAAAGTGTATCTTAATTGTGATAAGGTAGATCCATGATCATGAAAAGTGAATTATTTGGTGGTCTATATAAGCAAAACCCACCCCATAACATCTTAATTTTGTCCAAGTGAGGAAGAGAGAGAAATAGAAGCAAGGTAGAGTGAGGAAAGGAGAGAAAGAGAGGAGAAGAAAGGAAGGAAAAAGAAGGAGAAGTTTAGAAGGCTAAATACTTAAGGTAAGTTACCTTAATCCCCACTTGAATCCATTTTTTCTTCTTTATCTTTGAGGATAAAAAACTCACCCTCCTTCTTTTCTCCTTCAGCACTTGCAGCACGATTCGGAGATGTTGTTCATGTTCTTTTTCACTCTTAGAATATATCAAGATGTCATCAATGAATACCACCACAAATTGATCTAGGTAGGGTCGAAAAATACAATTCATGTAATCCATGAAAATTGCAGGTGCATTTGTCAACCCAAAGGGCATTACAAGAAACTCATAGTGCCCATTCTTAGAATATATCAAGATGTCATCAATGAATACCACCACAAATTGATCTAGGTAGGGTCGAAAAATGCGATTCATGTAATCCATGAAAATTGTAGGTGCATTTGTCAACCCAAAGGGCATTACGAGAAACTCATAGTGCCCATACCTAGTCCTGAAGGCAGTTTTTGATACATCCTCATCCTTGATCCTAATCTGATGATATCCTGACCTCAAGTCAATTTTAGAAAAGATAGAGGCTCCCTTCAGTTGATCCAATAAGTCATCTATCTTAGGGAGAGGGTACTTGTTTTTAATAGTCACCTTATTCAGCTGTCTGTAATCTATGCATAGTCTTAACAATATTTCTTTTTGAAGAAAAGTTTTGAAATTTGTAATATTTATATGGGATTTTGATCTTAGCACTTTGATTATTGGTCATGAATGTTGCTTCACCATTTAAAAGGACTTCCCTTCCTGGTTAATTTAGTCAATGGCAAGGCTATACGGGAGAAGTTTTGTATAAACCTCATGTAATATCCTGCCAAACCCAGGAAACTTCTTATTTCTATAATCGTCTTTGGTCTCTCCCACTGAATCACTGCTTCTATCTTGCTAGGATCGACTGCAATCCCTCTATTAGAGATGACATGTCCGAGAAACTTTACCTTTGATTGCCAAAATTCACACTTCTCCATGTTATGACTGCTGTTAAATATTTTGAAACTAACTATTGGGTTTGATCACCTCAATAGTAGCATAACTTTGTTTTTGCCACAGTAGGAAATGGCACCATCAAGGAGGAATCCGGCAAACAATGCGGAAGAAACCCTGCATAACCTGGCCACAGCAATTCGAGACCAAGTCTTGACCACCAACCAAATTCTACAACACCTCCAGAATGCTAGTAACTCGAATGGTGCTAACAACCGGATGGCTGGAAATGATAACGGCATATCCGAATTCCTGAAAACCAGACCACCTTGTTTCCAAGGTGGTTATGATCGAACGATAGCCGAAAGGTGGATAAGGGAATTAGAGAAAATCTTTGAAGTGATGGGCTGTACTGAGGAGCAGCAAGTAATCTTCATTGCATATATGCTAAAAGATGAAGCAGAATACTGGTGGTGTGGAGCTAAAGAACTTTTAGCTCACCAGGGAAGACAGATCACCTGGCAAGTGTTCAAAAATACTTTTTTGGAAAAATACTTTCCAAGTACTGTACGGGCGGAGAAGGAGATTGAATTTCTCCAACTCAGGCAGAGCAGCATGACCGTGGACCAGTACATCGCAAGGTTCGAAGAATTGTCTAAGTTCTCCTCTTATCTGCGATTTAACCCTGATGAAGCATGGAAGGCAGTTAAGTTCGAAGCGGGACTGAACCCGGATATAAAGAATGCTGTCGTAGCTATGGAGACCAGGGAGTTTGTACCTCTGATAAATAAATGCAGACTCCTAGAAAAGAGCTTGAGGGCAGTGGAGGATGAGAAACAAATACAGAACTTCTGGAAAAAGAAGAACGGGCCACAAAACTCTGGCAGAAATGTCAGAGGAAAAAGATAGGCTATTGGCAAGAGGCCATTGACTGCAAGTCCCCGACCTTTCCAACAGGACTTTGCCCCAGTCAAGTGCGCTATGCTTACGTCTCTAGGCAACTGAGACCCCATGAAGAAAACTACCCAACCCATGATCTTGAATTGGCAGCAGTAGTGTTTGCCCTAAAGATTTGGCGACACTATTTGTACGGGGCAACCTTTGAAGTATATTGTGATCATAAGAGTCTTAAATACCTCTTTGATCAGAAGGAGTTAAACATGAGGCAACAAAGATGGGTAGAATTCCTCAATGACTACAAGTTTGAGATAAAGTATCATCCAGGAAAGGCGAATGTTGTAGCTGATGCCTTGAGTCGAAAATCTCTACACATGGGTCAGATGATGGTGTTTGAGATGCAGATGCTAGAGGTTAAAATAAATGGTTAACATGAAAGTTATAGATCTATGTCTCATGAAAATTTAGCCACTGGAATTATGCAATTTGGAGTTCATATGAGGTAGATATGATCCGATTAGTACGCAGAGGTCAGAAAATGTTTATTCAGGAAAAAGTATGTTATTAAAGCTTTAGTTTTTGAATTTCTGGGAATATTCTGTTGTGGTTAATCTGGTCTTAAGCTCTTGGAAACTAGCTTCACATTGATCAGTCCATTTAAAAGGACTTCCCTTCCTGGTTAATTTAGTCAATGGCAAGGCTATACAAGAGAATTTTTGTATAAACCTCCTGTAATATCCTGCCAAACCCAGGAAACTTCTTATTTCTGTAACCGTCTTTGGTCTCTCCCACTGAATCACTGCTTCTGTCTTGCTAGGATCGACTGCAACCCCTCTATTAGAGATGACATGTCCGAGAAACTTTACCTCTGATTGCCAAAATTCACACTTCTCCAATTTGAAAAAGGACAGGGATGTATTGGTGGTCAGGGATGAAAAAGGACATTGCTGAGTTCGTGGTAAAATGTTTAACTTGTCAGAAGGTGAAAGTGGAACATCAAAAGCCAGCAGGATTTCTTCAACCTCTGGAGATTCCTGAATGGAAATGGGATAGTATTTCGATGGACTTTGTTATGGGTTTACCTAAAATTTCAGTTGGACATGACTCTATCTGGGTAATGTTTTGTGGCCCGTTCTTCTTTTTCCAGAAGTTCCGTCTTTGTTTCTCATCCTCCACTGCCCTCAAGCTCTTTTCTAGGAGTCTGCATTTATTTATCAGAAGTACAAACTCCCTGGTCTCCATAGCTACGACAGCATGTTACATATTGATCATGCATGTGATGTATATTTAAATACTTAGGCTGGTTTAGATAGTTCTGCATAGGTATGGCTATGGGCGGTAAAACTTTTAGCTTCTATTTTTAAGATTCTGGAAAAAATCGGTAAGGAATTAAAATAAATGGTTAACATGAAAGTTATAGATCTATGTCCCATGGAAATTTAGCCACTGGAATTATGCAATTTGGAGTTAAAATGAGAGAGTTATGCTCTGATTTGTAAGCAAAGGCTGTGTTAAAAGTTAGTAAAACCTATTTTCAATATTTTTTCTACCCTAGATGAATTTTTTAAACTATAGGGTAATAGTAGAAATCAATTTGAGGAAAAATGCTCTATAAAATTTGTAAGAACATGTGTTGGAAATGATATAAGTAAAAATAAAATGACTAAATGCCTAGACATAAAGAAAATGAAAAGATGAAAATAATATTCAAGAAAGAAGAGGAATTTTATAAATGAAAATAATAAATGCCTAGTGTATGCCCTAGCTATTGCCATTGCATGAATTTACTACCATTTTAAGTGTGTAATTTTTAACATGGAATTTACCCTAGTACTCATATAAAATTTTCAAGAAGTTTTGAAAGTGCCGGTTTTATTTGAAAAATCTTAGTATGCTCCGTGGTTGCAGTATTTCCACATCAGAAAAGAATTATTCTAGTTACTGGAAAAAAAATTGTGATTTTTGAAAAGTGCATGTCTAAGGAAAACTCTGGCAAGGAAAGACTTGGTACTTAAACTTGTCCATTAGTGACCCACCTCTCTTTCCTGGGAACTTTCCTGGTGCACTGTTTACAGACTACAATTACTATCCAGTTATCGAGGTATTAGTGTGGAATTTTGACATGGACATATTTTATAAAGTAAAAATTAGAAAATGATTATATTCATGGCATAATTTCAGTTTACCAATGAATTTTGAGAATGATTATGTTTTGATAAATTATGGCATGAGAATATAATGAACATACTTGTTATTGGAATCATATTTTCGGCTATTAATATGAAAAGAAAAGAAATGAGCACGGTCACATGGCAATCCGTGTGGTGCACCAATAGGGGACGTCCTACCAACTATGCAGTTGTTTTCAATGAGACTTGTTATTGTCGTATGTATGATCGAGGTGCCCTATCTTGGGCAAATACCTATTATTGCGGACATATCAGTTGTTGAAGTGACTGGGATTCTGGCGGAGGTGCCGCCATGTACAAGACATACATGTACATATAAGCCCTAATCATCCACATAGACTATTTCCGGGGCCACTGGTGCGGGTGGCGGCACCTCCGCCGGAATCTCAGTCAGTTCAACAACTGATATGTCCGCAATAATAGGTATTTGCCCAAGATAGGGCTCCTCGATCATACGTACGGCAATAACAAGTCTCATTGAAAACAACTACATAGCTAATTTTCTGAACATGATATGGAAATATAGTGAGAATTAAATCCCAGTATGTTCAACAATAATTCATCATCAATATAGTTCATTACGTCATGTTCAGCTGTATAAACTACAGAAAATATCTTTAGGTCACATGAATGCACTTTATCATGCACATGAAAATTGTACAGTTATGACATGTATGGCATGAATAACTATTTTTCGAATTTCATATGATGGCTATCAACTTATTCTTCCTTCCAGCTACCCCGGTCAGGGTGAGTATTCTCTACTTTTCGGTACGAGCTTATCTCGCTCCGTCCGACATGGCACACTTTCTCTTTCTTTTCTCATGAACATAATCATAACCGTTGGTAGGGCGTCCCCTGTAACATCCTTAATTTCGTTTCTTTTATTGATAAAGGTACATAAAAAATTTAATTAAGGAAATAAAATTTATTAGACAATATTTTAGATATCTAAGGAAATATAATCCTTAGAAATTCTTCACCTTAGGTATATGCATAGAAAATGTTTCTAACATTAAGAGAACAATAAAGAAGGAAAATCTAATAGGAAAGAAATTAGAAATAACATACTAAAGAGATGCAAAATTCTTGGATAAGGAAGATAAATTTTTAGAAACAAGTAAAGGTCTTTAAATTTCAAAGAACATTGAATTAGGGTAATTTTTCCTAATTCAAGAACTATAGTTACTAAGTTTAAAATCTTTACCCATACATTGGGCTTTTACCTATGGACACTTCATATAGAGTTTTTCCACTTCACATAAGTTTCTAGCAAGCCCATTGGATAACCTAAACAAGAAATTAAACATAGACTTGGACTAGGATATAGTAATTTCACAAATAGCCCAAAAATTATGAAAATGTGACTAAGCCCACCAAGAAAGGAAGAATTTTATCCAAAGCAAAGAAAATGGGTAGGACAAGCCCATAATGGGTAGGAATAAGCCCAAATCCAAGAGGAAAACTAAAATAAAATAAATTAGATGATGATATAATAATAAGAATAAAGATTAGGTTACATGGCATTAAGACAAAAAATTTAGCAAGTGGTGTGATTCTACATTCATCACTTAAGCAAGTGGCATGATAATACAAGGCTTTAGGACAAAAACATCTATATCCTACACTCATAATTTTAGCAAGTGGTATGATAATACATGGTATTAGGACAAAACATTCATAGCCCACACAAATAATATCAACCAAATAATGAAGATTCAAGGGCTAAAAATTTGCCACCTAAAAAGGCAAACCTATCATACTTGTTTAAGACAAAAGAAAATGGAAATGAATCCCTAAATCAAAGGGACCTTGTCCCATATCTTAAGAACATATTATCATAATTTTCAAAATACAAATCTCCTTTTCCTATGCATATCTTGACTAAGGAAGAGGAAGACAAGAACATAAGTTGTTTGTTTTCCAAAAATTCAACAAACTGTATCCTAATTGTGATAAGGTAGACCCATGATCATGAAAGGTGAATTATTTGGTGGTCTATATAAGAAAACCCACCCTTACAACATTAGAATTTCGTCCAAGTGAGGGAGACAAAAACATAGAAGCAAGGTAGAGTGAGGAAAGGAGAGGAAGAAAGGAAGAAAGAGGAAGGAGAAGTCTAGAAGACTAAGTGCTCCAAGTAAGTTTAACAATATTTCTTTTTGAAGAAAACTTTTGAAACTTATAATATTTGTATGAGATTTTGATCTTATAACTTTTATGATTGGTCATGATGTTGCTATATCATGTTACATATTGATCTTGCATGTGATGTATGTTTGAATACTTAGGTTGGTGTAGATAGTTCTGCATGGTTATGGCTATGGGTGGCAGAATTTTAAGCTTCGGTATTTTAATTTCTGGGAACAATCTATAAGGAATTAAAATAAATGGTTAACATAAGAATTAAAGATATATGTGTCCCGGATTTTTAGCCACTGGAATCATTCCATTTGGAGTCCATATGAGGTAGCTATGGTCTAATTAGTAGTCAAAGGTCAGAAAATGAATCATCAGGGAAGAATATGTTAGGATAGTTTCGGTAATTTAATTTCTGGGAATTATTGGTAGGGAATTAAAATAAATGGTTAACATAAGAATTAAAGATATGTATGTCATGGAGTTTTAGCCACTGGAATCATTCAATTTGGAGTCCATATGAGGGAGATATGAGCTGATTTGTAGACAAAGGTCAGAAAATGGGTTATCAGGGAAAAATTTGTTAGGATAGCTTCGGTATTTTAATTTCTGAGAAGTATCTGTAAGGAATTAAAATAAATTATTAACATAAGAATTAAAGATAAATGTGTCATGGATTTTTAGGCACTGGAATCATTCAATTTGAAGTCCATTTGAGGTAGATATAAGCTGATTAGTAAGCAGAGGTCAGAAAATGTTTATTCAGAGTATGTTATTAAAGCTTTAGTTTTTGAATTTCTGGGAAATATTCTGTAGGTAGTTAAAATCGTACGCCAAGATAACAATTATAGATATAGGGCTCATGGATTTTTACCAACTGGAATAACTCAATTTGGAGTTCAAATTTGGGAGATATGGTCTAATTAGTCAGTAAAGGTCAGAACCTACACGAGAAGAAATAATCTGTACATTTAGGGAGTAATATCACCTTGATTTCTTAATATTTCGCTACAATATTCAACATAATAGTTTTAGATAATTGTTTTATCTTGAAATTGACACTAAGATCACCTACATCAGAGTTAAATTGAGGGAGTTATGCTCTGATTAGTAAGAGAAGGTTAGATAGGATGAAAACCTGCATCAAGAAAATAAAGAAATAAAATTAGTATTTTAAAAAAGAAGATGAATCTTAACAAATGACTAGTATAGCCATAGCCATTGCCATTGCATGAACTTACTACCATTTTAAGTGTGTAATTGTAACATGGAATTTACCCTAGTACTCATATAAATTTACAAGAAGTTTTGAAAGTGCCGATTTTATTTGAAAAATCTTAGTATGCTCCGTGGTTGCAGTATTTTCACATCAGAAAAGAATTATTCTAGTTACTGGAAAATAAAATTGTGATTTGTGAAAAGTGCATGTCTAAGGAAAGCTCTGGTAAGGAAAGACATGGTACTTAAGCGTGTCCATTAGTGACCCACCTCTCTTTCCTGGGAACTTTTCTGGTGCGCTGTTTACAGACTACAATTACTATCCAGTTACCAAGGTATTAGTATAGAATTTTGACATGGAAATGTTTTATAAAGTGATATTTTAAATGGTTATGTTCATGGCATGATTACCAATGATTTATGGTAATAGTTATATTTTGATGAACATACTTGTTATTGAAAGCATATTTTTGGCTATCATTGTGAAAAGAAAAGAAATGAGTACGGTCACATGGCAATCCGTGTGGTGCACCAGTAGGGGACGCCCTACCAACGGTTATGATCATGTTAATAAGAAAAGAAAGAGAAAGTATGCCATGTCGGACAGAGCGAGATAAGCCCGTACCGAAAAGTATAGAATACTCACCCTGACCGGGGTAGCTTGAAGTAAGAATAAGTGGATAGCCATCATATGAAATTCGAAAAATAGTTATTCATGCCATACATGTCATAACTGTATAATTTTCATGTGCATGATAAAGTGCATTCATGTGACCTAAAGATATTTTCTGTAGTTTATACAGCTGAACATGACGTGATGAACTATATTGATGGTAAATTATGATTTATTGTTGAACTTACTGGGATTTAATTCTCACTATATTTTCATATCATGTTCAGAAGAATAAATATGCAGATATTCTCTATGACACTTATTATCTCTGTACGTTGGATCGAGGTGCCCTACCTTGGGCAACTTCCAGTTATTTCTGATGTAACTGTCGTAGATGTAACTGAGATTCCGGTGGACGTGCCACCCGAACCAGTGTCCCCGGAAGTAGTCGATATAGATGATTAGAACTAATATGTATCTTTGTACAAATGTTTGTAAAATAATGGTGTGTAGTTTGTAAAATAATAGTGTGTATGGAAACTCAGTATTGTATAAATTAAATAAATGTTATATTGAGTTAAGTTGTAACGAGGTAATAACTTCATGGTATTTTAAAAAAAAAAAATTACATAAATTGAGTTGTTACATCCCCTACTGGTGCACCACACGGATTGCCATGTGACCGTGCTCATTTCTTTTCTTTTCATATTAATATGTGAGTTTTTGATCCTCAAAGATAAAGAAGAAAAAATGGATTCAAGTGGGGATTAAGGTAACTTACCTTGAGTATTTAGCCTTCTAAACTTCTCCTTCTTTTTCCTTCCTTTCTTCTCCTCTCTTTCTCTCATTTCCTCACTCTACCTTGCTTCTATTTCTCTCTCTTCCTCACTTGGACAAAATTAAGATGTTATGGGGTGGGTTTTGCTTATATAGACCACCAAATAATTCACCTTTCATGATTATGGATCTACCTTATCACAATTAAGATACACTTTGTTGAATTTTTGGAAAACAAACAACTTATGTTCTTGTCTTCCTCTTCCTTAGTCAAGATATGCATAGGAAAAGGAGATTTGCAATTTGAAATTTATGATGATATGTTCTTAAGATAAGGGACAAGGTCCTTTTGATTTAGGGATTCATTTCCATTTTCTTTTGTCTTAAACAAGTATGATAGGTTTACCTTTTTAGGTGGCAAATTTCTAGCATTTGAATTTCCATTATTTGGTTGATATTTTTTGTGTGGGATAGGAATGTTTTGTCCTAATGCCAAGTATTATCATACCACTTGCTAAAATTATGAGTGTAGGATATAGATGTTTTTGTCCTAAAGCCTTTTATTATCATGCCACTTGGAAAAATTATGAATGTAGAATCATACCACTTACTAAATTTTTGTCTTAATGCCATGTAACTTAATCTTTATTATTATTACATTATTATATCATCACCTAATTTATTTTATTTTATTTTTCCTCTTGGGTTTGGGCTTATTCCTACCCATTATGGGCTTATTCCTACCCATTTACTTTGCTTTGAATAAAATTTTACCTTTCTTGGAGGGCTTGAACACATTATTATAATTTTTTGGGCTATTGGTCCAATTTCTATATCCTAATCCAAATCTATGTTTTATTTCTTGTTTAGGTTATCCAATGGGCTTGCTAGAAACTTATGTGAAGTGGAAAAATTCTATAGAAGTGTCTATAGGTAAAAGCTCAATATATGGGTGAAGATGTTAAACTTAATAATTCTAATTCTTGAATTAGGAAAAATTACCCTAATCCAATGTTCTTGAAATTTTAAGACCTTTACTTGTTTCTAAAAATTTATCTTCCTTATCTAAGAATTTTACATCTCTTTAATATGTTATTTCTAATTTTTTTCCTATTAGGTTTTTCCTCTTTATTTGTTTTCTTAATGTTAGAAACATTTTCTATGCATATACATAAGGTGAAGAATTTATAAGGATTATATTTTCTTTAGATATCTAAAATATTGTCTAATAAATTTCGTTAATGTACTTTTAACGAAATTAGGGATGTTACAATGATCATGTTAATGAGAAAAGAAAGAGAAAGTGGGCCATGTCGGACGAAGCGAGAAAAGCCCGTACCGGAGAGTAGAGGATACTCACCCTGACCGAGGTAGCTTGAAATGAGAATAAGTTGATGGCCATCATATGATATTTTGAAAATAATTAATCCTGTCATACATATCATTACAGTATGATTCTTATGTGCATAGATATAATGCATTCATATGACCAAAGATATTTTCTGTAGTTTATACAGCTGAACATGACGTGATGAGCTATATTGATAATGATTTATTGTTGAACTTACTGGGATTTAATTCTCACTATATTTCCATATCATGTTCAGAAAATTATTTATGCAGCTTTTGTTTCTAAGGCTCTGGCTTTTAGTGCACATTGGATCGAGTTACTTTATGTTGGGCAGATCTCAGAATCAAATATGATGTTTGTGGTCGAGTTGGCTCAGATCCCGGTGAAAGTGCAATCACCCGCACTTGTATCTCTGGAATTGGTCAACCAAAATAAACAAGATGTAAATATCTATGTGTTTGATATGTTGCATGTATGTTTTGATTAATGACGTGTATGTGAACTCAATATTGTATATTAATAAAGAAAAAAATAAGGTTGTTACACCACCCACCCCATGGTCGCCTAAGATCGACCGCTCTGATACCAACTTTGTAACGTCCGGGGTTTTTTTTTTCATTACGCATGTTAAATACGCCATATGTATAAACACAATATATGATGATATGTTCTTAAGATATGGGACAAGGTCCCTTTAATTTAGGGATTCATTTACTTTTTCTTTTGTCTTAATCAATTATGATAGGTTGCCTTTTTAAGTGGCAAATTTTTAGCCCTTCAATCTCCATTATTTGGTTAAAATGATTTATGTGGGATAGAGATGTTTTGTCCTAATGCTATGTCTTATCATACCACTTGCTAAAATTATGAGTGTAGGATATAGATGTTTTTATCCTAAAGCCTTGTATTATTATGTCACTTGCCAAAATGATGAATGTAGAATCATACTACTTGCTAAATTTTTGTCTTAATGCCATGTCACCTAATCTTGATTACACCATTATTTCATCACTTTAATTTTATTTTTATTTTTATTTTTCCTCTTGGGTTTGTGCTCATTCTTGCCCATTTTCTTTACTTTGGTTAAAATTCTACCTTTCATAATGGGCTTGGTCACATTTTCATGATTTTTGGGCTACCGGTTCAATTTCTATATCCTAGTACAAGTTTATGTTTTATTTCTTCCTTGAGCTATCCTATTGGCTTGCTAAAAATTCTTGTGAAGTAGAAAAACTCTATATGAAGTGTCTATAGGTTAAATCCCAATTACGGGTGGAGATACTAAACTTAGTAATTAATAAAAATTACCCTAATCCGATATTCTTGAAATTTTAAGACTTTTACTTACTTCATAAAAATTTATCTTTCTTTACCTAAGAATTTCACCTTTCTTTAGCATGTTTATTTCTAATATTTCCTCTTAAGTTTTCTTTCTTTACCTATTCCATTAATATTAGAACATTTCTTTGCATATATGTAAGGTGAAGAATTTCTAAGAAAAATATCTAAAAATTACGGGATGTTACACCTAACACGGCCTACCCGTGTTGAAATAACTCAGAACACGGCCTGGATGTGTTCTGTGACCTTTCTTCACTTATTCAATCATATCTCCCTCATATGAATTCCGATTGAGGTGATTTCAAAGCCTATAAAAAGCTAAGACAATTATCGACAACTTCTATGTTTATCATTTCTTCAAATTCATTACGGTTTATTCCTTGAAAATTAAAATTAAAACACTTAATTTTACTATCTTGAATTCCGACATTTTTTCAGATAATCAACCATATCTCCCTCATATGAGTTCCGATTAAGGTGACCTCAAAGCCTATAAACCGCTAAGACAATTATCTACAACTTCTATGTTTATCATTTCTTCAAATTCTTTACGGTTTATTCCCAAAAAATTAAAAATAAAACACTTATTTTTACTATTCTGAATTCCGACCTTTGCTCAATTAATCAACCATATCTCCCTCATATGGTCTTCAAATCAAGTAATTCCAAAGCCTATAGATCCGTGAGACATATATCTACAATTCATATGTTGACCATTTCTTTAAAATCCTTTCCGAATTGTCCCAGAATTCCAAAAACCGAAGCTACCCCAATTATTCCGAAATTCAGCTTAATTTATCTTCTCCTTTGATTTTCTTTTATATAATCCCATACACCCATATGCATGTCCAAACATCCAAAACAGAATTTTATATAAATATCCAGACCACATGTTATCCAAAATTATATCTAAACAAATCTGAAAATGTATATATAATTTTGTACAAAAATGTATTAGAAGATGTTAATCCTATCTCAAATTTCAATAAATCCGGTGCTTGATTTCTTGATTTCTCTTCCCTCTCCCTTCTCCTTCTTCTTCCTTTTTCTCTTCTTCTTCTTCCTCTTCCTCTTCTTCCTCTTTCTCTTCTTCTTCTTTCTCTTTTTCTTCTTCCCCTTTTCTCTTCTTCCCTTTTCTTTTTCTTCTTTCTTTTTTCTTCTCTTTTTTTTTTCTTCTCTTTTCCCCTCCATCACTTCCCCCTTCTCCTTCTTAACTTTTATTATTTAATTCTATTTTATGTTTTTCCCTTCTTACCCCCTACCTACCACCTCCTTTTCTCTCAAATGCCCTTGCCACCATCCATAATTACACTAATGCCATCCCCTTATTTTTTTCCCTTCTTACCCCCTACCTACCACCACCTTATCTCCAAAATACCCTTGCCACCATCCATAATTACACTAATGCCATCCTCTTATTTTCTATAAATTAAATGCCATTTTAACCATTCTTACTATCTTATTTGACTTAAGTCAAATAAGTTAATCCTCCCATTGGATCCAAAATCCGTTCTCCTCTCAAAAAGAAATAAATTTCAATTAGTAACATAAAAGAAAATCGGGGATGTTACATCTTCCTCTCTCTTTGTCTTTCAATCTCTTTTTTCATCATTTTTGTAATTTTTTCTTTAAAATGAAGATAATAAAAGAAAACAATGTCATGAGAACAAAGGGGAAAAATATAAAATTAATAAAAATGTTGTGACTTGTCATTTGTGAGAAAAAATAACTTGACGTTAAATGTGATATGATATTATTTTCATCTACTTTTAGATTGTCACTTTTTTTTTTCAAATTAGTTTAATATTTTTCCATCGAAATAATTCGAAACAAAAGTATTTCCATTGAAATAATTCGAAACAAGAGTATTTCTATCGAAACAATTCGAAACAAAAATATTTCCACCGAAATTTCTACTGAAACAAAAATATTTCTACCGAAATATTCCGAAACATAATAATTTCAATCATATTAGCATAATTTTTTAATAAACACTTCATTTTGTTTTGATAACTCCATTTTGTATCAGTGACTCAAGAAACGAAAACGTTTCGATCGTTTCGATGAAAAAGAAAAAAAATTTAATTCTTTGATTTCGACATAGTGTGGTAATGTGCTCACTGCTCTCCACCTCGCTAACAAAAGCAGGCCGTAGATAAAGGAAACGTTCACGTTAATCCAAATAAACTACTTCCATTGATGATTAATATAGTTTGACAAAAGACTAGCCCATAATGTATAAACCAAATAAGCATGAGGTAAGGATTAAAATGCACAATCCAGTCATCCTGGAGAGGAGACTCAGTATCAGGCATAATCCGAGGACATGCGTGCTTGTAGCAACTCTAATACTCTCTACTTGTATATACTTGGCATATGTTACAGCATAAAACTGTCAACCAAAAGTTAATCCGTGATTTTTTCATTTGTTAATAAAAACTGGAATCAGGAAACGAGAGTTTTGTACTTAGATATCAACGACATAACATACAAGCAGTGCAGAACAACACACCCATAATATACAAGAAGTGAAGAACAACAAAACCAAAAGCAGATTTGTTTTCACTTCGCTCTCATCCCCCACTCCACTCTCCCTGCCCCAAAGATCTAATACAGGCCCTGCAGTTATAGAAGAAGTAATTCCATACAACCACCTAAATGCGACCATTCCACAAGCTATCCATCTGAACTTTGCCACTTTTCAATAGTGTCTCAATTTCCTCAGGAGGGTTTAAACCTAGCTTACGCGCACGCTCCCAACGTGCTAATCTGGTCATCCCAAAACATGGCCCATATGCCATGTTCATGTCAAATTGCCGTAGCATCTCCTCATACTCATTGAAATCATCTATCAACAAAGAAGTTCAGAGCAAACTGGATTATATGTCAGAAAATCATAGCCATTCTACAACATCACCAATATTTTCAATTTGGTAGGAAAGAATAAACTGGAAATCAGTAAAAAGAAATAAAAATAGAAAAAGAAAACAATGCAACAAGCCAAAAAGAGAATCTAGGTAATACATAGCACGACCCAATAGCTTTCCCTTTCCTATTATAATATAACCAAACATCTTCTCAATCCATGTTCTTGATAATCTTGCAACGCAAAAACATTATCACTAGCCTCTTGTCCATTTCTTTCATTTGAGCATTTTACAAACCTACCTTAGCCTCAAACCAATGGGGAGTTCGCTTTGTTGTATTTATTCTCCATATAGAGATTAAGAAGGATACAAATAGTCAGACTTAAAGCAATTAAAATGTTCATTGAAGTGTCGGTGACTTTTATTTCTTTTTCAAAAAATAACATTAATGTTTAGGCGACTTGATCAATCGAAGAGATGCCCTTTCTATGATTTACTTGTAGACCCGTGACAAAAACAACTAACAATAAGTTTGAACCTAGATATACAACACTACAATTTTCAAAAGAGATCTCTGACGGGCATTTTCAGCCTTATAGTAAATGATTATACAAAAACGCGTTAACCCTCATCTACTAGATTTAAAATTTTACATCTTGGAAAGAACGGCAAAGAAACAGAAGAAAGAAATACCATGCCACAAACCCTATACACACACACACATATATATAAACTAACAATAAGGTATTGAAAATCAGATGATGAATCTCTGAAATAAGAAAGGGTTCATGAGCGAAAGGGTAGAGAGACCTTTAAGATTAAGGGTGCTGCCATGGGAGATCAGGGACGGTGGTTGGGTGTCACCGGAACCCAGAGTCGGCAATTTCTTGGGAGAAGTTGAAGATTTCGACGACTTGGAGGAGGATTTAGCGTTTTTCCTTTGCCTATAGAAACCCTTCATGTTTCCTGACGCTGAAGCCATTTGCCCTCTCCCTCTCTCGAATTTTGAAAAATTTGAAGTCTAATGGTATGCCCTATGCACAGGCGTGCTGTTTTTAAAACGCAACGTATCAGTCAAATAAAACACTGCGTTTTAAATACAAAACGTAATATCATCCATTCATCAATTGATTTAAGTAATCAGTTGATTGATCGCCCCACCAGGTTACTGTCTCAACTGCAAGTAATAGTATTAAAAATATATTTAATCAGTCGACTATCAAATCATTGATTTAAAAGCTGCAATGATGGAATGCTGAAACGTGTGAAGGAAGGATGTGCTGGGTAAATTTGTTCTTGCTTTGGAATTTGTTGACTGAAGCCACCATCCTAAAACTACGTAGTTTTGTGTTTCATTCTTCTTCCTCTGCTCTTTCTTTTTATCTCTGTTTTTAGTTTTCCTTTTTATTCATCTTCTCTTTTATTTTAATCCAAATCAAAAGCAACAATTGATGGTATTGAAATTTTGGTAGAATACTTTATGATTGTAAACACGAGGCTCACACACAACACAGCCAATAGATTCTTTTTATCCACTCTCCATTTTCTTTCTTTACTTTTTTCTTTTTTAAATTGAAACAAAGTATAAAGTTGGGATTTTAAAGTAATCCTGGAAGCGCAAAAAAGGAGAGAACCTAAATGTGAGGAAAAAATGAACCCTTAAAAAAAGCGCTTAAAAGCCCTCAGTTTACATGTTGAACTTTGCTTCGAAGGAGTGTTGTAAATTGTAACGCCAAACCTAGAAGCAAGAGAATCAAGAAAGCGTCATTTTTTTATTATATTAATATTCTCTTTGATAAGTGGAAATCATATCCACTAATTACACTTTGGACAATTAAGAGCTTTCAATGGAAAGCACAACATAAGCTGACCTTCTTCTCTTTTCTTATCTTCTCTCTTTTGAAAACAAAACAAACTAGCTAGGGGTGTAAGTAAATCGATGGACCCGAAGGAAACTAAAAGAAACTGATCCAAGATAAGCTATTCAGGTAGAAGGTATTGGGTTCATGGGTTGCAGTAGTTTGAAAAATTTGAGAAAATCGAATTGTTTCAATCGGCTCGGGTTGGGGACAAGTGTAACAACTCCATTTAAGTATCAAATTTTTTTAATACCATAAAGTTATTACCTCGTTACCTCTTAATTCAAAATAACATTTATTTAATTTATACAATATAGAGTTTACATTTATGTCATTAATCAAAATATACGTACAACATATTAAACATATACAAATCTACATCTTATTTATTTTGGTTGACCAATTCCAGAGATACAAGTGCGGGTGGTTGCACCGTCATCGGAATTTAAGCCAACTTGACCACAAACATTTTATTTGCTTCTAGAATCTGCCCAACATAAAGTACTCGATCCAACGTGCACTAAAAGCCAGAGCCATAGAAAAATTTGCATAACTAATTTTCTGAATATGATATGAAAATATAGTGAGAATTAAATCTCAGTAAGTTCAACAATAAATCATCATCAATATAGTTCATCACGTCATGTTCAACTGTATAAACTACAGCAAATATCTTTGGTCACATGAATGTTTTATATCTATGCACATGAGAATCGTACAATAATGACATGTATGACAGGATTAACTATTTTCAGAATATCATATGATGACTATCAATTTATTCTCATATCAAGCTACCCTGGTCAGGGTGAGTATTTTCTACTCTCCGGTACGGGCTTTTCTCGCTTCATCTAACATGGTCCACTTTCTCTTTCTTTTTTCATTAACATGATCATAACCGTTGGTAGGGCGTCCCCTACTGGTGCACCACACGGATTGCCATGTGACTGTGCTCATTTTTTTCTTTTCACAATGATAGCCAAAAATATGCTTTCAATAACAAGTATGTTCAACAAAATATAATTATTACCAAAAATCATTGGTAATCTTGCCATGAACATAACCATTTCAAATATGACTTTATAAAATATTTTCATGTCAAAATTTCACATTTAAGATGGTAAGAAGTTCATGCAATGGCAATGGCTATGGCATATACTAGTCATTTATTATTTTCATTTATAAGATTCTTTTTTTTTTAATATTAATTTTATTTCTTTATTTTCTTGATGCATGTTTTCATCCTATTTGACATTCTTTTACTAATAAGAGAATTACTCCCTCAATTTAACTCCGATTTAGGTGATCTTGATATCAATTTAAAGACAAAACAATTATCTAAAACTCTTATGTTGAATAGTTGAACGAAATATTAAGAAATCGTGGTGATATTACTCCCTCAAAGAACATGTTATTTCTTCTCGGGTAGGTTCTAACCTCTACCTACTAATCTGTCCATATCTCCCTTATAATAATTCCAAATTAAGTGATTCCCGTGGCTAAAAATCCGTGACACATATAGCTATAATTCTTATGTTAACCATTTATTTTAATTCCCTACAGAATGTTCCCATAAATTAAAACATAGAAACTATTCTAACATATTCTTCCCTGATTAACCATTTTCTGACCATTGCTTACTAATCGGACCATATCTACCTCATATGGACTCCAAATTGAGTGATTCTAGTGGCTTAAAATCCGTGACACTTATAATTCTTATGTTAACCATTTATTTTAATTCCTTACAGAATGTTCCCAGAAAGTAAAACACAAAAGCTATCCTAAGATATTCTTCCCTCATTAACCATTTTCTGACCTTTGCCTACTAATCGGACCATATCTACCTCATATGGACTCCAAATTGAGTGATTACAGTGGGTAAAAATCCGTGAGACATACATATACATTTTTCATGTTAACTATTTGTTTTAATTCCTTACCAATTCTTTCTAGAATTTTAAAAATAGAAGCATAAAAGTTTGCCACCCATAGCCATACCTATGCAGAACTATCTACACCAACCTAAGTATTCAAACATACATAATATGTAACATGATATAGCAACATCTATGACCAATCATTAAAGTTTTAAGATCAAAATCTAATATAAATATTACAAGTTTCAAAACTTTTCTTCAAAAAGAAATATTGTTAAACTTACCTGGAGCACTTAATCCTTTAGACTTCTCTTTCCTCTTTCTTCCTTTCTTCCTCTCCTCCTCTCCTTTCCTCACTCTACCTTGCTTTTATTTTTTTTTCTCTCCCTCACTTGGACGAAATTTCCATGCTATAAGGGTGGGTTTTGCTTATATAGACTATCAAATAATTCACCTTTCATGATCACGGGTCTACCTTATCACAATTAGGTTACACTTGGTTGAATTTTTGGAAAACAAACAACTTATGTTCTTGTCTTCCTCTTCCTTAGTCAAGATATGCATAGGAAAAGGAGATTTGTATTTTGAAAATTATGATAATATGTTCTTAAGATATGGGACAAGGTCCCTTTGATTTAGGGATTCATTTCCTTTTTCTTTTGTCTTAATCAAGTATGATAGGTTTGCCTTTTTAGGTGGCAAATTTCTAACCCTTGAATCTCCTTTATTTGGTTGAAATTATTTGTGTGGGATAGGAATGTTTTGTCTTAATGCCATGTATTATCATACCAGTTGCTAAAATTATGAGTGTAGGATATAGATGTTTTGTCCTAAAACTTTGTATTATCATACCACTTGCTAAAATTATGAATGTAGGATATCACACCACTTGCTAAATTTTTGTCTTAATGCCATGTCACCTAATCTTGATTACACCATTATTTTATCACTTTATTTTTATTTTTATTTTTATTTTTTCTCTTGGGTTTGGGCTCATTCTTGCCCATTTTCTTTACTTTAGTTAAAATTCTACCTTTCATAATGGGCCTGGTCACATTTTCATGATTTTTGGGCTACCAGTCCAATTTCTATATCCTAGTCCAAGTCTATGTTTTATTTCTTCATTGGGCTATCCTATTGACTTGCTAAAAATTTATGTGAAGTAGAAAACTCTATATGTAGTGTCCATAGGTGAAAGCCCAATTTATGGGTGGAGATACTAAACTTAGTAACTTTTGCTCTTAAATTAAGAAAAATTACCCTAATTCGATCTTCTTGAAATTTTAAAACCTTTACTTACTTCACAAAAATTTATCTTCCTTACCTAAGAATTTCACCTTTCTTTAGCATGTTTATTTCTAATATTTCCTCTTAGGTTTTCTTTCTTTACCTATTCCATTAATATTAGAACATTTCTATACATACACATAAGGTGAAGAATTTCTAAGCAATATATTTCCTTAGATATCTAAAAATTGTCTAATAAATTTTATTTCCTTAATTAAATATTTATGTACCTTTATCAATAAAAGAAATGAAATTATGGATGTTATTTTGAATACTTTTGTACTTTTATTAATACATGAAATGAAATTAGGGATTTTACAACAAACAGACTCGTATAAACCGACTCGACCCGAGAGCATAATTCTTATGTTGGAAACGACGTTTTTGGCTCCCTCTGTTTTTCTCTTTTCCTCTTGACCTGAGTCTTCTCTTCTCACTCAAACACACCGAGCCGCACACGATATGCTACACCCTCTCCTTCTTCTCTCCCTCTGAAAGTTTGAAACCTCAACCTGGGTACTGGGAAGCACAATCTAGCCTCTGTATTCCGTAAGAAGCTCACTCACACACAATGCGTCACTACCACTAGGATACGATACGACCTCTCTTTCTCTCACTCTGAAAGTCTGAAACCTGAGCTTGGGTACTGGGAAGAATAATTCGGCCTCCGTAAGTAGCTCACGATCAACTCCTCAACAGCCTCCAACTCTTTGGTAGCAATCAACAAAGCCTCGTCTTCGATAGCCCCAACACAGATAAGTCCTTGTATTTCATTTGAAGCTTTAGCCCTAATCTGATCTGAACCCTAATCCAATATTGAGTTTGTGCTTTACTGCAATACTGCCTTTAGTACCTTAGTTGATTGTTTGAGAATTTCTAGCTTTGATTGACCTCCATGATTAATCCATATAGAGGTTTTTTGTACAACTTCATGTCTTGAGTAGTGAGTAAGATACTAACGTAGAGAAAATATTTTATCCTGCTTATCAGTTTATGTTTGGGCATGAGGAAAAGTAAGTAGATGAAGGATTTGGAAGCTAAAGACGGAATAGTAGAAGAAGGGATGTCGCCAGAATGCCCAACCCTCCTAACTCGCCCAATCCAAATCGATCCTTCTCTAACATGAAGAAACCCGATATGAGCGGTTCACCTGCTTGTTTCGGTCGGTTTCAGATGGATTAGATTCAACCCAATGGTTGTATGGTCGGGTTGGGTCGGTCTCCAAACTCGACCCAACCTGAACCGTTTACACCCCTAAAACTAGCAAATGAACTTATTTCTTTTCAATAAGAGGAAGTTTGTCAATTTGTATATATTGCAAATTGAATGAAACTGACAATAAAATCTTGCTCTAAAAGAAAAACACAACTTTGTGTGCCACTTCACTGTTTGGTAACACCTTGCATCTCTTTCTGCAAGCCTTAACTGAACCAGTCTTAGTTTGTAACGACCATTTTTTTTATATATATACAATTACCACATTCCAACATCAAATAATACATATCATATAAATGCAGATCATATTGTATTATCATCATACTAAAAGGGCCACATTAGTTGTTATGATTTATACATGAGTCACATAATTACATTAATTTAACATTTGACCTTATACCGCACATCACCTCGAGTATAAAGGGTAGAGGATGTGGTGCTGGCATCAGGATCTCTACAACATTAACTGCATAACGGTTAACTGACCCAACCAAGGTATTTCCAACTTTGGAACTCCTAAGCAAAGATAAGAAGTCTTCCAGTGTCTCAATTACCTTTATTTGAACATAACACCAAATATTAATGAGAACAAAGTCTCAATAGGTTCAACAATAATAACATCATATTATAAGAAAAATTACAGTGTTATGTATAGCTGTATAAACAACAGAAAACCTTTTCTCTTTGTAATAAAAGTCATAATAATCGCAAATGTCTGATTAACATGGTATAGTCATATGCTCAACAATTAAAATATCATATGCAGTGCTTTTATGCAAGAAGACTGAACATCTAAAACATATTTTTACCCTCAGTGACTAATCGTCTGTAGCTATGAGGTCCAACAACAGTGACCAATCGTCTGTAGCCACATCTCAACCCTCAATGACCAATTGTCTATAGCCATGAGGTCCAAAAATAGTGACTAATCGTCAGTAACCGTATCTCAAGCCTTAATGACTAATCGTCTATAGCTATGAGGTCCAACAACAGTGACTAATCGTCTGTAGCAACATCTCAACACTCAATGACTAATCGTCTGTAGCTATGAGGTCCACAAGCAGTGACTAATCATCTGTAGCCATGAGGTCCAACAACAGTGACTAATCGTCTCTAGCCACATCTCAACCCTCAATGACTAATCATATATAAACATGAGGTCCACAAGCAATGACTAATCGTGTGTAGCCATGAGATCCACAAGCAGCGACTAATCATCTGTAGCCACATCTCAACACTCAATAACTAATCGTTTATAGCCATATATCAACCCTCAATGACTAATCGTCTGTATCCATGAGTTGCCCAAGCAGTGACTAATCGTCTGTAACCACATCTCAACCCTCAAACAAGCAGTGACTACTCGTTTGTAGCCATAACTCAACCCTCAATGACTAATTGTCTATAGCCGCAAGGTCTAACAATAGTGACTAATCGTCTGTAGCCACATCTCAACCACTAATAACTAATTGTCTATAGCCATGAGGTCCAACAACAGTGACTAATCGTTTGTAGCCACATCTCAACCCTCAATGACTAATCATCTGTTGCCACATCTCAACCCTCAATGACTAATCATCTGTAGCCAACAGGTCCAACAAGAGTGATTAATCATCTGTAGACACATCTAAACCCTCAATGACTAATCGTTTGTAGTCATAAGGTCCAAAACCAGTGACTAATCGTCTATAGCCATAACTTAACCCTCAATGACTAATTGGCAGTGGCCATGAGATTTAAAAATAATGACTAATCGTCTGTAGCCATATCTCAACCCTGAATGACTAATCGTCTGTAGCCATGAGGTCTACAAGCAGTAATTAATCATCTGTAGCCACATCACAACGCTCAATGACTAATCGTTGGTAGCCATGAGGTCCAAAAATAGTGACTAATTGTCTATAACCACATCTCAACCCTCAATGACTAATCGTCATTAGCCATGAGGTCGAACAATAGCGAATAATTGGTTGTAGCCATATCTCAACTCTCAATGACTAATCGTCAGTAGCAATGTGGTCCACAAGCAGTGACTAATCGTCAGTAGCCACATCTCAACCCTTAATGACAAATCGTCTGTAGCCATGAGGTCCAACAACTGAGACAAATCATCTGTAACAACATTTCAACCCTCAATGACTAATCCTCTACAGCCATGAGGTCCAATAACAGTGACTAATCGTCTTTAATCATCATGACCATTACTATCACTAACACCGTGACTAATCGTATGCAGTTATTAGGTCCACAAGTAGTGACTAATCGTCTGTAGCTACATCTCAACCCCAAATGACTAGTCGTCTGTAGCCATGAGGTCTAACAACAGTGACTAATTGTTTGTAGCCACGTATCAACCCACAATGACAAATCATCTGTAGCCACTTCTCAACCCTCAATGATTAATGTCTGTAGCCGTGAGGTCCACAGGCAATGACTAATCGTCTATAGCCATATGTCAACCCTCAATGACTAATTCTCATTAGCCACGAGGTTCAACAACAGTGACTAATCGTCTGTAGCCGCATCTCAACCCTCAATAACTAATCGTCTGTAGCCATAAGGTCCAACAACAGTTACTAATTGTCTATAGCCATATCTCAACCCTCAATGACTAATTGTCTGTAGCCATAAGATCCATCAACAGTGACTAATCGTCTATAGACACATCTCAACCCTCAATGACTAATCCTCTGTAGCCATGAGGTCCACAAGAAGTGATTAATCGTCTGTAGCCACATCTCAACCCTCAATGACTAATCATCTGTAGCCATGAGGTTCAAAAATAGTGACTAATCCTCTGTAGCTATATCTCAACCCTCAATGACTAATCGTCTATTATCATGAGGACCACAAGCAGTAACTAATCGTCTGTAGCCACATCTTAACCCTCAATGACTAATCATCAGTAGCTATAAGGTCTAAAAATAATGACTAATCATCTATAGCAACATTTCAACCCTAAATTACTGATCGGCTATAGCGATGAGGTCCAACAACAGTGACTAATCGTCTGCAGGCAAATCTTAACCCTCAAGGACTAATCGTCTGTAGCTACAATCTCCACAAGCAGTGATTAATTGCTTGTAGCCATATCTCAACCCTCAACGACTAATCGTTTATAGCCATGAGATCCAACAAGATTGAGTAATCATCTGCAGCCACATCTCAATCATCCACAAGTAGTGATTAATCGTCTGTAGCCACATCTCAACCTGCAATGACTAATCGTTTGTTGCCATGAGGTCCAACAACAGTGACAAATCATCTGTAGCCACATCTCAATCCTCATTGACTAATCGTCTATAGGCATGAGGTCCACAAGCAGTGACTAATCGTCTGTAGCCACATTTCAACCCTCAATAACTAATCGTCTGTATCCATGAGGCCACAAGCAGTGACTAATCATCTGTAACCACATCTTATCCCTCAATGACTAATCGTCTGTAGCCATATCTCAACCCTCAATGACTAATCGTCTATAGCGATGAGTTCTATATGCAGTGACTAATCGTATATAGCCACATCCCAACCCTCAAAGACTAATCGTCTGTAGCCATGTGGTCCAACAACAGTGACTAATCATCTGTAAACACATATCAACCCTCAATGACTAATTGTCTATAGCCATGAAGTCCAACAATAGTGAGTAATCGTCTTTAATCATCATGATACTACCATCACCATGACTAATCATTTGTAGCTATGAGGTCCACAAACAGTGACTAATCGTTTATAACCACATGTCAACTCTCACTGACTAATCATCAGTAGACATGAGGTCCAACAAGAGTGACTAATCGTCTGTAGCCACATCTCAACCCTCAATGACTAATCGTCTGTATCTATGAGGTCCAAAAGCAGTGACTAATCCTCTGTTATCACATCTCAACCTTTAATGACTAATCTTCTATAGTCATGAGGTCCAACAATAGTGAGTAATTGTCTTTAATCATTATCACATCACCATCACCATGACTAATCGTCTGTAGCCACATGTCAACCCTCTATGACTTATCATCTGTAGCCATGCGGTCCACAAGAAGTGACTAATCGTCTGTAGCTACATATCACCCCTCAATGACTAATCATATGTAGCTATGAGGTCCAACAATAGTGACTAATTGCCTGTAGCCATATCTCAATTCACAATGACTAATCATCTGTAGCTACGAGGTCTACAAGCAATGATTAATCGTCTGTGGCCACATCTCAACACTCAATGAATAATCGTTTGTAGCTTTGAAGTTCAACAATAGTGACTAATCGTCTGTAGCCATATCTCAAACCTCAATGACAAATCGTCTGTAGCTATAAGGTCCACAAGCAGTGACTAATCGTCTGTAGCCATATCTCAACCTTCAAGGACTAATCATTTGTGGCCTTGAGGTCCAACAATAGTGACTAATCGTCTATAGCCACATCTCAACCCTCAATGACTAATTGTCTGTAGCCATGAGGTCCACAAGCAGTGACTAATCGTCTGTAGCCACATCTCAACACTCAATGACTAATCGTCTGTAGCCTTGAGGTCCAAAAATAGTGACTAATCATCTGTAGGCTGTAGCGACATCTCAACCCTCAAAGACTATTCGTCATTAGCCATGAGGTCCAACAACAATGATTAATCGTCTATAGCCACATCTCAACCCTCATTAACTAATCGTCATTAGCCATGAGTTCCAACAATAGTGACTAATCGTCTGTAGCCACATCTCAACCTTTAATGACTAATTGTCTATAGGCACATCTCAACCTGCAATGACTAATCGTCTGTAGCCATGAGGTTTAACAACAATGACTTATCATCTATAGCCATATCTCAACCCTCAATGACTAATTGTCTGTAGGCATAAGGTCCAACAATAGTGACTAATCATCTGTAGGCACATCATATCCCTTAATGACTAATCTTCTGTAGCTATGAGGTCCAACAATAGTGACTAATCGTCTGTAGCCACATCTCAACCCTTAATGACTAATCGTTTGTAGCCATGAGGTCTAACAACAGTGACTTATCATCAGTTGCCACATATTAACCCTCAATGACTAATTGTCTATAGCCATGAGGTCCACAAGTAGTAACTAATTGTCTGTAGTTACATGTCAACCCTCAATGACTAATCGTCTGTAGCGATGAGGTCTAACAACAGTGACTAATCGTCTGTAGCCATATCTCAACCCTCAATGACTTATCGTTTGTAGTCATGATGTCTAACAATGGTGACTAATCGTCTGTAGCCACATATCCACCCTCAATGACTAATCGTCTATAGCCATGAGTTCCACAAGAAGTGACTAATCATTTGTAGCCAGTTCTCAACCCTCAATGATTAATCGTCTGTAGCCATGAGGTCCACAAGCAGTGACTAATTGTTTGTAGCCATATCTCAACCCTCAATGACTAATCCTCTGTAGCCACGAGGTCTAACAATAGTGACTAATTGTCTATAGTCATATCTCAACCCTCAATGACTAATCGTCAGTAGCCATGAAGTCCAACAATAGTGACTAATCATCTGTTGCCATATCTCGACCCTCAATGACTAATCCTCTATAGCCATGAGGTCCATCAAAAGTGACTAATCGTCTGTAGCCATATCTTAATCCTCAATGATGAATCGTCTATAGCCATGAAGTCCAACAACAGTGACTAATCGTCTATAGCCACATCTCAACCTTCAATAACTAATTGTCTGTAGCCATGAGGTCCACAAGCAATGACTAATCGTCTGTAGCCATAATGTAACCCTCAATGACTAATCGTCTATAGCCATGAGGTCCAACAACAGTGACTAATCATCTGTAGCCACATCTCAATGCTCAATGACTAATCGTCTGTAGTCATAAGGTCCACAAGCAGTGACTAATTGTCTGTAGCCACATCTTAACCCTCAATGACTAATCGTCTATAGCCATGAGGTCCAACAACAGTGACTAATCATCTGTAGCCACATCTCAAGCCTTAATGACTAATCATCTATAGTCATGAGGTCCAACAACAGTGACTAATGGTCTATAGCCACATCTTAACCCTCAATGACTAATCGTCTGTAGCCATGAGGTCCAACAACAGTAACTAATCGTCTGTAGTCATATCACAACCTTGAGTGACTAATCGTCTGTAGCCATGAGGTCCATCAACAGTGACTAATCGTTTGTAGTTATATCATAACCCTCAGTGACAAATCGTCTGTAGCCATGAGGTCAACATATACATTTACATGATATAACCATGTATGCATCAAAAAACTTACCCTTGGTATTTTGCTTTCCATCCTTAATCAAGTTCATCACTCCATATAACAAATATATATTAATGCCTTTACCATCATATAATAATGTATACATCATACTCTTTAATCATCTTCACCATCACCATGGGTTATATGTTAACCAAGTATATCACTAATATCATTTAACAAATATGTATTAATACACTTATCATCATGTGAGAACGCATACATTATATCATGTAATCATCATGATCATGTAATCATCATGCATAATATCATCACCATACCATTTAACAAATATGTATGAATACACTTACCAACATTGCATACCTTATATCATGTAATCATCATGCATTGATATACTAGCATAGGCATCAAATCAACATGCATTTTATCCATACATTGCACATATATCTTATATGCAATTCACTTACATATATCTCATAATAAAAGAATGGAATTAACACTACAATGCATCATACATATATCTCCTATGCAATTGACTTACATATGTCTCATTAATATGTATTTTTATCCATACATCTCATCAATATGAAATATATGATTTAATTTCTTATAACAAAAGGATGGAATTCACACTACAATACATCATTAACAAGGTATTTATTTGTATATTAGTTCCCCTTAACATCATCCATTCATTGGAGTTCATTTAGAGCCTTCAAAATGCAAAACAGAACAATTCCAACCTCAAGCACGGCTGAGCCGTGTCACCAAGTATGGCTGTGGTTCAAGTTGTGCAAACTGTGCTAAAAAATTGCAAAACAGCCCGAAGCACGGCCTTGCTGTGTCACCAAACACGGCCGTGCTTCGGGTTTTCTTGCACTCTAGATTTCCATCCAACCATACCTTCTTTCACTAAAAAGACCATAACTCTCTCATTGTAACTTCGATTATGGTGATTTCTATGTCTATGGAAAGGTAAGACAATTATCTACAACTTTTACGTTTACTTGTTTAATAAATTAGAAATATAAATAGGGGAAAAAGGTGTTCAAAAATAGCGTCATAACTCAGCGCGTTAAATCTTACCTATCTTCACTCATCAGGGCATATATCTTTCATTTTAAATCCGATCAAGGTGATTCCAAAGGCATTAAGTTAGACATATTTCTAGATTCGACATAAAACATAACACCCAGAACCAACCATTCAGAGCATCGATTTTCACCCTTTTAAGCCCAAAATTAGCATAAACATGTATGATCTATGCATCCAAACTCTTACTCTACATGGCTAAGCACAAATATACATCATGAATCATCAAAATAGGATATTTGAAACACTTACAGATAATTCAAAATACATGAAATTCCATGGAGAGATTAATGTTAAACTTACCAAAAACTAGAGATTCTTCCTATTCTCAAGGCCTCTTTGGGTTTCTTTCTCTTGGATCGCTTCTCCTTCTTCCTTTCTCTACAAATCCCTACACTTTCACCATAGAAAACGCCTCATGAAGAATCCCAAGATGAAGAGAAGATTGGATTAAGCCTTAGGCATGCAAGACTTACCTTAGATCTTCACTTTGCTGTCTCTCTCTCTATTCTCTTCCTTCCTCTTCTTCTCTCGATCTCTCTCTTTCTCTTTTCCCTTTGCCTCAGCCTCCCCCTTAGATTGGATATTTCCCCCTTGGCTTGGTCGAATTCTCCTCCAAGTCAAGAAGAAATCTTATTTTAATCCAAGCTTCTCCAACAAGCCATCTCTTCCCTAACTATTGCACCCCAAAAGCTCAACTATTACAAGATTGCCACTCCATTACATTGTGACTAGGTCCTTGACCAAGGCCTTGTTTGGCTTCCTCAAATTCCCAAAATGCTTTAATTCCTCTTTTAGGAAAATTCCAATGGGTTTTGGAGTCACGTCCAAAACATATTTTTAACTCATTTATTGATGTTTGGTTCTAGTCCCAAAGAATTAGAGTATTACACTTTCTCCCCTTCTAGTTTGTCTTTTTTGCCATACAACCACTTTATAATTTTCTAGGGTTTCTTCAATGTTCCCTGTCATTCTTTTTCCTTCCCTTCACCATTATAAAATTGGGGATGTTACATAGTCCACCTCATAGCTCCTTCATTTTTTTTCTTTTCCAACCTTTACTAAACCAATCTTAGTCCCCGCAGCTCCTTCATTCTTTTCTTCCCAAAAGACGATATGTGCTGAGCATAAAAGAATTTGAACCTTATCAAAACATAGAAAGAAAGAAAAGAAAGGCCAAAACTAAGTAGTTTTAGTATGGTGGCTTCAGTCAACAGATTCTACAGCAAGAATAAATTTGCCCAGCACATCCTTCCTCTACATTTCCCAGCATTCCATCATCGTAGCTTTTAAACTAGTGGATTGTCAACTGATTAAAATTTTTTTAATACTAAGTGATTACTTACAGCTGAGGTAGTCACCTGGTGGGACGAGTATTCGACTGATTACTTTAATAAGTCGACTTGTGATTTGATGAATGGATGATATTACATTTTGTATTTAAAACGCAGTGTTTTGTTTGACTGATAAGTTGTGTTTTAAACACAGCATGATGTGGTGTGCCATGCCGTGCCTTGGGGCACAGCAGAGAATCCTTGTCCAAGTTTTTAAGGTTCCAGTCTATGGTTTGTCGTCTCTCTCCAATTTTTTTTGGGCAAAATCCAAAATTTGTTTATTAATGGGCCATTTTATGGACAATATTAAAAAAATAGTTATTTTATGGAAAGTATAAATGAAAGAAGAAAAAAGAAAAAGAAATTTCAAAATAAGATAAATCTACCATATCCATTTACTTTTAGCATGCGTTTCATACGTGAATATTTTCAATTTTGATGTACTTTAAAATTTATATGTAAAATATTTAACTATGAGAAACTAGAAATGAATGTTTTATATTATTTAAATTATATATAATATATAAAGTTTAAAATTTTTATATTTAATATATTCAAGTATCTTATGAACAAATTTTTAAGTATTTGAAAAATTAAAAAAAATTTATACCACATTTTGGCTAAGAGTACATTCAATACCCTTATGACAGTTATTAATTTATGAAAGAAATTTTTTATTTATTAAATAAAAAATATTTTCAAAAATATTGTAAATGAGATGTATAGTAATAAACACAAATAATGCAATATTATTTTTTTAAAATAAAAAAATAAAGTACAAAAAGGTGAATGTGACCTTAACAAAATACAACACATATACTTTTTTTTCATAATAATTGAAGATAATCTTCCGTCAAACGATTGAGCACGATAAAACAATGGTTGAATAATTAATCAATTTGTTAATTAAAAAATCAGTCACTACTAGTAGAAACTTTATCATAAATTCTATTAGTTAAGTTAGATATGGTGATTGAAGGAATAACAAAATATAGAATATAGGATATGTAAGAGTTATGTGCGTATATATACACTTGTGTTTGTGTGTGTGGTGTGTACTGTCCCAAGTACATCCAAATTAATACCTTACCCTCAACGAATTTGTAGTCGTAGGAGTAAGGGTCAATCCCATAGAGACTGGAATTACCATTTGTGAAATCAAATAAGGAGTTTTGATAATTGCAATTAAAATAAAGTAAACATGAATGAAAGTAATTAAAAAGAGAGTATTTAATAATAAATGCGTTAGTTTCGGTTGACATCTATCGTCAATGGATTGCATTGATAATTGACAACATAATCAATCTTAATTTGAATATTTATCATTGGGATTCTAACTCTATTTCTCTTTAAGTATAGTAATTGTTGACAATTGCCCCAATTAAACCCTAATTAACAAGCAATCGTTTAGCACATCAGTAAAGCATAACTTAATAATCATATAAAGAACTAGAGAAACTGATAGAGGTAAATAAATATAGACAGATCAGCTATATCTAATTTAGTTAATTATTCATCATAGGTTTAATAATTTATAATCCAAAATCTTTAAGCCCATTTGTTTCATGAATTACAGTAATGAAAACTTTGTTCAAAACATAATTCAACAATAGATTAAGACAGATAATATACTAGTAGGCCTCCCTTGCAATTATATGAATAATCATTGAAAAGAGAAGAGCAGATGACTAATCAATACTCAATTAAAATTGAACTAAAAAAATCAAATCTAAATCTCACAATGCATGAAGATCCCTTGAGGTTTCAATCTTCCTTTATCAACTAAAAGTAAATTAGCTGTGCAAGGCTATAAGAAAATCTACAGAAGAATTGAAAAACATAATTAAGAGCCTGATTCATAATCAAGATGCTTGCTTTCTTCCCCTTTTTATAAATTGACTTCTCCTCATTAAAGTAGATTTTTTTAGGTCAAAACCCAGCCTATCAGGCTTCAATTGGAGCTACAAATACCTAAAAATCACAACTTCAGTATTTTGATACAAGGCGGGTGCCGCGACGTTACAAAATAGCCTGGCGAGATGCCGCGGTGCTTCAAAAATCTAGCATAGGGCTCCAAAATCTTGGTAACATAGCGCTCAGAAACTTCCAGAATTTGCTGAAGTGCCAAACATGAAAGTTATAGCTCTATGTCTATTTTTTCCATAGCCACTGGAATCACCTCAATCAGAGTTCAAAGAAATATGCCTCAATTAGTGATGAAGGGTCGAAAATAAGTATTTTTCCATATTTTCTCTCGATTTTCCTCTTTATTCTTCCTAGAACATAAAACACAAAACTATATTAATTCCTATTTATTTTCTATTTAAATTAAATCAAAAGTAACTTAAAACATTAGTATTTAATAATAAAGGCGTTAGTTTGGGCTGATATCCACCGTCAAGGAATTGCATTGATAATTGATAACATAATCAATCTTAATTTGAATATTTATCATTGGGATTCTAACCCTATTTCTCCTTAAATCTAGTAATTGCTGACAATCACCTCAATTAAATCCTAATTAACAAGTAATCCTTTAGCACATCGGTAAAGCATAACTTATTAAAAGCATGAAGAACTAGAGAAACTAATAGAGCTAAACAAATATAGACACATCAACTATATCTAATTTAGTTAATTATTCATCATAGGTTTAATAATTTATAATCCAAAATCTTTAAGTCTATTTGCTTTATGAATCACAGTAATGAAAACTTTGTTCAAAATATAATTCAACAGTAGATTAGGACAGATAATATACTAGTAGGCCTCCCTTGAAATTATATGAATAATTATTGAAAAAAGAAGTGCAGATGAATAATCAATACTCAATTAAGATTGAACTAATAAAATCAAAGCTAAATCTCACAATACATGAAGATCACTTAAGGTTTCAATCTTCCTTTACCAACTAAAAGTAAATTAGCTGTGCAAGGCCATAAGAAAATCTAGAGAAGAATTGAAGAAGATAATTAAGAGCTTGATTCATAATCAAGATGCTTGCTTTCTTTTCCTTTTTATAGATTGACTTCTCCTCATTGAAGTAGAATTGTTTTTAGGTCAAAACCCAACCCATCGAGCTTCAATTGGAGCTAAAAGACCTAAAAATCACAATTTCAATATTTTGATATAATTGCGGAGGCTGCGGTGCTACAAAATAGCCTGACGGGATGTCACGAAGCTTCAGAAATCTGGCACGGGGCTCAAGAATCTTGGTAACACAGCACCCATAAACTTCCAGAATTTGTTGAAGTGCCGAACATGAAAGTTGTAGCTCTATGTCTATTCTTTCCATAGTCACTGGAATCACTTCAATCAGAGTTCAAAGAAATATGCCTCAATTAGTGACGAAGGGTCGAAAATCAACATTTTTTCATATTTTCTTTCTATTTTCCTCTTCTTTTCCTCTTTATTCCTCCTAGAACATAAAACACAAGATTCTATTAATTCCTATTTATTTTCTATTTAAATTAAATAAAAGGTAACTTAAAACATGCTAAAGACATGCTTAATTTATAGCATGTCAAATACCCTCACACTTACTCTTTTACTTGTCCTCAAGCAAATTGATTCATATGAACAATATTCAATATATGAGATGAGTGAAGGGTTTACCAATGTGTTGCATCATAATGAAAATTGTATGCTCTTAAAGGAATTTCAAAAAATTTCAAAATTATGTGCAACATTTAACTCAAATGCAATTCATGATTTATTTTCTAAAGCTCTGAGCGTGTGTGTGTCTTTGAGTGGTTTAATTATCTTTTACCGAAATGAGTTTATATATCTGAAGAATTAGGTATAGATCTTTATTTAGGATTTTCATAGACTTATTTTTCATACTACTCTCCACTAATGTAGACTAAGACTACTTTTTAGGATCAAAAGGACTTTATTCAGCTTGTAATGTGGCTAGGTTATGGGGTGATATAAAAAATATAGATTTAGGCTCGATCATCCAGTACCACATGATTAAGTCAAATTCTCTTGAACTTTCTCAAGTTTGGGAGATTTTTCTCCCACACTTTTTTCCTTGCTTTACTGAATTCAATTCCTTCTTTTCCTTGGTTCTTTATTTCTTTTCTTTCACCCACTGCCTAAAATTTCATCAATATCTTTGGACTTTTTCTTTCCCTTTGATTTCTTTTGCCCTTGCTCCACCCTTCCACCTTTTTATTAATGTAGCTCTACACAACATGTATTCAAAAATTAATCATGGAGTGAGTGAATCAAATAAACAAATAAAGATATAAATCATAAAATTTGGTCTTGGCTTTTTGGTGGGTATGGAATAAAATGTTAATTAAGCTCAAATAGAGGTACTAAGGATATTTTATTGCTTGGGTTATGCTTGAAAGGCTCAATATTATCAAATAATGCATAAATCATCTCATAATTAATAGTATCAGCCTAAGATTTCGCCTTAAATAGCATTTAAATAAGTTTTAGAAATTTAATGAGATCATAAAATATTTTGAGTTATATAAACTTTCTCTAAGTAAAAGACAAATTAAATACCCAAAGTTACTATGTAAAATAGTTTCAGGATTTTAAAAAATAAGTAATAATAAGTTGCAAAGAAATTAAAATTACACATAGCCATGCCTTTCCTACATCTCTCAAGAGCTATTAGCAATTTAAACAGTTATATTTGGCTATTGGTTCAGTTAATACAAACTCATAGATTGAGATAAAGTCACATGCTCACCCCATTAGTAACTGGAATAAAAGTGCACAGATCATAGAAGTTTACTGTAGCAAGCAGTTAAGTAAATAGTGTACAAATATATAATTTATTATACAGTCATCCAACTTAATCATAAAGTAACCCTCCACACTTAAAATTTACATTGTCCTCAATGTAAAATAGAAAAGAATAAAATATGAGAGACAATAAATAAAAGGAGGAGGGGTCTAATGGAACTTCCTTGATTATGTTTGGGTAGAAAGAGAGTGCTGCACTACTAGACCTTGAATATTTCTAATTTTCACTTTTTTTTTCATTACTATGTTGGGTTGCTTCCCAATAAGCACATTTGTTTAATGTCATTGGCTCGACTCAAAGCACCCTATCTCATTCATGGAGGATTCTTGATGTCTACTTTAATATGAAATTTATGTTACTAATTCAAACTTTGAAGTTCTATTGCCTGACAAGCAACCACATTAGTAATAACAATGGGTTCAAACCAAGGGAGAGAATTCTTACCTTTGCAGGGTCTAACCTCTTTAATCTCTAGAGCTTGATGTAATTCTACAAGTTTATGCCTTTAAGGTTTGCAATTGTTTTTGTAATAGCACTTCTTTTTTGCTGAAGAATATGCTTCAATGCTTCCTCTTTTTGAGCACTTAAATTCGTGGCAACTATGATAGGTGCTGCATCTCCAATTTCCAAATATTTCAGGTGACTAGGAAGAGGTGACAGATTTGATCTAGGATCCTGCAAAATAGAAGGTGTACTTGCTTCATTAGAATTTGGTACTGAGGCAGGGAGGTCCTTACTTGTTTTCTATACTTTTGGAGCTACTTTTAATTTTTTATTATTTTCCTTCAACTGAACACTCAAGGCTGGTTCTTCAACCCTTTTCTTTGAAGGCTCAACATCTTGTGCTATAGAATCTATCATATTAATAGCATAGGCAGTAAGATCTTTCATGGCCTTGCAATTATTGAATTTCATAATTTTTCCTTCAAATTCCATTGTCAGTGTGCCACTGTGAACATTTATTATTGCCTTGGATGTTTTTAAGAATGGTCTCCCTAAAAAATTGAAGTAGTTTGATCACCACTCTCTATGTTAAGTACATTAAAATCAGTAATGAAAATTAGGTCACCAACTTGAACTAAAACATCCTCAACCACACCCTGAGGAAGGGTATTATATTTGTCAGCCAATTGAATTATAACACAAGTTTCTTTTAAAGGTCCTAGTGTTAAAGATGCATAAATAGAGTATGTCATGACATTAATAATCCTCCTAAATCTATTATGGCCTTCTCAAAATTTGTCTTACCTATAGTGCAGGGAATGAAAAATATACCTGGGTCCTTACATTTAGTAGGGAGTGTTCTTTGAATAATTACATAAATATGTTCCCCTACTTTTACTTTCTCAGCTCTTTTCAACTTCTGTTTCCTCTTTTGGGTGTGCAATTCCCTCAAGAAATTGGCATAACAGGGTTCTTGGCTGATTGCATCTAAAAGAGAAAAAATCACCTCACACTTTCTAAAGGTCTCATATAAGTTAGAAGTTTTCTCATTTAATTTATTTTCTTTCAAAGCTTCAGGAAAGGGAGGTGCAGGTTCATATTCAAATAAAGGTGCAAACTTACCTTTTGGATGCTTACCTGCCATGGTTGCATTTTTTTTCTTTCTCTTGGTCATTTTATACTTATACCTCTTGCATTGGGATCTCAGATTCTTTCTCACTTTGTAGCATTATGACACTTACATTCTCACTGGGGTTCACCATAGTTTGAGAAGGCAACTTACTTGAATTTTGAGTATTTAATCGGCTAACTGTGGTTGCTAACTAACCCACTTGAATTGTCAGGTTCTGAATGCTAGCTCTTGTCTTTTTTGCTAGAATTGCTGAGAGTTATGCATAAGAGTTTTAACAATATCTTCTAAGGAATTACTTACTTGGGGGTCCTGAGATGTATTCCATCTAGGATAATAGGCCTATTGATTTTGTTGAAAATTTTGTCCTACAGGCTTATTTTGTGCATTCCTATATCTAAAGTTAGGATGATCCTTCCATTTAGGATTATATGTATTAGCATAAGGATCATACCTCTTTAGCTGGCCAGGGAAACCTCCTATAGCATTCGCTTATTCTGCGAATTCCTCTTGAAGTGTAGGGTGTAACACCCTGAATTTTTGTTAATTATATTCACAAAATAGAATATTAAAAAAGGATTAAAAAGGATTAAATGGGGTAATTATAAGGAAATAATTATGAATATTTAATAAGAATTTTGTCATTTTTGAAGGAAATAATTACGGATGGAATAGTAATTTCTTCGTCTGCAGGGCCACAATTAGGCAATGAGAAAAGGGATAAGGAGCTATGAAGAGAATTATACAAAAAGCCATTGGAAGACATCTCAAGAGGAGATTAAACACTTGGTAAACTCTAACTCACCCAAACAATGCCTTAGCTAATGGTTAGTCACAAAGTAATGACATGACATTTTTGTAATACTTAGGGATTTGGAGGTTAATAGTTAAGGGAGGAGAAGCTTCTTAGAGAAGTTAGCATTTTTTAATGTTTCTTGGTGACTTGCCAAAGCAAGTCGCCAGCCACCATCAAGAGCAGAAGGAACCCACAGCCAAAGAGAGAAAAGAGAGAAGAAAAAAGGGAAGAGAATGAGAGAGAGAGAGAGGAGAAGGAAGGAAAAGAGAGAAAGATGAAATCTCAAGAGGAAAAGGTAGGTCTTGGACTCCTTGATCTTCTCCAATATTGTGTGTGCTTATGAGCTTCCATGTAAATCTAATGGTTGGGAAAAATTTGTAGTTTGGTAAAGGAAATTTAGTGAGAGAAACCAGTTGAACTTAGTGAGAGAAACATCTTTGGAGGAAGAAAAAGGTAAGATCAACACCCTATTTATGAGTTTCTTGGTTAAATGGCTTGATGGGTGTATTGAATGCATTTATTGAAGTGGGATGGTAGGGTAGATAGAACCATTGATGAGAAATTTATGGTGGTGATGGTTATTTTTCATGTATGTGCAAGATGTGTTAATTTGTAAGAGATTATGGTAGCTAGATATTGAAGTTTAATCCATGTTTTTGAAGGTTATATGTTGTGGATAAATTAGATTTTTCATACTTAAAATGTTGGTATGGTTGTTTGCTGGATGTTTGGCGGGTTTTGTGAGAAAAATGGAGAAATTTTTGGGTTTCACACCCAGAGCATGGGCGTGGTTGGAGACACGGCCAGGTCATGCTCTGGGCTAGATGTGCAAATAACATAGAACACGGCCAAAACACGGCCGTGCTTTGTGCTGGCTTTTGGGAAACACGGTCTTGTTGTGAGGGAAGCATGGGGGGAAGCACGATAATAACATCCCTAATTTCGTTTCATTTATGAATAAAGGTACATAAATATTTAATGTAATAGCCCTAATTTCGTTTCTTTTATTAATAAAGGTACATAAATATTTAATTAAGGAAATCAAATTTATTAGAAATTTTTTAGATATCTAAAGAAATATAATCCTTAGCAATTCTTCACCTTATGTATATGTATAGAAAATGTTTCTAACATTGAGGGAGTAGGTAAAGAGAGAAAACCTAATAGGAAAAATTAGAAATAACATACTAAAGAGAGGCGAAATTCTTGGGTAAGGAAGATAAATTTTTGAGAAGTAAGTAAAGGTCTTAAAATTTTAAGAAAATTGGATTAGGGTAATTTTTTCTAATTCAAGAGTTAGAGTTACTAAGTTTAACATCTCCACCTATAAATTAGGCTTTCACCTATGGACACTTCATATTGAGTTTTTTTTTCACTTCACATGAGTTTCTAGCAAGCCAATAGGATAGCCCAAACAAGAAATAAAACATAGACTTGGACTAGAATATAGAAATTGGACTGATAGCCCAAAAATCATGAAAATGTGACCAAACCTTGCATGAAAGGTAGAATTTTAACCAAAGGAAAGGAAATGGGTAAGAATGAGTCCAAATCCAAGAAGAAAAAAAAATAATAAGAATCATGTGAGTAAATAGTAGTGTAATAATAATCAAGATTAAGTCACATGGTATTAGGACAAAACATCTATATCCTACATTCATAATTTCAATAAGTAGGTAATAATACATGGCATTAGGATAAAATATCTTTATCCTACATTCATAATTTCAACAAGTAATAATACATAGCATTATGGCAAAACATCGTTATCCTACATAAATAATTTCAGCCAAGCAAGGGAGACTTAAAGGCTGAAAATTTGCCACCTAGAAAAGCAAACCTATCATACTTGAATGAGACAAAAGAAAAAATGAAATGAATCCCTAAATCAAAGGGACCTTGTCCCTTGTCTTAAGAACATTTTATCATAATTTTTAAAATATAAATCTCCTTTTGCTATGCATATTTTGACTAAAGGAGAGGAAGATAAGAACATGAGTTGTCTTTCCCCAAAAAAACAACCAAGTGCATCCTAATTGTGATAAGGTGGACCCATGATCATGAAAGGTGAACCACTTGATAGTTTATTTAAATAAAATCCACCCTTATAACATTATAATTTCGTCCATGTGAGGGAGAGGAAAAATAGAAGCAAGGTAGAGTAAGGAAATGAGAGAAAGAGAGGAGAAGAAAGGAAGAAAGAAGAAGGAGAAGTCTAGAAGAGTAAGTACTCAAGGTAAGTTAGCTTAATCTCTACTAGAATATATCTTTTCTATTCATCCTTGGGGTTCAAAACTCACCATTCTTCTCTTATTTAAGATGCTAGAAAAGCTAAGGGAAGGGATGAATCTTTCTATTTTTTTCAAGAGGAAAAAAGAAAAATAATTCACTAAGTGAGTTAGGGAGATCTTTAGGTTGGTTTAACAATATCTCTTTTTGAAGAAACACTTTGAAATTTGTAACATTTATATGGGATTTTGATCTTAGAACTTTTATGAAATTTACAATATTTGCTACTTTGATAATTGGTAATGGATGTTGCCATATCATGTTACATGTTATTTTGCATTTGATGGATGTTTTGAATATTTCGGTTGGTGTGAAAAGTTCTGCATAGGTATGGCTATGGGTGGCAATATTTTAGGATTTTTATGCTACTATTTTGTATATTTGAATGTGGTGAAAAATTGATAAAATATGATTAAATGTAAATTAGGAAGAAAATGGAAGAGGACATAATAAAATGATGAACTAAAACCTTAGAAAATGTTTGATTAGGAAACTGGATTTCAGAGTAACTAGGAAAGCTTCTACTTTTAAAATTCTGGGAAGAATCGATTAGGAATTAAAAGAAATGGTTAACATGAAAAATGTAGATCTATGTCTCATAGATTTTTATCCACTAGAATAATTTAATATGGAGTCTAGATGAGGGAGATTTTGTCTGATTTATAAGCAGTGGTTAGAAAATGGTTAACCAGGGAAGAATCTGTTAGGTATGCTTCTGTGTTTGAAATTTTGGGATAAATCTGTAGGGAATTAAAAGAAATGCTTAACATGATAAATATAGATATATGTCTCATGAATTTTTAGCCACTATAATCATTCAAATTGGAATAAATATGAGGGATATATGGTCATATTAGTAAGCAAAGGTAAAAAACTAGCTAACTAGGGAAGAATCTATTAAGTATGCTTCAGTGTTTAAATTTCTGGAAACAATATGTAGGGAATTAGAGGAACCTATTAACATAACATAATATATATATATATATATATATATATATATATATATATATATATATATATATATATATATATATATATATATATATATATATATATATATATATATATATATATATATATATATATATATATATATATATATATATGTCTCACGGATCTATAGGCTCTAACATTACTTAATTTGGAATCCATATGAGGGATAAATGGATGATTAATGAGTAGAGGTCAAAGTAAGTCTAGAATCCAGGTTGGTAAATATAAGCGTTTTTGTTTTTAATTTTCTGGGAATAATTCGTAAGGAATCTAAAGAAATAATAAACATGAAAGTTGTATATAATTGTTTTAGATTTTTATAAGCTTTTGAATCACCTTAATTAGAGTTCGTATGAAGGAGTTATGTTTAAATAAGTAAGAAAAGGTCATAGAACACAGCCAGGCCGTGTTCTGGGTTACTTCAACACTGGTAGGCCGTGTTCAGGGCTATGTTTGAGTATATTTGAAGTATTTTCAAGCATGGCCGTGTCCTAGAACATGACCAGGCCGTGTTGAGAGTTGGTAAAGCTCATTTTTAATATTTTTCTACCCTAAATGAACCTTATTAATTATAAAGTAATAATAGAAACCAAAATGGAGAAAAATGCCCTATAAAATTTGTCAGAACATGTGATGAAAATAATATTTAAAAAAGAAGAAGAATCTTATAAATGGAAATAATAAATAATTAGAGTATGCCTTAGCCATTGTCATTACATGAACTTTTTACCATCTTAAGTGTGTAATTTTGACATGGAAATATTTTATAAAGTGATATTTGAAAACGATTATGTTCATTGCATGATTACCAATGTTTTTTTTGTATTGATTATATTTTGATGAAAAATTGTGCCATGTGAGTATAATGAACATGTTATTGAAATCATATTTTTGGCTATTAATGAGAAAAGAAAAGAAAAGAAATAAGCATGGTCATATGGTGGTGCATGTGGTGCACCAGTATGAGACGCCCTACCAACGACTATGATTATGTTAACGAGAAAAGAAAGAGAAAGTGTGCCATGTCGGATGAAGTGAGAAAAGCCTGTACCAGAGAGTAGAAAGTACTCACCCTGACTGAGATAACTTGATATGAAAATAAGTTGATAGCTATCATATGATATTCTAAAAATAGTTATTCATGCCATACATGTCATTACTGTATGATTTTTATATGCATAGATAAAGTGCATTCATGTGACCTAAGATATTTGCTGTAGCTTACACAAATGAACATGACATGATGAGCTATATTGATGATAATTATGATTTATTATTGAACCTACTAGGATTTAATTCTCACTATATTTCCATATCATGTTTAGAAAACTAGTTTTACAGATTTTTTTTGGCTCTGGCTCTTAGTGTACGTTGAATTGAGTTACTCTATGTTGGGCAGATCTTAAAAATTAATATGGTGTTTGTAGTCGAGGTGGCTATGATCCCGGTGAAGGTGTAACCACTCGCACCTGTATATCCAGAATTGGTCAACATGGATGAATAAGATGTAGACATATATGTGTTTGCTTTGTGTACGGATGTTGTTAATTAATGATGTGTAAACCTTAATTATGCTTGGTTAATTTAAGTGAATGTTATTATGAGTTAAATAGTTAGAAGTAAAGATGTAATAACTTCATGGGATTTTTAATATATATATATATATATATATATATATATATATATATATATATATATGTAAAAAAAAATATATAGTTGTTACAACGGGCATGAAACATGGCCGTGCTTGGAGGCACGACTAGGGCGTGCTTCATGCTGCCTTACCCTTTTTCATTGATTATTGTTTCCTTTTTAAATCCTAACTAACTATCAATGTTTATGAAATGATAATTGGAGTTTATGAATCATTTATGTTAAAGGAATATGTTAGTACTTAATTGGTTATGTAATGTTTATTGAATTAATTATGAAAGCATGAAGGAATGCATGAATGCTATATTTGAATGCTATAGATCACTTTTATGTGCAACCATAAGTGGGTAAATGATGTGTGAACATTATGGAAGGATGCAAGAGCATGTATGTTTATTTATGTTATATGATGAGTTGTCATGGCTTGCATGAGAATAAATGTGGACTATGCTCATGATGATTATTGATATGTATGCTCTTTATTGAGACAAGTGGTTGAAAAAATATGTAAAATACATGAGCATGGTCAGGAGGACCTTCTTTGAAGCAGGGTGGCCTGGCAATAGGTGTCATCCTTGCTGTATTGAGGCGAATGACGGTTAGAATGATCCTCTCTGAAATAGGGTGACTTGGCAACAAATGTCTCCCTTGCTGTATTGAGGAGATTGAGAAGTTCAGGATGATCCTTACCCTCCTAAGGAGACTCAGTGACATGCGGCACCTTATGAAGGTAAGGCGACTGATGTAACATCCTTAATTTTGTTTCTTTTATTAATAAAGGTACATAAAAATTTAATGTAACATCTCTAGTTTTGTTTCTTTAAAGGTACATAAAAATTTAATTAAGGAAATAAAATTTATTAGACAATTTTTATATATCTAAGGAAATATAATCCTTAGAAATTCTTCACCTTATGTGTATGCATAAAAAATATTTCTAACATTAAGGAAACAAGTAAAGAGAGAAAACCTAATAGGAAAAATTAGAAATAACATACTAAAGAGAGGCGAAATTCTTTGGTAAGGAAGATAAATTTTTGTGAAGTAAGTAAAGGTCTTAAAATTTTAAGAAGATTGGATTAGGGTAATTTTTCCTAATTCAAGAGTTAGAAATTTCTAAGTTTAATATCTCCAACCATAAATTATTCTTTCACTTATGGACACTTCATATAGAATTTTTCCACTTCACATAACTTTCTAGCAAGTCCATTGGATAGCCTAAACAAGAAATAAAACATAAACTTGGACTAGGATATAGAAGTTGGACCGATAACCCAAAAATTATGAAAATGTGACCAAGCCTCCATGAAAAGTAGAATTTTAGCCAAAGTAAAGGAAATGGGTAAGAATGAGCTCAAATTCAAGAGGAAAAAAAATAAGAATCATGTGAGAAAATAGTAGTGCAATAATAATCAATATTAGGTCACATGGCATTAAGACAAAACTTCTATATCTTACATTCATAATTTCAACAAGTAGGTAATAATACATGGCATTAGGACAAAAATCTATATCCTACATTCATAATTTCAACAAGTGGATAATAATACATAGCATTATGAAAAAACATCCTTATCCTACACAAATAATTCCAGCCAAGCAAGGGACATCCAATGGCTGAAAAAATTTGCCACTTAGAAAGGCAAACCTATCATACTTGATTAAGACAAAATAAAAAGGAAATGAATCCCTAAATCAAAGGGACCTTGTCCCTTGTCTTAAGAACATATTATCATAATTTTCAAAATACAAATGTCCTTTTGCTATGCATATCTTAACTAAGGAAGAGGAAGGTAAGAACATGAGTTGTTTTTTTTCCAAAAATCAACCAAGTGCATCCTAATTATGATAAGGTAGACCCATGATCATGAAAGGTGAACCCCTTGATAGTTTATTTAAGCAAAACCCACCCCTATAACATTAGAGTGAGGAAAAGAGAGAAAAAGAGGAGAAGAAATGAAGGAAGAAGAAGGAGAAGTCTAAAGGACTAAGTACTCAAGGTAAGTTAGCTTAAACTCCACTTGAATCCATCTTTCTTCTTCATCCTTGGGGTTCAAAAGCTCACCCTCGGGGTTCAAAAACTCACCCTCCTTCTCTTATTTAAGCAGCTAGAAAAGGTAAGTGAAGGGAAGAATTTTGCTACTTCCTTCAAGAGGAAACAAGAAAAAGAATTCACTAAGTGAGCTAAGGAGATCTTTAGGTAGGTTTAACAATATCTCTTTTTGAAGAAAAACTTTGAAATTTGTAACATTTTTGTGGTATTTTGATCTTATAAATTTGATAAAATTTACAATATTTTTTACTTTGATAATTGGTCATGAATGCTGTTATATCATGTTACATGTTATTTTGCATATGAGGGATGTTTTGGACATTAGAATTGGTGTGGAAAGTTCTGCATAGGTATAGATATGCATGGTAAACTTTTTATAATTTTTATACTACTATTTTGTATATTTGAATATGGTGAAAAATTGATGGAATATGATTAGATGTAAAGAAAATAGAAGAGGATGTAATATAATGATGAACTAAAACCTTAGGAAAGGATTGGTTAGGAAACTGAATTTCGGGTTAACCAGGGAAGCTTTTATTTATGAAATTCTGGGAAGAATCAGTTAGGAATTAAAAGAAATGGTTAACATGCAAATGTAGATCTATATCTCACGGATTTTTAGTACTGGAATCACTTAATTTGGAGTCTCGATGAGGGAGATATTTCCTGATATATAAGTAGTGGTCAGAAAATAGTTAACCAGGAAAGAATCTGCCAGGTATGCTTCTGTGTTTAAATTTCTAGGATAAAAAAGAAATGCTTAACATGAGAAATGTAGATATATGTTTTACAGATTTATATTCATTGGAATCATTCAAATTGTAATCAATATGAGGGAGATATGGTAAGATTAGTAAGCAAAGGTCAGAAACTAGCTAACTAGGGAAGAATCTGTCAAGTATGCGTCTGTGCTTGAATTTTTGGGTAAAATATGTAGGAAATTAAACTCAATTGTTAACATAATAAATATATGTATATGTATCACGGATCAATAGGCTTTGAAATCACTTAATTTGGAGTCCATATGAGAGAGATATGGCTGATTAATTAGTAAATGTTAGAATCAGTCTAGAATTCAGGGTGGTAAATGTAAGTATTTGTTTTTCGATTTTTTGGGAGTAATTAGTAAGGAATATTAGGAAATGATAAACATGAAAGTTGTATATAAATGTCTTAGTGTTTTATTGGCTTTAAAATTAACTCAATTAGAGTTTGTATGAGGGAGATATGTTCCGATTAGTAAGTAGAGATCTAAACATACCCGAGAAGAAATAACATTAAATTTGAGGGAGTAGTAACACCATGATTACTTAAGATGTCACTAAAATGATCAAAATAAGATTTTTAGAGGATTGTCTTATCTTTCAAATAACAGTAATATCACCTCAATCGGATTTAAAATGAGGGTGTTATGCTTTGTTTACTGAAGAGAGGATAATAATGTTTAAAAAAGAAGAAGAATCTTATAAATGAAAATAATAAATGACTAGTGTATTCCATAGGCATTGCCATTGCATGAACTCCTTACCATCTTAAGTGTGTAACTTTGACATAGAAATATTTTATAAAGTGATTTTTGAAACGATTATGTTTATGGCATGATTACCAATGATTTTTGGTAATAAATATATTTTAAAGAAAATTATGGCATATGAGTATAATGAATATACTTGTTATTGAAATCATATTTTTGGCTATTAATGTGAAAAGAAAACAAATGAGAACGGTCACATGGCGGTCTATGTGGTGCACTAGTAGGGGACGCCGTACCAACGACTATGATTATGTTAATGAGAAAAGAAAGAGTGCCATGTCGAATAGAGTAAGAAAAGCTCATACCGGAGAGTAGAAAGTATTCACCTTGACCGAGGTAGCTTGGTATGAAAACAAGTTGATAGCCATCATATGATATTCTGAAAATAGTTATTTATGCCATACATGTCATAACTGTACGATTTTCATTGCATAGATAAAGTGCATTCATGTGACCTAAAGATAACTGCGGTAGCTTATACAGATGAACATGACAACAAGCATTATTGATAATGATTTATTGTTGAACCTACTGAGATTTATTTCTCACTATATTTCCATATCATGTTCAGAAAACTAAGTTATGCAGATATTCTTTATGACCGGCTTTTAATGTATGTTGGGTCGAGTTGGCTAAGATCCCGGTGAAGGTGCAACCACCCGCACCCGTATCTCTGGAACTAGTCAATATAGATGAATAAAATGTAGCCTTTTATGTGTTTGATTTTTGTACATATGTTTTGATTAATGATGTGTATGTGAACCCAGAATTGTATAAGTGTTAATGGTATTTCTTAAACCTTATTTATGTTTGGTTAATTGAATTGAATGTTATTATGACTTAAATAGTTTGAAGAAGAAGGTAATGACTTCATGGAATTTTAGAAATATACATATAAGTATATATGTAAAAAAAAATAGAGTTGTTACAACTAAAGGGTCGTGGCTTTTATATGGTACCAGGATAAGGGATGCCCTATAGCCTAGAGTGATCAATGTGGGAAAGACCGCTTTGACTGAGGCACTCAGTGATGGGTGAGTAGTTGTAGGGGTAAGGCTCATGCCATACGAAGGTTTGAAAATTGATAAAATTATCAGATGATGGGACACTATGAGCAATGTATAAGGCACTATGAGCAATGGCAGGTACCTTATTAATACATAGTTTGTTATATTTGCATGATATTGATGCAGAACCTGTAAAAATCCTACATGTATTTACTATACTATTATTATACGAAAGATAAAATGTTTTTTGTAGTTTATACAATTGAACATAACACGTAAGTTTTCTATTACGCTTGTATTATGTTGGATGTTGATCTTGGTTAAGGCCTCGGTAGATAATTCACTATATTTTATGATGTTATGTTCATATCAGTAAAATGACGTTCATTGTGCTGACTATTTTGCTAGAGCTTCAAACGGTGGATGTCCTCTACCTGGAATAATTCACTATAGTGGTGAACCTCCTGGTCATCAACATGGTAGAGATTCCTGCACCTGGGCCACCTCTTTCACCAATAGTATCCCAGGGGTGATGGCTAGGGGAAAGGGGCTATAGGACCATAGTTATGTATATAATCTGATGATGTAAATAGGTTAACCCCATTGTTTCGATGTAACCACATGATATTTTGCCTTTTGGGTTGTATGCTTAGTACCTTAGGTTACATGTGTGTATATGTTGCTAATCTCTGATGTTTTGTAAACTCATGTATATATATATAAGATGCATATCTTCTGGATGGATGTTGTCTAACGCGTAATCACTAAAAAAACTAGTTATTACAAGTTGGTATCAGAGCATGTCAATCCTAATTGGCCATGGGGGCAGATGGTTACCTAGATCGATCTAAGAGCATCTTGAATAAGATGTGGATAAATATAGTAGAGTAGTATATTGAAACTATTAAGAAAAAATTTCTAGTGTTTTTCCTAATATGTATACTTGATGATGTTATCACTACTGTATTATAAAATTTTCTTTAATTACTGTGGAGCTTGTTCACCTCAATAGTGACTAATACTTTTGATTTATATAGTAGGAAATGACATCATCAAGGAGAAATTCAACGCTAAGCGCATAAGCTACTCTGCAAGATCTAGCCACTACTATTCGAGATCAAGTTTCTACCATGAATTAAATCCTACGGCATATTCAGAATAATAGTAATGCTAATGGTGAGATGGAAGAGAACCTGAGGAACACAGGCAATAGATGGACAGATTTTATGAGAACTCGGCCTCCGTCTTTTATCGAAGGATACAATCCTATGGTTGTGGATAGATGGCTGATTGAGATGGAGAAATTTTTTGGGGTTCTAGAGTGTTCAGATGAGTAGAAAGTAATTTTTTGTGTGTACATGTTGAAAGAAGAAGTAGAGCTCTAGTAGAGAGGAGCTAGTGAATTGTTAGCTCACCAGGGTCAGCAGGTTACCTAGTCTATTTTTCGAGAGACCTTCTGGAACAAGTATTTTCCTAAAAGTGTCAGGGCTGAGAAAGAAATTGAATTCCTCCAACTTAAACAAGGGGAACGATCGATCGATCAATATATTGCAAGATTCAAGGAGTTGGCAAAGTTCTTGTCCTATTTGAAATACAATCCGGATGAATCCTGGAAAGTAGTTAAGTTCGAAGTTGGCCTGAATCTGGAAATCCGTAATGTAGTAGTGGCCTTGGAAATTCTTGAATTTGTTACCTTGATTAATAGTGTCAGCTGCTGGAAAAGAGTTTGAAAATAGTGGAGGAAGAGAAGGACAAACGAGTGCCTTGGAAGAGAAAGAGAGAATTCTCAGCTTCGGAACGTTTTGTTAGGGGAAGAAATATGATAACAGGCAAGAAACCCTTGGCCATAGGGGCTAGAACTTTGGTGCCAAATGCTACCAGAAGTGAATGCAAGATATGTGAGCGATATTATAGGAATAGACCCTGTCTCTATAACTTGGTCATTTGCTTCTGATGTGGGCAGAAAGGGCATATAGCTCACTAATTACCCCTGGAGAATGGGAAGAAGGTTAAGCATACTCAACTGGTTAAAGGAAGAGTTTTTACTTTGAGTGGGTCAAAGCAAAACAAGCTCCAAATTTGATTCAAGGTACGTGTTATCTTCATGACTATCCTTTGATTATGCTATTTGATTTGGGTGTCAGTCATTCTTTTATATCATCTGCTTGTGTGGAGAAACTTCTTTGTCCTATGTTTGAATTAAAATTTAACCTAATAGTATTAACTGCTACGGGAGGAAAAGTGAGCAACTCTTCAGTCTGTAAAGACTGTCCAGTCAAATTATATGGCAGATCCTTTATCTTAGATCTAATTTGTTTACCCTTGGAGGACATAGATGTGATTCTAGGGATGGACTGGCTCAGTCTTAATCAGATCCTTTTGGACTGTTACGCGAAGACTTTGGTTTTTCCATTGGAATCTGATAAGGAACCTAAAAGTAAAGATGATTAGACCCATGAACTCCAGGAGGAGTTAGTTGACAAGGATTCAGGTTGTACTCTTTTATGTGCTCTCAACACTGGGACCGAGCAAGATTTGGTCAAGTTTTTGATGGTTTGTGATTTTTTGAAAGTCTTTCCTCCATAAATTATTGAACAACCGCCTAAGCGGAAGTGGAATTTTTCATTGATTTGGTGTCGGGAGCGACTCCTATTTTTATTACACCGTATAGGATGGCTCTTGTGGAGTTAAAAGAGCTTAAGAAATCGATTGAAGATCTTTTGAAAAAGAATTTTATTTGACCCAGTGTTTCGCCTTGGGGAGCTCTGGTGCTATTTGTAAATAAGAAAGATGGAAGTCTACGATTATGTATTAATTATAGGCAACTCAACAAGGTGACTATCAAGAATAAGTACTAGTTGCCGAGGATAGATGACTTGCTATATTAGCTTAAAGGGGCAACCATTTTCTCCAAAATAGATCTAAGAGCAGGATATCATCAGATTCGAGTAAAGGAAGAAGATATTCTTAAGACAGCCTTCAAATCTTGATACATGCATTACGAGTTCCTAGTCATGCCATTTGGAGTTACTAATGCACCTACAATCTTTATGGATTATATGAATCGAATCTTTTGACCTTATCTAGATCAGTTTGTAGTAGTCTTCATCGATGACATTTTAATTTATTCGAAGTATACAGAAGAGCACGAATGTCATCTTCGATTAGTGCTTCAAGTTTTGAAGGAAAAGAAACTCTTTGCTAAATTAGAGAAATGCGAGTTCTGGATGCAAGAAGTGAAGTTTCTGGGGCACGTGGTGTCAAAAGATGGTGTATCAGTGGATCTTAGCAAAATAGAAGCCATACTCAAGTGGAAAAGACCAAAGACAGTAACTAAAATCAAAAGCTTTCTAGGTCAGGCAGGATATTATAGAAAATTCATATAGATTTTTTCCCAAATAGCTTTACCTTTGACTAGATTGACTTGGAAATGAAGTTTAATTAAATGGAGTTCAGAATGTGAAAAATGTTTCATGGAGCTTAAGACTTGACTTACTACACCTCCGGTCTTGATTCTCCCGGACCTTTCGGGATGCTTTGAAGTCTATACAGATGCTTCCAAGAAGGGATTGGGATGTGTTTTGATGCAAGAAGGCAGGGTAGTTGCTTATGCCTCTAGAAAATTAAGGTTGTATGAAGAAAATTATCCCACTCATGATCTAAAGTTGGCTGCTACAGTTTTCTCCTTGAAGATTTGGTGACATTATCTATATGGCGCAGTGTTTGAAGTATACAGTGATCATAAAAGTCTGAAATATCTTTTTAATCAGAAGAAATTGAATATAAGACAGAGGAAATGGATGAAATTCATTGATGATTATAAATTTAAACTAAAGTATTACCAGGGGAAAACGAATAGGTGGCAGATGCGTTAATTCAAAAATCTTTGCATTTGAGTCATATGCTAATAAAGGAGATGAACTTGATTGAAGAATTCAAGAATTTAAGGTTATCGATAGTAACTACTTCTAAAAGTTTTCTTGTTTGTGAACTACGGGTGGAATATGATTTGAAAATGGAAATTAAGGAAGCATAAGCACGAGATCCTTTCCTTCACAGTCAGCATAATTCACTAAACTTCATGAAATCGAAAGAAGGAATCATCCTTTATCAAGGAAGAATGTGTGTGCCACAGGGAGAGGACCTGAAGATAAAAATTTTGGATGAAGGATATCAGAGCAAATATGCTATCCATTCGGGAGCCACAAAGATGTATCAAGATTTAAAGAGATCCTTTTAGTGGCTAGGAATGAAGAGGGACATAGAGGAATATGTTGTAAGATGCTTAACTTGTCAGAAAGTTAAGATCAAACATCAGAGGCCTTCTGGAACACTATAATCCTTGGAGATTGCTGAGTGGAAATGGGATGGAATTGCCATAGATTTTATCGCTGGTTTGTCCAAGACCTAGGCTGGTTATGATGCCATTTAAGTAATAATGTATAGATTGACAAAATCTGCACACTTTTTACCTATAAGAATTAACTACTCGCTGGATAAACTAGCATATCTTTATGTGAAGGAGGTTGTTCGATTGCATGGGGTTCCAAGTAGCATCGTTTTGAATCGAGAGCCTAAATTTACTTCTAGATTTTGGAAGGCTTTACAGGAGGCTTTTGGTACTAAATTACGATTTAGTGCGTATCATCCACAAACCGACGGTCAAATCGAAAGGATAATACAGACAATGGAAGATATGTTACGAGCATACATCTTAGATTAATGAAAGAAATGGGATAAGTATTTCCCTTTGGTGGAGTTTGCTTATAATAATAGTTATCACACAAGTATTGGGATGGCACCATATGAAGCTTTGTATGGTAGAAGGTGCAAATCGCCTCTGTGTTGGTATGAAGTGGGTGAGAGGAAGTTGTTGGGTCTTAAGTTAGTTCATCATACTACAGAACAGATATGAATGATACAAGATAGAATTCGAACTGCCCAGAGTCGACAAAAAAGTTATTATGACCAGAGGAGGAAGCCTTTGCATTTTCAGGAAGGGGAACATGTGATTTTGAAGATCTCTCCGACTACTGGAATTGGTGGAGCTATGAAGGTTAAGAAATTAAGCCCACGTTATAGAGGACCTTACCATATACTCAAGAAAGTTGAGCCATCGTCATATCAAATATCCTTACCCCCGAGACTATCAAACTTGCATGATGTGTTTTATGTCTCCCAACTTCAGAAATATCTGCCAGATCCATCGCATGTGATTCAGGAGGAAGAAGTGGCAGTAAAAGAAAACTTGACTTTTCAACTGGACCTAATTGAGATTCTAGATAGAAGTATAAAGAAGTTATGTAGTAAAATTGTTCCACTAGTGAAGGTGTTATGGAAAGGATTGTTTGTGGAAGAGGCTACATGGGAAAGAGAGGAAGATATGAGGCACTCTTATTCACAACTGTTTGAAGACAGGTAAATTCTTGAATTTTGAGGACAAAATTCCTTTTAAGGGGGGAGAAGTGTAACACCCTAAATTTCTATTAATTATATTCACAAAATGAAATATTAAAAAAAGATTAAAAATGATTAAATGGGGGTAATTATAAGGAAATAATTATGAATATTTAATAAAGGTTTTCTCATTTTTGAAGGAAATGATTGGGCAATGAGAATAAGGATGAGGAGCTATGAACAGAATTATACAAAAAGCCATCGGATTACATCTCAAGAGGAGATTAATTACTTGGTAAATTACAACTCACAAACACTGCCTTAGCTAATGGTTAGTCACAAAGTAATGTCATGGCATTTTGTAATACTTAGAGATTTGGAGGTCCATAGTTAAGGGAGGAGAAGCTTCTTGGAGAAGTTATCATTTTTTTAATGTTTCTTGTTGACTTGCCAAAGCAAGTCACCAGCCACCATCAAGAACAGAAGGAAACCACAGCCAAAGAGAGAAAAGAGAGAAGGAAAAAAGGAAGAGAAGGAGAGAGAGATGATAAGGAAGCTAGAGAGAGAAAGCTAAAATCTCAAGAGCAAAAGGTAAGTCTTGGACTCCTTGATCTTCTCCAATCTTGTGTGTGCTTATGATCTTCCATGTAAATCTAATGGTTGGGAAAAATCTGCAGTTTGGTAGAGGAAATCTAGTGAGAGAAACCAGCTGAACTTAATGAAATAAACATATTTGGAGGAAGAAAAAGGTAAGTGACATGCTATAAAATAAGCATGTTTTTGACATGTTTTAAGTTGCTTGTTATTTAATTTTAGTAGAAAATAGGTATGAATTAACTGAGTGTTGTGTTTTGTGTTTTAGGAATAATAAAGAAGAAATGAAGAGGAAAATAGAGAGAAAATCATAGAAAAATGTTGATTTCTGACCTTGTGTCACTAATTGATGTATATCTCACCCATTTAGACTCCGATTAAGGTGATTTCAGCGGCTATGGAAAGAAGAGACATAGAGCTACAACTTTCATGTTGGGTACTTCAGAAAAATCCAGAAGATTCTGGGCACCGCAGCGCTCACAAGGGAGCGCCGCGGCGCCACGATAAGACAATCCATCGCGCCGCGGCGCTAACCATCACGCCGCGGCGCCGTGCTTTCCAGGAGCGAGCGCCGCGGTGCTCAACCCAGCGCACCGCGGCGCCCCGTAGCAAGAACTCCGTAGCACCGCGGTGCTCCACTTAGGCGCCGCGGCGCTCGTGCGCCGTAGGGGACTTGCTGATTTCACGATTTTAGGTCGTTTTCGGTCAAAATTGAGGGGAATGGACGGGAATTTAACCTAAAATACGTTCTGAATTCGAAGGAGGGGAAAGTCTATAAAAAGAGAGGAAAGCAACCAGAGAAGGCATCCAATCTTTCACCGAATTCTTCATATACATTCTTCAATTCTTCTTTTGTTTATCTTATGGCCCTGCGTGGCTAATTCTCTTTAGTTGGTTGAGGTGAGTTGAAACCTCAAGGGATTTTTATACATTGTGAGATGTGGATCTGATGTTATTATTTCAATTTGTTTTGAATATTAATTGTTCATCTGTTCTTAATCTTAATGATTATGCATATGTTTGCTAGGAGGCCTATTAGTATTTTGTCTGTTTTAGTCTACCGCTGAATTGTGTTTTGAACAAAGTCTTTAATTCTGCAATTCGTGAGGCAAATAGGTTTGAGGGTTTTGGATTATAAATCATTGAACCTATGATGAATGATTGACTAAATTAAATATAGCCGATGAGTTTATATTTGTTTAGCTCTGTCAATTTCTCTAGTTCTTCATGCGGTTAACAAGTTATATTTTACCGATGTGCTAAAAGATGGCTTGTTAATTAGGGTTTAATTAGTGTGATTGTCATTAATTTGCTAGGCATAAGGAGAAATGGGGTTAAAACCCCAATGATAGATATTCATTTGTAGATTGATTATGTTGTCGATGATCAATGTAATCCCTTGACGGTGGATACCAACCGAAACCAACGTCTTTATCATTAATCACTTTCGCTTATTTATTTTCATTATTGTTTACTTTACTTAATTTGCGATTATCAATTTCCCCCCTTTTTAATCACATAAGGTAATTCCAGTCTCTGTGGGATCGACCCTTACTCCCACTTCTACAGGTTAGTTTTGAGGTAAGGTATTAATTTGGGTGCATCTGCAACAGTGCGCACTAAATTTTGGCGCCGTTGCCGGGGACTGCGTCATTACTTTTTGTGATTTTTTATTTATTTATGCCTGTAACTCGTTCTTCTAATTCTCGAGATTTACAGTTGAATCCAGATATTGGAAAATCTGTACACAAGCACAGAAGAGAAATTCAAGAAGACATTGATCAGGATAAGGAGGAAGTGATCATGGCCAGACACCCTACTCTGAAGGAGCTTGCAGCTCCTGATTTGCATCAGCAACCTTTATGCATTACTTTTCCTAATCTTGACGACAATGTTAATTTTGAGTTGAAATCTGGATTAATTCATCTCTTACCAAGTTTTCATGGTCTTGCAGGTGAAGACCCGCATAAACATCTGAAGGAGTTCCATGTAGTATGTACCAGTATGAAGCCCCTTGGAGTAACTGAGGAACAAATAAAACTCAGGGCTTTTCCTTTTTCTTTAAAAGATTCAGCCAAAGATTGGTAGTATTATTTGCCTTCTGGTACTATCACTACTTGGAATGAGATGAAGAGAATGTTTTTAGAACGTTATTTTCCTGCATCTAAAGCCGCTACTATTAGGAAAGAGATATGCGGCATTAGGCAATTGCATGGTGAAACCCTTTATGAATATTGGGAGAGGTTTAAGAAACTTTGTGCAAGCTGCCCACATCATCAGATTAGTGAGCAGCTACTAATCCAATATTTTTATGAAGGTCTTTTGCAGGGAGATAGGAGCATGATAGATGCAGCTAGTGGAGGAGCACTAGTAGATAAGACTCCTGAGGCAGCCAGAATCCTGATATCAAATATGGCTGCCAATTCACAACAATTTGGTGTTTGGTATGATCCTCCTATTAGACATGCCCAGGAGGTAAGTACTACTTCTCTTCAGAATCAAATATCTTAACTTACTTCTCTTGTGCGTCAAATGGCTACAGGTACACTACAGCAAGTTAAAGTATGTGGAATATGCTCAGCCACAGGGCACCCAACTGACATGTATCCTACACTTCAAGAAGAATCCACAGAACAAGCAAATGCTGTAGGAGGTTTTCCTGGCCAATCAAATAGGTATGATCCTTATTCTAATACATACAATTCTGGATGGAAGGATCATCCCAATTTCAGATATGGGAGTGCACAAAATAGGCCTGCAGGACAAATTTTTTAACAAAATCAGCAAGCCTATTATCTTAGACAGAATGCACCCCAGGATCAACAGGTAAGTAATCCATTGGAAGACATTGTAAAATCTCTGGTACATAACTCTCATCAATTTCAGCAAGAGACAAGAGCTAGCATCTAGAATCTGACAACTCAAATAGGTCAGTTAGCAACTACAATGAGTCGATTGGATGCTCAGAACTCAGGTAAGTTACCTTCTCAAACTGTGGTGAATCCTAGAGAAAATGTCAGTGCAATTATTTCAATTAATGGTAAGGGAATTGAATGTCCACTATCCGTCTCTTTTCCTAAGAAAACTAAAAAATCAATTAAGGAGAATGAAGCACCTACAGCTACAGGTAAGTCTCCTTCTAATTTAAATTATGAAGTAGTACCTCCTTTTCCAGAAGCTCTTAAAGAGAATAGGCTAAATGAGAAAACTTCTGACTTGTATGATGTCTTTAGAAAATGTGAAGTTAATCTTCCCTTTCTAGATACCATTAAACAGGTGCCAAGATATGCAAAGTTCTTGAAAGAACTATGTACTCAAAAAGAAGGGCAAAAATTAAAGGATTTTGAAAAGATTCATATGAGTCAGAATGTATCTGCTATGATACAGACAAAACTCCCTATTAAATGCAAGGATCCAGGTATGTTTACTATTCCATGAAAAATTGGGAGGACTCACATTGAAAAGGCTATGTTAGATTTAGGAGCTTCCATCAATGTTATGCCATATTCTGTATACACATCTTTGAATTTGGGACCATTAAAATCTGTAAATTTGATAATTTAGCTAGCAGACAGGTCCATTGCATATCCTAAGGGAATAATTGAAGATGTTTTGGTGCAGGTAGATGATTTGGTGTTCCCTGCAGATTTTTATGTGCTTGACATGGACAATGGGGATTTTACTTCTCCAATATTATTAGGGAGACCCTTCTTGAAAACCTCCAAAACCAAGAGAGATGTTCACAATGGCACACTCACTATGGAGTTTGATGGTGAAGTAATAAAATTCAATATGTATGAAGCCATGAAACACCCAGGTGATGATACTCCTGTTTATTCCATTGATGTACTTGATTCGTTGGCATACGATATTTTTGAATTAGATGAAAAGGATAAACTGGAGGAAAGTGTGAACAAATCTATGGCAGCAGATGATGGTGAGATAGACTTAGATGAAGGAACAAAGGAGAAACTAACTGCACTCAATGATTTTTCAGAAGGGCCACAAAAAGGTAAGGTTGCTTATAAGGAATTATCAAATTCTGATACTACTCTTGCACCTTCTATTTTGCAGGATCCTGGGTCTAATTTGTCACCTCTCCCCAATCACTTGAAATACTTAGAAGTAGGGGAAGCATCACCTATTCTAGTTGCCAAGAATTTGGGTGTTAAAAAAGAAGAAGAATTGATGCATATTTTTCAAAAAAAAAGAAATGCCATTATAAAAACAATTACAAACCTTAAAGGCATAGACCCAACTGTAGAGTTGCATCAAGTTCTAGAAATCAAAGGGGTTAGACCCCTTAAAGGTAAGAAATCTCTCCCTTGGTTAGGACCACTTGTTATTACTAATGTGGCTTCTGGTTATGCAGTTGAATTTCAAGGATTGAATTAGTCCCAGAAATTTAAAATTAACATCAAAGAGCCTCCATGAACAAAGATAGGGAGCTGGGTCGAGCCAACGGCATTAAACAAAGGCGCTTATTGGGAGGCAACCCAACATTTAAAAAAAAAAGGTGAAAATTGGAGAAATTCAAGGTCTAATAATGCAGCACGCTCATGCCACCCCAAACAAAACCAGGGAAGTTTCACTGAGCCCCTCCTTATGTTTTTATTTGTCCCTTTTATATTCTCTTTTATATTCTTACATTGAGGACAATGTATGTTTTTAAGTGTGGGGGGGTCACTTTATAATTCAGCTGGATGATTGTATAATATATCATTCACGTGTGCACTTTCCTACTTTGATACAGTTTATGATATGTGCACTTTTAATCTTGTCATGAGGTGAGCATGTGAACAAAATTTCAATTTATGAGTTTGTGATAGCTGAACCAATAGCCAATGATATAACTGTTTAAATTGCTTATAGCTCTTGGGAGATGTAGGAAAGTCATAATTATGTGTAATTTTAAATTCTTTTTAATTTATGATTACCTATTTTCTAAAAATCCTGAAATTCTTTTGCACAGTAATTTTGGATATTTAATTTCTTTTACTTAGAAAAAGATTATATAACTCAAAAATATTTTATGATCTCATTTAAATTTCTAGAACTTATTTAAATGCTACTTGAGGCAAAATCCTAGGTTAATACTAACAATTAGGAGATGATTTAGGCATTTTTTTTATGAGATTGAGCCTTTCAAGCTTAACCCAAATAAGTGAATATCCTTAGAACCTCTATTTTGAGCTTAATTAACATTTTATTCTATACCCACAAAATAGCCAAGACCAAATTTTGTGATTGATACCTTTATTTTTTCTACCTGATTCACTCACTCCATGATTAATTTCTTAATAGTTGTTTTATAGATCTACACTAATGAAAGGGTGGAAGGGTGGAGCAAGGACAAAAGAAAGAAAGAAATATATATATATATATATATATATATATATATATATATATATATATATATATATATATATATATTTTTTTTTTTTTCTCAAAAGACTAATGAAAGTCTATCCAGTGATTGAAAAAGGAAGAAATAGAGAATCAAAGAAAAGTAGAATGCAGAGAAGCAAGGAAATAAGGGTGGGGGAAAAACTTCCCCAATCTTGAGAATAAGCTCAAATAGATCAGAGTTAATCATGTGATGTTAGGAGATTGAGCTTTAAATTATATCTTTTATCTCATCCCATAGCCTAGCCACATTACAAGCTGAGTTAAGTCCTTTTGATCCTAAGAAGTAGTTTTAGCCTACATTAGTGGAGAGTAGCATGAAAAATAAGCCTATGAAAATTTTAAATAGAGAGCCATGCTATAATTCCTGAGATATATAAGCTCATTTAGGTAAAAGAAAATTAAATTATCCAAAGACACACACACACTATGGATTTTAGGGAATAAAATTATAAATTGCATTTGAATTAAATGTTGCACATGGTCATGAAATTTTCTGAAATTTCTTCAAGAGCATACAATTTTCACTATGAGGCAGCATATTGGTAAGCCATTCACTCATTTCATATATTGAATTCTGTTTACATGAATCAATGTTTGCTTGAGGACAAGCAAAAGAGTAAGTGTGGGGGTATTTGACATGCTATAAAATAAGCATGTTTTTGACATGTTTTAAGTTACTTTTTATTTAATTTTAGTAGAAAATAGATATGAATTAACTGAGTGTTGTGTTTTGTGTTTTAGGAATAATAAAGAAGAAATGAAGAGGAAAATAGAGAGAAAATCATAGAAAAATGCTGATTTCTGACCTTGTGTCACTAATTGATGCATATCTCACTAATTTGGACTCTGATTAAGGTGATTTTAGCGGCAATGGAAAGAAGAGACATAGAGCTAAAACTTTCATGTTTGGCACTTCGGCAAAATCCAGAAGATTCGGGGTGCCGCGGTAAGACAATCCGAAGCGCCGCGGCGCTAACCATCGCGCCGCGGCGCTCAACCCAGCGCGCCGCGACGCCCCATAGCAAGAACTCCGTAGCGCCGCGGCGCCCGTGCGCCGTAGGGGACTTGCTGATTTCGCGATTTGAGGTCGTTTTCGGTCAAAATTGAGGGGAATGGACGGGAATTTAACCTAAAATACGTTCTGACTTCGAAGGAGGGGAAAGTCTATAAAAAGAGAGGAAAGCAACCAGAGAAGGCATCCAATCTTTCACCGAATTCTTCATCTACATTCTTCAATTCTTCTTTTGTTTATCTTATGGCCTTGCGTGGCTAATTCTCTTTAGTTGGTTGAGGTGAGTTGAAACCTCAAGGGATTTTTATACATTGTGAGATTTGGATCTGATGTTATTATTTCAATTTGTTTTGAATATTAATTGTTCATCTGTTCTTAATCTTAATGATTATGCATATGTTTGCTAGGAGGCCTACTAGTATTTCGTCTGTTTTAATCTACCGCTGAATTGTGTTTTGAACAAAGTCTTTAATTCTGCAATTCGTGAGGCAAATAGGTTTGAGGGTTTTGGATTATAAATCATTGAACCTATGATGAATGATTGACTAAATTAGATATAGCCGATGAGTTTATATTTGTTTAGCTCTGTCAGTTTCTCTAGTTCTTCATGCGGTTAACAAGTTATATTTTACCGATGTGCTAAAAGATGGCTTGTTAATTAGGGTTTAATTAGTGCGATTGTTATTAATTTGCTAGGCATAAGGAGAAACGGGGTTAAAACCCCAATGATAGATATTCATTTGCAGATTGATTATGTTGTCGATGATCAATTTAATCCCTTGACGGTGGATACCAATCGAAACCAACGTCTTTATCATTAATCATTTTCGCTTATTTATTTTCATTATTGTTTACTTTACTTAATTTGCGATTATCAATTTCCCCCCTTTTTAATCACATAAGGTAATTCCAGTCTCTGTGGGATCGACCCTTACTCCCACTTCTACAGGTTAGTTTTGAGGTAAGGTATTAATTTGGGTGCATATGCGACAGTAAGATCAACACCATATTTATGAGTTTATTGGTTAAATGGCTTGATGGGTGTATTGAATGCATTTATTGAAGTGGGATGGTAGGGTAGATAGAACCATTGATGAGATATTTATGGTGGTGATGGCTATTTTTCATGTATGTGCAAGATGTGTTAATTTGTAAGAAATTGTGGTAGCTAGATTTTGAAGTTTAATCCATGTTTTTGAATGTTATATGTTGTGGATAAATTGGATTTTTCATGGTTAAAATGTTAGTATGGTTGTTTGTTTGATTTTTGGCTAGTTTTGGGAGAAACAGGGAGAAATTTTTGGGTTTCGCGTCTAGAGTACGATCGTGCTTAGAGACATGGCCAGGCTATGCTTTGGGCTGGATATAAAAATAACACAAAATACGGCTAGAACACAACAGTGCTTGGTGACACAGCTAGGCCATGCTTTGTGCTGGCTTTGGGAAACACGACCATGTTGTGAGAGAAGCATCGGGAGGAAGCATAGGCATAAAGCACAGTAGTGCTTCATGCTGCCTCACCCTTTTTCATTGATTTTTGAGTCCTTTTTAAACCCTAACTAATTATCAATGTTTATGAAATGATAATTGGAGTTTATGAATCATATATGTTAAAGAAATATGTTAGTACTTAGTTGTTTATGTAATCTTTATTGAATTAATTATGAAAGCATGAAGGAATGATGCATGAATGCTATATTTGAATGCTATAGATCACTTTTATGTGCAACCATAAGTGGGTAAATGATGTGTGAATATTATAGAAGGATGCAAGAGCATGTATTTATTTATGTTATATGATGAGTTGTCATGGCATGCATTAGAATAAATATGGACTATGCTCATGATGATTATTGATATGTATGCTCTTTGTTGAAACAAGTGGCTGAAAAAACATGTAAAAGACATGAGCATGGTTAGGAGGAACCTCTCTAAAGTAGGGTGGCCTGGCAATAGTTGTCACCCTTGCTGTATTGAGGTGACTGATGGTTAAAATGATCCTCTTTGAAGTAGGGTGGCCTGGCAACAGGTGTCTCCCTTACTGTATTGAGGAGACTGACAAGTCCAGAATGACCCTTACCCTACTAAGTTGACCCGGTGACATGCAGCACCTTATGGAGGTAAGGTGACTAAAGGGTCGTAGCTATGATATGGTTCTGGGATAAAGGATGCCTTATAGCATATAGTGATTAATGTGAGAAAGACCGCTTCGACGAAGGCACTTAGTGGTGGGTGAGTAGCTGTAGGTATAAGGCTCACACTATACCGAAGGTTGAAAATTGAGAAAATTATTTGATGTTGAGCCATTATGAGCAATGTATGAGCTACTATGAGTAATGTACAAGTACCTTATTAATACATAGTTTGTTATATTTTCCTGATATTGATGCATATCATGTAAAAATCCTACATGTATTTATTGTACTATTATTGTACGAAAGAGAAAATGTTTTTTTGTAGTTTATACAGCTGAACATAACACATAACTTTTCTATTACGCTTGTATTATGCTGGATGTTGATCTTGTTGGGATTTTATATCTCATTATATTTTCTTGTGTTATGTTCAGATCAGTAAAATGTCGTTCGCTGTGTTGACTATTTTTTTAGAGCTTCAGACAGTAGACGGGTACATGGGACAGTTCTTTATGGTGGTGAACCTCCTGGTCATCAACATGGTAGAAGTTCTTGCACTTGGGCCACCTCCTCCACTAGCAATACCCCAGGGTTGATGGCCAGAGGAAAAGGGCCGTAGGACCATAGTTATGTATATAATCTGATGATGTAAATGGGCTAACTTGATTGTTTTGATGTAACCACATGGTACTTTACCTTTTGTGTTGTATGCTTAGTACCACGGGTTACATATGTGTATATGCTGCTAATCTCTGATGTTTTGTAAACTCATGTATATATAAGATGCATATCTTCTGAATTGATGTTGTTTGACGCATAATCATTAAAAAAACTAATCGTTGCATCGAGCATATATCAGTTGGGTGCCCCGTTGTTGAACATATTCCACAGATTTTAACTTGTTGCAGTATACCTGTAGCCATTTGGCGCACCAAAGAGGTAAGTTCAAATATCTGTTGCTGAAGGGAAGAATTATTTACCACATGGACATGTCTAACAGAAGGATCATGCCTAATGCCAAATTATTGGGAGTTGGCAGCCATATTTGATATAAGGGTTCTGGCATCTTCAAGAGTCTTATCTATTAGTGCTCCTCTACTAGCTGCATCTATCATGCTTCTGTCTCCTTGTAAAATACCTTCATAGAAATATTGGATTAGTAGCTGCTCACTAATATGATGATGTGGGTAGCTTGCACAAAGCTTTTTAAACCTCTCCCAATATTCATAAAATGTCTCTCCATGCAATTACCTAATGCCACATATTTCTTTCCTGATATTAGCGGCTCTAGATGCAAGAAAATAATGTTTTAGAAATATTCTCTTCATCGCATTCCATGTGGTGATAGTGCTAGATGATAAATAATATAGCCAATCTTTTGCTGAGTCTCTTAATGAAAAAGGAAAATCCCCGAGTTTAATTTATTCCTCAATTACTCTGGGGGACTTCATATTGTACATTGCTTATGTGGGTCTTTACCTGCAAGACCATGAAAATTAGGTAAGAGATGAATTAATCCAGATTTTAATTCAAAATTGACATTATCATCATGATTGGGAAAATTAATGCATTAGGGTTGCTAATGCAAATCTGGAACTGCAAGCTCCTTCAGAGTGGGTTGTCTAGCCATGATTACTTTCTCCTTTTATTGATCAATGTCTTCTTGAAGTCCTTTTCTGTGCCTGTATACAGATTTTCCAATATTTGGATTGAATTGTAAATCGTGAGGATTAGTAGATTGCATCACAGACATAAATCAAAATAAAAATCACAAAAAGGTAATAGACGCAGTCTTCGGCAATAGCGCCAAACTTTGGTGCTTACTATTGTGGGTACATCTAAATTAATACCCTACCCTCAACTAACCTATAGTCATGGAAGTAAGGGTTGATCCCAAAGAGACTAGAATTACCTTTTGTGAAATTAAATAAGGGGGTTTGATAATTGTGAGTAAAACAAAGTAAACAAAAATAAAAGTAATTAAAAAAATGTATTTAATAATAAATGCGTTGGTTTCGATTGATATCCACCGTCAAGGGATTGCATTGATCATTGACAACATAATCAGTCTTAATTTGAATATCTATAATTGGGATTCTAACCATGTTTCTCCTTATGTCTAGTAATTGATGACAATTGCCTTAATTAAACCCTAATTAACAAACAATCTTTTAGCACATCGGTAAAGCATAACTTATTAACCACATAGAGAACTAGAGAAACTGATAAAGCTAAACAAATATAGACACAATGACTATATCTGATTTAGTTAATTATTCATTATAGGTTTAATGATTTATAATCCATAATTCTTAAGCCTATTTTTCTCATGAATCACAGTAATGAAAATTTTGTTCAAAACATAATTCAGCAATAGATTAAGACAGATAATATACTAGTAGGCCTCCCAAACAATTATATGAATAATCATTGAAAAGAGGAGCAGATGAATAATCAATACTTAATTAAGATTTAACTAATAAAATCTAATCTAAATCTCACAATGTATGAAGATCCCGTGTGATGGAGATCAAGGTACTGTCAAACCTATTTCAAACCATTCCCAAGATCCTTTACAAGAGATATGTGGTCCAATGACTAGAAGCAAGGCAAAGCGGGCCAAAGAAGTTTTATTGGGCTTAATCTTGGATGTGTGAGCTAAAGAAGAAGTTGTTGGGCCAAGCAAGACATCAAGTGGGTCACACTTTACAGCTTTGAGGATGGCATTAAAAATGGTAGTTCAGAGGCCAAATAGAGCTTGTTGGATCTTGAAGACAACTTACCCAAATCTGCATGGACTAAAGATTTATTATGGGCTTTATGTTTTATGGTTTCTTTTGGGATATTATTAGTATTTAATATAATTTAGGCCCATTCTTTATGCTAGCCAAATATTAGTTTAATTTTTGTTTTGTTAGTTTAGTTAGGCCAAATAACTAGTGTTGTTTGGGCCATATTCTATTAAAAGTCCAATTAGGAGTTTTAAGGGTTCCCTATTAGTTTTAGGATTGATTGATTATATAAGGGTTCTTTATGGTCTTGTAATTTAGAGATTATGATGAATGATAATTGAGTTTTCTCCTAAAGTGAGAGTTTTCCTTAGTTGTTGGACAAGGAATTGAATTCGATCTTATCAAGGCAACTCGTGGCGATCAAAACATCCATTGAATTTGGTGTCAGAGCTTTGGCTCCTTGAAATTTGGTTGATGTTCTATCTTTTTTTCTTCTTTAATTTGTATTCTAAAGTTATTCTTCTTCTTCTACTTTTCTTTAGGTCAGATTAGAGTCCTAGTTGTAATCAATTTTATTTTCCTAGTTATAGTCTAATTCCTTTAAAAAAAGAGTCTTTGTCTAGTCAACTTTCTTTTTCTACTTATAGTCTAATTCCTTAAAAAAAAGAGTCTTAGTCTTAGTGCAATTTAGTTTCTTCTTCCAAAAATTAAAATTTCGTAAAAAAAGAGAGTACTAGTCCTATTTCAATTTGGTTTCTTCTTAAAAAGGAGAGTAGAAATTTGCTAAAAAAAGTGAGCAGAAGTTTATTAAAATAAAAGATAATTTCGTTCAAAAAAAAGAAAGAAGCCGAAAAATAGCATATTGGTTATATTATCCCTCATTTTCTTAAATTCAGTTCCTAAGTTTGTCATTATTTGAAATTTTGTTCTTATCATTCTTAATTCACTTGTTTCCTTTGATAAGCTTATTGATCAGGTTCTTGTTTAAGATCTTTAAGGGAAATAGAGTAAAACTGAGTGCAAACACGTGAGATTTATGAGACAAACATGCATAGTGAAAGAGATCAACCTAAAATTGATCTTAAACTCTTAATGAATGCAGTTCAAGAGCATTTAAGTTGTGGAATATGAGGCTGGATAACCTTGAGTCACCATCGAAGCCAAAGCTCACCAAATAGTTTGGGTTTGATGAGGCAAAATGGGAAGATTCAGATAATGAAGGATTCAGGTCAAGAAAAGAAAGGAGGACATCTCCTACGCATAATAGTGTCTAAGAAAGCATTAAAATGACTATTCCTACATTCCAAGGTAAAAGTGACCCTGAACTTTACCTAGAGTGGGAGAGGAAGATAGAACATGTGTTTTAGTGTTATGCCCATACTGAGGAGAAAAAGGTGAAGCTAGTTGCTGTGGAGTTTACTGACTATGTTAGTATTTAGTGGGATTAATTAGCAATTAATAGGCGGAGAAGTGGTGAGAGACCCATTTAGTCATGGGAAGAAATGAAAGTGGTGATGAGAAAATGGTTTGTTCCTAGCCATTACTATAGACACTTGTTCAAAAAACTACAAAATCTACGTCAAGGATCTATGAGTGTAAAGGGTTACTACAATGAGATGAAGATGGCCATGATGAAAGCTAATATTGAGGAGGATATGGAGGTTACAATGGAAAGGTTAATAGGTGGTTTAAGGAAAGAAATTGTAGATGTAGTAGATATGCACCATTATATAGAGGTGAAGGATTTACTACATAAAGCAATTAAAGTTAAGAAAAAGTTAAAGGTTAAAGCATCTTATAAATTTGGCCTTATTCCTAAAACTTCATGGAAGCCGAATTGGCAAGACAACAAAGAGGTTGTTACTAGGACAAAAGAATAGGGCAAGGGGAGGAGTTCAATTACAACCCCTAATCCCAAGGCAAAGGATGATATTTATACTTCATTTAAAGCACGAGATACAAAATGTTTTAGATGTCACGGGTTTGGGCATATTGTATCATAGTGTCTTAACAAGAGAGCCATTATTCTTCTTGATGATGGAGGCATGGAGAGTGAGCATTCTAGTGATGATGAGATGCCACCATTGGAGGATTGTAGTAATATAGACATTAGTAAGCTAGTGAATAGAGAAGTAATGGTTACTCGACGTGCTCTTAATATGCAACCTAATGATGATGTTGATGATGAATAGCGTGAGCACATATTCCAAACTAGGTGCCACGTGAATAATAAGGTATGTAGCTTGATTATTGATAGTAGGAGTTGCACTAATGTTGTTAGTACCTTGATGGTTGATAAATTGGGTCTACCCACATTGAAACATCCTAATCCATATAGGCTAAGATGGTTGAATGATAGGGGAGATATATAGGCGACAAATCATGTTCGAGTATCTTTTTCTATTGGTAACTACAAAGATGAGGTGTTTTGTGATATAGTACTAATACATGCTGGATACTTGTTGTTGGGACGTTTATGGTAATTTGATAGAAGGGTCAATTATGATGGCTATAAAAATTGATATATATTGACCATGCATAATTGAACCTTTATTCTGATGCCCCTAAAGCTAGTTGAGGCTTTTGCTAATCAATTGAGGATTACAAAAGAGTGTAAGTTGAGAGAAATAAAAGAAAAAGAGAAGAAAGAAAGTAAGGCCAAAATTGAGAGTGAGAGAAAAGAGAGAGAGGTTGAGATATGTAAGTAGAAAAAGAAAGAGAGTTGTGAGCCAGAGAAAGAGAAAAATAAAAGAGTGAGTACTTTTACACTAAAAACTAAGGTGGAGAATGCTTTGGTATGTAAGACAAACCTCCTTGTGCTTATGTACAAGGATATTTATTTTACTAACACTCATAACCTTTCTTTGCCTGGTATGGTTGTGTCTTTGATACAGGAATTCACTGATGTTTTTCTTAAGGAGATTATACATAGACTACCAATTTTGAGAAGTATTGAGTACCATGTAGACTTTGGCCTTGGAGCATCCATTCTTAACTGACCCGCCAACAAGAGTCAAACTAGAGTTGTATTTAAACTTGGTGATGGGTTTGGATACATATGCACAACGAGAGGTTCTTGGCTCGAAGAAAGCTTAAGTTGCATCCTAAGGGAGATGGACCTTTTCAAGTATTAGAGCGAATCAATGACAATGCCTATAAGATTGATTTACCTAGTGAGTATGGCAATGTTAGTGCTACATTCAATGTTACTGACTTGTCTTTATTTGATGTAGGTGATGCGTTTGATTCGAGGACGAATCCTTGTAGGTGTAATTGCAGAGTGTGTATGCAATGTTAGAACGCAAGTGAACATGTTGTGACCAAGTAATAAAATGATGAGTGAGTATTGTCCCACGAGGAGTGTGCTGAAAACTACTATAGAATGCTTTGACTCGTGAAATGTTATGGCAAAAATTGGTTGTTCCACAAGATTTATGTTTGAGAGGTAGAACAAGCTAAATAAGACTATAATTAAGTTGAGGGATACTAGGGTATAAAATAGAGTGATATTAGGTGAACCAGGGTTGCCATGAACTTCTGCACTCATTTTGCTCTAGAAATTGCTGCAGCAGTTTCTTCAGTGCCTAGTCTGTCCTTGAGTAGTGTCTTTCCAGATTTCCATCCCATACAATTTTGGGGTCTGGACACACATCCCTGCATCAATCCTAACCCTAGAATTGTGCGTGAAGCTCCAATTATTGGGCTAAATAGGACAACCATATATCCCTATATTGGCTGATCCCACACATTTAACTCTTTTTCCAGCCTCCACTATCTTTCCAAGTGAATATTGGACTTAATTTTCCCCTATCAAACTTTAGTTATTAGGAGAAGTTAAAACATACACACAGTTGAATGATATAGCAATGCTGCAGCAAGTCATTTATAAATAAAAATGTGCATGTGTTCATTACAACCCTTCTACAACCCTAGATAGAAATTGGCCCAGCCTCATAGCTAAACTGGTTACAGACATCAGAAAAATACCAGTATGCAGCTCGAGTAATACAACTAAAATAAACAAACAGATGCAGTTTCCTGCTAAAACAATGAAAATCACAAAGAGGATAAGAGGAACGTAAGACACTCGGGATGCGAAGGGGGATATGAAGGGGCTGAGAGGATTTGCAAAAGTTATCGTGCACAGGGTTGAAATGAGGGGGGTAAGGACGTGTGTTCGTGACTTATGGGTTTCTCCAAGTTTTCTCGCCCTCTTTTTGGTTTTGATAACCACTCTTTTTGGTGCCAGCCCTTGGGTGCCCCTTCGTTTCTCCTTTTTTTTTTACTGTAGGGCTGAATGCTTTTGCTACAACAATTTTTGTGGCAAAGACTAGCTCTCCTATGATTTTGCTACAGCCAAACGTGTAACAACTCCAAATTATGTAACAATTTTTTTTTAATTTATACAACATTGAGTTCACATACACGTCATTAATCAAAACGTACATACAATATATCAAACACATAGATATTTACATCTTATTTATTTTGGTTGACCAATTCTGGAGATACAGGTGCGGGTGGTTGCACCTTCACCAGGATTTGAGCCAACTCGACCACAAATATTTTATTTGATTCTGAAATTTGCCCAACATAAAGTAACTTGATCCAATGTGCACTAAAAACCAGAGCCATAGAAAAATCTGCATAACTAATTTTCTGAACATGATATGGAAATATAGTGAGAATTAAATCTTAGTAAGTTCAACAATAAATCATTATTAATATAGCTCATCAAGTCATGTTCAGCTGTATAAACTACAGAAAATATCTTTGGTCACATGAATGCACTATATCTATGCACATAAGAATCATTCAGTAATGATATGTATGACAAGATTAACTATTTTTAGAATATCATATGATGGCTATCAACTTATTCTCATTTCGAGCTACTCCGGTCAGGGTGAGTATCCTCTACTCTCTGGTACGGGCTTTTCTCGCTCCGTCTGACATGGCACACTTTCTCTTTCTTTTCTCATTAACATAATCATAACTGTTGGTAGGGCGTCCCCTATTGGTGCACCACATGGATTTCTATGTGACCGTGCTCATTTCTTTTCTTTTCACAATAATAGCCAAAAATATGCTTTCAATAACAAGTATGTTTATCAAAATATAATTATTACCAAAAATCATTGGTAATCATGCCATAAACATAACCATTTCAAATATCATTTTATAAAATATTTCCATTTCAAACTTTCACACTTAAGATGGTAAGAAGTTCATGCAATGGCAATGGCTATGGCATATACTAGTCATTTATTATTTTCATTTATAAGATTCTTTTTAAATATTAATTTTATTTCTTTATTTTCTTGATGCAAATTTTCATCCTATCTGACCTTCTCTTACTAATCAAAGAATAACTCCCTCAAATTAACTCTAATTTAGTTGATCTTAATGTCAATTTAAAGATAAAACAATTATTTAAAACTATTATGTTGAATAGTTGAGCTAAATATTATGAAATCATGGTGATATTACTCTTTCAATGTATAGGTTATTTCTTCTCCGGTAAGTTCTGATCTCTACCTACTAATCTATCCATATCTCCCTCATAAGAATTTCAAATTGAGTGATTCCAGTGGATATAATTCCGTAACACATATAGCTATAATTTTTATGTTAACCACTTATTTTAATTCCCTACAAAATATTCTCATAAATTAAAACACAGAAGCTATCCTAAGATATTCTTCCCTGATTAACTATTTTCTGAGCTTTGCTTACTAATCAGATCATATCTACCTCATATGGACTCCAAATGGAATAATTCTAGTGGCTAAAAATCTGTCACACATATAGCAACAATTGTTATGTTAACCATTTATTTTAATTCCCTACAAAATATTCTCAGAAATTAAAACACAGAAGCTATCCTAACATATTCTTCCCTGATTAACTATTTTCTGACCTTTGCTTACTAATCAGCTCATATCTTTCTCATATGGACTCCAAATTGAATGATTACCGTGGATAAAAATCTGTAACACATATAGCTACAATTTTTATGTTAACCATTTATTTTAATTCCCTACATAATGTTCTTAAAAATTAAAACACAGAAGCTATCCTAACATATTCTTCCATGATTAACTATTTTCTGATCTTTGCTTACTCTTCAGCTCATATCTACCTCATATAGACTTCAAATTGAATGATTCCAGTGGCTTAAAATCTGTGAGACATAGATCTACATTTTGCATGTTAACCATTTCTTTAAATTCCTTACCGATTCTTCGCAAAATTTTAAAAACATAAGCTTAAAATTTTGCCACCCATAGCCATACCTATGCAGAACTTTCTACACCAGCCTAAGTATTCAAACTTACATCACATGTAAGATCAATATGTAACATGATATAGCAACATCCATGACCAGTCATCAAAGTTCTAAGATCAATATTCCATATAAATGTTATAAATTTCAAAACTTTTTTTCGAAAAGAAATATTGTTAAACTTACATTAAGCACTTAGTCCTTTAGACTTCTCCTTCCTCTTTCTTCCTTTCTTCCTTTCCTTTCCTCACTCTATCTTGCTTCTATTTCTCCTCTCCCTCACTTGAAATTTTCATGTTCTAAGGGTGGGTTTTGCTTAAATAGACTATCAAATAATTCACCTTTCTTGTCATGGTTTATAGAAACAAAATAAGGAAGGTTCCTTTCTTGTCATGGTTTATAGAGACAAAATAAGGAAGGTTCCTTTCTTGTCATGGTTTGTAGAAACAAAATAAGGAAGGTTCTTTTCTTGTCATGGTTTGTAGAAACAAAATAAGGAAGGTTCATTTCTTGTCATGGTTTGTAGAAACAAAATAAGGAAGGTTCCACTACCTTCTAGAGTCTTCTACTAGATTCTAGAGTATTCTACTCTATTCTAGAGACTTCTAGAGATTTCCAGAATGTACAAGAATTGTCTAGAAATTTTTAGAACATTCTGGAACCCTCTAGATGCTTGCATGGAAAAGTTGCTGACTGGGCACCACATCATGTCCATGTCATGCCTGCGTGGCGCTTATGTTGTTTATTTCTAATATTTCCTCTTAGGTTTTCTCTCTTTATCTATTCCATTAATGTTAGAACATTTCTATGCATATATGTAAGGTGAAGAATTTTTAAGGAAAATATCTAAAAATTACGGGATGTTACAAAACGTGCCTTTCACATGATTTTGCTGCAGCAAATCAAAGACTAGCTTTTACATGGTTTTGCTGTAGCAAAACAAAGACTGACCTGCAAAATGTTGTTGTCCCCAACCTGTGAAACGAACACAACTGATATTAATTTTACAATTTAAGCTATCTATAAACTATCAAATAAAACAACAATGAAATTAAACGTGGGTTACCTCCCATGAGCACTTGTTTTAGAGTCAACAGCCTGACTTTTCCCTGCTCATCCCTCTTGCAAATGGATTGAGGTGTGCTGGCGATCCACATCACCTCCCAGGTAGTGCTTGATTCATTGTCCGTTAACCCTGAATGTCCTCCCTTCCTTTTCTTCTTCCAGTTCAACAATTCTAAAGGGTAAGACCTTTCTAATACGAAAGGTACCAAACCAACGAGATTTTAATTTTCTAGGGAACAAGGTTAGCCTGGAGATATACAGCAGCACTCTGTCCTTCTTCGAAGTCCTTTGGTTATATCTTCTTGTCATGCCATTGTTTTGCTTTCTCCTTGTATAACTTGGCATTATCATAAACCTGATCACGGAACTCCTCCAGCTCATTTAGCTATAGCATCCTTTTCTTACCAGCAGCTTCTAAATTCATGTTTAGCTCATTCACTGCCCAATATGCTCGATGCTCTAGCTCTACTAGTAGATGACAAGCCTTACCAAACACCAACTCGTATGGTGACATCCCCAGCGGTGTTTTATAGGCTATTCTATAGGCCCACAATGCATCATCCAGCCTTGAGGACCAATCCTCCCTAGTTGGGCCTACCATTTTCTCCAGAATTCTCTTGATTTGCCTATTGGAGATTTCAGCCTGCCCACTGGTTTGTTGATGATAAGGTGTTGCCACCTTGTGCCTTACTCTATATTTGACCAGTAGTACTCCGAACTGCCTATTGTAGAAATGGGTTTCTCCATCGCTGATGATGGATCTGGGGGTTCTAAACCTTGTAAAGATGTTCTTCTTCAGAAATCTGGTTACCACCTTTGCATCATTAGTTTGAGATGCACTTGCTTCCACCCATTTCGAGACATAGTCAACGGCTACTAAGGGCCTGTTTGGTACAGTGGAATGAATCTGAATTGGAATGGAAAAGTGAAAGGAAGTGGGAATGAATAAAGGAATGGAAAAATGTTTACCTTGTATGGTATATGATAGAAAAGTAAAAGGAATGGAAAGATATAATAATAAAAAGTCTAAATTACCCCTTATGTAAAATAAATAATTTATTATTTTAAAAAAACAATCACATATTTCTTCGATCGTAGCTGTGCAACTTTTACCCTTTCTCCTTTTTGGTTCATCGTGAGAGCCTCTCGATCCAAGAAGGCGTAGGGCATGATTTCTTCGATCCACCAGCATCTGCCGGCGGGAAGCGACGCACCGTGACTAGAGCTTTACTGTGACCTCCTTCACCGTGAGGAACCCAGAAGCGTCTTATATCTTCATTTTCGGCTGCCATCATCGTGAGCACTAGCACGTTAGCCTGATGATGCTCTTCGTCATCCTTTTCTGATTATGCTTTACGATGTTTTTCTTCATCATTTTCTGAGTATGGCTTCTCATGTATTTTGGTCCTTATTCCTATTTTGTGGTAGGTTTAGTATTAATGGTGGATAATGTCTAGCTATGAAACCCTATGCTTCCATGTTTGATGTTCTCTGGTAATTATCAAAATAATTGGGGGCATGATAAATACATTTTTGTTGGACTTAAATATGTTGTAGTGTGCACGCCATAGAAGCAAGCAAATTTGAATAAGTAAAGGTGGGTAATTTGTTTTGTTTCCTAGTCAGTGTTTATCATTGTTTCCTGGGAGTGTTGGCAGTTAAACCAAACCATATGCATCAATTTTTTTCATTTAGTTTTTACTATGATTTGAACTCAAATTTTTAGTCTGGAGAGGCTTGAAGTAATTACCTCATTCTCTTCCAAAGCCGAACATTGTTTGGACCAAGCATATGAAGGTTATGGAACTCTCTCATCTTAGATGCTATTAAACCAGATATTTCTGGGTCACTGAGGTCAGCAGCTGAGAGTGTCTGAAAAGCCAAACATAGGAGGAAGAAAAAATTAAGAATGTTAATTTGACAAATTGTCAAATTTTTGTCTTTGGTTTCCTAAGAATTTGCTGAATTGGTTTTGTTTAAGAAGCTCTTGGCACCATCACTAAAAAGCACTTCTATCTAAATCCAAGATCAATACATTCACTCTGATATGGGCTTACAGAAAGAATTTCAATCTTGGGTTTTATTTCTCTTTGGTACCTAGTAAGGCTTTTCACAGTCCTATACATAAGATCATCACACAAGGTGGGTCGACAAAAAAAAACTTTTATCATCTCATCAAGATGAGATTTTTAGCCTCTCATTTTGTCATTTTTTCTTATTTCATTTTTGTTCTTGGGTCCCTGCCGTGTTCAAGTTCTGTTTGGCGTGTTAAGAGTCAATTTTGTTTTGTCATTTAACATATCTATAAGCATGTCAAACACGAGTTATTAGTATATTATGACTGTGTTGATATCCTAGACACCTCAAAATAAGTATCTCCAACTTCCCAAAAAAGAAGAAGAAAAAAACAGTTTGATAGTATATTTCTGGTAGAGACACCCATACCAAGCACAATATACTTTTGCTTATATTGTAGTTACTATAAAAGCCAATTTTAAGCTGCAAGATATGTTGATATTGGAAATTAATTAGTTAATTCATTGTCTAATGAGCAAGTGGTGACTGAAAGACAGAACATAAGGAGCTTTCAAATTGACTATGCATAAGAATGTTAGTTTGCCCTTTCAAGAAAGGTATCTATTTAAGTGGTTGTCTATTACCAAGAGCACATATTTTAGTTAGAGAAGGAACTAAGGCCAAAAGAATGGTAGAAGCACCTGATTCTATTCTATTGACTCTGATTCTATTCTATTGAGAATGGTAGAAACATCATGTTTATTAGATCTTGCTTTCTGGCACAAATTAAAATTAGGCAATCCACTAAAATAGATTTTGTATTTAAAGTCTGAGGAGCATTGTACCAAAAAAAAGTTTCAAGAGCATTTGTTTTGTCTCCAGAATTATCTTAAAGGAACTAGTAGTTATATTCTTGAGGAGCATTTATATTTAATTACATGTCATAAGATTATGCAGTTTGGGTTTTATTCTATTTGTCTACTGTTCACACATGGTCATATTATGTCTAATGTTTGGGTTTTATTGTCTCCCCAACTTGTCATATAAGATTATGCAATTTGATAAGCTATTTGGTATACTGTTTGTCTTATGAAATTGGATTTTGTTTAATTTTCTTTTGGAAGATCGATGTGCTGAATTATGTCACAATGTTCAAGCAACCAGAGTTCTAGCAACATTCAGAGAAGCACCATTATGTGTAATTGTGGACAGCCAGGTGTAATTGTGGACAGCCAGGTTATCAACTTACAACCTTCACAGATGACAATTTCGGAAGGAGATTCTTAACGTGTATGAATTATTGATCTATTAGGCGATGTAACTTCTTCAGATGGGTAGATCCTCCTATGTGCGAGCATGGAAGACGTGTACTGATCAAACTCAGGCAGCTACGAAATTTATCTGAACCAAGTCAAGAAAGGATAAATCGAAATGGTGGGAATGCAAAGAACTCATGGAAATTCATTTGCGTTGCGTCATGGTGTGCTTTGTTGGGTGTTGTAGTTGGAATTTGGATGGAAGGAAAATTTAAAATTTTAATGTAGTGATGCAAAAATCCATCAATGTATCTTGTAAAATTTTTTCTAGCTATATGTAATATGTTTTTCTTAATTGTTATCAATGTTTATTGTAAAAATTTATCTGGCTCCATGTAAAAGTGAAAGAAGTTTTCAATTGTTGAGATTCATGAATGGTTGCAGTTGATATGTTAGCCAAGATTTTGCATTGCTTCCTTGGCATTTGATTGTTAGTTTCCCTTGAGAATTCATAAAATATTCTCTGCTTCCCCCTATTTAGGTGGAGTGGTGGTGTGAGTGTCATTCAATTCCAATGCTCTTTTGCTTCTGTTGTTAACAATAGCTTGACCCTGCTTGCATAGGTTTGGTGGGTGAATGGTCAGGAAAATATTCTCCTTCAAGCTTCTGATCAATAAAAAAAAATTTATCCTTTATTATAATATGGAATTAAGATGATTATTGAAGCCCTTGTTATTTTTTTTATTTTGGATTTTCCATTGGTTGCTTTGATTTCTAATCTTTTCTCTACTTTTGTAGGTTTTAAGTATAAAATAAGTTTATATACAGAATTTTTATTTATATAACTTTTATTTCTCCATTGAAAAGATTAACATTTTACAATATATATCAAGTAGGGACCAAAAAGAACCTTTCCAAAAGCTACATGAATGCTTTACTTCAATGGCTATAGATACTCAATCAATTCAAGCAAGTTTCAAACTTGGTACAATGAAGTTAAGAATAATTAATGGTGAAATTTGAAACCAAAAAGAAAAGAAAATCAATGGAAAAACTAAACGAGCATATCCTCCTTTGTAGTCTAATACTTGGGAAGAGAACATTCCTTGGGGAGATTTTTTTGGAACCTTCTGTGTGAGGATGTTTAGTGTGCTAAAGCTGTATTTGTTCCACCAATGGCTAATGCTTGCTGCCTAGCAAAACCTTGGGTTCCCTTTCCACTCACATGCATCTAACTTGTAGTTTCTGAATGAAGCTATAAAGGGACCCTTCGTCCAATCAATTTTATCCTGGCCACCTCATGTTCAGCTATCACCATTGTATAGTGTCACTTTCAGACTCATTGGCTGCCATCTTGGAAATGGCACTCCCTTATCTGCTTTGTTTCTGTACACTTTTATAGGAATATACTTTAATGTTTAACCACTTTGATCTCTTAAAGGTAGAGTAGTGTTGTTCTCCTTTGCAACCTGAAATGTGAAAAAAAAAACCCATAAATTTAGACTTTTGATTTCATTACTTATGAATGAAATGTTGGGTTTTGAAAGGCTTACCAGATACATATAATGTAACCTTTACTTCTGAATAATGTAACCTATTTCTGAAGATCATTTGGTGGACATTGTTAGCAGCATAATGAGACACTCAGACTAATAGTAGGTATAGAAACTTGGTGAAATTTTTTGCTAGAAATGTTTCATGGTTTTCAGAAATCCCAATAAGGAATTTGTGCATATTTTATTAATTACTATTAGGAAGGAATATTCTTGTCAAAATAATTGTTAAATCTCTTCTCATAACTCACATGAATCACAACTCCTTTAGGCCACTATCCCCAACCTCATCAAACATGAACAAATATGAATGAACTACATAGACATATAACCCAAACTAAATTGACTGAAATACCTCATTCAACATCCTATGCAACTCATCTCTGGCCTCAACTACTCTATCCCTATCATTGCTCCGAATTTTCTCACAAAAGCAGTCCACTGCAGCATAAAAAATTCCCATCGGCAGGTCAAAGAGGTGATCAATGTTATCATAAACTTGGATATCTCCATCCAAGTATACCATTTTGTTGTACTCTCTGCGAATTGCAAATCATATTAAAGATTAAATGCACTTATCATATAAATCGACAACAAAGAACGCAGGATGTGATAATTTAAAGAGGGAGTTTTGCCAATATCATTATAATTCATATTTATTGGGACAAACGTAGAATGACATTTTGAGTGTTATAAAATAACTACTTATTAACAAAAGAACATTGCAACATAATATTTGAAAAAAGGCAAGATTTCAAGATTTAGTAGAAGCTTAAACCATGAAATTAAACTGTTTCATAATGTAGGAAACCAAATGGATCTTTAATGGACTCAGTAGAAGCTTAAACCATGAAGTTTCCAACAAAATTTCCAACAAACATAGTAGTCACAATATCTGAAAAAAAGGCAAGATTTCAAGATTTAGTATTCAAATGTAGAATGGTTTGAAGGAGAGAAATGTGAAGTCAGAGGAGGAAGGCAGTTTCAACTTCAAGTAAAAGTGGAACGAATCATATTATCTAAAATTTTCTTCCTGAGACAATTACTTACGTTCTTTAGTAAGAATCTTGGTGGATGATGAACTGCCCTTGCCAAACTTGTTACAAGAGGATGAAAAGAAAAGCGCAAACCTCAGCCTCATTGAGACATATCTGGAATGCAGAAAGTTGAGAAGCCCTCCTTCATGCCTGCAAGCAACTATATAAGTTAAAATATATAGCCAACCATATCCATATTTCAATTCTAAATACAACTCAAGCCTACATAGAAAACTTGTATGCCTACTTGCAGCATCTAATAATGATAAAATAAAATAAGTAATACCAGGTGAGCAGCCAGCAAAGAGATTGCAAATCCCTTTGATACGAATACTGCTTCAGCGATGAACTTGAAGTTAACAGACCTGATAACATACAGCAAAATTATTAGAAACATCTAACTTGACCAATAAAAATATGCATAAGTGAATAAAGACACAGATGAATAATAGCATTATTGCACACTAAGAGTTTAGATAAACTCGATTTCATTCTCCCATTAATCATCATTTGACCCATTAAAATGACTTTTTGGTAACACTGAAAGGCTAAATTTGTTTGCAGGGTCTATAGTTAGCAAGCATATATCAAAACACAAACTTGAAAAAGTACCAGAAATGGATGAAGAGACAGCCAAGGTTGAAGGCTCTTGATATATATGCAACTGGATGTGAAATCAGTAAGGGAAGCCCCAACAATATTTGTCACATCATTTTGCCACGTAGGAGTTAAAGGGTAAAAAAAGCATCATAGGACATTGCTCACTCTTGAGCCCCAGCACACTTCGAATTCCAAGAAGTCCAACTCACCTAACAATATGGAAAGAATATTTAATAAAGGCATACACCAACCTTAATGCATCAGAATTGATCAAACCGTAAAGCATGCTATATGAGGAAACTAACAACAGCTTGCAGACTAGAGATTGAAAGTCTTATGCAAGAAAACATTTTCAAGACAATAATATCATAACTCACACATTATCCAGAGATTAAAAAAAATAGTAGGGTAAGGCACCTGAACCAGTGCAGCACCAGCTAATGCCAGTAACACCCCATCAGGATTATTAGTCTGCATGTTTTGAAGAAAAGGAGGCTACTAGAGCAGTAGAAATTAAAACAGAAAATAAATGCAACATAGTCAACTGTAAATAGTGTACCTTTAGCATGAGAAGTAACAAGGGAAGAGCATAAAGAAGCATATTCATCTTTACAGAAACAGCTCCACCTGACAAATAAATATGAAAAGCCATGTAATATTTTTAACCTTATAAGGGGACAATTACCTAAACATAACTAAACCTAGATGCCACCTTTGGTGAATAAGCAAGAATAATGCAGCATGAGGAAGGGTCATGGCCACACAATCATTAAAGAGACGAAGCATGAAAATAGAATGCACTCTTTTTGACAGAGAAAGTAAGCTAAGGGCCCACCATGGAAGCTGTTAGACATTTCAAGAACAATTAAAATTGACACCAATACCTACTGAAAAGAAGCCCAACAAGGGTTGGGACAAAACTACATGCAAAGTTCCTCTAGGGAGAAAACTAAATTGACACCAATACCCTGTATTCAGAAGAAATTCTTAAAACTTACCTAGGAAACCCTTCATGTACCCTTGTTACAAGCAGGGAAGATAGAATGAAAGAGGAACCTAAACATAATATTCAAAAACATTATCCATACTATCCACTAAACAATAGATAAAACAAGATTCAAAACCTGGGACCTACTTGATGCAAATGATTTACATACTATCCACTGAACAATAGATAAAACAAGGTTCAAAACTCAAAATCCACTACAATTTACTCAATTTAATTCAATACAATCAACTGAACACATAACTACTTGATGTAATCACGTATGATGATTTCCTTAACATCCGGTGGGAAGGTGGAGAACATTTTCAACATCGATTCATCTTTGCCTATCATCGTGGCCGCCTTCGCCATCTCCTGTTTTGTGAAACCTGGGATCTTAATCAACTCTTCTCACAATTTTTGTCTCTTCTCAGCTATGTTTGCTTTGTGTGCAATATGACAAAGATGGGTTCCAATCTCTATTGTGGATTCCTTGAATCCCTTCTCCATCAAGTCAAAACCATTGGAAAGAGAATCCGCAATGACAACACTGTCGTTTCTACATCTTTTGCGCGATCCTGAAGTTACTTCAACACTCAGAGTTGATGGATGCTCAGAAAATGCATCATTTGGCTCATCTTGGTTAATATTCATTTCCCCAATGTCGTCAATCCCTTTAGCAGCATATGGACTCACATCAGTATTCAGAATATCAGTTACCGTCTCTGCATCCCTTCCAGAGGCCCTGTCTTTTGCCCAAACAATGCACAGATTTTTGAAATGAGGAAATGACTTAAATCTGAAAGGAGCTGCTTTATTGTGCGACTGCATGAAATAAATGAAGTTTAATGAGAATATAAATTATATTAACAAACATAAATAATAATTATCTGATTAAGTATTATAACTCTAACCTTGAGGTACTCATCCCATACTGCATTCGGAGCTGTTACAGTATTGGTGTCAGGATTCCAACCAAACCCACTAGTATTTGGCCCATGGATCATGTCATAGACAACTTTCAAGTTTTCTTCAGTGTTTTCAGCCTTGATTGTATATGAGGAATTCTTTTTATCTCACACCTAGGAACTCTCTCATTCATGTACCCTTCAATGTAGGTTAAATAACCTGGCCGAAATCCATTGTCCACCATATATTTCCCATTAGTTTTCATCTGTACGAGACACTGTACAAGTATGTTATCCTGCTCAGACGTCCAAACATGCTTGCTTCCTTGACTATTACTCATGTCCTCCATTAAAGCACTACAACAAACAAATACTTCACCAGTCAGAAAATATAAATATAAAGGTAGCAATAAAATATAGGATAAATATTACAAATATCAATCACAAAGATTGCTTAAAAGTACAACCTCACAAATAATATAATGTCAGGGTACAACCTCAAATATAATGTAATGTCAAAGTACATTAACGAAAATTATAGATTCATACAAACTCGCAAATAATATATTAAGGCAACACTAATACAAATGACAAACGTCCTAAAGTATCCTGAAGTCATTAAACATTTCATTAGCTAAAAGATCACGCCTATTGCTCCAAGCGTCAGATGTTTCCATAGTTAATATCTGGTTTTCCTCCTCGAGTTGGTTCTCATTCTCATACTCAGCCTCTATATCATGTATGGGATCAGATCCATCATATCTCTTGCATAAATTATGTAGCATACAACATGCCATAAGGACATGATTATGAGATCTCACAGGATAGAATGATGGGTGTCTAAGTATAGCCCAACGATTTTTCAGCATCCCAAAACACCGTTTAAAGATATTTCTTGCTGATGAGTGTTTCATATTGAAATGCTCTTGTGCAGTGTTCGGTTGGCGACCTTCTCTCCACTCATTCAAATGATATCTTTGACCTCGGTATGGTACTAAGAATCCCCTACAATTTGTATAACCAGCATCAACCAAGTAGTAAAACCCTACATTAAACATGTATGTAAATTCATATAGTTAGCTAATGTAGTTCAAGGATAATTTTTCATTTTCAAAAAATGTTGTCAGCATACGCACCATGTGGAACTTTTAGGCCACCATTGACTCTGCTAATTGCGTCACGTAAAACTCTACCATCTATTGCAGATCCTTCCCATCTAGGGAAAACGTAAATAAACTCTCCATCTTGCGAGCAAACTCCCAGTACATTCGTAGATATCACCCCTTTTCTATTACGATATTTTGCTTTGTGTTCCATTGGCACTTTGATCGGTATGTGAGTTCCATCAAGGGCACCAAGACAATTCTAACATCCACATAAACTATTTAGGTCAGAAATAATAGTGCAAATATCGGAGAAGAATAATTTAAGAAATTTGGTCAAATTAACTATATATTTTATGCTCACCTTGAACCATTTCCATCTATTATTTGTTGAATTCTCATCAACTGGCTCTACGATTTTAAACAGCACTTCATGTTACCGCATTATAGCTTTTAGAACCAAGTTAAAACACCTACTAATTGTTTCCCCAGACCTCCCACACTCAAACTGTATGACTCTATTCTTAACGTCATAAGCGAGAATGTGAAGAAACATTGCTACTTGCTCATAAACTAACATATTTTTTGAAGGTTTTAATCCCTCAATATTGTCAAGCATGGAACATAGACGATTAAACATTGACCTATACATCCTGAGTTGGTTATAACACATATTGTCACTAGAGTAAACCATATTTCTAAGGTGGACCTTCTTTTGGTGGAAATCTACATTGTATTTGATTGTGGGTATACGCAATAACCTACGATGATGAAGAGCAACAATCACAGAGATCATAACGCGCATTTTACGCAATGTGTTAGCCATATTCAACCACCAGTATAATACAACATGTAGGACTTGTAAAGTTGTTTCTCCCATTCTAGAAGGGAGAAAATATACCTTTAAAAACATAAGAGATGATCACATTGTGCGGTAAAAAATAAATAAAGATAGACAAGAGAGAAAATTAGTAATCAGATGAGTCAATGCACAACTCCCTACATACATAAGCACGTAGAAAATTAAATCCCCAGCATATGAAGTCTAAATCCAAGCAAATTTCTAATAAAGTATCAAACAAAAGAGCTTGACTACTATTAAAACTACTCTATTCAGCACCATGATGAGTTATTGCACAACTCCCTACAACTGCAAATGGAAACAACTTAAGTTCCAAGTTCCAACAAATGAAAATTATTATATTAAGTTTCTTCTAGATTTTGTTCTTGGGACAAGATAGGCAAAGTTCAGTAGTTGATACATTGAACACTATTCCACATTAGGTTTTATTAATATTTTCCAATGAAAAACCAAGAATTGCATAGCAACAAAAAAAAACAAAAAAAAAAAAAACAAACAAAGACAAAAGAGCAAACTAGAAGATCAGATTAAATAACTTTTAGTTAGTCAAAACCTGCTTTGAGAAATCTTTTATGGCGAAGTTGTGGTTGTTATATTTTCAAAGAACTTGACGTTGCTTTGCAAAGGATACATTAATAAGTGACTATAAAGTGGAGTTGATGACTAAATTATTAGAAATTTTCACAAGGAATAGGAATGGCCTAACTATGGAAGACTTAAAATGTTTTTGAAGCTGAAGGAGACTTTCTTCTCATTTCATTTTATGGGCAATGGGAAAATTAAAGAGAGCAAGCCATGTGTAGTCAAAGCAACATAAATAATATTCATATGACCCTTGTCCCCGTTGATAAATTTTATCTACCGCAGAAGAAGAAAACCTTCTAGACCATGTTCCACAAGTTCCTTATCCATTTCCAAGGATTATTTGAGGAACCAGCCAACAGAAGAAGGGGGTGGCCTTATTACATAAATCACTTATCCATGGTTAACCAGGAAGCTTACTATTGAGACTCCAATTAAGTCAAATCATGGTACAATGAAAACTGCCTTACCACAATATGTTCTCAAACTTCACATAAAATGATCTCTTAAGTTGTAACAAAACTGAAATTGAGTGTAATATCCTTGGTTCTTGCATTCAATAGAAACGTCAATTCAGACCGACCTGGCTCACGGTTGCCCAAAAAGTGAGGCAAGCTTTGTTGACCCTTTCTTATTCAGGTCAAATTAATATCAACCCAGCTCATTTTGGCAGGATAGTGGGTTATATATAAACATTTCACCAAAAGCACAATATTTCAACTAATAATTAATTAAATTAAAACAAATTCATACACTAAACTAAAGATTATAATAAGCTTACAAATTACAAATTTTATGACTTCAAATCATAAAATTTATACCCTAAAACACTAAAGTAAGTATTTTAAAAAGAAAAATAAAAAAGGGTTGACCCTATAACCCACATATACCCCTTTTTCTTTTCGTATGACATTTTTACTAAACCTACTAATATAATGTTATAAACATTTTTTTTACTCTTGCTCCCATTGGGATAAATCTGACCTCTTCCCCTGTTCCCACCTATGTATATTGGATATTTTAACTAATCCATGTAAGCCGCATGTCAAATGGGCCAGGTTCAAATTCAAGTACCGCTTATGTGCAAGGTATTATACACTTATCAAGGACACCCATACATGTCTGCACTAGGCAATAGTAGTTTTAACAACACAGGGGAATTAAGAGACTTTAAGCATATTCTGCTTCCTTATTATTAACTAGTGAAATTCAATTTCCAGTAAAATTCATGGTTGAATGTCAATAGAAGGGCAAAGAAAGAAATGATAACTCCCAGTTTTCCAGGAATTTTTTTTATGGAGAAAGAAAATTTATTAATAGAAAACTCTTTTAACTATATTTTCTTTTAACTATAGTTAAAAGTCCTTGACAAAGAAACTTTATAGACAAAATAATATTACATCAAGGCTTAACAAGTACATTCTATTATAACGAGTGTGGATGGTTGCACATTGTTAGGATGGTTTGGCGGAGCTTTAGCCATTTTCTGGTGTATTCATCACTTTCTTCTCTTTTTATTTTCACATAACTTTTTTGGGTGTAGAAAGGCTAAATAGGATAACTGACTTACTTAGTCATCCTTTTATATGTCTATTTATAATTTTAAATTAGGTCCAGGTTCCTATCAGCAATCCCCTTGACATTCTCCTAACTACTCTCCTTGGCCTCATCATCTAACACATAACACAGCTCTCACAAGTCTTCGATCTACTTAAGTAATCCCCTCGATCTTCTCCCAACTCGCCTCTATATTTAGGTAGCTCACCTGGCACCCAATCACAAAACTCTAGTGTGCTAAACCATTCAATATGATATGACTTCAATAAGACTCCAAAATTTTCAATAAGAAACATAACTAAAATATTGTAGAAACCTCAATCACACACCACAAATAAAAACATAACCAAAATCTCAACAATAAACCCCATAGCAAATATAAACAGAACCAAAACTCTACAAATATTTATGTCTACACAGTATTGGTTCAAACAACTCTACATTCACACCAAAATCGATAAGGAAAATCTAAAACTCCATGTAATATCACAACCATTGTGAACCATTAAATAAGAAAACAACACAACCTTATCACAAAAGCCACCACTTCCACAGCAAACCACAGTGAGCAGACACCATGGCCATTGCGAGCATACCTTCTCATGAAAACCTATATGTAAAATCAGATCTGTAAAATGAAGAAGAAAAACAAGGATGAAATTTACCTTTCCGATGATTCTTCAAAATAGAGTTTCAGCGATGCTTTCTCCTCCGATAGCTGAAGAAGACAAGGACCATGAGCTGCAATGGACGTGAAGACAAGTACCACGAGCTACGATGGAAGCTGGAGAACAACTAGAGCTAGACCGAAGCAAAAGCAAAAAGAGAACAGAAGCAGAACCCAAAACTCACAAAGCACCAGAAGAAGGACCCGATAGCTGAAGAAGACAAGGACCACAAGCTATGATAAAGGCAAAGATAAGGACCATGAGCTGCGATTCAATACAAAACCACCAGAGCTGGACCGAAGCAGAAGCAGAAAGGGGATGGAAGCGGAAACCAAAACCCACGAAGGACACAAGAAGGACCAGAAAAAAGAAGATGGGAAAAAAGAAAATAGAAGGAACCCAATCACGCAGGGGTCATATTGTCTTTTAGCCAATGGAATATCAGATTCCATTGTATACGTGAAGGAATGATTTTTCCATTAAACAATGGAAAACAACATTCCACAGAACGTATATTCAAACATACCAAACGATGGAATCCCAGATTCCAATTACCTTTCTTTTTCCATTACATCGTACCAAACACGTCCTAGGATGTATTGGTTCCCAAAACTTGAAGGGAATGGGGCCATGAAATCTGTTCCCCACACATCGAATAATTCCACTTCTAGGATGTTGTTCAGTGGCATTTCATGTCTTCTAGATATGTTTCCTATCCTTTGGCACCTGTCACATTGCATCACAAAGGATTAGGAGTCTTTGAACAGAGAAGGCCACTAGAACCTTGCCTGTAGTACCTTGTTTACAATCCTCACTCCTCCAAAGTGGCCTCCATAGGGGGAAGCATGGCATTGCTGCAAGATTGACTCCATCTATCTGCTGGGAATGCATCTTCTTATCATATGATCAGCACACTTCTTGAAGAGGTATAGTTCATCCCAATAGTATGAGTTCACATCATGCAGAAATTTCTTCTTCTGCTGTGACGTCAAATCTGGTGGGAGCAGGCCACTCATTAGGTAGTTTACATAGTCAGCATACCATGGCATACCATCTTAGGACAGGAGGTAGAGTTGTTTATCTGGGAATTTCTCGTTAATTTCACCTACTTCTGCGCTGTCCCCTTCCAGTCTGGAGAGATGGTCTGCCACCTGATTTTTAGTTCCCTTTCTATCCCTGATCTCTAGGTCAAATTTCTAAAGCAAGAGCACCCATCGAATAAGCCTGGGCTTGGAATCCTTCTTCTTAACTAAGTGTTTGATGACAGAATGGTCTGTGTGCACTATCACTTTTGATCCTACCAGATATGATCTAAATTTCTCAGGCAAATACTACTGCAAGCAGCTCCTTCTCTGTCACTCTGTAGTTTAGCTGGGACCCTTGCAACGTCTTGCTTGCATAATATATAGAATGAAAATGTTTATTTCTGCTGTACCCGAGGATAGCTCCCAATGCTGCTTCACTCGCGTCACACATTAGCTCAAATGGAGAGGTCTAGTCTGGTGTCACAATAATTGGGGTTTTACTCAATTTCTTCTTGAGATCACAGAATGCTGTCGTGCAGCTTTCATCAAAGCAAAAAATTATGTCCTTCTCTAGCAAACTGCATAGAGGTTTAGTAACCTTGGAGAAGTCCTTAATGAACCTCCTGTAAAATCCTACATGGCCAAGGAAGCTTCTGATGCCTTTGACAAAGGTTGGAGGAGGCAGCTTCTCTATGTTTTCTACTTTGGCCTTGTCAAGCTCTAGTCCATCTTGAGAGACTTTATGTCCCAGCACAATCCCCTCTTTTACCATAAACTGACACTTCTCCCAACTCAACACCATGTTTGTTTCCTCACACCTTTGTAGGACTTTAGCAAGGTTTCCCAAACATATGTCGAAGGAGTCCCCGAAAACTGAAAAGTCATCCATGAAAATTTCCACAAATTGCTCAACCATTTTTGTGAAAATTACCATCATGCATCGCTGAAACGTTGCTGGAGCATTGCAAAGTTCGAATGGCATCCTTCGAAATGCAAAGGTGCCATAAGGACATGTGAATATGGTCTTATCCTGGTCTTCGGGTGCTATAGCAATCTGGTTGTAGCCTGAGTATCCGTCTAGGAAATAATAATATCCCTTCTTGCGAGTCTATCTAGCATTTGGTCGATGAATGGCAGGGAGAAGTGATCTTTCTTGGTGCTTTTGTTCAGTCTTTGGTAGTCCATGCAAATCCTCTAGCCAGTTACAACCTTGGTGGGGATGACCACCACAGTCATACCCCCTTTCTTAAAAACACATTGGATCAGACTAACCCAGGAGCTATCTGATATAGGGTATAATCCTAGCATCTAACCACTTGATGATTTCCTTCTTCACCACCTCCTTCATTATTGGATTCAGCCTCCATTAGGGTTCAATAGACCCTTTTTCATTGCTCTCTAAAAGGATCTTATGCATGCAAAATGAGGGGCTGATACCTTTAATATCAGCAAGGGTCCAACCAATAGCTTTTCTAAATTTTTTCAACGTCAAAACTAGTTTCTCCTCTTGTTCTCCTGTCAAGAGTGCTGAGATGATCACAGGACGATTGGTTGTTTCTCCTATATATGCATACTTGAGGTGTGCTGGTAGTGGCTTCAACTCCAAGATTGGTGGTTCCTCTATTGATGCCTTTGGCAGCTTGGATTCTGGTAAGGACAAGTCTAATGGCTCCTTCATCGGCCCCTGCTTCCCAGTGTCGTGTTTGGCTTCAATCCAGGCCCATTCTTTCTCATTTTTAGCTTCTGAATATGAGTTATCTGTCCATACAACTGGTGATGGGCCCTTGCAGCATTTTTTGAACTACTCTGATGCTAGTGTGTCTATCATAGACACAACTGAACATTCCTCTACTTCACTGGGAAACTTCAGAAACTAGAATACATTGAATGTAACTTGCTCATCCTAGACTCTCATGGTTAGTTCCCCTTTTTGAACATCAATTAATGTTCAGCCAGTTGCTAGGAATGGTCTGCCCAAAATAATTGGCACCTCTGCATCAGCTTCATAGTCCAATATTATAAAATCTACTAGGAAAATGAATTTGTCCACCTTAACTAGGACATCCTCGATTTTCCCTTCTGGATGTGCAATGGATCTGTCTGCCAATTGTAGTGAGACTATGGTAGGCCTTGCTTCTCCAATCCCCAGCTTCTTGAATATGGCCATTGGCATGAGGTTGATGCTTGCTCCCAAGTCACAAAGTGCCTTGCCAAAATACTGGTTCCCGATATAACATAGTATGGTGAAACTGCCTGGATCCTTGAGTTTAGGTGGCAGCTTATTCTGCAGCACAGCACTGCATTCCCGTGTAAAGGCAATAGTCTCAAACTCCCCAAATCTTCTCTTCTTGGTCAAGATGTCCTTCATGAACTTTACATAGTTTGGCATTTGCTCTAGTGCTTCCACCAAGGGGATGTTGATGTGCAGCTGTTTGAGGACATCCAGGAATCTTTCAAACTGCTGGTCACTCTGTTGTTTCTGGAATCTTTGAGGAAATGGTGGAGGTAGCTTAGTTTGTTGCACTTTTTGCTATGGCAAAGCTGCAATATTTTGCTGTGGCAAAGCTGTAACATGTTGTTGTGGTAGAGTTACAGAATTTTGCTGTGGCAAAGCTATAGCAGTTTCTCCAGAGATGACTGCTTCCTCACTTGCCTCCTCCACTTGCTTCAGCTTGTCTTTCTTCTTCTCTGAGGGTACAATGGGGTCTTTCTGGTCCTGTCTTCTTGCTTTGGGTGCTTCCACCACCTTCCCACTTCTCAGAGCTATAGCCTTGCAGTACTCTTTCCCTTCTCTCCTAGGGACTTCAGTATTGGTTGGGAGTGTCCTTTGAGGTCTGCTTTTTAATTTATTGGCAAGCTGTCCCATTTGAGTCTCCAGATTTCTTAATGAGGTAGCTTGACTCTAGATTAGAGCATCATTTCTTGCTATATATTCCTTTAGTAGGGATTTCAGTGAAGTGGGGGTTTCATTTGGCTGCTACCTTTGCTACTGAAAGCCAGGGGGGCCTGTGGTCTTTGTGGGGCAGAGTTGCTCCCCTGTCCAGTACCATAGTTACTCCAAGAAAAATTGGGATGTTGCCTCCAACCCAGGTTATACGTATTTGAGTAGGGATTGTTATTGTGATTCATATTTCCTACATAACACACTGACTCTGGTTTTGAGGGACAACTTTCAAAGAGATGGGGCCCATTGCACATAACACAAGATACTCCATTCTCCTGGACTGCATTAGCTGCTTGAAGGCAGGTCGGTTGCTGGTTTTTCAAGACATTAACTAATGAGGCTAGCTAGGCTGTGAGGGAAGTAACTTTACTCACTTCATGCATGCCTACTGTTTTCTTTCCAGTTGAGACTTTGTCCATAGCCATTGATAGTTATTGCTAGCCATTCTTTCGAGTAGCTCATATGCCTCATTGTATGTTTTAAACAGAAATGCCCCATTAGCTGCAGCATCCACAATGGTTCGTGTCTGAGCATTAAGGCCGTTATAAAAGGTCTCCATCTGAATGCAGTATGGGATTCCATGATGGGGGCATCTCTGTAACAGCTCTTTGTACCTTTCACAGGTCTCGTATAATGATTCTCCGTCTAGTTGCTGGAAGGATGTGATATCATTCCTCAATCTTGCATTCTTGGTAGGTCGAAAGTATTTCAGTGGAAACTTCTCTGTTAAATCGCTTCAGTTAGCAATGGAATCGAGTGGCAGAGAGTTTAACCACGCTCTAGCTCGATCTCTTAATGAGTAAGGGAACAGTTTTAGCCTGAGAACTTTATCTGTCACCCCATTCATCTTGAAAGCATCAGTGACTTTGATGAACACTCTTAGGTGAAGGTGGAGGTCCACATAGGCCTTCCACTGAACTGCCCTGCAGTTTGCAGCATCTAAAACATTACTGGTTTAAGCTCGAAATGAAGACTTTCAATTTTAGGTCTCACAATGCTCGGGTTCAACCCATTCAGGTTTGGTTGAACATAAGCATTTAGGACTCTATCTCTGTCATCCATGTTGTCTGTTCCATTCTGGTTGGCCATTTCTGCTTATGGCTGAGGTCCCAACAATCCTCTCCTTCTTCTCAAAAGTGCCCTTTCTATCTCTGGGTCTAGAGGCAGAAGCTCCCTGTCGGACCTGCTCATGCACTGCGTTCAACTGCCCAAAATGACACCAGAGTGACTTTAAAGATAAAATCCTTCACACAGTCAAATATCTAATAATAATTTTCAAGTTGACACTCCCCGGCAATGGCGCCAAAAACTTATAGGTGTAATTGCAGAGTGTGTATGCAATGTCAGAACACAAGTGCACCTGTCGTGACCAAGTAATAAAATGATGAGTGAGTATCGTCCCACGAGGAGTGTGCTGAAAACTACTATAGAATGCTTTGACTCATGAAATGCTGTAGCAAAAATTGGTTAGTCCATAAGATTTATGTTTGAGAGGTAGAGCATAATAAATAAGACTATAATTAAGTTGAGGGATACTAGGGTATAAAAGAGAGTGTTATTAGGTGAACCAGGGTTACTTCAGGGTTGCCATGAACTTCTGCACTCATTTTACACTAGAAATTATTGCAGCAGTTTCTTCAGTGCCTAGTCTGTCCTTGAATGGTGTCTTTCCAGACTTTCATCCCATGCAATTCTGGGGTCTGGACAGACATCCCTGCACCAATCCGAAGCCCAAAATTGTGCGTGAAGCTCCAATTATTGGGCTAAATGGGACAACCATATATCCCTATATTGGCTGATCCTACACATTCAACTCTTTTTCCAGCCTCCATTACCTTTCCAGGTGAATATTGGCCTTAATTTTCCCCTATCAAACTTCAGTTATTAGGAAAAGTTAAAACATACACACAGTTGAATGATATAGCAATGCTGCAGCAAGTCATTGATAAATAAAAATGTGCATGTGTTCATTACAATCCTTCTACAAATCTAGCTGGAAATTAGTCCAGCCTCATAGCTAAACTGGTTACAGACATAAAAAAAATGCCAGTATGCAGCCCGAGTAATTCAACTAAAATAAATAGACAGATGCAGTTTCCTGCTAAAACAATGAAAATCACAAAAGGGGTCGAAGGAATTATGGAACAATAGCCTTGTCATCACTCCAATGCTTCACCATACAATGTTAGCGTATCCTCTGCTGGGGTGTTTTCTCACAACCCACTCCCGTCAGGGATTCTGGGTTCATTCTTTCTATTTTTCTCTTTGTCCCCCTATAACATCCTCTCTTCTGCACTCTGTTTTCTGCCTTTTATAGTCAGGCCTTGTGGTCCCATTAAAGTGGCTTGATTATGCAGACATTCTTCCTACTTTTCGGCCAATACCTCTTCCAGCAGCTTTCTCTCCACTTTCAGTAGTGGAGGCAGTTTCTGTACCACCCAACAGTCTGCTGTGTCAGCTGGGTGCTCCTTTCCCTTGCTAAGTAGTGGCCGCTTCTACTGTGCAGCTCTAACTCACTGCCACCTGCACCATATCAAATAGAATCAGCTCCCCATCATTAACATTATATTAAAAAGGCCCAACTTCATTTAGTATCACTTGTTTTGCTCCCATGTATGCCGCATATGTATACTAAATTGTATCCCAAGGAGGCAAAACATTCATTTAAATCTGGGGACAAGAATGCTAGTGAATCAAAAAGGCATATTAACATCCTCAGAAAGCACAAAGAAACTATAATGAATTAGAGTTATCAATCCTTTCAAGGAGGGAAGGAATGATGGAGATCAAGTTGATGTCAAACCTATTTCAAAATGTTCCCAAGATCCTTTGCAAGGGATAGGTGGTCCAATGACTAAAAGCAAGACAAAGTGGGCCAAAGAAGCTTTATTGGGCTTGATCTTCGATGTGCAAGCTAAAGAAGAATTTGTTGGGCCAAGCTACGACATCAAGTGGGTCACATTTTGCAGCTTTGAGGATGGCATTAAAGAGGACAGTTCGAAGGTCAAATAATGCTTGTTAGATCTTGAAAACAACTATCCTAAATCTTCATAGACTAAGGATGTATTATGGGCTTTATGTTTTATGCTTTCTTTTGGGATCTTATTAGTATTTAATGTAATTTGGGCCCATTCTTTATGCTGGCTAAATATTAGTTTAATTATGGGTTTTGTTTTGTTAGTTTAGTTGGGCCAAATAACTAGTGTTGTTTGGGCCATATTCTATTAAAATTACAATTAAGAGTTTTAAGGGTTTCCTATTAGTTTTAGGATTGATTGACTATATCAGGGTTCTTTGTGTTCTTATAATTAAGATATTATAATTAATTAATGATAATTAAATTTTCTCCTAAAGTGAGAGCTTCCCTTGGTTTTTGGGCAAAGAATTGAATACGATCTTATCGAGGTAACTCGTAGCAATCAAAACATCTATTGAATTTTCAAGACGATCCTTTCTTCTGCCAAACACTTAGTTTCGTCGCTTAAATAAACACATCATTTATTGATACGAGGGAAATTTCTTAGGGAGTAATCTTCCCAAAAAGCTAGGTTGTTGGGGTAAGGATGCCTAAGGTCTTATAAACCCCCCCGCCTAGTGGTATTCTAACTGATGTGAGATTTTTCTGATAGTCACTCCATTATCACCCTCACCATTGCACAGTTTACATCATTCCCCCACTCTTTTTAGCTTGTACATCCTCGTGTAAGGTGTACGGGGTACCCCACGATATAAGTTTTTTTTATAACTTGCCTCAGTTGATGATTTGGCTAACCCACACTGACCAGATGAACCAAGGCTCTGATACCAATTAATACGAGGGAAATGCCTCAAGGAGTAATCATCCCTAAAAGTTAGGCTATTGGGGAGAGGATGCCTAAGGTCTTATCAATCCCTTCACCTAGTGGTATTCTAGCCAATGTAGGACTTTGCTGATAGTTACTCGATAATCACCCTCACCATTGCATAGTTCACATCATCGTGAGGTTTTAATCTTCCTTTACCAACTAAAATTAAATTAGTTGTGTAGGGTGATAAGAAAATCTAGAAAAGAATTGAAGAAGATAATTAAGAGTTTGATTCATAATCTAGATGCTTGCTTTCTTTCCCTTTTTATAGATTGGCTTTTCCTTATTAAAGTAGAATTGTTTCTAGGTCAAAACTCAGTCCATCGAGCTTCAATTGGAGCTAAAAGGACTTAAAAATTGTGATTTCAACATTCTAATGCGACGGTAGGTGCTGCAGCATGCTAGGTAAGGTGTTGTGACGCTTTGGGATATGGAAACAACGCGCCACGGTGCTCCAAAATCTTGGTGATACGGCACCATGACACTTTAAAAATTTTGGAATTTTTCAAAGTTCCAAACATGAAAGTTGTTGCTCTATGTCTCTTCTTTCTATAGCCACTGAAATCACCTTAATCAGAGTTCAAATGAGAGAAATATACCTAAATTAGTGACAAAGGGTTGAAAATCAGCATTTTTCCATATTTTCTCTCTATTTTTCTTTTCTTTTCCTTATTATTCCACCTATAACATAAAACACAAAACTTAATTAATTCCTATTTATTTTATATTTAAATTAAATAAGAAGTAACTTAAAATATGCTAAAAACATGTTTAATTTATAGTTTGTCAGTGTGTGTTTATATATATATGTATGAATTTGATTATTAAATTAATTTAAATATAAATAATAAGATGTCATACTAAAAAGATAATTGAATAAATGGAAAATAATTTTAAAAACTAAAAGATAATTGAAACACCAAACCATAAATAGAATATAGATACATAAAAATTATAAATAGTTTAAATAAATAAAAATATTATTAAAAAGATAATACAAACTGAAAGTTAAAAATAATTAAACACAATGAATTATAGTCGTGGTAGATAGTGTAAACTCTTAGGGCCAATTTGGTACACTAATAAGAGACATGGGATAGGATAGAATATACTATCCTATATTTATTTGTTGTTTGGTGGACCAGTAGGATATGATAAGTGATGTGATCTTAATTAAGCATGATATTAATACCTTTAAACTTACTTTTTGTTTGATTTAAGTAAAATATAATTAGGAATTAGTTTAGTTTTATGTTTTGTGTTGTAGGAACAAAGGAAGAAGAAAAGAGAAGAAAAAGATAAGAAATTCATGGAAAAATGCTACATTGCAGCGATTCCAGACCTTTCAGCACTATTTTGAGCATATCTCCCTCTTATGAACTCCAATCAAAGTGATTCAAGTGGCTATGAAAATATAACACAATCATCTACAACGTTTATGTTGAACACTTGGTCAAATTCGGGATATTTCATGGTGTTACAAAGCTTGCAAATCAGCATCACAGTGCAGCAAAATGAATTATGATCTTTGGTCACTAATTTTAGCATATCTCCTTCAATTTAGATTGGATTAAGGTGATTCTAGTGGCTGTGGAAAGAAAAGACATAGAGCTACAACTTTCGTGTTTGGCACTTTCACAAATTCTGGCGTTTTCTGGGCGCCACGGCGCTGAACAACCCAGCAAGCTTCGCAGCAAGTGAGCGCCGCAACGCCCTGTGGCCTTGTCTCCGGAGCACTGCGGCGCTCTACTTGAGTGCCGCGGCGCCCGCCGTCGCACTAGAATGATGATTTTTTCGATTTTAGGTCTTTTTCACTCCAATTGAAGCCTGATGGACTGGGATTTGACCTAAATACAATCCTACTTCGATTGGGAGGAGTTAATCTATAAAAAGGGAGGAAAACAAGCAGAGAACAGATCGAATCCTTCATCTAAGTTCTTCAATTCTTTTTTAGATTTTCTTATGGCCCTGCGTGGCTAGTTCTTTTTAGTTGGTTGAGGTAGGTTGAAACCTCAAGGGATTTTTATACATTGTGAGATGTGGATTTGATTTTACAATTTCAATTTGAATTGAGTATTTATTATTCATCTGCTCTTCTTCTCAATGATTATTCATATGATTGCTAGGGAGGCCTACTAGTATATTGTCTGTCTGAATCTACAGCTGAATTATGTTTTGAAAAAAGTCTTCAATTATGTGATTCATCAGGCAAATATGTTTGAGGATTTTGGATTATAAATCATTGAACCTATGATGAATGATTAACTAAATTAGATATAGCCGATGTGTTTATATTTGTTTAGCTTTGTCAGTTTCTCTAGTTCTTCATGCGATTAACAAGTTATGCTTTATCGATGTGCTAAAGGATTACTTGTTAATTAGGGTTTAATTAGTGCGATTGTCATTAATTTACTAGACTTAAGGAGGAACAGGGTTAGAAACCCAATGATAGATATTCGATTACAGATTGATTATGTTGTCAATGATCAATGTAATCCCTTGACGGTGGATATCAACCGAAACCAACGCTTTTCTCATCAGTTACTCTCTTAACTATTTTCATTATTAGTTACTTTATTTTAATTGCAACTATCAATCCCCCCTTTTTCAATCACATAAGGTAATTCCAGTCTCTGTGGGATTGACCCTTACTCTCACTACTATAGGTTAGTTTTGAGGTAAGGTATCAATTTGGGTGTACCTGTGACAGTACACACCAAATTTTGGCGCCGTTGCCGGGGACTGCGTCATTACTTTTTTTGATTTTTTTGATTTATGCTTGTAACTCGTTCTTCTAATTCTCAAGATTTACAGTTCAATCCAGATATTGGAAAATTAGTATACAGGCACAGAAGAGAAATTCAAGAAGACGTTGATCAAGATAGGGAGGAAGTGATCATGGCCAGACAGCCCACTCTGAAGGAGCTTGCAGCTCTTGATTTGCATCAGTAACCCTTATGCATTACTTTTCCTAATCTTGATGACAATGTTAATTTTGAGTTGAAATATGGATTAATTCATCTCTTACCAAGTTTTCATGGTCTTGCAGGTGAAGACCCGCATAAACATCTGAAGGAGTTCCATGTGGTATGTACCAGTATGAAGCCCCCTGGAGTAACTGAGGAACAAATAAAACTCAGGGCTTTTCCTTTTTGCTTAAAAGATTCAGCCAAAGATTGGTTGTATTATTTGCTCTCTGGTACTATCACTACCTGGAATGAGATAAAGAGAATATTTTTATAACGTTATTTTCCTACATCTAGAGCCGCTACTATTAGGAAAGAAATATGCGGCATTAGGAAATTGCATGGTGAAACCCTTTATGAATATTGGGAGAGGTTTAAGAAACTTTGTGCAAGCTGCCCACATCATTAGATTAGTGAGCAGCTACTAATCCAATATTTTTATAATGGTCTTTTGCAGGGAGATAGGAGCATGATAAATGCAGCTAGTAGAGGAGCACTAGTAGATAAAACTCCTGAAGCAGCCAGAATCCAGATATTAAATATGGCTGCCAATTCACAACAATTTGGCATTAGGCATGATCCTCCTATTAGGCATGCCCATGAGGTAAGTACCACTTCTCTACATAATCAAATATCTGAACTTACTTCCCTTGTGCGCCAAATGGCTACAGGTACACTTCAGCAAGTTAAAGTCTGTGGAATATGTTCAGCGACAGGGCACCCTACTAATATGTGCCCTACACTTCAAGAGGAATCCATAGAACAAGCTAATGCTGCAGGAGGTTTTCCTAGCCAACCAAATAGGTATGATCCTTATTCTAATACAATTCTGGATGGAAGGATTATCCAAATTTCAAGTATGGGAATGCACAAAATAGGCCTGCAGGACAAAATTTTCAACAAAACCAACAGACCTATTATCCTAGATAGAATGCATCCCAAGATCACCAGGTAAGTAATCCATTGGAAGACATTGTGAAAACTCTTGTACATAACTCTCATCAATTTCAGCAAGAGACAAGAGCTAGCATTCAGAACCTGACAACTCAAGTAGGTCAGTTAGTAACCACAGTGAGTCGATTCGATGCTCAAAACTCAGTTAAGTTACCTTCACAAACTGTGGTAAACCCAAGGGAAAATGTGAGTGCAATCATGCTACAAGGTGATGAAGAAGTTGAGACCCCAATGCAAGAGTTACATGCGCCAATTGAGCAAAAGGAAGACAAGAATGATGCAACCATGGTAGGTAAGCATCCAAAAGGTAAGTCTGAACCTTTCTCTGAATATAAATCTAAACCTCCCTTTCCTAAAGCTTTGAAGGAAAATAGGATGAATGAGAGAACTTCTGAACTATATGATACCTTTAGAAAGTGCGAGGTAAATCTTCCTCTTTTGGATGCAATCAGTCAGGAACCACACCATTCCAATTTCTTAAAGGAATTACACACCCAACAGAGGAAGCAGAAGTTGAAAGGAGCTGAGAAAGTAAAAGTAGGTGAGCATGTTTCTGCAATTATTTAGAGAAAACTCCCTACAAAATGCAAGGACCTAGGTATGTTTTCTATTCCCTGCTCTATAGGCAACAATACATTTGATAAGGCCATGCTAGATCTAGGAGCATCTATTAATGTCATGCCATACTCTATCTATGCATCTTTAGCACTAGGACCTCTGAAAGAAACTAGTGTTATAATACAATTGGCTGATAAATCTAATACCCTCCCTGAGGGTGTAGTTGAGGATGTTTTAGTACAAGTTGGTGATATGATTTTTCCTGCTGATTTTTATGTACTTAACATAGAGAGTGGTGATCAAACAACTCTAATTTTGTTAGGGAGACCATTCTTAAAAACATCCAAGGCCATAATAGATGTTCATAGTAGCACACTGACAATGGAATTTGAAGGAAAAATTATGAAATTCAGTAATTGCAGTGCCATGAAAGATCTCACTGCCTATGCTATTAATATGATAAATTCTATAGCACAGGATGTTGAGCCTTTAGAGATAAAGGTTGAGACATCAGCCTTGAGTGTTCACTTGCAGGAGAATAATGTAGAAGCTCCAAAAGTGCAGCAAATAGGTAAAGATCCCTTTACCTTAGCGCCAAATTCTAATGCAAATGCACCTTCTATTTTGCAGGATCCTGGGTTAAATTTGTCACCTCTTCCCAATCACTTGAAATACTTAGAAGTAGGAAATGCATCACCTCTTTTAGTTGCCAAGAATTTAGGTGTTAAAAAAGAAGAGGAATTGATGGATATTCTTCAGAAAAAAAAAGAAATGCCATTATAAAAACAATTGCAAACCTTAAAGGCATAGACCCGACTGTAGAGTTGCATCAAGTTCTAGAAATCCAAGGGGTTAGACCCCTTAAAGGTAAGAAATCTCTCCCTTGGTTAGGACCACTTGTTATTACTAATGTGGCTTCTGGTTATGCAGTTGAATTTCAAGGAATAAATTAGTCCCAAAAATTTAAAGTGAACATCAAAGAGTCTCTATGAACAGAGATAAGGAGCTAGGTCGAGCCAACGACATTAAACAAAGGTGCTAATTGGGAGGCAACCCAACATTAAAAAAGAGAGGTGAAAATTGGAGAAATTCATGGTCCAGTAATGCAACATGCTCATTCCACTCCAAACAAATTCAGGGAAGTTCACTTAACTCATATGTTTTTCTATATCTTTCCCTAATTCTTATCTTTCTTTTACATTGAGGACAATGTAAAGTTTGAGTGTGGGGTTGGAAGTATTTTTTTCTGAATTATTGTGACCCTATTATGAGCATTAATTTTCTGATTTTCACTATCAATGCACTTTTATTGCGTTTAGCAAGTTGAGTGATTGTGTGAGTGTTCAATTTATGTTTTTGGATGTTAGGCACAACCAATAGCCAATGATATGACTATCCAAATTTTTTTTTAGCTCTTGAACAATGTAGAAACTTCATGGTTGTATACAATTTTATCCCTTTTGCAATTTATTACTTTTGACTTTAGAATCCTGAAATATTTTGCACAATAAATTTGGGCATTCGATTTATCTTTTACTTAGAGAAGGTTTATATAATTCAAAATATTTCATGATCTCAACAGGATTCTAGAACTTATTTGAATGCTACTTGAGACGAAATCCTAGGTTAATACTATTATTTAGGATATGATTTAGGCATTATTTGATAGATTGAGCCTTTCAAGCCTAACCTAAGCAATGAAATATCCCTAGTTCCTCTATTTTGAGCATAATGAACTTTTCCTTCTAAAAACCACAAATGAGGCTTAAGCAAAAATTTGTATGAATATCCTTATTTTTTTTTTACCTTATTCACTCACTCCATGATTATTTTGATGAATGCTTGTTTTGTAGAGTTTAAATTGACAAAAGGGTGGAAGGGTGGAGCAAGGAAAAGAAAAGAATTATGCAAAAAAAAATAAAGAATTATGCAAAAGGAAGAAAAGAAAATTCCAAAGAGAATAAAAACATATGTTGCAGGTGGAAAGAAAAAAAAACTTTTTGAGAATCGAGGAAAAGGATGGATCAAATTCAATTGAAACAAGAAAATGAGTGTGGGGGGAAAATCTCTCCAAATTTATAAAAGCTCAAGAGATCATATTTAATCGTGTGGTGCTGGGTGATTGAGCTTAAATTTGTATCCTTTATCCCACCTTATACCTTGGCCACATTACAAGCTAAATAAAGTCCTTTTGATCCTAGAGGTAGTTTTGGCCTATATTAGTGGAAAGTGGCATGAAGAATAAGCATATGGAAATCCTAAACTATTTAGAGATCTACAACCAAAATTTTGGGATGTATAAACTCATCCGGGTAAAAGGAAATTTAATGGCCCAAAACACACACACACTTGGGATTCAGAAGGATAAAATAATATATTGCATTTGTGTTAATCTTGTGCATGATTATGACCTTCCAAAAATTTTCTAGAGTATATTTTTATGTTATGAGGCAAATGTTTGGTAAGCCTAACACTCACTACATTATTGATTGTTGTGTTTTTGTCTTTAGGGTTTATTTTGCTTGAGGACAAGAAAAAGGTTGAGTGTGGGGGTATTTGATGTGATCTTAATTAAGCATGATATTAATACCTTTAAACTTACTTTTTGTTTGATTTAAGTAAAATATAATTAGGAATTAGTTTATTTTTTTGTTTTGTGTTGTAGGAACAAAGGAAGAAGAAAGGAGAAGAAAAAGATAAGAAATTCATGGAAAAATGCTACATTGTAGCGATTCCAGACCTTTTAGCACTGTTTTGCACATATCTCCCTCTTGTGAACTCCAATCAAAGTGATTCAAGTGGCTGTGAAAAGCTACCACAATCATCTACAACTTTTATGTTGAACACTTGGTCAAATTCGGGATATTTCATGGTGTTATAGAGCTTGTAAATCAGCATCACAGTGCAGCAAGATGAATTCTGACCTTTGGTCACTAATTTTAGCATATCTCCTTCACTTTAGATTTGATTAAGGTGATTCCAGCGGCTGTGGAAAGAAGAGTCATAGAGCTACAACTTTTGTGAAGGAGATATGCTAAAATTAGTGACCGATGATGATTGTTTCGATTTTAGGTCTTTTTCACTCCAATTGAAGCCCGATGGACTGGGATTTGACCAAAATACAATGCTACTTTGATTAGGAGGAGTTAATCTATAAAAAGGGAGGAAAACAAGCAGAGAAGGGATCGAATCCTTCATCCAAGTTCTTCAATTCTTCTTTATATTTTTTTATGGCCCTGCGTGGCTAGTTCTTTTTAGTTGGTTGAGGTAGGTTGAAACCTCAAGGGATTTTTATACATTGTGAGATGTGGATTTGATTTTACAATTTCAATTTGAATTGAGTATTGATTATTTATCTGCTCTTCTTCTCAATGATTATTCATATGATTGCTAGGGAGGCCTACTAGTATATTGTCTGTCTGAATCTACCGCTGAATTATGTTTTGAAAAAAGTCTTCAATTCTGTGATTCATGAGGCAAATATGTTTGAGGATTTTGGATTATAAATCATTGAACCTATGATGAATGATTAACTAAATTAGATATAGCCGATGTGTTTATATTTGTTTAGCTCTATCAGTTTCTCTAGTTCTTCATGCGATTAACAAGTTATGCTTTACCGATGTGCTAAAGGATTACTTGTTAATTAGGGTTTAATTAGTGCGATTGTCATTAATTTACTAGACTTAAGGAGGAACAGGGTTAGAAACCCAATGATAGATATTTGATTACAGATTGATTATGTTTTCAATGATCAATGTAATCCCTTGACGGTGGATATCAACCGAAACCAACGCTTTTCTCATTAGTTACTCTCTTAATTATTTTCATTATTAGTTACTTTATTTTAATTGCAACTATTAATACCCCCTTTTTCAATCACATAAGGTAATTCCAGTCTCTGTGGGATCGACCCTTACTCTCACTACTATAGGTTAGTTTTGAGGTAAGGTATCAATTTGGGTGTACCTGCGACAGTACGCACCAATAAGTTTATCTGATTTCTTATCATATCCTACTTCCCAGTTTCTACCATTGTCTATATTTTTTTTCACCTCTATTTTTTCCTTTTTTTCCTACTTGTATCTTAATGTGATGTTTTTTCACCTTTGATTTTTTTTATTCGAATCAATTTCATTGTAAAAATTGTAGAAATTTAGACTGATGCATTGTAGAAATTGATTTGCCGATTGTTGTCCCTGAATGAGCTTGCATTTTTCTCCTTCTCACCTCTGATTTCTTGGCCGATTGAATCCTCACACCTTGATTCATTTGGTCAGACCTCTGTGTGATTCATTTGGTCATACTCCACTTTAGGTTTGTTGTGGTTTTCGCTAGAGTTATTATTATCACAATAATATGATTATTATCAAATTGTATGGTTATTTTAACTTATTCGTTGGATGATTTCCTCTTATGTGTATATTGCATTGGATTTTCATTTTTAGGCAAATGAAAGGTTAGACATTGGTGTAGAATCAACATTGATATGAGCTTGACTTATTTATGTTCTTCATTTGTGGGTTCATCTACTAATTTTCTCTTTTTCCCCTTGTCTATAACTATTGCCACATTGGTGACTGTTGCTGAAATTCTTAAAAATAATTGATTGGCTATTGAGAAGAGTAAGAATGTTAAAAAACTCCTTTGATTTAAATTTGAACAAGCTATCAAATCCTGTGGTTAGTGGTTATTTAAGCGTAACGGTCATCATGTGTAGAGATCATGACCTCTACTATTGACATGCTATAAAATAAGCATGTTTTTGACATGTTTTAAGTTGCTTTTTATTTAATTTTAGTAGAAAATAGGTATGAATTAACTGAGTGTTGTGTTTTGTGTTTTAGGAATAATAAAGAAGAAATGAAGAGGAAAATAGAGAGAAAATCATAGAAAAATGCTGATTTTTGAGCTTGTGTCACTAATTGAGGCATATCTCACTCATTTGGACTCCGATTAAGGCGATTTCCGTGGCTATGGAAAGAAGAGACATAGAGCTACAACTTTTATGTTTGGCACTTTGGCAAAATCCAGAAGAATCTGGGCGCCATGGCGCTCACAAAGGATCGCCGTGGCGCCACAGTAAGACAATCCGAAGCGCCGCGGCGCCTTAGCTCTCTCGATAAAGAGCGCTGCGGCGGTGACTGAGGGTGCCACGGCGCCCCGTGGCTTCATCTTCATAGCGCCGCGGCGCTCCATTTAAGCGTCGCGGCGCCCGTGCGCCGTAGGGGACTTGTTGATTTCGCCATTTTAGGTCGTTTTCGCTCAAAATTAAAAGGAATGGATGGGAATTTGACCTAAAATACATTCTGACTTCGATTTGGAGAGGGGAGTCTATAAAAAGAGAGGAAAGCAACCAGAGAAGAGATCCGAATTTATCATCCAATCTTTCATCGAATTTTTCATCTACATTCTTCAATTCTTCCTTTATTTATCTTATGGCCCTGCGTGGCTAATTCTCTTTAGTTGGTTGAGGTGAGTTGAAACCTCAAGGGATTTTTATACATTGTGAGATGTGGATCTGATGTTATTATTTCAATTTGTTTTGAATATTGATTGTTCATCTGTTCTTGTTCTTAATGGTTATGCATATGTTTGCTAGGGGGCCTACTAGTATTTCGTCTGTTTTAATCTACCGCTGAATTGTGTTTTGAACAAAGTCTGTAATTCTGCGATTCGTGAGGCAAATAGGTTTGAAGGTTTTGGATTATAAATCATTGAACCTATGATGAATGATTGACTAAATTAGATATAGCCGATGTGTTTATATTTGTTTAGCTCTGTCAGTTTCTCTAGTTCTTCATGCGGTTAACAAGTTATATTTTACCGATGTGCTAAAAGATGGCTTGTTAATTAGGGTTTAATTAGTGCGATTATCATTAATTTGCTAGGCTTAAGGAGAAACAGGGTTAAAACCCCAATGATAGATGTTCATTTACAAATTGAGTATGTTGTCGATGATCAATGTAATCCCTTGACGGTGGATACCAACCGAAACTAACGTCTTTATCATTAATCACTTTCACTTATTTATTTTCATTATTATTTACTTTACTTAATTTGCGATTATCAATTCCCCCCTTTTAATCACATAAGGTAATTCCAGTTTCTGTGGGATCGACCCTTACTCCCACTACTACAGGTTAGTTTTGAGGTAAGGTATTAATTTGGGTGCACCTGCGACAGTGCACACCAAATTTTGGCACCGTTGCCGGGGACTGCGTCATTACTTTTTCTGATTTTTTTATTATTTATGCCTGTAACTCGTTCTTCTAATTCTCGTGATTTACAGTTCAATCCAGATATTGAAAAATCTGTATACAGGCACAGAAGAGGAATTCAAGAAGACATTGATCAGGATACGGAGGAAGTGATCATGGCCAGGAATCCTGTAACAACCTCTTTTTTTTCCTTTATTATTATATAATATTGAGTTCACATACATGTCATTAATCAAAACAGACGTATAACATATCAAACACATAGATATTTACATCTTGTTTATTTTGGTTGACCAATTCCGGAGATACAGGTGCGGGTGGTTGCACGTTCACCGGGATCTGAGCCAACTCGACCACAAACATCTTACTTGATTCTAAAATCTGCCCAACATAAAGTAACTCGATCCAATGTGCACTAAAAGCCAGAGCCTTAGAAACAAAAGCTGCATAAATAATTTTCTGAACATGATATGGAAATATAGTGAGAATTAAATCCCAGTAAGTTCAACAATAAATTATCATCAGTAAATCTCATCACGTCATGTTCAGCTGTATAAACTACAGAAAATATCTTTGGTCACATGAATGCATTATATCTATGCACATAAGAATCATACTGTAATGATATGTATGATATGATTAACTATTTTCAAAATATCATATGATGGCCATCAACTTATTCTCATTTCAAGCTACCCCGGTCAGGGTGAGTATCCTCTACTCTCCGGTACGGGTTTTTCTCGCTCCGTCCGACATGGCCCACTTTCTCTTTCTTTTCTCATTATCATGATCATAACCGTTGGTAGGGCGTCCCCTACTGGTGCACCACACGGATTGCCATGTGACCGTGCTTATTTCTTTTCTTTTCACAATGATAGCCAAAAATATGCTTTCAATAACAAGTAAGTTCATCAAAATATAACTATTACCATAAATCATTGGTAATCATGCCATGAACATAACCATTTCAAATATCACTTTATAAAATATTTCCATGTCAAAATTTCATACTTAAGATGGTAAGAAGTTCATACAATGGCAATGGCTATGGCTATACTAGTCATTTATTAAGATTCATCTTCTTTTTTAAATACTAATTTTATTTCTTTATTTTCTTGATGCAGGTTTTCATCCTATCTAACCTTCTCTTACTAATCAGAGCATAACTCCCTCAATTTAACTCTGATGTAGGTGATCTTGGTGTCCATTGCAAGATAAAACAATTATCTAAAACTATTATGTTGAACATTGTAGCGACAAATTAAGAAATGAAGGTGATATTACTCCCTCAATGTACAGGATAGTTCCTCTCGGATAGGTTTTGACCTTTACTGACTAATTAGACCATATCTCCCAAATTGGAACTCTAAATTGCATTATTCCAGTTGGTAAAAATCCATAAGCCATATATCTATAATTGTTATGTTGGCGCTCTATTTTAATTCCCTACAGAATATTCCCAGAAATTCAAAAACTAAAGCATTAATAACATACTCTTCCCTGAATAAACATTTTCTGACCTCTGCTTACTAATCGGATCATATCTACCTCATATGAATTCCAAATTGCATAATTCCAGTGGGTATATTTCCATGAGACATAGATATATAACTTTCTTGTTAACCATTTATTTTAATTCCATACAGATAATTCCCAGAAATTAAAATACAAAAGCTATCCTAACATAATCTTCCCTGATGAACCATTTTCTGACCTTGGCTTACTAATCGGACCATATCTACCACATGTGGACTCCAAATTGAATGATTCCAGTGGTTAAAAATCCATGACACACATATATTTAATTATTATGTTAACCAATTATTTTAATTCCCTACCAATAATTCCCAGAAATTAAATTACCGAAGCTATCCTAACATATTCTTCCCTGATGATTCATTTTCTGACCTTTGACTACTAATTGGACCATATCTACCACATGTCGACTCCAAATTGAATGATTCCAGGGGGTAAAAATCCATGACACACATATCTTTAATTCTTATGTTAAACATTTATTTTTATTCCCTACCAATAATTCCCAGAAATTAAATTACCGAAGTTATCCTAACATATTCTTCCCTGATGATTCATTTTCTGACCTTTGACTACTAATCAGACCATAGCTACCTCATATGGACTCCAAATGGAATGATTACAGTGGGTAAAAATCCGTGACAAATATATCTTTAATTCTTATGTTAACCATTTATTTTAATTCCTTATAGATTGTTCCCAGAAATTAAAATACCAAAGCATAAAATTCTGTCAACCATAGCCATACCCATGCAGAACTATCTACACCAACCTAAGTATTCAAACATACATCACATGCAAGATCAATATGAAACATGATATAGCAACATCCATGACCAATCATCAAAGTTCTAAGATCAAAATCTCATATAAATATTATGAGTTTCAAAGGTTTTCTTCAAAAAGAAATATTGTTAAACTTACCTGGAGCACTTAGTCTCCTAGACTTCTCCTTCCTCTTTCTTCCTTTCTTCCTCTCCTTTCCTCACACTACCTTGCTTCTATTTTTGCTCTCCCTCACTTGGACGAAATTCTAATGTTGTAAGGGTGGGTTTTCTTATATAGACCACCAAATAATTCACCTTTCATGATCATGGGTCTACCTTATCACAATTAGGATACACTTTGTTGAATTTTTGGAAAACAAACAACTTATGTTCTTGTCTTCCTCTTCCTTAGTCAAGATATGCATAGAAAAAGGAGATTTGTATTTTGAAAATTATGATGATATGTTCTTAAGATATGGGGCAAGATCCCTTTGATTTAGGGATTCATTTCCTTTTTCTTTTGTCTTAATCAAGTATGATAGATTTGCCTTTTTAAGTGGCAAATTTCTAGCCCTTGAATTTTCCTTACTTAACTAAAATTATTTGTGTAGGATAATGATGTTTTGTCATAATGCTATGTATTATTACCCACTTGCTAAAGTTATGAATGTAGGATATAGATATTTTTGTCCTAAAGCCTTGTATTATTATGCCACTTGCCAAAATTACGAATGTAGAATCACACCACTTGCTAAATTTTTGTCTTAATGCCATGTCACTTAATCTTGATTACACCAATATTTCATCACTTTATTTTTATTTTTATTTTTTATTTTTTTCCTCTTGGGTTTGGGCTCATTCTTGCCCATTTTCCTTACTTTGGTTAAAATTCTACCTTTCATAATGGGCTTGGTCACATTTTCATGATTTTTGGGCTACCGGTCCAATTTCTATATCCTAGTCCAAGTCTATGTTTTATTTTTTCCTTGGGCTATCCTATTGGCTTGCTAAAAATTCATGTGAAGTAGAAAAACTCTATATGAAGTGTCTATAGGTTAAAGCCCAATTACGGGTGGAGATACTAAACTCAGTAACTTTTGCTCTTAAATTAAGAAAGATTACCCTAATCTGATCTTCTTGAAATTTTAAGACCTTTACTTACTTCACAAAAATTTATCTTTCTTTACCTAAGAATTTCACCTTTCTTTAACATGTTTATTTCTAATATTTCCTCTTAGGTTTTCTTTCTTTACCTATTCCATTAATATTAGAACATTTCTATGCATATATGTAAGGTGAAGAATTTCTAAGGAAAATATCTAAAAATTACGGGATGTTACACATCCCACTCTGAAGGAGCTTGCAGCTCCTGATTTGCATCAGCAACCCTTATGCATTACTTTTCCTAATCTTGATGATAATGTTAATTTTGAGTTGAAATCTGGATTAATTCATCTCTTACCAAGTTTTCATGGTCTTGCAGGTGAAGACCCGCATAAACATCTGAAGGAGTTCCATGTAGTATGTACCAGTATGAAGCCCCCTGGAGTAACTGAGGAACAAATAAAACTCAGGGCTTTTCCTTTTTCCTTAAAAGATTCAGCCAAAGATTGGTTGTATTATTTGCCTTCTGGTACTATCACTACTTGGAATGAGATGAAGAGAATGTTTTTAGAGCGTTATTTTCCTGCATCTAGAGCCGCTACTATTAGGAAAGAAATATGCGGCATTAGGCAATTGCATGGTAAAACCCTTTATGAATATTGGGAGAGGTTTAAGAAACTTTGTGCAAGCTGCCCACATCATCAGATTAGTGAGTAGCTACTAATCCAATATTTTTATGAAGGTCTTTTGCAGGGAGATAGGAGCATGATAGATGCAGCTAGTGGAGGAGCACTAGTAGATAAGACTCCTGAGGCAGTCAGAATCCTGATATCAAATATGGCTGCCAATTCACAACAATTTGGTGTTAGGCATGATCCTCCTATTAGACATGCCCAGGAGGTAAGTACTACTTCTCTTCAGAATCAAATATCTGAACTTACTTCTCTTGTGCGTCAAATGGCTACAGGTACACTACAGCAAGTTAAAATATGTGGAATATGCTCAGCCACAGGGCACCCAACTGACATGTGTCCTACACTTCAAGAGGAGTCCACAGAACAAACGAATGTTGTAGGAGGTTTTCCTGGCCAACCAAAGAGGTATGATCCATATGCTAATACATACAATCCTGCATGGAAGGATCATCCCAATTTCAAATATGGGAATGCACAAAATAGGCCTGCAGGACAAAATTTTCAACAAAATCAGCAAGCATATTATCCTAGACAGAATGCATCCCAGGATCAACAGGTAAGTAATCCGTTGGAAGATGTTGTCAAGTCTCTTGCACATAATTTTCAACAATTTCAGCAAGAGACGAGAGCTAGCATTCAGAACTTGACAACTCAGATAGGCCAAATAGCAACCACAGTCAATCGGTTAGATGCTCAAGAATTAGGTAAGCTACCTTCTCAAACTGTGGTGAATCCTAGAGAAAATGTCAGTTCAATTATTTTAATAAATGGTAAGGAAATTGAAAGTCCACCATCTGTTTCTTCTCCTAAAAAGCAAGAAAAATCAATTAGGGAGAATGAAGCAACTACAGGTAAGTCTCTTTCTAATTTAAAGTATGAAGTAATGCCTCCTTTTCCAGAAGCTCTTAAAGAGAATAGGCTAAATGAGAAAACCTCTGAATTGTATGACATCTTTAGAAAATGTGAAGTTAATCTTCCCCTTCTAGATACCATTAAACAGGTGCCAAGATATGCAAAGTTCTTGAAAGAACTATGTACTCAACAAGAAGGGCAAAAATTAAAAGATTTTGAAAAGATTCATATGAGTAAGAATGTATTTGCTATGATACAGGCAAAACTCCCCACTAAATGCAAGGATCCAGGTATGTTTACTATTCCATGCAAAATTGGGGGAACTCGCATTGAAAAGGCTATGTTAGATTTAAGAGCTTCCATCAATGTTATGCCATTTTCTGTATACACATCTTTGAATTTGGGACCATTGAAATCTGTAAATTTGATAATTTAGCTAGCAGATAGGTCCACTGCATATCCTAAGGGAATAATTGAAGATGTTTTGGTACAGGTAGATGATTTGGTGTTCCCTGCAGATTTTTATGTGCTTGACATGGACAATGGAGATTTTACTTCTCCAATATTATTAGGGAGACCATTCTTGAAAACATCCAAAACCAAGATAGATGTTCACAATGGCACACTCACTATGGAATTTGATGGTGAAGTAATAAAATTCAATATGTATGAAGCCATGAAACACCCAGGTGATGATACTCCTGTTTATTCTATTAATGTACTTGATTCGTTGGCATACGATATTTTTGAATTAGATGAAAAGGAGAAAATGGAGGAAAGTGTGAACAAATCTATGGCAGCAGATGATGGTGAGATAGACTTAGATGAAGGAACAAAGAAGAAACTAACTGCACTCAATGATTTTTCAGAAGGGCCACAAAAAGGTAAGGTTGCTTATAAGGAATTATCAAATTCTGATACTACTCTTGCACCTTCTATTTTGCAGGATCCTGGGGCTAATTTGTCACCTCTCCCCAATCACTTGAAATACTTGGAAGTAGGGGAAGCTTCACCTATTCTAGTTGCCAAGAATTTGGGTGTTAAAAAAGAAGAAGAATTGATGCATATTTTTCAGAAAAAAAGAAATGTCATTATAAAAACAATTGCAAACCTTAAAGGCATAGACCCGATTGTAGAGTTGCATCAAATTTTGGAAATTAAAGGGGTTAGACCCTTTAAAGGTAAGAAATCTCTCCCTTGGTTAGGACCACTTGTTATTACTGATGTGGTTTTTGATTATGAAGTTGAATTTCAAGGATTGAATCAGTTCCAGAAATTTAAAATGAACATCAAAGAGCCTCCGTGAACAAAGATAGGGAGCTGGGTCGAGCCAACGACGTAAAACAAAGGCGCTGGTTGGGAGGCAACCCAACAATCATTCTTCTTCTTCTTATTATTTTTTCTTTTCATAGTTTAATTTTCTTTAAAAAAAAAGTTTTTATCTACGGACGCGCACATGCGCCGCGGCGCCCATAACGAGCGCCGCGGCGCTACTTACCCAGAATGGGTGAGCGCCGCAGCGCTCTCTATAAGAGGGTCGCGACCCTCTCGGTTTCCCATCCGATTTTTGCATCAATTTCACCTCCCACTCCACTTTCTTGCTTTGAATCAACCACAACCACCTCCTATTACATTTTCTTGCTGAAATTACATGATTTCTCATCTTCTTTTGCAGGATTAACTAATTCTTTCAGCTTTTGGCTTGGATTCAATGGCAATCTTCTAAGGTTCTCAAGCATTTTTGATCACACACTTTCCAGCCACAAATCACGCTGCATTTGGTACGATTTACGTTGTTTTTCCTGCTGAAGTTGATCTCTACACTTCCTTGCTACTGGTTTTTACTGCATTGGGACTCCAAGCTACGAATCTACCATCCATTCTCTTAATTTTTCAAGAGTGCACACTAGGTGTTTGATAAAACGCCCCAGTGAGTTTGCCAAGTGCAATGGCCCCCAAAACTTCCAAATTAGGCATATCTAAGAGGAAGAACAGAGCTAAGGACCCTCCGGCATTCGACACCGGAGCTTTTGTGACTGAAGCAGTTTATCAACACCATATCAAAGTGGTGGTGCATAAGCCTATAGTTCCAGAACGTGGATTTCTGATCACCGAAGGGCTACCTCACAAAGACAATATCCTCCATAGGCATTGGGAGATTTTTTGCAGGAACCCAGAACCAGGAGTTATTCCCATAGTTCAGGAGTTCTACTCCAATGCTACAGTTCACGAACGTCATCAAGCAAGGGTTAGAGGCAAGATGGTGCCATTCACTCCGCATGCTATTAATGAATTTTATTCCCTGCCGGATATTGAGGATGATGAATATACGACGCTTCTTCAATCTTACATTGACTTTGACGACGTTATTTGCACTCTATGCTACAGGGGGGCCTCCTGAAAATTGGATAGCAATGGCCATCCGTTATACCTTGCTAGAGCTGACATGAATAAAGTGGCTAAAGCATGTCACTATTTCGTCTCAGCCAGATTCATGCCCAGCCTCAACATGAGTCAAGTTAGGCGGGAAAGAGCCATTTTACTTTATGCAGTACTAAAAGGGCTTTCTATTGATGTAGGCAAGGTTATTCATAGGCAGCTGCTTGGCTGTATCAGTGCTAGAGGCAGATCCCTATTTGCCTCTAGTTTAATTACTGGTCTATGTCAGAAAGCGGGCGTAAGCTGGGATTCCACTGAGGCTCTCATTCACGCGATGAAGCCTATTTCCTATGCAGACATCCAAAAATACAAGGGCCATGAAGAAGCAGCAGAGGAGGAGCTAGGGATTCAGCCAATACCTACGGCGGAACCGGGAAGCAGCTCAGCTCCACCACCATCCCAACATACCATTGAAGATTTATGGGAGCGCACAGAGTATCTGAGCCATCAAATGAACGATCTGGCCCTCTATTAGCACTCTATTGCATAGCATCATCATGCGTGTTTTAGCCAGTTAGCTCATGCCTTGAACCTCCCGATTGCTTTCCCGGCACCTCCTGAACCACCCTTTAGGCCTACACCTGAGCATGATGAGATGGATGGTGATCACTAGTCAGGGAAGTTTCACTGAACCCCTCCTTATGTTTTTATTTGTCCCTTTTATATTCTCTTTTATATTCCTACATTGAGGACAATGTATGTTTTTAAGTGTGGGGGGGGTCACTTTATAATTCAGCTGGATGACTGTATAATATATCATACACGTGTGCACTTTCCTACTTTGATACATTTTATAATATGTGCACTTTTAATCTTGTCATGAGGTGAGCATGTGAACAAAATTTCAATTTATGAGTTTGTGATAGCTGAACCAATAGCCAATGATATAACTGTTTAAATTGCTTATAGTTCTTGAGAGATGTAGGAAAGTCATAATTATGTGTAATTTTAATTTCTTTTCAATTTATGATTACCTATTTTCTAAAAATCCTGAAATTCTTTTGCACAGTAATTTTGGATATTTAATTTGTCTTTTACTTAGAAAAAGATTATATAACTCAAAATTATTTTATGATCTCATTTAAATTTCTAGAACTTATTCAAATGCTACTTGAGGCGAAATTCTAGGCTAATTCTAACAATTAGGAGATGATTTAGGCATTTCTTTTTGAGATTGAGCCTTTCAAACTTAGCCCAAACAAGTGAATATCCTTAGAACCTCTATTTTGAGCTTAATTAACATTTTATTCTATACCCACAAAATAGCCAAGACCAAATTTTTTTTTGTGATTAACACCTTTATTTTTTCTACCTGATTCACTCACTCTATGATTAATTTCTGAATATTTGTTTTATAGATCTACATTAATGAAAGGGTGGAAGGGTGGAGCAAGGACAAAAGAAAGAAAAAAAAAGAAAAAGAAAAAGAAATATATATATATATATATATATATATATATATATATATTTATATTTTCTCAAAAGACTAACGAAAGTCTATCCAGTGATTGAAAAAGGAAGAAATAGAGAATCAAAGAAAAGTAGAATGCAGAAAAGCAAGGAAATAAGTGTGGGGAAAAAACTTCCCCAATCTTGAGAATTAGCTCAAATAGATCAGAGTTAATCATGTGATGTTGGGGGATTGAGCTTTAAAATTATATCTTTTATCTCACCCCATAGCCTAGCCACATTACAAGCTGAGTTAAGTCCTTTTGATCCTAAAAAGTAGTTTTAGCCTACATTAGTGGAGAGTAGCATGAAAAATAAGCCTATGAAAATTTTAAATAGAGAGCCATGCTATAATTCCTGAGATATATAAGCTCATTTAGGTAAAAGAAAATTTAATTATCCAAATACACACACACACTATGGATTTTAGGGAATAAATTATAAATTGCTTTTGAATTAAATGTTGCACATGGTCATGACATTTTCTGAAATTTCTTCAACAGCATACAATTTTCACTATGAGGCAGCATATTGGTAAGCCATTCACTCATTTCATGTATTGAATTCTGTTTACATGAATCAATGTTTGCTTGAGGACAAGCAAAAGAGTAAGTGTGGGGGTATTTGACATGCTATAAAATAAGCATGTTTTTGACATGTTTTAAGTTGCTTTTTATTTAATTTTAGTAGAAAATAGGTATGAATTAACTGAGTGTTGTGTTTTGTGTTTTAGGAATAATAAAGAAGAAATGAAGAGGAAAATAGAGAGAAAATCATAGAAAAATGCTGATTTTTGACCTTGTGTCACTAATTGAGGCATATCTCACTCATTTGGACTCCGATTAAGGTGATTTCAGCTGCTATGGAAAGAAGAGACATAAAAGTACAACTTTCATGTTTGGCACTTCGGCAAAATCCAGAAGAATCTGGGCGCCACGGCTCTCACAAGGGAGCGCCGCGGCGCCACGGTAAGACAATACGAAGCGCCGCGGCGGTGACTGAGGGTGCCACAGCGCCCCGTGGCTTCATCTTCGTAGGGCCGCGGTGCTCCATTTAAGCGCCGCGACGCCTGTGCGCCGTAGGGGACTTGTTGATTTCACAATTTTAGGTCGTTTCGCTCAAAATTAAAGGGAATGGACGGGAATTTGACCTAAAATACATTCTGACTTCGATTTGGAGAGGGGAGTCTATAAAAAGAGAGGAAAGCAACCAGAGAAGAGATCCGAATTCATCATCCGATCTTTCACCGAATTTTTCATCTACATTCTTCAATTCTTCCTTTATTTATCTTATGGCCCTGCGTGGCTAATTCTCTTTAGTTGGTTGAGGTGAGTTGAAACCTCAAGGGATTTTTATACATTGTGAGATGTGGATCTGATGTTATTATTTCAATTTGTTTTGAATATTGATTGTTCATCTGTTCTTGTTCTTAATGATTATGCATATGTTTGCTAGGGGGCCTACTAGTATTTCGTCTGTTTTAATCTACCGCTGAATTGTGTTTTGAACAAAGTCTTTAATTCTGCGATTCGTGAGGCAAATAGGTTTGAAGGTTTTGGATTATAAATTATTGAACCTATGATGAATGATTGACTAAATTAGATATAGCCGATGTGTTTATATTTGTTTAGCTCTGTCAATTTCTCTAGTTCTTCATGCGGTTAACAAGTTATATTTTACCGATGTGCTAAAAGATGGCTTGTTGATTAGGGTTTAATTAGTGCGATTATCATTAATTTGCTAGGCTTAAGGAGAAACAGGGTTAAAACCCCAATGATAGATGTTCATTTACAGATTGAGTATGTTGTCGATGATCAATGTAATCCCTTGACGGTGGATACCAATCGAAACCAACGTCTTTATCATTAATCACTTTCACTTATTTATTTTCATTATTATTTACTTTACTTAATTTGCGATTATCAATTCCCCCCTTTTAATCACATAAGGTAATTCCAGTCTCTGTGGGATCGACCCTTACTCCCACTACTACAACTATTGACATCAAGGATGACTCTAGAGGTCGACCTATCCAAAAGGCCAAGGTAAGTAAATGGAAAATATGTTGAACCCCCCATCCCCCAAATTTTGGTATGCATATTAATTTGTGCTCTTATGGGCTGAAAATCATCAGAGTGAATTTCATTCCTCAGGTCCCATTTATGTGAAGTTCTTACTCAATTTTTATAGTCTCGTAATTGTGAATGCCATGTATTTATTGATCATATTTTACTTTAACTTTAGATTAAGATATTGCTAGGAAAGATTGAGAACTTTGATGAGTTAATGGCAGTTGATGTAGAGGAAAGAGATACTAAAGTCAAAGAGCAGAGTTAAAAAGGGCTTGTTCTCAGTGTCTCTGGTTTTGGTTGTAGTGGATTGCTAGTTATTTGATGCATATTTAGTGTAGTGAACTTGATGAGTCCGATAAGAGTGTAGAAAACAAAATGGATGAGAGATTCTGTTTTTATTGTATATGATCTTGTTACTGTCTTGCTAGATATTCTGAATGTGATGTTCTTTCAGAAAGTTTATAAATTATAAGTAGAGGCTTGTTTTGCACATCCTAAGAAGATTTATCATGGATGTGTACTTTGAGAACAACTACTGGAATAGTTTAACTTTTCATATTATATAATAAATAGACATATAATCATGAAACTTAAAACATTAATAATGTCTCTTTCTGTATGTTTTTTTATTGCTATAGCTTATGTTACAATTAGTTGAATTTGTTTGTTGATACCAATATTATATATGTAATTTTCATTATTTTGTTAATTATATATATTTATTTTTAATTTAGAATTTATACCAATATATAAAGTAATCAAAAAATTGTATTAAAACTGATTTTAAGTAATTATATATATATATATATATATATATATATATATATATATATATATATAATTCTATTATAAGGATAATTTTGTCATTTTATATCATATCCTACCATTATTTGATTTACTCCAAACACATGATAGGATAGCATAATGTCTATCCTATTGTACATCAAATATAGGATAGGATAGAAGCTTTTGAGACTCATATCCTATTCTTTTGTTATCCTATCTGCTATCTTATCATATCTTGACCACCAAATAACATAAATAGGTGGACATACATCACCTTCCTAGTACTTCCCCTTGCTATTATTACATCTTTTATCTCCCCTCGTCTCCTTTTCCACTTAAGAATTCTACATTTGCTTATTTACTTTCTTTATAAATTTAGATATTGCGACATGTTCGATAAATTGTAATATGTTGGTATGGCTACTTGAAAATATTTTAATTAACCTAAAAAAAGTAATAAATATAAATAAAACTAGAAAAAAATTGAAATTACAATTAAACCAACTACCATAAAACATCCACTAAGATGTGTATAGAATGAAAAGAAACAGAATAAATATATTGTGCACAAAAACAATAAAATTTATTTAAGAAAATATCTAACATATTCATACCTTACTGCATAGAAATTGACTACATTTATTAAAATATTGTTACAAAGAAGGAAATGAATATATATATATATATATATATATATATATATTCAGAAAAAAAAGCTCTAATAAAATGTGGCCATGTATTGTGGGGCCTAGTTTGGGTTAATTTAGGGGAAGAAGTTTAAAAAAAAACAATTGTCATTCAAAATATATCAAGTCATAACATGATGTGAACCATGTATCGAGATTTGTGTGGTAGGCTATCGTTGAATGAGCATATACTCGAGCAGCTTCCTAACGAAGACCAGAATGGTGTTGTTGATATTTCCATATAATTTCACGCCTATATAGTTCAATCTCCAATCAAAATTCAATCCCACAATGCCTTTAAACCACACAATTTCTTTCCCTCCTCTACTTCTTCCAGTCTAAGACTATATGTTTCAAAAACTTCTCTGGTTATCCTTCTGTCCCTAAAGCAGCTGGTGACAGCAGTGCTCTTCCAATTTATTGTTTTAAAGAACTCTTATACACATTTTGCCACCATCAAAGCAGTGCCTTTGGGATCCCATTGTTGGTTTTCAAAAATTACATTTTTGGCATACCAAATAGACCAAAAGATGAAAAGGACAATTTGGAGGGGACCAACCATACGTTGATCATCTTGATTTCCATGAAACTTATCGAAGAGAATACCTAGCCAATCTAACACTTCTTTGTTGGATGCAGTCAACTTGCACCTGTAACATCCCTAATTTTATTTATTTTATTAATAAAGGTACATAAATATTTAATTAAGGAAATAAAATTTATTAGACAATTTTTAGATATCTAAGAAAATATAATCCTTAGAAATTCTTCACCTTATGTGTATGCATAGAAAATGTTTCTAACATTAAGGGAACAAGTAAAGAGAGAAAACCTAATAGGAAAAATTAGAAATAACATACAAAAGAGAGGCAAAATTCTTTGGTAAGGAAGATAAGTTTTTTTGTGAAGTAAGTAAATGTCTTAATGTTAAGAAGATTGGATTAGGGTATTTTTTCCTAATTCAAGAGTTAGAAATTTCTAAGTTTAAAATCTCCACCCATAAATTGGGCTTTCACCTATGGACACTTCATATAGAGTTTTTCCACTTCACATAAGTTTCTAGCAAGCCCATTGGATAGACCAAGCAAGAAATAAAACATAGACTTGGATTAGGATATAGAAGTTGGACTAATAGCTCAAAAATTATGAAAATGTGACCAAGCCCTCCATGAAAGGTAGAATTTTAGCCAAAGCAAAGGAAATTGATAAGAATGAGCCCAAATCCAAAAGGAGAAAAAAATAAGAATCATGTGAGGAAATATTAGTGCAATAATAATCAAGATTAGGTCACATGGCATTAAGACAAAACATCTATATCCTACATTCATAATTTCAACAAGTAGGTAATAATACATGGCATTTGGACAAAACATCTATATCCTACATTCATAATTTCAATAAGTGGATAATAATACATAGCATTATGACAAAACATCCTTATCCTACACAAATAATTTCAGCCAAGCAGAGGAGATTCAATGGCTAAAAAGTTTCCACTTAGAAAGGAAAACCTATCATACTTGATTAAGACAAAAGAAAAAAGAAATGAATCCCTAAATCAAAGGGACCATGTCCCTTGTCTTAAGAACATATAATCATAATTTTCAAAAGAAAAATCCCCTTTTTCTATGCATATCTGGACTAAGGAAGAGGAAGACATGAACATATGTTGTTTTTCCCTAAAAAACAACCAAGTGCATCCTAATTGTGATAAGGTAGACCTATGATAATGAAAGGTGAATCATTTGATAGTTTATTTAAGCAAAACCCACGCTTACAACATTATAATTTCGTCCAAGTGAGGGAGAGGAAAAAATAAAAGCAAGTTAGAGTGAGGAAATGAGAGAAAGAGAAGAGAAGTCTAGAGGACTAAATACTCAAGGTAAGTTAGCTTAATCTTCACTTGAATCTATCTTTCTTCTTCATCCTTAGGATTCAAAAACTCACCCGCTTTCTCTTATTTAAGCTGCTAGAAAAGCTAAGGGAAGCGAGGAATTTTGCTACTTCCTTCAATAGGAAACAAGAAAAAGAATTCATTAAGTGAGCTAGGGAGATCTTTAGGTAGGTTTAACAATATCTCTTTTTGAAGAAAATCTTTGAAATTTGTAACATTTATGTGGGATTTTGATCTTAAAAATGTGATGAAATTTACAATATTTTCTACTTTGATGATTGATCATGGATGTTTCTATATCATGTTACATATTATTTTGCATATGATAGATGTTTTGGACATTACAGTTGGTATGGAAAGTTTTGCATATGTATGGCTATGGGTGGTAAAAAATTTTATAATTTTTATACTACTATTTTGTATATTTAAATGTGGTGAAAAATTGATGGAATATGACTAAATGTAATGAAAATGGAAGAGGATGTAATATAATGATGAACTAAAACCTTAGGAAAGGATTGGTTAGGAAACTAAATTTCGGGATAACCAGGGAAACTTTTGTTTTTGAAATTCTGGAAAGAATTAGTTAGAAATTAAAAGATATGGTTAACATAAAAATGTATATATGTGTCTCAAGGATTTGTAGCCACTGGAATTACTTAATTTGGAGGCCATATGAGGGAGTTATTGCCCGATATGTAAGCAATCATCAGAAAATAGTTAACTAGGGAAGAATCTGTCAAGTATGCTTCTATGTTTGAATTTCTAGGATAAATCTGTAGGGAATTAAAAGACATTATTAACATAAAAAATGTATATCTATGTTTCACGGATTTTTAGCCACTAGAATAATTCAAATTGGAATCAATATGAGGGAGATATGATCAGATTAGGAAGTAAAGGTATGAACCTACCAATGGTTATGATTATGTTAATGAGAAAAGAAAGAGAAAGTGTGCCATGTTGGATGGAGCAAGAAAAGCCCATTCTAGAGTATAGAAAATACTCACCCTGACCGGGGTAGTTTGATATAAAAAGAAGTTTTTCATATGATATTCTGAAAATAGTTATTCATGCCATATAAAAAGAAGTCATAACTGTATGATTTTCATGTGCTAGATAAAGTGCATTCATGTGACCTAAAGATAGTTGCTGTAGCTTATACAGATGAACATGAAGTGACAAGCATTATTGATAATGATTTATTGTTAAACCTACTGGGATTTATTTCTCACTATATTTCCATATCATGTTCAGAAAACTAAGTTATGCAGATATTCTCTATGACTGGCTTTTAGCATACGTTGCGTTGAGTTGGCTAAGATCCCGGTGAAGGTGCAACCACTCATAACTATATCTTCGAAACTGGTCAATATGGATGAATAAAATATAGACTTATATGTGTTTGATTTTTGTATATATGTTTTGATTAATAATGTGTACGTGAACCTAGAATTATATAAGTGTTAATGGTATTTCTTAAACCTTATTTATGTTTGGTTAATTTAATTGAATGTTATTATGAGTTAAATAGTTAGAAGTAAGAAGGTAATGACTTCATGAAATTTAAGAAATATACATATAAGTATATATGTAAAAAAATGGAGTTGTTACAGCACCGCTAAAGATGAACTGAACCACACAACTTTAGCAAAAGAGCAATCCAACATAATATGATCTATAGTCTCATCACACAACTAGCAGGGAGGACATATAAGATTCTCAGTTATATGTCTATTTTTTAAAAAGCTTCTTGTTGGCAAAAAAATGTTAAGAATCAAAACACAAGAAAATCACTCAATGATTATGGGAATTATGTATATTCTTATTAAACAATATTAGGCTTATATATAACCTTTTACAAGCTTAACAGAATGAGAAAAACTAGCTCACATAATCTTAATGTGATGCATGTAACTAAAACAAAAACAATAAACTAGGTCAAGTTATCTTAACATGCATGGTGCGTACTGTCGCAGGTACACCCAAATTAATATCTTACCTCTCAACTAACCTGTAGTAGTGGGAGTAAGGGTCGATCCCACAAAGATTGGTCTTACCTTATGTGATTAAGAAAAGGGAGAATTGATAATCACAATTAAAGTAAAGTAAACAATAATGAAAATAATTAAGAGAGTGATTATTAAGAGAGATGTTGGTTTCGGTCGATTTTCACCATCAAAGGATTTCATTGATCACTGAAAAAATCATTAATCTCAAACCAAATATCTATCATTGAGATTCTATCCCTGTTCCTCCTTAAGTCTAGTGAATTGCTAACAATCGTACCAATTAAACTCTAATTAATAAGATATCCTTTAACACATCGGTAAAGTCTAACCTATTAATTGTATAAAGAACGAGATAAACTGATAGAGCTAAATAAATATAAACACATCGGTTATATTTAATTTAGTCGATTATTCATCATAGGGTTAATGATTTATAATCCAAAATCTTTAATTCTATTTGCTTCATGAATACAGTAATGAAAACTTTGTTCAAAACCTAATTCAGCAGTAGATAAAGACATACTAAATACTAGTAGGCCTCTCTAGCAATCATATGAATAACCAGTAAGAAAAGAAAAGAAGATGAATAATCAATACCTGGTGAAGATGAATAATCAATACCCGGTGAAGATGGAACTAAAGAAATCAATTCTAAATCTCATAATGCATATCGATCCCTTGAGGTTTCAATCTTCCTCTACCAACTAAAAGTAATTCAATTGCGCAGGGCCATAAGAAAATCTAAACAATAATTAAAGATGATAATTAAGAACTTTGATCCCTTTGATGCTTCCTCTCTTTTTCTTTTATAGATTGATTTCTCCTCATTGATGTAGAACTGTTCTTAGGTCAAATCCCGGTCCATTGGGCTTCAACTAGAGTAAAAAAGACCTAAAAATCGTGAATTCAACAATTTGGTGAGGCGGCTAGTGCCACGGCATGCTACACGGGCGCTGTGGTGTTATAGAATTACAAGGACGGGGCGCGTCGTGCTACTGTTGCGGCGCTTGGCTCGCTTAGGGACTGGCACTGCAGTGCCTAGACATATCTGGATGCTGCCAAAGTGCCAAACAAAAATGTTATAGCTCTATGTATCTTCTTTCCATAGCCACTAGAATCACCTTAATCGGAGCTTAGATGAGAGAGATATGCCTCAATTAATGACTGAAAGTCAAAAATCAGCATTTTTCCATATTTTCTCTATATTTTCATCTTCTTTATTATTTCTAAAACATAAAGCACAAAACTCAATTGAATTCTATTTATTTCCTACTCAAATTAAATAAAAATCAACTTAAAACATGATAAAAACATGCTTAATTTATAGCATGTCAGTGCATGCAACAGTAAACAATAACCTAAGGACTAGGACTTCTCTAAGACTTATTCAAATATAAAATATTGACTGAATCCCTACATTTTCTCTTCATTCCCCCCTTAAACTAGTTAACACCTAGTTTATTCAGGAACTTGACAGATTCCCAACTAGCTTCAAAACCTTTGAAATGCATCCACTGTGAAATGATTTGTCATCACATCAGCCAACTAATATTGTGTTCTGTAATATCCCTAATTTTGTTTCTTTTATTAATAAAGGTACATAAATATTTAATTAAGGAAATAAAATCTATTACACAATTTTTTAGATATCTAAGGAAATATAAGCCTTAGAAATTCTTCACCTTATGTGTATGCATAGAAAATATTTCGAACATTAAGGGAACAAGTAAAGAGAGAAAACCTAATAGAAAAAATTAGAAATAACATACTAAAGAGAGGAGAAATTATTGTGTAAAGAAGATAAATTTTTAGGAAGTAAGTAAAGGTCTTAAAATTTGAAGAAGATTGGATTAGTGTAATTTTTTCTAATTTAAGAGTTAGAGTTACTAAGTTTAACATCTACACCCATACATTGGGCCTTCACCTATGAACACTACATATAGAGTTTTTTCACTTCACATGAGTTTCTAGCAAGCCAATAGGATAGCCCAAGCAAGAAATAAAACATAGACTTGGACTAAGATATAGAAATTGGACTGATAGCCCACAAACCATGAAAATGTGACAAAACCCTCCATAAAAAGGTAGAATTTCAGCCAAAGCAAAGAAAAATAGTAAGAATGAGCCCAAATCTAAGAGGAAAAAATAAGAATCATGTGAGGAAATAGTAGTGTAATAATAATCAAGATTATGTCAAATGGCATTAGGGTAAAACATCTATATCCTATATTCATAATTTCAACAAGTAGATAATAATACTTGGCATTAGGACAAAACATCTATATCCTACATTCATAATTTCAACAAGTAGGTAATAATACATGGCATTATGAAAAAACATCCTTATCCTACACAAATAATTTTAGCCAAGCAAGGGAGACTCAAGGGCTAGAATTTTGCCACCTAAAAAGGAAAACCTATCATGCTTGATTAAGACAAAAGAAAAAGGAAATGAATCACTAACTCAAAGGGACTTTGTCCCTAGTCTTAACAACATTTTATCATAATTTTCAAAATACAAATCTCCTTTTGCTATGCATATCTAGACTAAGGGAGAGGAAGACAAGAACAGGAGTTGTCTTTTCTCATAAAACAACCAAGTGCATCCTAATTGTGATAAGGTAGACCCATGATTATGAAAGGTAAATCACTTGATAGTTTATTTAAGTAAAACCTACCCTTATAACATTATATTTTTGTCTAAGTGAGGGAGAGAAAAAATATAAGAAAGGTAGAGTGAGGAAAGGAGAGAAAGAGAGGAGAAGAGAGGAAGGAAAAGGAAGGAGAAGTCTAGAGGACTAAGTACTCAAGGTAGGTTAGCTTAATCTCTACTTAAATTCATCTTTTCTCTTCATCCTTAGGGTTCAAAACTCACCCTCCTTCTCTTATTTAAACTGCTAGAAAAGTTAAGGGAAGGGAGGAATCTTACTACTTCTTTCAAGAGGAAATAAGAAAAAGAATTCATTAAGTGAGTTAGGGAGATCTTTAGGTAGGCTTAACAATATCTCCTTTTGAAGAAAAGCTTTGAAATTTGTAACATTTATATGGGACTTTGATATTAAAACTTTAATAAAATTTATAATATTTGCTACTTTGATGATTGGTCATGGATGTTGCTATATCTTGTTACTTGTTATCTTGCATATGATAAATGTTTTGAACATTTCAGTTAGTGTAGAAAGTTCTGCATAGGTATGGCTATGAGTGGCAAAATTTGAGAATTTTTATACTGTTATTTTGTATATTTGAATGTGGTGAAAATTGACAGAATATGATTAGATGTAAATTAGAATGAAAATGGAAGATGACATAATATAATGATGAAGTAAAACTTTAGGAAATGTTTGGTTTGGAAACTGGATTTCGAAGTAACTAGGGAAGCTTCTGTTTTTGAAATTTGGGAAGAATTGGTTAGGAATTAAAAGAAATGGTTAACATAGAAAATGTAGATCTATGTCTCACAGATTTTTATGCACTGGAATCACTTAATTTAGAATCTAGATAAGGGAGATATTGTTCGATTAGTAAGCAATGGTCAAAAAATGGTTAACCAGGGAAGAATATGTTAGGTATGCTTTTGTATTTGAATTTTTGGGAAAAATATGTAGGGAATTAAAAGAAATTCTTAGCATGATAAATATAGATATATGTCTCAAAAATTTTTATCTACTAGAACCATTCAAATTGGAATCAATATGAGGGAGATATTGTCCTATTAGTATGCAAAGGTCAAAAACTAGCTAACCAGGGAAGAATTTGTTAAGTGTGCTTCTGTGTTTGAATTTTTGGAAAACATTTACGGTCATTTAGGGGCCTTAGCTGGTGATCCGAGCTGTTTCCCTCTCAACAATGAAGTTTATCCCCCATCGTATCACTGGCCGATAGAGAAATAGAGGAAAATAATATTTAACAAAGAAGAAGAATCTTATACATGAAAATAATAAATGAGTAGTGTTTTCCATAGCCATTGCCATTGCTTGGCATGGAAATATTTTATAAAGTGATATTTGAAAATGATTATGTTCATGGCAAGATTGTATTTTACCAATAATTTTTGGTAATGATTATGCTTTGATGTTAAATTATGCATGTGAGTATAATGAACATACTTGTTATTGAAATTATATTTTTGACTATTAATGGGAAAAGAAAATAGATGAGCACAGTCATATGGCGGTTCATGTGATGCACCAATAGGGGACGCCCTACTCATGGCTATAATTATGGTAATGAGAAAAGAAAGAGAAAGTGTGTCATGTCGGACGGAGCGAGAAAAGCTCATTCCAAAGATTAGAAAGTACTCACCCTGACTGGGGTAACTTGTTATGAAAATAAGTTGATAGTCATCATATGATATTTTGGAAATAGTTATTCATGCCATACATGTCATTACTGTACGATTTTCATGTGCATAGATAAAATGAATTCATGTGATCCATAAGGTATTTGATGTAGCTTATATAGATGAATGTGACATGATAGCTATATTAACAATTATGATTTATTATAGAACCTACTGGGATTTAATTCTCACTATATTTCCATATCATGTTCAAAAAATTAGTTATGCAAATTTTTCTATGGCTCTGGCTTTTAATGCACGTTGGATCGAGTTACTTTATGTTGGGTAGATCCTAAAATTAATAAGGTGTTTGTGGTCTAGTTGGCTAAGATCCCAGTGAAGGTGCAACCACCCACCCCCATATATTTAGAATTGGTGAACATGGATGAATAAGATGTAGATATTTATGTGCTTGGTTTTTGTATGAACGTTTTGATTAATAATGTGTATGTGAATTCTGTAATAGTCGTAAATTTAATAAAGTTCAAATGAAATAAAATTGTGAATTGAAGAGAGGATTTTGAAAATAGAGATAAGAACCAGTGAAAATGAGTTTATTTATTACATGGATTAAAGAATTACAAAAGAAATATGAGAATTTACATTTTGGGGTCAAAATGCAATTTCTTCAAAGTTTCGGGGTCAAAATGTAAATAAGAAAAATTTACAAGGACCTCCCTCTAAAAGTGAATTTTTGCAGAAAGGTCCCCCGGGATATTATAAGGGTCTTCAGACATCGAGGAGCTCATAATTTCTATGTTTTCTCTCTCCTCAAAAATTTCTCTTCTAAAACCCTCTAACTTCTCTCTAAGATTTTTCCACTTCCAGACCTTGGATTTCAACACCACCACCACCAATGGACTCAGGACGAAGAGTTCTACTAATCTATCCCATTAGTTTCTAGATAATTGGCTGGAGATTGGCCGAAAAATTGAAGAAAAAATCGCCTAAAAAGGTAATATCTAAAACTCCTATCTGTGGTTGTCTAATACAAAAACTAACATTGTAGATCGATCTAGAAGGTACTGAAAACTTTGGATCTAAAATTTCAGGCCGATCCACCACTGTATGCGCCGAATCTCTCTCAGAGAGTGAAGCCCACGTGTAGCTCCTTGGGTGGCGCGTGTAGCGCATGACAGCTAGACCCTGTTGCATTGACCTGCGTTGACCGAGCTCCCAAAGGCCAAATTTCATAAATCTAGAGTCATTTTCAAGGTTTTTGGACCTTCTGGACTTGATTTTGGGGTTTATTTTACCGAATTTGGATAAGAAACATGGATTTTAGGGTTGTCCAACTTGGTACCCTAATGTTGTGAGTAGATAATTCTTTCTATGACTTGCCTTTACTCTTCTTGAACTTTAAATTGATAAATGAGTATGTTTACAAGTTATTTATACTTTTACATGATCCTGAAATGGTTTAAAATATCTGAAACGATTGCAATATGATATCTAGTTCAAAAAGAGTATGACTTTTGAAATGAATTTTGAAACACATTGAACATGTGATTTTTAAATGTATTTCTCATTATATGGCAAAGGAAATATGTTATGCATATGATATTGATTTACACAATGATATGTTTGCCTTGGATATGGGCATGTAAACGTGATTTTCTTGATTAGGAAGTTTTTGACAGAGTAATGTTCTGAGAATGAAAAAACTGTATTATGATAGTACCTCTGTTTTGATTAATATGAAATATAAGAGATTATGGTTTTATGGAAGAATCCTATTGGAAACACTATCTACTAACAGCAGGTGATGTTAGCCCTGGTGCATCTTGATCGCCTCAGTTAGCAGGGGGTGGTGTTAACCTCGTGTGAGGGCCAACACATGGGAAATGATATGTGAAGGAGAGCGGAATGCCTTCTATATGGGCGAGATGCTAGTTATATGAGTTGTGATTTGCCTTCCCTTGCTGTGTGCTTGGGAAATACCCATATAAAGTACCTTCGCGTGTCGTCTTGAATGGTAGTAGGGCAAACCTCAGCGGGGTGCTAATTTTAGGCAAATCTTGTACCACCAAAGTATGAAAAGGGTTAAACTTTGATATGGTGGTTCTGATATGGGATCCTCTAAATATTTTCATAAGAATTATGTTGATGCATACTATGATATTATTATCGTTTTACAGCATTACTTATGAAATGAATATGAATATGAATATGAATTTGAATAGAGATGATTTGAAATGCGGGTCCTATATGAATGTACCTCTGAATTGTGATTTTCAATGTAAAAAGTTTTAAAATAAAGAGTACATCCATATGTTGACCTGAGAGGTCATAGGAGGTATTATCTACTCACTGAGTATTAAAACTCACTACACGTTGTTAATATGTTTTTCAGATAAAGACTCAGAGTTTGGTCCTACGTCTTCTTAATAGACTAAGTGTCATACTTCTGTGGTGAGCCTAAATTGTTTCTGGGCTCTCCGTGTTTAAATTGGAATATAAATGTACTTTATAGTTGCTCTGAACGTCATAGGCAGGATCTTTGCTTCCGTTGTAATATTGATAAGTGCAGCATTGACATGTATAATTAGTTATAATGAAAATTTGCAAACATATGATATTATCTTGATATGCCATAATATAAAGTGTATTGCAAATAGATAAAGATAAGTTATCAGACAGTAGTGTTATTCGCGTTCCTCAAATTAGGGGTGTGAAAAGTTGGTATCAGAGAATTAGGTTTCCTTGTGGCTATCCGAGCAAAGGATTCTTTAGTAGGACCTTTAGTATCGATATGAGCCAGACATATTTATACTTCAGGTGTTGCTGAGGGATTCTATAGGATATTATCTTTCTTTCCATTCTAAGTTTGCTTCAGTTCCTAGTATAAGGATTAATTAAATATTATGATATCTTAAAAGGGTGTTTTGTTCTGTGTAGTCGATGATGCCGCCAAGAACTAAAGTGGTTACTAGAGAAACTGTAGATCGTGCACCCTCTATAGAAGAGTATGTACAATCTACAATTTCAATACAAAAAGGTCGTGGTAGAGGCTAACCTAGAGGAAGAGGTAGAGGTTGAGAGTGTGCACAGGGTATAAGAACCCCAAGACAAGATGAACACGCCCATGTATCTGATAGAGTTCCTGAGGAAAGAGTAGAACCCCCTCAGAAGCCACATGATAGAACAATTGATATGATTGCTCGTATACATAGAAGCATAGAGACATTGGCTGGATTTATAGTGGAACAGGGCAGAAGGGAAGGCCAGCCACCAGAAAATGCTCCAAAAGCACATGAACTAGGAAGAATAGTTGAGCAAGAGGACAAGCTTACAGGGATTGAGGTGTCATTACTGCAATTCCTTAAGTTGAAACCTCTGACTTTTTTTAGGTCAGATGTTCAGGAAGACCCACTTATATTTATTGATGCTGTGGAACGAGTCCTAAGAGCTTTGGGGTGCTCTAGTAGAAGATCTATTGAACTAGTGTCTTTTCAAGTATCTAATGTGGCTCAAGTTTGATTTGAGACACTTGTACAAGGACGAACAGTTATTTTACCACCAATGGAGTGGGAAGAGTTTAAGGAAGAATTTATGACCCGCTTTCTTCCAATGAGTGAAAGAGACAAGAAGGCCAGAGAATTTGAAGAATTAAGACAGACACCAAACATGACAGTTTCCGAATATGACATCTGTTTTACCTGGTTGTCTAGATATGCACCATATCTAGTTCCTACAGAAAAGGAGAGGATTAAGAGGTTTGTTTTGAGATTGATACTCCCATTGTTTAAATTGGTGGGCCCTCAAATGAATCATTTTTTAATTTATTCAGCAGCTGTGGACTATGCTAGAATGATGGAAATATAAGAGTAAGCAGATATTGAAGGTTTAAAAAGAAGAAAAAGAGAGCGAGATAGTAATGCTCAAACAAGTTATAATCCTAATGTCAGAGGATCAAGATTTCAAAATCCACTGGGCTTCACTCAAATAGGAATTGGTAGTTCTAATCAGACATCAGTGAATATCAACAAGCAAAGAATGAATCAAAGAGATATGAGACATGTTAGCCAACAAGATTCAAGATCAATTCCACTATGTCCTATTTGTGGAAGGTCTCATACTGGACAGTGTCACAAAGAAACTGGTGCATGTTTTAAGTGTGGACAAATGGGTCATTTGATGAGGAATTGCCCACAACTACGAAGTTTTAGTCAAGCATCGGTACAACCAGTTTCAACTCTTGCATTTGAGCTAGCACGACCAAATAGAGTAGCTTCAGTTCAAGCAAGTAGTGGTGGTATTGGTAAAGGATCAAGAAGTCGAGGCCGAGAACAAGTTTGAGTTTTTGCCTTGACACGATAGGATACTCAGGCTTCAAATGTAGTTATGACAGGTACATTATCAGTATGTTCCCATAAAGCATATGTCATGTTCGATACTAGTTCTACTTATTCTTATATATCACCATGCTTTGCTAAGAAATTGGATAGAGATCCTACTAGTTTACATTGTTCTTTTATGGTTGCTACTCCAATGGGAGAATTCTTGCTGGTAAATAATGTGTATAAATCGTGTAAGATTTCAATAGAAGACAATGAGACTCTTGTGGATTTGATAATTCTAGATATGGTAGATGGTGCGCACTGTCGCAGGCACGCCCAAATTAAAACCTTACCTCAACACTAACCTGTAGTAGTGGGAGTAAGGGTCGATCCCACAGAGACTGGAATTACCTTATGTGATTCAGAAAGGGGGGATTGAGAGTCGCAATTAAAATTAAGTAAACAATAGCAAAAATAATTGAGAGAAAGTGATTAATGAGAAAAGCGTTGGTTTCGGTCGATATTCACCATCAAGGGATTGCATTGATCATTGACAAAAATTATCAATCTTAAACCAAATATCTATCATTGGGATTCTATCCCAGTTCCTCCTTAAGCCTAGTAAATTAATGACAATCGCACTAATTATACTCTAATTAACGAGCAATCCTTTAGCACATTGGTAAAGCATAACTTATTAACCGCATGAAGAACAAGAGAAACTAATAGAGCTAAACGAATACAAGCACATCGGTTATATTCAATTTAGTTGATATTCATCATAGGGTTAATGATTTATAATCCAAAATCCTTAATCCTATTTGCTTCACGAATCAAGTAATAAAAGCTTTGTTCAAAACCTAATTCAGCAGCTACACATACAATATACTAGTAGGCCTCCTAGCAATCACATGCATAATATTAAGAAAATAAGAACAGATGAATAAACAATACCCGGTTAAGATTGAATGCAATGAAATCAAATCTGTATCTCACAATGACATCAAATCCCTTGAGGTTTCAATCTCCCTCAACCAACTAAAGAAAATTAGCCGCGCAGGGCCATAGAAAACTAAACAAGAAGTAAAGAGTTGAGAACTTGAATGAATTCTTTGCTGAATGAATAGATCCCTTCTCTGCTTACTTTCCTTCCTTTTTATCGATTAAACCCTCCTAGTCGAAGTAGGAAAGTTTTTTTGGTCAAATCTCCATCAATTGGGCTTCAAATCAGGCAAAAAAACCCTAAAATCGCGACTTCCGAAGCGGCGGCGCCGCGGCGCATAAGTTCAGCGTCGCGGCGCTGCGAAACTTCATCCACGGGGTGCCGGGCGCCAATAACCAGCGCCGCGGCTCTACGAGACATCCATGACGGGCCGCCGCGGCGCTGTATTGTGAGCGCCGCGGCGCCTAGAAAACGCCGGATTTTGCCAAAGTGCCGAACACGAAAGTTGTAGCTCTATGTTTCTTCTTTCCATAGCCGCTGGAATCAGCTCAATCGGAGCTTAAATGAGTGAGATATGCTTCCATTAGTGACGAAAGGTCAGAAATCAGCATTTTTCATGATTTTCTTCTATTTTTCTCTTCTTTTCTTCTTTATTATTCCTAAAAACATAAAACACACAATTTAATTAAAACCTATCTATTTATCATTTAAATAAAATAAAAAGAAACATAAAATATGCTAAATACATGCTTAATTTAAAGCATGTCAGTAGACTTTGATGTGATTTTAGAAATGGATTGGTTGTCATCATGTCATGCCATTCTAGACTGTCACCATAAGGTGATTAAGTTTAATGTCCCTGGAGAATCTTCCTTCATAATACAAGGAGATCGTAGTAAGGAGTCTAGTAACTTAATTTGAGCTTTAACAGCTCATAAGCTGTTACAAAAAGGATGCCAGGGGTATTTAGTAGTAGTCAAGGATGTTGATATGAAGTATACCAGTGTAGAGTAGGTTCCAGTGATTAGAGAATTCCCTGATGTGTTTCTTGAGGAATTCCTAAGATTACCACCAAACTGAGAGATTGAGTTTGGTATTGACCTCGTCCCTAAAATACAACCAATATCTATACCTCCTTATAGGATGGTACCTGCAAAACTTAAGGAATTAAAGGAGAAACTATAAGATTTACTAGATAAATGTTTTATTCGACCTAGTACATCTCCTTGGGGTGCTCCTGTTTTCTTTGTGAAGAAAAAGGATGGATCTTTATGTCTATGTATTGACTATAGGCAGTTGAACAAAGTGACTATATGAAATAAATATCCTTTACCCATAATAGATGATTTGTTTGACCAGTTACAGAGTGCCCAATGTTTTTTAAAAATTGATTTGAGATCTGAGTATCATCAATTGAGGATAAAAAAGGAGGATATTTTGAAAACTTCTTTTAGAACTCGATATGGGCATTATGAGTTCTTAGTAATGCCATTTGGTCTAACAAATGCTCAAGCTGCATTTATAGATTTTGATGAATGGAGTATTTAAACTTTTTCTGGATCAATTCGTCATTGTATTTATATATGATATCTTGGTATATTCAAGAAGTTCAGAGGAGCACGAGCGGCATTTAAGAATAGCATTACAAACCTTAAGAGAACACCAACTGTATGCTAAGTTTTCAAAATGTGATTTTTGGCTTAGTAGTGTTACTTTCCTAGGGCATGTGGTTACCATAGATGGTATTCAAGTTGATCCTAAAAAGATAGAAGAGGTGCAGAAATGGCTACGCCCTACAACAATTATAGAGATTCGTAGTTTCCTTTGTTTAGCAGGCTATTACTGTAGATTTGTTAAAGATTTTTCAAAGATAGCTGCTCCTTTGACAAGGTTGACAAGAAAGGGAATAAATTTTGACTGGTCAGATGAATATGAAAGAAGTTTTTAGAAACTTAAAGAATGTTTGACTACGACGCCAGTATTGGCTATTCTTTCAAGTACTGGGGGATACACAGTATACTATGATGCATCGAGAATTGGATTAGGATGTGTGTTGATGTAAAATGGTCGAGTCATTGCATATGCATCTAGACAGCTTAAACTATATGAGCAAAATTATCTGACTCATGATTTAAAAATGGTAGCAGTAGTTTTTGCTCTTAAAATTTGGAGGAATTATTTGTATGTTGAGACATACGAAATTTATACAGATCATAATAGTCTCAAATACGTTTTCCAAGAAAATGATCTTAATTTGAGACAAAGACGATGGATGGAATTACTTAAAGATTATGATTACACAATATTATACTATTTAGGTAAGGCTAATGTTGTGGCTGATGCATTAAGTAGGAAGTCTATGAGTAGTTTGGCTCATATCACAATGGTAAGAAGGCCGTTAGTTAAAAAGATGCATAAGCTGGAAAGTGGTGGGGTAGTAATGGAGGTAAAGGAGCCTGGAATATTGTTAGCTTATATACAGTTTCAATCATCTTTGATCGAGCAGGTGAAAAAGGCATAGAAAGAGGATACCTATTTGTTCGAGAAAATTGAAGAGGTAAAGAATGGCAGTGAAGTTGACTCTGAAGGAATTCTAAGATTTGGCAAGCAGTTATGTGTACCTGATAAAGAAGAACTTAAGAAAAAAAATTTAGAGGAAGCCCATAGATCTATGTATACTATTCATCCTAGAATAACTAAAATGTATAAGGATCTAAAAGAAATCTATTGGTGGGAAGGTATGAAGAAAGACATAGTGGATTATGTGTCTCGATGTTTAACTTGTCAACGGGTGAAAGCAGAACATCAAAGGCCTGTAGAACTACATCAGCAGATAGAGACACCTGAATGGAAATGGGAACGAATAACTATGGATTTTGTTACAGGGTTACCGAGAACACCAAAAGGGTTTGATTCAATAAAGGTGATCATTGATAGGTTGACTAAGTGAGCACATTTCCTACCAGTGAAAACCATATACAATGTAGCTCAGTATGCAAGATTATATTTGAATGAAATAGTGAGGCTTCATGGCATGCCAATATCAATTATTTCTAATCAAGGACCACAATTCACAGCTCATTTTTGGAGAGCTTTCTAAGAAGTTTTGGGCAAAAAGTTGAATCTCAGTATTGCATTCGATCCTCAAACAGATGGGCAGTCTGAGCGAACTATTCAAATATTGGAAGACATGCTTCGGGCTTGTGTTTTAAATTTTCAGGGTAGTTGGGAAAGATTTCTACCTTTAGTTGAATTTGCTTATAACAATAGTTATCAAGCCAGTATACAAATGGCTCCTTTTGAGGCATTATATGGTAGGCGTTGCCGTTCCCCGATCGGATGGTTTGAGATGGGCGAAGCAAAGGTTTTAGGGCTTGATATGGTACAGGATGCATTGGTCAAGGTAAAATTAATTAAGGAAAGGTTATTAGCAGCTCAGAGTAGACAGAAGGCCTATGTTGATAATAGACGTCGACCATTAGAATTTTCCATAGGTGAACATGTTTTTATGAAAATATCTCCTATGAAAGGAGTAATGAGATTTGGGAAAAAAGGGAAGTTAAACCCTCGGTATATAAGACCATTTGAAATTCTTGATAGGATCGGTCCAGTAACTTATCGTTTAGCTTTACCTCCTGAATTGGGTAATGTCCATCCAGTTTTTCATGTGTCTATACTACGAAAATATTTACCGGATCCTACACATGTTATACAGTGTCCACAGATCCAGTTACAAGAAGATTTAACCTATGAGGAACAACTAGTAGCAATAGTGGACAGACAAGTAAAGAAGTTACGGTCAAAGGAAATACCTATAGTGAAAGTGATATGGAAAAATCACTCTTCTGAGGAAGCTACTTGGAAAAGAGAGGATGATATACGTGCCAGATATCTGCATTTGTTTGAACAATAAGGGGGAAGAATGTAATAGCCGTAAATTTAATAAAGTTTAAATTAAAGAAAATTGTGAATTGAAGAGAGGATTTTGAAAATGGAGATAAGAACCGGTGAAAATAAGTTTATTTATTACATGGATTAAAGAATTACAAAAGAAATATGAGAATTTACATTTTGGGGTCAAAATATAATTTCTTAAAAGTTTCGGGGTCAAAATGTAAATAAGGAAAATTTGTGAAAGGACCTCCCTCTAAAAGTGAATTTTTGCAGAAAGGTCCCCCGGGATATTTTAAGGGGCTTCAGACACTGAGGAGCTCATAATTTTTGGATTTTCTCTCTCTTCTCAGAAATTTCTCTCCCGAAACCCTCTAACTTCTCTCTAAGATTTCTCCTCTTCTGGATCTCGGATTTTGACACCACCACAGTCAACGGACTTAGGACGAAGAGTTCTACAAATCCATTGGATTGGTTTCTGGATAATTGGTTGGACATTGGCTAGAAAATTGAAGGAAAAATTGGCTAAAAAGGTAAAATCTGAAACTTTTATTTATGGTTGTCTAATGCAAAAAATAACACCATAGATTGATCCAGAAGGTACCGAAACCTTTGGATCTAAAGTTTCAGGCCGATCCACCACCGCACGCACCGAATCTCTCTTGGAGAGTGAAGTCCACGCGCAGCTCCTTGGGTGGCATGTGATGCGCATGGCAGCTAGACCCTGTTGCGTTGACCTACATTGATCGAACTCCCAAAGGCCAAATTTTACAAATCCAGAGTCATTTTCAAGGTTTTTAGACCTTCCAAACTCGATTTTGGGGTTTATTTTGCCGAATTCGGATAAAAAACGTAAATTTTGGGGTTGTCCAACTTGGTACCCTAATTTTGTGAGTAGATGATTCTTTCTATGACTTGCCTTTACTCTTCTTGAACTTTAAATTGATAAATGAGTATGTTTACAAGTTATTTATACTTTTATATGATCCTGAAATGGTTTAGAATATCTGAAACGGTTGCAATATGATATTTAGTTCAAGAAGAGTATGAGTTTTGAAATGAATTTTGAAACACATTGAACATGTGATTTTTAAATGTATTTCTCATTATATGACAAGGAAATATGTTATGCATATGATATTGATTTATACAGTGATATGTTTGCCTTAGATATAGGCATGTATACATGATTTTCCTGATTGGGAAGTTTTTGATAGAGTAATATACTGAGAATGAAAAAGCTCTATTATGATAGTACCTAGGTTTTGATTAATATGAAATATATGAGATTATTGTTTTATGCAGGAATCCTATTGGAAACACTGTCTACTAACAGCAGGTGATGTTAGCCCTGTTGCATCTTGATTGCCTTTGTTAGCAAGGGGTGGTGCTAACCTCGTGTGAGGGCCAACACACAGGAGATGATATGTGAAGGAGAGTGGAATGTCTCTTATATGGGCGAGATGCCAGTTGTATGAGTTGTGATTTGCCTTCCCTTATTGTGTGCTTGGGAAATACCCATATAGAGTCCCTTCGCATGTCCTCTTGAATAGTAGTTGGGCAAACCTCAGCGGGATACTGAGTTTAGGCAAACCCTATACCACCAAAGTACGGAAGGGGTTAAACTCTGATATGGTGGTTCTGATATGGGTTCCTCCAAATGTTTTCATAAGAATTATGTTGATGCATACTATGATATTATTATCGTTTTACAACATTACTTATGAAATGAATATGAATATGAATATGAATTTGAACAGAGATTATTTGAAATGCGAGTCCTATATGAATGTACCTCTGAATTGTGATTTTCAATGTAAAAATTTTTAAAATAAAGAGTACATCCATATGTTGACCTAGGAGGTCATAGAAGGTATTATCTGCTCACTGAGTTGTAAAACTCACTACACGTTGTTGATATGTTTTTCAGATAAAGACTTAGAGTTTGGTCCTGCGGCTTCTTGATAGACTAAATGCCATACTTCTGTGGTGAGCCTAAATTTTTTCTAGGCTCTCAGTGTTTAAATTAGAATATAAATGTACTCTAGAGTTGCTCTGAACGTCACAGACAAGATCTTTGCTTCCGTTGTAATATTGTTAAGTGTAGCATTGACATGTATATAATTAGTTATAATGGAAACTTGCAAACATATGATATTATTCTGATATGCCATAATATGAAGTGTATTATAAATAGATAAAGATAAGTTATCAGACAGTAGTGTTATTCGCTTTCCTCAAATTAGGGGCGTGACAAACTCAAAATTATATCAGTGTTAATGGTAGATTTTATACCTTGATGATGCTTGGTTAAATTAATTAAATATTATTATGGGTTAAGTAATTAGATGTAAAGAAGTAATGACTTTATGGGACTTTACAAATATATATATTTAAAAAAATGGAGTTGTTACATGTTCCATAATAAACCAACTCAACTACTCCTTTGCATGTGAGATCACGTAGAAAATGAAATCATACATCGATGTTCTTGCTTTGGCTATGTAATACAGGATTCTTTGACAGTTTAATTGTGGAACTATTATCACAAAGAATTGTAGTATACTTACTTTCTTCCAAACTTAGTTTCTCAATTATTCTCTTTATCCAAATAGCTTGACTAGCACAAGCAGTTGCAACCACAAACTTTGCTTCAGTGGTTGAGAGTGTGACTATAGGTTGCTTTCTTGAAGACCATGCAATAGCTCTAGATCCTATCATGAAGACATAGCTTAATGTACTTTTCTTGTCTTCTATATCTCTTACATAATTGCTATCTGTATATCCAACTAGACCTTCACACCCTTTATTCTTGTAGAAAATTCCAAGTTTAGTGGTTCCTTTCAAGTATCTTAGCATCCTTTTGGCTACCATTAAATGTAACTTAGTTGGTTTTGCCATGTATCTGCTAATTAAACTTACTGCAAAAGCCAAATCTGGCCTTTTAACTATTAAATACATGAGGCATCCCACCATATGGTTAAACAAAGTACGGGTGTAAGTGGGTTGGGTTGGGTTGAGTTGATAGAATAACCCAACCCGACCGTACATGCTTCGAGTTGCTATGGACCCATCCGAAACCGATTGTGCAAGTGAGTAACCCGATCATATCGTGTTAATTCGGGTAGGAAAAAGCTCAGTTCAGTTCACTCGAGCTATTCAAGTTAGTTGGGTTGGGCGGGTTAGCGGGTTTATGCAATTATGTGGTTCTAGGAAATGAACAAACAAAAAAAGGGCTGAGTAGGGGAATGTATATGGACATGAAAAAGTGAAATAACAGAAAAAACCTTGAACCCTCAAAAACCACCTAAACATTTTATTTCCATTTTCACAATTCCACATAAATAGCATAGCCTTAATATTCTAAATAGTAATCAGATTAGCAATTTATACATGCAATTGAAAATCCCACATCCTATGTATCGAAGAAATTTATACATGCATTCATGTAAATCCCACATCAAACATCATACAGGGAAAAAAAGAAAGAAAGAAAGAAAAGATACCATCCAGGTTTTCCAAAATAAGCCTGATATAATAGCAAACATGGTAAAGTAATTCATTGTACAAATCATAAAATAGATCAAAGTAGTTCTTATATTATACCACTAAGTTAGTTTTAGGTTTGTAGTGAGGATCAGGGAATATTAATAGGAGGTCTAAGGTTCAGGCTTCCATACTACTTATACCAAATATGAACAATACTAAAAGGAAAAAAACATAAATCATTTGATTTTTGGATGTACAATCAAAACACACATTGTAAGATAGAAAAAATGATTAAAATATGATATTCCTAAAGAAATATAATTTAGAGAATGTAAAATATATGAACACAGGATTAACAAACATAGAAGTAGAACCTTAGGTTAAGCCTACCATGTTGGTGTGCGCCTTCCAACCTTGGGATCTTCTTTATAGTACTTATCTGAATTATTCTCATACTTATAAGTTAGTGGGAAGTTTAGCTTACCTGTTGACCATCCAAAAAATGCACCCTTATGGAGTTTTCTCACAAGCTGTAGGAAGAACATGTCAATATATTAAACAGCTAAACTAGTCACCTAGTAACTTGAGCTCTTCTTGTGAAGTCAGTACTCTCCACATTAGATAACTCACTGAACTTAAGTCAACAAATACATGGACTATGAGCATAAAGCATATTTATCTAACTTGGAACAATTAAGAAGTTGGAGAATAGTACAAGTACCAAGTTAAATAAGACATAGATACAAGGTTACTAACATTTTTCAAAAATAGGAGTATATATATAGAGAAGAAACTTTGGTTTGATATCATTACACAGTTTTATTAAAATAGAAGCACATAAATGGTCATGACATATATAAGTATGATTTTAGAGCCTCAAAGTCAGAGTTTGCAAAATACCTGGTCTTTCTCAACCAATTTTGACCACTCCTTTCTTGAGATAAGAGTTCTTTTTTTGTCATATGACAAGTTGATGCGGTAATTTAAGTCACCCAGCCAAACTATTGTTCTGCGAATAAATTTTAAGTGATTAAGTGATTATTACTTTTTATGATAGCATAATGTAAACATAGAAGAGTTATAGTAGCCAAACAAAAATAGAAGGGAGATGGAGATGTTCCAACCAATAAAGAAACAAGGATCCGTTATTCAGAACACAAGGCAAGTGTACACCCCTAAGATGTAGTAATTTTCATTTATGTATGGATTATTAAAAGAAATAAAGAAGTAGGGATGTAATTGAAAGGTTTTAAGGATGAAAATTAAAACTTATTAGTATTTTTGGGGTCAAAATGTAAATAATAATTTGCAAGGACTTCCTCTAACAATTAGCAAATTACCAATTAGTCCCTTTATTATTATTTTAAAAAAATAAAAGAGTAAAAGAAAAGAAAAATTATTAGGGCGAATAAATAGTATAAATAGTAACTTTCTCTTTCTTCATTTTCTCTCTCTAGATCTGGAGCACCTTCGAGCCTCCGATCTTAAAACTAAAGGTACCACTGAATTCAAGACGAAGAGTACTATGATATTGGTCGAATAATTTTTCAAATCGTCGTAGATTGAAAGTAGAAAATCTTAGCAAAAGGTAAGTTCTGACACTCCTACTTAGAGTCCTCAAATTAAAAATGTAACACTGTAGATGGATTCAGAATATAGATAAATTATAGGATATGAAGTTTCTTAGTCATCTGACTACTTTTGCTGTCATAAACAGTAACTTTGATCAGCATGAATTGTGATTCCGGTATGTATGAATAGTACTTTGATTGACATGAATAGTATTTTCAGCCGATGTGAATAGTTCGGCCATGAATAGTGACCGTCGGTTGACCGACATTGACTGAGCTCCTAGAGTCATTTTCTAGGTTTTAGGACCCTCCGGACCCCCTTTTTAGGTCTATTTGGTTAAATTTGAATTGAAAAGTGTATTTTGGGGATGTCCAACCTAGAGCCCATACCTTGTGAGTAGATAATTCTTTCTATGACTTGCTTTATGCTCTTCTTGAACTTGAAATGTATAAATGGTTATGTTTATAAGTTATTTATGCTATCATAAGTTTCTAAAATGTGTTAAAATATCTACTTTACTTATTAACTAGCATATAGTTCAAGAAGAGTATGATTTTACAAATAGATTTTGAAACTCATTAAATATGTGATTCTAAATTTATTTATCATAATTTGGTAAAGTTATGTGCACGAGGCATTAGCCACTCCAATCGGGTGACAATGGTAATGTGAGGTGGCAGATGGGTGATGAACTCATATTCCTTGATTACTTATTGTGACTGTAGCCGATCAGTCACTATGCTTATAGCAAATAAGTGAATTGAGTATATTGAGAGCTGTGACATGCTTGAGCATTATGTAAAAAGAGTGGATTTTCAATGCATATATAGTATGTTAATTATGCATAAAAAAATTATGATTTTATCTCAAAAGTTTGATATTTTTCTATAGCTTATACAGCTGAACATAACACCATCCCTTACTATGTGCTTGTGATTATTTGATCGTTTTAATATGGGATCCTTCTAATGTTTTCATGAGAAATATTTTGATGCATAACAATATTTGATTAATAATCATACCATATTACATATGGTTTTGGATATCTGAATATCCTTTAATTTGAGAATATTTGAAATACAGGTTCCATATAGATGTACTTCCAAACTGTAATTTTCTATGTGATAAATTTTAAAATAAATACATCTATATGCTGACTAAGAAGTCATAGGATGTATTTTGTAACAACCCTAAGATTTAGTCATTTTGTTATTAATATTTTTGGAGTCAAATTGTAATTTTCAAAACGTTTAAGGGTCAAAATGTAAATAATGAAATTTACAAGGACTTCCTCTAACAATTAGAAAATTGCTAATTGGCCCTTCCATCAATATAAAAAAAAAGAAAATCATTCTTTCCATAACCAATGAAATGAATAGTGAATAATAACTTTTTCTCTCTAGATCAGGAGTACCTTTGAGCATTCGATCTCAAAACTAAGGGTACCACTAAATTCAAGACGAAGAGTACTATAATATTGGCCGAATAGTTTTTTAAATCAGCCGCAAAATCGCCGCAGATCGAAAGTAGACAATCTTGATAAAAGGTAAGTTCTCAAACTTTTATTTAGAAACTTCAAATTGAAAATCTAACACCGTAGATGGATTCAGGAGATAGATAAATTATAGGATATGAAATTTCACATTTATTTGACAACTTTTGGTGTCATGAACAATATTTGGTGAGAATGGAGATTTTGGTAGGTGTGAACAGTAACTCTGCCCGAAATGAATAGTGATTTCGGCCGATGTGAATAGTATTTTCGGCCATGAACAGTTACCATCGATTGACCAGCATTGACTGAGCTCCCATAGTCATTTCCAAGGTTTTTAAATCTTCCAAACTCTTTTTTGAAGTCTCTTTAGTCAAATTTGGATTGAAAAAGTGTATTTTGTGGTTGTCCAACCTAGAGACCTTACACTATGAGTAGAGAATTCTTTTTATGATTTATCCGATGCTCTTCTTAAATTTTAAATGTATAATTAGTTTTGTTTAAAAGTTATTTATACTTTTATATGTCTCTGAAATGGATTAAACTTCCTAATTTGTTTTTAAAATATGGCATATAGTTCAAGAAGAGTATGATTTTGAAAATGGATTTTTAAACTCATTGAATATGTTATTTTAAAATTATTTCGTGTAATATCCTGTAATTTTTAAATAATAACGTTTCACAATAAAAAATATATTTTTATTTTAAATGATTATGTTTTGCTAAAAGCTAATATATTTTTAATTAAAATGATTTTTGTTTTGATTAAAATAATTATATTGACCTGTAATAAATTTTATTTTATTTTTAAAAATATTCTTTCTTTTATTATGTATAAAGATATTTATTTTGTGATTTGTTTTATTAGAATTTTTATCAAATGATTTAAGAGTTCAACTAAAGTTTTATAAGAATGTAAATTTTTAGAAATTTTTGGGATATTTTAGGATGAAAAATAATATTCATATGTATACAATAAGAATAATAATAATAATTTTTAAATATTTAATTATTAAATAATAATAAAAAATAAAAATAAAAAGAAGAAAGAAAAAGGAGGAGGAGAAGACAGAAGCGAGGAATGCGAATTGATTTTCGTAACCAATGAATAGTATAAATAGTGTAAATAGTAACCTTCATTTTTCTCTTTAGATCTGGAGTGCTTATTGGTTTCCAATATCAAAACTGAGGGTAACACTAGATTCATGACAGAGAATACTACGATTTTGAACGAATAATTTTTCAAATCAACTACATAATTGCTACAGATCGGAAGTAGAAAAACTCAGAAAAAGGTGAATTCTGAAACTTTTACTTAGAAACCTAAAATTAAAAATCTAACACTGTAGATGGATTCAGGAGCTAGATAAACCTTAAGATATGAATTTTTTTTGCCATCTGACAACCTTTTTTGCGTCGTGAATAATAAATTTGGCAGTATAAATATTGATTTTCGGAGGTGAATGGTATTTTTTGGCTGTAAACAATGACCAGCATTGACCAAACTCCTGAGGTCATTTCCTAAGTTTTTAGACTCTTCGTACACGTTTTTTAGGTCTATTTGATCAAATTGAGATTGAAAAAGTGTATTTTAAGGCTGTCCAATCTGGTGCCCTTACCCTATGAGTAAATGATTTTTTCTATGACTTGCTCTATACTCTTCTTAATTTTTAAATTTGTAATTGAGTATGTTTATAAAATATTTACACTTTTATATGTTTCTGTAATGGATTAAATTATTTGAATTGTTTGCAATCTGAAATTTAGTTCAAGAAGAGTATAGATTTGAAAAGAGATTTATGAACTCATGGTATATTTGATACTACATGTATTTCTCATTAAATGAATAAATATGCACGTGGCATTGATTTATAAGCTATATGATTTCCTCGAGAAATGGCATGTATATGTGATAAACCCTCATTGGATAATTTATGACAGATGAGCTATATTGAGACTGAGATTCTGTATTATACTGAAAGTTCTGTTTTGAATGATATAGAATATGTGCATACGACAATTTAGTGGAGGAATCCTATTGGAAACACTGTTTACTAACAGCAGGTGATGTTAGCCCTAGTGCACCTTGATACCTCAGCTAGCGAGGGTTGTGCTAGCCTCTTGTGAGGGCCAACACACGGGATATGATATGTGATTGAGAGTGGGATGCCTCCTATCTGGACGAGATGCCAGTTATATGATTTGTGATTTTTCTTTCCTTGCTTTGTGCTTGGGAAATTGCCTATATTAGAGTTCCTTTGCGTGTCCTCTTGAATAGTGGTAGGCAATCTTTGGCTTACATGCTAAGTATACGCAAATCCTACACCAACAAAGTATGAAAGGGATTGAATTCTGATATGTTGGTTCTAATATGGGATCTTCCTAATATTTTTATAAGAAATGTTTTTAGTGCATATCAATGATTGATTAACGATCATAATGTATCATATATGGTTACAGATATTTGAATGTGATTTAAACTGAGAATATTTAAAAATGCGGGTCCCATATGGATGTATTTCTGAACTGTAATTTCTAATGTGATAAATTTTAATATATGAGTACATCCATATGTTGATCTAAGAGGTCATAGGAGGTATTATCTACTCACTAAGTTGTCAAACTCACTATACGATATTTCTACATTTTATTTTCAAATGAAAATATAGAGTTTGGTCCTTCCCCTTCAGATAGTTGACTAGTTAGACGACATGATCTCTAGATGAGCCTACTTTGTTTCCAAGGCTCGTAGATTTTGATTTATATTATACTTTTACTATAAAATATGCTCTATATGTCACAGGTAGGATCCCTGCTTTTGTTGTTACTCTAATTTTTATGGACTTTGTTTATATATGGTATATGTATAGGAGAACTTATATGTATCTGTTTTCATGATAAATGATTGGAATATTCATGTTTATGGAAAATATATGTTCATGGTATACATGTTTCACGTGCCCTAAAATTAGGGGCGTGACAAGTTGGTTTTAGAGCATTAGGTTTCCCTGTGGCTGTCGGAGCAAATGATTCTTTAGTAGGACCTTTAGTATGGATATGAGCCGGACATATTTATACTTCTGGTGCTGCTGATGGATTCTATCGGGTCTTAATTTTCTTTCTATTCCAAGTTTGTTAAATTTACTAGTAAAAGATCGATTGAATATTGTGGCATCTTAAGAAGTATCAATAGGTCAATTACTATCTGAAAGTGAAAGGGATAGGCGTACCAGAGAATTTAAAGAATTGAGACAAATGCCAATTATGATCGTTTCTAAATATGATTTCTTCTTTACCCAGTTGTCTAGATATGGTAGACTTTGATGTAATATTAGAAATGGATTGGTTGGCAATATGTTAGGCCATTTTAGAATGTCATCCTAAGATGATTAAATTCAATATTCCTAGAGAATCTTCTTTCTTGATACAAGGAGACTATAATGAGGTACCCCAAAATCTAATATCTATTTTAGCAGCCTATAAGTTTTTACAAAAAGGTGCCAATGATATTTGGCAGTGTTGGGAGATGTTGATATAAAATATACCAGTGTAAGTCAAGTTCCAATGGTTAGAGAATTTTTTGATGTAATTCCTGAAGAATTGCCAAGATTACTTCGAAACATAAAATAGAATTTGGTATTGATTTACTTCTTAGAACCCAACCAGTATATACAACCCCATATAGAATGCCAATGACTGAACTCAAGAAATTGAAGAATTAGTTGTAAGACTTGTTAGATAAGGGATTTACATGCCCTAGTACTCTCTTTGAGGTACTCTAGACCTATTTATGAAAAAGAAGGATGGATCACTATGACTATGCATAGATTATAGACAGTTGAGTAAGGTGACAGTGTGGAATAAATACCTATTACCTCGTATAGATGATCTGTTTGACCAGTTACAAGGTGCTCTATCTTTTTCAAAAATTGATTTGAGATATTAATTGAGGATAAGAGAAGAGGATATTAAAAAAAATTCTTTTAGGAATCGTTATGGGTATTATGAGTTCTTGGTGATGTCATTCAGTTTGACAAATGCTCTAACTGCATTCATAGACTTAATGAATAGAGTATTTAAACTATTCTTGGATAAATTTATTATTGTCTTTATTAACGAAATACTAATATGTTCCAAGAGTATAGAGGATCATAAAAAACATTTAAAGATATTTTACCAACTCTAAGGGAGTATAGTTGGTAAGGATGACATCCAAGTGGTCCCTAAGAAAGTAGAAGCAGTACAACAATGGCATGTCCTACTACAACTACAGATGAAGATCCAAGTCCAACTTATGCTTTCCACAGTTGTCTGTTTTCCAATCTATTAAAGCCATAGTTGGATCAAGTACATGAATATATGTTTGTAAAGTATCAATCAACTCCTCAGCATTTGAAGCTGAGATGAGAATTCGTCATGCTGAGTGTGAGATGAACCTTTGTTTCATAACTTGATAAAAAAAAAGACAACAGACCATCAAAGAAATGGTTAACATTTAACAAACCTATTGGTTTGTGATGGATATTCAATTATGCCCAAGAGACTACCTAGGAAATTTATTCTAAAGTACTAAAACCCCCTGGTAAGGCAATGAAGGCATCAATATTGCTCATCATTCTAGCCATGCGCTCATGCATGAAAACTATCCTAAATTCTTCCCCAACTGTTTTTCCTAGGATGTTTGATACAACTAGAGCTGTAAGAATAATACCTAAAACTTGGCATCCTCCTACATGTTCAGATGTAGACATACACTCCATTAACCCACGGTTATCTCCCCTATACGCTAAATGAAGTTTTCTTTTGGCCAGCACTATACCTAAATTTTGTGCTACTTTCACATACTCCCCCCATCTTTTCCAAAACTAGAACCACAAAAGAAACAAAAATTTTGAAACTGATGGAATGCGATTCCCTCTATAGCTACACACACCCTACCTTTGAGTATGAAAGTAAAAATACTAACGTGTGCATTTATAGAATTCAAAGAAGGGCATACTTACAATAGTTATGCGAATAGGCCGGACATAATTAGAATAACTATGTGAGTGATTACTTGATATCAACTAAATTGATGGTGAAAATTTCAAAAATGACAACAAGCATCTATATGTACAGTAGTTGTGATCATGGTTCATATTAAGAACATAAAGAGAATAAGGTTAAGATATCACCAGAAATTTGTCTTTTTCTTGTTGTCCTTGATGAAGCATTGATGTCTTGATTCTTGTAGGAAAGTTATAGGTGATAGGTGTAATTGTAAAAACAAAGAGTGAAAATGCAAGCAAGTTAATTGTTGAAGAGGGACAATCAAATTGTTTATTTTGTTTTCTCAATGTTCTTGCCAATTGACTATCGATATTATTAAGTTGACTAACTACTTTGAGAATTTTAAATTTGGACTGATTTATTTTACAATTGATTGATTACATCTATTTTGAAGCAATCAGCTACATCCTACCAGTTAACTATATATTCTTTGTTTTTCACATAATTTTATAAGCTCAAAAATGTCATTTTTCCACCAAATACCAACAGTTTTAAAGTAGATTTTGGCACGTATATTTAAAACTTGCGACTACCAATTTTTGCCGAAATAGTAGCTAGGTTTTGTTTACAAATTTTCAAGAATTACGGCCACCGATTTTAATTTTCTTTCAATGCTTTGTCCAAAATTCTGACTTTCTATTTTGGCACTATGCTCTATTATGTATTTCTCTTTTTCTACTACGTCATCCTTCATTAATGTTTGGCATTGAATGTAAAGTTCTCTTCCTTATTACAAGGAGAGTGAATTTTATTTCTTTAAAACGCAGTTATTATGATGTTCAAGTGATTAGTAGGTTAAAGTAATAGAGATTTTGAAAGGAATAGACGGATGATGGCCTTATAGCGCTTTGACGAATATAATCAAGTGAATTAATGATGTTAAAGTTCTTGAGAAATAAAATATGGGAAGTAGGATTTAAATTAATCTTTGAACTCTTAATTTAGAAATATGGAGAATATTTTGAGAACTATGTCTAAAAATAATATAAAGCGATTAAGATATTTGTGTTAAGAGTTATACCATGCTAAGTGAGTCTAGTATCTAGGATGTGAATTATGTTGAGATTGGAAATTCATGTGTGATTAATTGTTGAGAAAGGAGATTTCAAAAGAAGCCATAGATTGTGAATATGGATAACCCGAGACAATAAGATATACTAACATATGAAAGAATTGTACTAGTATAATGATAAAAAGAATATACAAGTGATATATCTTGTGTTGTTCGGTGTGTCAACAAGTAAAAATTGAATATTTTGTTTCAAGAGAGCTAATCAAGAAGCTTAGGATCTTAGCTAGATTATAGTATAGCTGATAGTAAATTTAAATGATGTGTTTATACATTAGAAGTTATGCTTTAGGTATCTTTATATAATTTTGGAGAAAATCAATTATCTTAATAGGTGAGTGAGTTAAGTAAAGATAAGTTTTTGGAATCTAATTTGAAATAACATACAATAGATAGAATATGAATATTGATGATGCTAGTTTGGAGAGCATGATTCAAGCATATATCTTCGAGTTTGGTAAAAGATCTTTTAGTAGAATTTGCCTATAATAAAGTGTTATTGGATGACTTAAAGCCTTATGTAAGAGGTGTTACAAACTTTATGTTAGATGACTTAGTAGAGTCAGACTTATGGTAAGATGTCATTGATAAAGTGAAATTGATTAGAAAAAGAATACAAGCAATTTGATATAAGCCAAAAGTCTATAAGGACCATGAATGTTGAGTACTAAAAATTATCAGTTGGTGATCAAATTTTCTTAAAGGACTCACCCATGAAAGAGGTAATGAGGTTTGAAAAGAAGGAAAAATTTAAGATTTAGTATATGGGCTCTTTTGAAATCTTGGACAAAGTATGCATAGTATATATAGCCTAGCTTTGCCATCAGGATTAAGTGATGTTGGTACAATCTTTCTTACATCAATGCTAAGGAAGTACCTATCAGATTCTTCTCATGCTATCTAATTTCAAGAAATTCAATTCGACAAGAATTTGATTTAATTATGAAGAAAAAATCGATGTTTATTATTGATTGACAAGTCAAAAGATTTCCTAGAAAGTAAAGATAATATACAGAAAAGATATTCCAAATTATTTGAGTAATAAGGTTGGTAACTCCGAATTATGCCTTGACTTCATTCCCTACATATGGTAGGATAAGCTAAAATTTGGGGATCGAATTTCTTAAGGGGGGAAGAATGTAATATCCATAATTTTTAAATAATAATTTTTTACAATAAAAAATATATTTTTATTTTAAATGATTATGTTTTATTAAAAGTTGATATATTTTTAATTAAAATGATTTTTTTGCTTAAAATAATTATATTGACCTTTAATAAATTTTTGTTTTATTTTTAGAAATATTCTTTCTTTTATTATGTATAAATATATTTATTTTGTGATTGTTTTTATTAGAATTTTTATCAAGAAAAGTCATGATTTAAGAGTTCAACTAAAGTTTTATAAGAATGTAAATTTTTAGAAATTTTTGAGATATTTTATGATGAAAAATAGTATTTATATGTATAAAATAAGAATAATAATAATAAGTTTTAAATATTTAATTATTAAATAAAAATAAAAAGAAGAAAAAAAAGGGGGAGGAGGAGACGGAAGCGAGGAATGCGAACCGATTTTTGTAATCGATGAATAATATGAATAGTAACTTTCATTTTTCTTTTTAGATCTGGAGTGCTTATTAGCTTCCGATCTCAAAACTGAGGGTAACACTAGATTCAGGACAGAAAATACTACGGTTTTGACTGAACAATTTTTCAAATCAACCGCAGAATTGCCGCAGATCAGAAGTAGAAATTCTCAGAAAAAGGTAAACTCTAAAACTCTTACTTAGAGACCTCAAATTGAAAATCTGACATCGTAGATGGATTCAGGAGCTACATAAACTTTAAGATCTGAATTTTTTTGACCATCTGTCAACTTTTTTTGTATCGTGAACAGTAAATTTGGCAATATGAATAGTCATCCGGCGGTGAATGGTACTTTTCGGCTGTGAACAGTGACCAGCATTGACCAAGCTCTCGGGGTCATTTCTTAAGTTTTTAGATTCTCTGAATACATTTTTAAGTCTATTTGATCAAATTGAGATTAGAAAAGTGTATTTTAGAGCTGTCTAATCTGGTGCCCTCACCCTATGAGTAGATGATTCTTTCTATGACTTGCTCTATACTTTTCTTGATCTTTAAATGTGTAATTGAGTATGTTTATAAGATATTTACACTTTTATATGTTTCTGAAATGGAATAAATTATCTGAATTGTTTATAATCTGAAATATAGTTCAAGAAGAGTATAGATTTGAAAAGAGATTTATGAACTCATGGTATATTTGATACTACATGTATTTCTCATTAAATGAATAATTATGCACGTGGCATTGATTTATAAGCTATATGATTTCCTCGAAAGATGGCATGTATATGTGATAAACCCTGATTGGGTAATTTATGACAGATGAGCTGTATTGGGACTGAGATTCTGTATATACTGAAAACTCTATTTTGAATGATATGAAATATGTGCATATGATAATTTAGTGGAGGAATCACATTGGAAACACTGTTTACTAATGGCAGGTGATGTTAACCTCATTGCACCTTGATACCTCAGCTAGCGGGAGCGGTGCTAACCTCGTGTGAGGGCCAACACATGGGATATGATATGTGATATATATCTGAATACCTCATATATGGATGAGATGCCAGTTATATGATTTGTGATTTGCCTTCCCTTGCTTTGTGCTTGAAAAATTGCCCATATTAGAGTCCCTTCGCGTGTCCTCTTGAATGGTGGTAGGCAAACCTTGGCTTAGATGTTAAGTATGGGAAAATCTTACACCAACAAAGTAAGAAAGGGATTGAACTCTGATATGGTGGTTTTGATATGAGATTCTCCTAATATTTTTATAAGAAATATTTTTAATGCATATCAATGTTTAATTAACGATGATAATGTATCATATATAGTTATAGATATCTGAATGTGATTTAAATTGAGAATATTTAAAAATGCAGGTCCCATATGGATGTACTTCTAAACTGTAATTTCTGATGTGATAAATTTTAATATATGAGTACATCCATATGTTAATCTATGAGGTCATAGGAAGTATTATTTACTCATTGAGTTGTCAAATTCACTATACGATATTTCTACATTTTATTTTCAGACGAAAATATAAGGTTTGGTCCTTCTCCTTTAGATAGTTGACAAGTTAGACACATGATCTCTGGGTGAGCCTACTTTGTTTTCAAGGCTCTAGATTGTACTTGTACTATAGAATATGCTCTATATGCTACAGGTAGGATCCTTACTTCTGTTGTTACTCTGATGTTTATGGAATTTTTTTGTATATGGTATATGTATAGGAAAACCTATATGTATCTATTTCCATGTTAAATGATTGGAATATTCATGTTTATGGAAAATATATATTCATGGTATACGTGTTTTACGTGCCCTAAAATTAGGGGCGTGACATTTCTCATCATATGATAAAGAAAATATATTGTGCACATGTAAAGCTATAAGATTGCCTTGGAAAAGGACATGTATATGTGATTATCCTGATTGGAAAGTTTTTGATAGAGGAATTGTACTGAGACTGAAAATTCTGAATTTATATTGAAATCTCTGTTTTGAATGATATGGAATATGTGTAAATAATGATTTCGATAGAATAATTCTATTGGAAACACTATTTGCTAACAGCGGGTGATGTTATCCCTGGTACACCTTGATACCTCAACTAGTGGAGGTGGTTCTAGCCTCGTGTGTTGGCCAATACATGGGATATGATATGTGAAAGAGAGTGAGATGCCGACTATATGATATGTGATTTGACCTCCCTTGCTTGTGTTTGGGAAATTCCCATATTAGAGTACCTTCGCGTGTCCTTTTGAATGGTTGTAGGGCAAACCTTAGCTGAGATGCTGAGTTTAGGCAAATCCTACACCACCAAAATACGGAAGAGCTTGAATTTTGATATGGTGGTTTTGATATGGAATCCTCCTAATGTTTTCATGTGAAATATTTTGATGCATAACAACATTTGTTTAATGATCATACAGTACAGTATATGGTTTTCGATATCTAAATATCTCATGTTTTGATAATAGTTGAAATGCAGGTCTTATATAGATGTACTTCTGAATTATATTTTCTATGTGACATATTTTAAAATTTGAGTACATCCATATGTTGACCTAAGAGGTCATGGAAGGTATTATCTGCTCAATAAGTTGTCAAACTCACTGTTGTTGTTTTAATTAAAACTCGCAAGTGCACGAATCTATTGGAGTATAGATTTAGTGGTATGCAAGGTCGATCCCACAGAGATTGCCAATTGAGAGAAAATTCTAATATAGATCCGAAATAAATACTTCTAACCTAGTTCCCAATGTCTTGTTTTGTGAGAGGAATATTGAACAAAATACACAAAGAATTAATATACTGAAATGAAATGAAGATGCATTCAAAGTAAATAAGCATGCTAAAGTTAGGGGATCCACTCTTGGTATATCGAATAAAAATAAATTTAACTCTTTTGTTACTCAATTAGAATCTTTACATGAATAAAGTTCTAATCGGATGATATGTTAATTTAAGCTCAACTTTGTTTATAAATGAATTATATTTACCTCCTTACTAATAATTAAAACATTCTTGTAAAATGGGTTCAAGTATATATTGTGCCAATTATCATGTTGTCTATAATATATCAAAATTAACACTTCGCAAGATTAAAAATACAAGGATACAAAAGATAACTTGTAACTAAATTCATGCGTACATTGTGCCAATCATTATATTGTCTACAATAAATCAAGATTGATTCAAGCATTTATTGTGCCAAAGATTTTCTAAAATGTATAAAGATTCAAAGTTTACAAGATTAAAATGAAAAGATGTACGAAGAAGAAACATAACAAGAGATAGGCGGTCTGATAAAACCAGCCATTAAGAAATAATTATAAGAAAAGAAATAAGAAGGTAAATACAATATCAAAGATAAACATTAAGATTAAGAGTTAGATAAATTATCATTCTCATACCAAGAGTTTCACCCTTTCACCTTAGCATTAAGAGATTAGTTCTCCATAATCAAGGCGAGAAAGTTAAATGAAGAATGAAGAAACATGATAATATTAGGAAAGAAAATGAAAATACAAGATGTCTAAAGAGAGAATAACATTACAAGTATGTAGAATTCCAACAAAGCTTTCCCAAGCTCTCTCCAAAGCTCCCCAAAAACTCCAAAAGCTCCTTTATTTATAGATACAATTAAGTGTGGTAGGTGTGGTAATTGTCAAAATTGTTAGGTAGGAAGTTGTACAAAGTTAACAATTTGGATTCCATCATGTGCACCGAAATTGATCCTTGAATATCGTCTTGAAATCCGCCGAATTTGCTGACTTCATCAACACAAAAGTTGTAGAAAATTTCATTAGCTTTCTGGCAAGACAAATTGTGGACAAATTGGATACGTAAAGTGTGATCTATGGTCACAATACTAGAGCAAATTCGGGCTGGACTACAGCAGTATTCAATTGTGTCAGCTACACACTTACCAAATTGCATACATATTGGATTTGTATTTACGGAGATATGGCCCAATTATTACAGCAAGGTTGGGCTGGACTGCAAATAGCAAACATATTCTCAACATTGGGTGCTTTGCCATGAATCTTTATGTTTTAGTTCTTTTGGAAATGTGATCATAAATCAAGAATAAATTTGTGCATATCTCCATTAGGATGCGTCTCAAGAGACAATATGATAATGCTCCTTACTCATCCATCCTTAATGAATTTGTTTTATCTACTTGATTTATAGACATCATTCCCAAAGAACCACAATTTAACTCTGATTCCTCCAATTAAGTCCATTTTATACTCTTCTCTCCATCTGTAAAAAAGACACAAAACTAAAGACAAGTAAGGAAGATTTATGCTTAATTATGGCAAAAGATAAGATGAAAATATTTAATTTATGAGTATAAAACTCACTCATCACTCACTACACAGTATTTTTACATTTTTCATATAAGAATATATAGTTTGGTCATTTTCCTTCAGATAGGTTATCAGCTAGGCGGCATATTCTCTAGTGAACCTATTTTGTTTCTAAGGCTTGTAGATTTTGATTTATATTGTACTTGTACTCTAAAGTCTACTCTAAACGCCACATGCAGGATCCTTGCTTATGTTATTACTATGATATTTATAAACTTGGTCTGTATATTGTGTTTACATGAGTGAACCTATCTATATCTGTTTCCATAATGAACTCTTGTATTATACCTATTATAGTAAAAATCTGTCCTTAAAGTATGTGTTTCACATGCCCTTAAAAGTAGGGGCATGAAAAGTTGGTATAAAAGCATTAGGTTTCCCTGTGGCTATCGGAGCAAAGGATTCTGTAGTAGGACTTTGAGTATGGGTATGTAACCACAAAAATATTTAGACTCACGGTGCTATTGTGAAATTCTATAGAGTGTTATCATCTTCTTCCTTTTGACTCTTATCCTTAGGTATGCGATGTTTAAGCATCGATGCGTATGTTCTAGACGGTGCCTCTTGAGTGGGGACTACCAGTTCAAATTTTGAACTAGTTTTGATGAACAATGATAAAGAGAACCCTCTTACGTACAAAGAAAAAGAATTATATGAAAATAAGAAGATTCCATCCGAACACAAAGGTAATGGCTTGTTTGGATGTCAAGAAGGTTTGAATTGGTTGTTTGATTTGCTTATGTAAAACAATTTGACGAATGACTAACACAATATTGATAGTGTATGATGTGATCGAGGTTGCTAACTCCAAGATGACAATTTGTAATAAAGTGAGTGTTTTGAAAATAGATGTAAATCTTTTTTTAGATGGATGAGTTGGAATCTATGTTTATAAATGGATTTGGTAAGCTGTGAGATGGATTGAATTTAAGAATAGGAAATCTATGAAGATAATGCTTTCAATGATAGATTTTGTTGATATAAAGGATTTGAAGACAATTTGGTTTTTAATAATATTATGTACAAGCATTATGAGAAAGGAAGGTTTGCCCATCGAAATTTAAAAATTGAGGTATGCCAAATGGGTAATGTAATATCCCGTAATTTTTAAATAATAATGTTTTACAATAAAAAATATATTTTTATTTTAAATGATTATGTTTTACTAAAAGAAAATATATTTTTAATTAAAATAATTTTTGTTTTACTTAAAATAATTATATTGTCCTCTAATAAATTTTTATTTTATTTTTAGAAATATTCTTTGTTTTATTATGTATAAAGATATTTATTTTGTGATTTGTTTTATTTAAATTTTTATCAAGAAAAGTCATGATTTAAGAGTTCAACTAAAGTTTTATAAGAAAATAAATTTTTAGAAATTTTTGGGATATTTTAGGATGAAAAATAGTATTTATATGTATATAATAAAAATAGTAATAATAAATTCAAAATATATAATTATTAAATAAAAAATAAAAAGAGGGAGGGGAAGACGAATGCGTGAAGAGAAATGCAAGAATTTCCGTAACTTATGAATAGTTTGAATAGTAACTTTCTTTTTTCTCTCTAGATTTAGAGTGCTTATTAGCTTCCAATCTCAAAACTAAGGGTACCATTAGATTCATGACAAAGAATACTACAATTTTAACCGAACAATTTTTCAAATCAATCGCAAAATCACTGCAGATCGAAATTAGAAAATTTTAGAAAAAGGTAAATTCTAAAACTTATACTTAGAGACTTCAAATTGGAAATCTAACACCGTAGATGGATTCAAGAGCTAGATAAACCTTAGGATATGAATTTTTTTGGCCATCTAACAACTTTTTGTGCGTTGTGAATAATAAATCTGACAGATATAAATAGTGATTTGCGGCGGTGAATAATATGTTTCGACCATGAATAGTAACCAGCGTTGACCAAACTCCCGGGGTCATTTCCTAAGTTTTTAGACCCTCCGGATTCATTTTTTAGGTCTATTTGATCCAATTGAAATTGGAAAATTTCATTTTAGGGCTGCTCAATCTGGGGCCCTTACCCTATGAGTAGATAATTCTTTCTATGGCTTACTCTCTTCTTGAACTTATAATGTATAATTGGTTATGTTTAAAAATTATTTATACTATTAAAAGTTTCTGAAATGTGTTAAAATATCTGTTTTGCTTACGAACTGACACATTGTTCAAGAAGATTATAGTTTTGCAAATAGATTTTGAAACTTATTGAATATGTGGTTCTAAATGTATTTATCATTATTTGGTAAATTAAATATAATGTGCATGCGGCATTGATTTGTAAAACTATATAGTTGCTGATTATGATTGAATAAAAAGCGTAAAGCTCATGGCGAGTTGCTTGATAATTATACATTGCATTTGATGAATATGCATTTGTATATATGTATTTATATGTATAGATAAATATCGATAGGTTGTATAACTTGTGACGGTATCGAGTAGAGGACGCCTTATTAGCCTGAGTGAGTCAAGGGAGGGCACTCCAACTGGGTGATAATGGTAATGTGGGGAGGCAGATGGGTGATGAACTCACATTTCCTGATCACTTATTGTGACTGTAGTCGATCGATCACTATGCGTATAGCAAATGAGTGAATTGAGTGTATTGAGAGCTGTAACATGCTCAAGCATTATGTAAAAAGAATAGATTTTCAATGCATATATAGTATGTTAATTATGCATCAACAAAAGTTATGACTTTATCTCAAAAGCTTAATATTTTACTATAGCTTATACAGTTGAGCATAACAACATTTGTTTAATGATCATAATGTACTGAATATTATTTTGGATATCTAAATATGCTTTTATTTGAGAATATTTTGAAATACAGGTCCCATATGGATATACTTTTGAACTGTATTTTCTATGTGACAAATTTTAAAACATGAATACATCCATGTGATGACTTAAGAGGTCATATGAGGTGTTATCTGCTCACTGAGTTGTCAAACTCACTACATGATATTTCTACATTTTTCATATAAGAATACAGAGTTTGATCCAACAGATAGGTGATCAGTTAGGTAACATATTCTCTGGGTGAGTCTACGTTGCTTTCAAGACTCACAGTTTTTAAATTATACTGTGTTTATATTCTAGAGTGTGCTCTGAATACCACAGACAGGATCCTTGCTTCTGTTGTTATTTTGACATTTATAATCTAGTATATATAATGTGTATATATGAGAAAACCTATATATATCTATTTCTATAACAAAGAACAGTGATATGCATGTTATAAAAAATATCGAATTGCGAAAAAAAAATGTTTGTTTTACGTGCTCGTAATTTGGGGGCGTTACAAGTTGGTATAAGAGCCTTAGGTTTCCCTGTGTCTGTTAGAGCAAAGGATTCTTTAGTAGGGCCTTTAGTATGGGTATGAGCTGGACATATTTATACTTCATGTGCTGTTGAGGGATTTTATAGGGTTTCAATTTCCTTTCTATTCTAAGTTATTAAATTTTCTAGTATAAAGTTGATTAAATATTGTGAATTCTTAAGAGATATCTATGTGTCAGTTACTGCTTGAAAGTGAAATGGATAGGTGTCCTAGAGAATTTAAAGAATTGAGACAAATGCCAAATATGATCATTTCTGAATATAATATCCATTTTACCTTAATGTCTAGATATGGTAGACTTTGAAGTAATATAAGAAATGGACTGGTTGGCAACATGTTAAGCCATTTTAGAATGTCATCTGAAGATGATTAAATTTAATATTCTTGGAGAATCTTCTTTCTTGATACAAGGAGACTGTAGTGAGGTACCTAAAAATCTAATCTCTGTTTTAGCAGCCTATAAGTTATTACAAAAAGGTGCCAAGCATATTTGGTAGTGGTGAGAGATGTTGATATAAAATATACCAGTGTAAATCAAGTTCTAGTGGTTAGAGAATTTTCTGATATAATTCTTGAGGAATTACCAGGATTACCTCGAAACATAAAATAGAATTTGGTATTGATTTACTTCCTGGAACCCAACCACTGTTTATACACCCATATAGAATGGTAACGACTAAACTCAAGGAGTTGAAGAATTAGTTGTAAGACTTGTTAGATAAGATATTTATACATCTTAGTACTCTCCTTGAGGTGCTCTAGACCTATTTGTGGAAAAGAAGGATGGATCAGTATGACTATGCATAGATTATAGATAGTTGAATAAGGTCACAGTGTGGAATAAAAACCCATTACCTCGTATAGATGATCTGTTTAATCAGTTACAAGGTGCTCATTATTTTTTCAAAAATTGATTTGAGATATGAGTATCATTAATTGAGGATAAAGGAAGAGGATATTTGTAAAATTTCTTTTGGGACTTATTATGGGCATTATGAGTTCTTGGTGATGTCATTTAGTTTGACAAATGCCCCAACTGTATTCTTGGACTTAATGAATAGAGTATTTAAACTATTCTTGGAAAAATTTATTATTATCTTTATTAACAAAATAATAATATGTTTAGAAAGTACAGAGGATCATAAGCAAGATTTAAAGATAGTTTTACCAACTCTAAGGGAGTATTATTGGTAAGATGGTATCCAAGTTGACCCTAAGAAAGTAGAAGTGGTACAACAATGGCATGTCCTATTACAGTTACAAATGAAAATCCAAATCAAACTTGCACTTTCTATACTTGTCTGTCTTCTAGTCTATTTGAGCCATAGTTAGATCAGGTACATAAATATATGCTTGTAAAGTATCAATCAACTCCTCAGCATTTGAAGCTGATATGTGAATTCATCGTGTTAAGTGTGAGATGAACCTCTATTCGATAGCTTGATCAAGAAAAGACAACAAACCATCAAAGAAATAGTTAACATTTAACAAACCTATTGGTTTGTGATGGATATTCAGTTATTTCCAAGAGAGTACCTGAAAAATCTTTTTTAAAGTACTAAAACCCCCTGGTAAGGCAATGAAGTTATCAGCATTGCTCATCGTTCTAGCCATGCGCTTATGCGTGGAAGCTACCCTAAATTCTTCCCCAATTGTCTTTCTTATAATATTGGATGCAGCTAGAGCTGTTATACCTAGAACTTGACATCCTCATACATGTGCAATTATAGACACACACCTCATTAACCCACGATTACCTTCACCCTAGACTAAATAATTTTTTCTTCTGGCCAGTACCATACCTTAGTTTTGTGCAGCTTTCACATATTCTCCATATTTTCTAGAATTGGAACCACAAAAGACACAAATATTTCGAAATTGACGGAATGTGATTCCCTCCATAGCTACACACACCCTAACTTTGAGTATGAAGGTAAAGATACTAACGTGAGCATTTATAGAACTAAGAGAAGGGCATACTTACAATAATTATGCAGATAGGCCAGACATAATTAGAACAGCTATGTGAGTGATTGGTGGATATCATCTAAATTAAAGTTGAAAATTTCAAAAATGACGGCAAGCATGTATATGTACAGTAGTTTTGATTGTTGTTCATATTAAGCACATAAAGAGAATAAGATTAAGGTATCACCATAAATTTTCTTTTCTTGTTGTCCTTGATAAAAAGCATTGATGTCTTGATTCTTGTAAGGAAGTTGTAGGTGATAGACGAAATTGTAAAAAAAAGGAGTGAAAATGCAAACAAGTTAATTGTGGAAGTGAGACAATCAAATGATTTATTTTGTTTTCCCAATGTTCTTGTCAATCGACTATCGGTATTATTAAGTCAACTAGCTATTTTGAGAATTTTTAATTTGGACTGGTTTATTTTACATTTGATTGATTACATCTATTTTGAAGCAAGCAACTGCATCTTACCAGTTAACTATGTATTCTTTGTTTTTCACATAATTTTATAAACTCAGAAATATTTCTTTTCCACCGAATATCAACAGCTTTAAAGTAGATTTTGGCACATATATTCAAAACTTGCGGCGACCAATTTTTGCCGAAATAACAACTAGATTTTGTTTATAGATTTTCAAGAATTACAACCACTGATTTTAATTTTCTTTCAATGCTTTGTCTAAATTTTTGACTTTCTATTTTGGCACCGTTCTTTATTATGCTTTTCGTTTGTTCTATTGCATTCTTCCTTATTAATGTTTGTCATTAAATGCAAAGTTCTTTTTCCTCATTATAAGAAAAGTTAATTTCTTTTCTTTGAAACTCAACTATTATGGTGTCCAAGTGGTTAGTAGGTTAAAGTATGGAGATTTTGAAAGAATTTATCTAACAAAGAATGCATTTAAAAAAAATCTTTATATTAAATATGTATAACTGTGTAAGTTGGCAGATTATGTGCAAATTAGAAAGAATAATGAGTTTACAATATATACTTATTGAGTATTATGGTATGAAGAACACTTAAGTTTACCTAATGTGGTTGAGAAGGGAAAGGAGAATAATTTGAGAACCATGTTCGAAAATAATGTAAAGTGATCAAGGTATTTGTGTTAAGGGTTTATACCATACTAAGCTGAGTCTAGTATCTAGGATGTATCGAGGATGTGAACTATGTTGAGATTGAAAATTCACGTGTGAATAATTGTTGAGAAAAGAGATGTTAGAAAATTCATAGATTTTTCATATTGATAACTCCAAGGCAATAAGGATATACTAACATATGAAAAAATTGTACTAGTATAATGGTAAAAAGAATATACAAGTGATATTTCTTTTGTTGTTCAATGTGTCAGCAAGTAAAAATTGAATATATTGTTTCAAGAGAGCTAATCAAGAAGCTTAGGATTTTAGCTAGATTATAGTATGGCCGATAGTAAATTTAAATGATGTGTTTATACATTAGAAGTTATGCTTTAGGTATCTTTATATAATTTTGGTGAAATTTTGGAGAAAATCATTTATCCTTAGTTGAACTTACCCCTGTCAGTAATTATTAGGCCAATATACAAATGGCACTGTAACAACTTTTATTTATTTATTATAAAATATAAAGTTCACATACACATCATTAATGAAAATGTACGTACAACATTTCAAACACATAAATATCTATATCTTATTTATTCTGGTTGACTAATTCTGGAGATTCGGGTGTGGGTAGTTGCACCTTCACCGGAATCTGTGCCAACTCGCCCACAAACATTTTATTTAGGATCCGCCCATCATAGAATAACTCGATCCAACGTGCACTAAAAGCCAGAGCTATAGAAAAATCTGCATAACTAATTTTTTGAACATGACATGGAAATATAGTGAGAATTAAATCCCAGTAAGTTCAACAATAAATCATTATCAATATAGCTCATCACGTCATGTTCAGTTGTATAAACTACAGTAAATAACTTTGGTCACATGAATGCACTATATCTATGCACATGAGAATCGTACAGTAATGACATGTATGACAGGATTAATTATTTTCATAATATCATATGATGACTATCAATTTATTCTCATATCAAGCTACCCCGATCAGGGTGAGTATTTTCTACTCTCTGGTACGGGCTTTTCTCGCTCCGTCCGACATGACCCACTTTCTCTTTTTTTTTCTCATTAACATGGTCATAACCGTTGGTAGGGCGTCCCCTACTAGTGCACCACACGGATTGCCATGTGACCGCGCTCATTTCCTTTTTTTTTCACAATGATAGTCAAAAATATGCTTTCAATAACAAGTATGTTCATCAAAATATAACTATTACCAAAAATCATTGGTAATCATGCCATGAACATAACCATTTCAAATATCACTTTATAAAATATTTCCATGTCAAAATTTCACACTTAAGATGGTAAGAAGTTCATACAATGGCAATGGCTATGGCTATACTAATCATTTATTATTTTCATTTATAAGATTCATCTTCTTTTTTAAATATTAATTTTATTTCTTTATTTTTTTAATACAGGTTTTCATCCTATCTAACCTTCTCTTACTAATCAGAGCATAACTCCCTCAATTTAACTCCGATGTAGGTAATCTTGGTGTCAATTTCACGATAAAACAATTATCTAAAACTATTATTTTGAACATTGTAGCGAAATATTAAGAAATCAAGGTGATATTACTCCCTCAATGTAAAGGTTATTTCTTTTCGGATAGGTTCTGACCTTTACCTACTAATCTATCCATATCACCCTCACAAGAATTCCAAATTAAGTTATTCCAGTGGCTAAAAATCCGTGACACATATATCTATAATTCATATGTTAACCATTTATTTTAATTCCTTATATAAGATTCCCAAAAATTAAAACACCGAAGCTATCCTAACATATTCTTCCCTGATTAACCATTTTTTGACCTTCGTTTACTAATCAGACCATATCTACCTCATATGAACTCTAAATTGAATGATTCCAGTGGTTACAAATCTGTGAAACATAAATATACATTTGTTATGTTAACCATTTTTTTTATATTCCCTATAGAATGTTCCCAGAAATTAAAACACAGAATCTTAAATTTTTGCCACCCATAGCCATACCCATGCAGAACTATCTACACCAACCTAAGTATTCAAATATACATAATATGTAACATGATATAGCAACATCCATGACCAAACATCCATGAACAATCATGAAAGTTCTAAGATCAAAATCCCATATAAATATTTCAATTTTCAAAACTTTTCTTCAAAAAGAAATATTGTTAAACTTACCTGGAGCACTTAGTCCCCTAGACTTCACCTTCCTCTTTCTTCCTTTCTTCCTCTCCTTTCCTCACTCTACCTTGCTTTTATTTTTCCTTTCCCTTACTTGGACGAAATTCTAATGTTGTAAGGGTGGATTTTCTTATATAGACCACCAAATAATTCACTTTTCATGATCATGGGTCTACCTTATCACAATTAGGTTACACTTGGTTGAACTTTTGGTAAACAAACAACTTATGTTCTTGTCTTCCTCTTCCTTAGTCAAGATATGCATAGGAAAAGGAGATTTGTATTTTGAAAATTATGATAATATGTTCTTAAGATATGGGGCAAGGTCCCTTTGATTTAGGGATTCATTTACTTTTTCTGTTGTCTTAATCAATTATGATAGGTTTACCTTTTTAAGTGACAAATTTCTAGCCCTTCAATCTCCATTATTTGGTTGAAATTATTTGTGTGGAATAGAAATGTTTTGTCCTAATGCTATGTATTATCATACCACTTGCTAAAATTATGAGTGTAGGATATAAATGTTTTGTCCTAAAGCCTTGTATTATCATACCACTTGCTAACTTTTTTTCTTAATGTCATGTCACCTAATCTTGATTACACCATTATTTCATCACTTTATTTTTATTTTTATTTTTATTTTTTCTCTTGGGTTTGGGCTCATTCTTGCCCATTTTCTTTACTTTGGTTAAAATTCTACCTTTCATAATGGGCTTGGTCACATTTTTATGATTTTTGGGCTACCGGTCCAATTTCTATATCCTAGTCCAAGTCTATGTTTTATTTCTTCATTGGGCTATCCTATTGGCTTGCTAAAAATTTATGTGAAGTAGAAAACTTCTATATGAAGTGTCCATAGGTGAAAGACCAATTTATGGGTGGAGATACTAAACTTAGTAACTTTTGCTCTTAAATTAAGAAAAATTACCTTAATCCGATCTTCTTGAAATTTTAAGACCTTTACTTACTTCACAAAAATTTATCTTCCTTACCTAAGAATTTCACCTTTCTTTAGCATGTTTATTTCTAATATTTTCTCTTAGGTTTTCTTTCTTTACCTATTCCATTAATATTAGAACATTTCTATACAAACACGTAAGGAGAAGAATTTCTAAGGATTATATTTCCTTAGATATCTAAAAATTGTCTAATAAATTTTATTTCCTTAATTAAATATTTATGTACCTTTATCAATAAAAGAAATGAAATTATGGATGTTACTTTGAATACTTTTATACTTTTATTAATACATAAAACGAAATTAGGGATGTTACAGGCACCGTTTGAGGTTTACATTAAAAAAACATTGTAGTTCTTTTAATAGGTGATTGAGCTAAGTGAAGTTAAGCTTTTAGGATCTAATTTGGAATGACATGCAATAGAAAGAGTATATGCAATAAAAGAGAAGTTGTTGGTAGCTAAAGCAAGCATAAATATTGTGTTAATGGTAAAAGTCAAGACTTAAATTTGTAGTGGGCTAACATATATTCTCAAGAATTTCTCCTATGAAAGGAGTGATGAGATTTGGAAAGAAAGTGAAGTTGAATCATTGATATATAGACTCGTTTTGAATCTTCGATAGGGTAGGTGCTGTAATATATCGCATAGCCTTGCCACTAGACCTGAGTGATGTTCATCTATTTTTTCATGTATCAATATTAAGAAAATGCCTACCAGATTCTTCTCACGTTATTCAACCCCAGGAAATTCAATTAGATAAGAATTTAGCTTATGAGGAAAGACCAATGTTCATTGTTGATCGATAAGTGAAAAAAAAGTTGTGGTCAAAGGAAATCCCTATGGTTAAGTGTATATGGTAAAACCACTCAAGTGAGGAAGCCACCTAGGAAGTACAAGATGACATGCAGATGAGATATTCTCAATTATTTGAGTAATAAGGTTGGTAACTTCGAATTATGTGTTGCTTCATTCCCTATATGTAAAATGGTGGTTTGAAATTTGGGTACCGAATTTCTTAAGGGGAGAAGAATGTAATATCTTGTAATTTTTAAATAATAATATTTTACGATAAAAATATATTTTTATTTTAAATGATTATGTTTTGCTAAAAGCAAATATATTTTTAATTAAAATGATTTTTTTTACTGAAAATAAATTATATTGTCTTCTAATAAATTTTTATTTTATTTTTAGAAATATTCTTTCTTTTATTATGTATAAAGATATTTATTTTGTGATTTGTTTTATTAAATTTTTATCAAGAAAAGTCATGATTTAAGAGTTCAACTAAAGTTTTATAAGAATGTAAATTTTTAGAACCTTTTGGAATATTTTAGGATGAAAAATAGTATTTATATGTATATAATAAAAATAAAAATAATAAATTTTAAATATTTCATTATTAAATAATAATAAAAAAGAAAGAAAAAGGGGGAGGGGGAGACGGATGCATGAAAAGGAATGCGAGAATTTCCGTAACCGATGAATAGTATGAATAGTAACTTTCATTTTTCTTTCTAGATTTGGAGTGCCTATTGGCTTCCAATCTCAAAATTAAGGGTACCACTGAATTCAGGAAGGAGAATACTACGATTTTAACCAAATAATTTTTCAAATCAGCCACAAAATTGCCGCAGATCAGAAGTATAAAATCTTAGAAAAAGATAAGTTCTGAAACTTATACTTAGAGACCTCAAATTGGAAATCTGACACCGTATATGGATTTAGGAGCAAGATAAATCTTAGGATATGAATTTTTTTAGGCATCTGACAACTTCTTGTGCGTCGTGAACAGTAAATCCGCGGGTATAAATAGTAATTTTCGAGGGTGAATAGTATTTTCTGACTGCGAACAGTGACTAGCGTTAACCAAGCTCCCGGGATCATTTCTTAAGTTTTTGGACCCTCCAAACTCGTTTTTAAGGTCTATTTGATCAAATTGGGATTAGAAAAGTGTATTTTAGGGCTGTCTAATCTAGTTCCTTACCCTGTGAGTAGATAATTCTTTCTTTGACTTACTTCATGCTCTTCTTGAACTTAAAATGTATAATTGGTTATGTTTACAAATTATTTATGCTATCATAAGTTTTTGAAATGTGTTAAATATCTATTTTACTTACAAACTGGCACATAGTTCAAGAAGAGTATAGTTTTCCAAATAGATTTTAAAACTCATTGAATATGTGGTTCTAAATGTATTTATCATTATTTGGTAAAGTGAATATTATGTGCATGAGGCACTGATTTGTAAAACTATATAGTTGCTGATTATGACTGAATGGCAAGTGTAAAGCTCATGGCAAGTTGCTTGATAATTATACATTACATTTGATGAATATACATTTGTATATATGTATTTATATGTATGGATGAATATTGACGGGTTGTATGGCTTGCGACGGTACCGAGTAGGGGATGCCCTATTAGCCTGAGTGAGCCAAGGGAAGGCCGCTCTAACCGGGTGACAATGGTAATGTGGGGAGGCAGATGGGTGATGAAATCACATTCCTTGATCAGTTATTGTGACTGTAGTTGATCAGTCACTATGCGTACAACAAATGAGTGAATTAAGTGTATTGAGAGCTATAACATGCTTGAGCATTATGTAAAAAGAATAGATTTTCAGTGCATATATAGTATGTTAATTATGCATCAACAAAAGTGATAACTTTATCTTAAAAGTTTAATATTTTACTATAGCTTATACAGTTGAGCATAACAACATTTATTTAATGATCATAATGTGCTGAATATTATTTTGGATATCTGAATATCCTTTTATTTGAGAGTATTTTGAAATGCAGGTCCCATATGGATGTACTTCTGAACTGTATTTTCTATGTGAGAAATTTTAAAACATGAGTACATCCATGTGATGACCTAAGAGCACATAGGAGGTGTTATTTACTCACTGAGTTGTCAAACTCACTACACGATATTTCCATATTGTTCAAATAAAAATATAGAGTCTGATCCTGTAGATAGTTGATCAGTTAGGTGACATATTCACTGGGTTACTCTATGTTTCTTTCAAGACTCATAGTTTTTAAATTATACTGTGTTTGTATTCTAGAGTGTGCTCTGAACGCCACAGGCAGGATCTTTTCTTCTATTGTTATTTTGACATTTATAATCTGGTATGTATAATGTGTATATATGAGAGAAACTATATGTATCTATTTCTATAACAAAGAATAGTGATATGCATGTTATGAAAAATATCTAATTAAGAAAAAAAATGTTTGGTTCATGTGCTTGTAAATTGGGGGCATTACATGTAATTCATATGAAGGACTCTTTGATAGATATAAGATTTTCATAATTGATTGTTAAGACATTGCATAAGCATGAATAAAGTCAAAATGGGTTGACCTTGTTTAAGTGTTTTGAAGTGCATTCTAGCTGATACAGTATAAAGATATCATCAATAGCATAAAACGTTAGTAAAGGAGTTGCAAGTAGTGAATAATTAGTGGAAGCATGTACCCGGTAATTTAATTTTAGCTTTAGCAGCCTATAAGTTATTACAAAAAGGGTGCCAAGGATATTTGGCAGTGGTGAGAGATGTTGATATAAAGTATACCAATATAGATCAGGTTCTAGTGGTTAGAAAATTTCCTGATGTGTTCCTAGAAAAATTGCCTGGATTACTCCTAAAACGAGAAATAGAATTTGATATTGATTTACTTCTTGGAACCCATTTAGTATCTATATCCCTATATAGAATGATATCGACCGAACTTAAGGAATAAAAAAAATTGTCACAAGACTTGTTAGACAAGGAATTTATACGCCATAGTACTCTTCTCGAGGTGCTCGAGTCCTATTTGTGAAAAAGAAGGATGGATCACTACGATTATGTATAGATTACAGATAGTTGAATAGTGATAATGAGTAATAAATACCCATTACCTCGTATAGCTGATTTTTTTGACCAACTATAGTGTGCTCAATATTTTTCAAAAATTGATTAAGATCTAGGTATCATCAGTTGAGGATAAGGGAAGAGGACATTCAGAAAAATGCTTTTAAGACTTAGTATGGGCATTGTGAGTTCTTAGTAATGCCATTTGGTTTGACAAATGCCCCAGCTGCATTCATAGATTTGATGAATAGAGTACTTAAGTTGTTCTTGGATCAATTTATTATTATATTTGTTGATGATATACTATTATATTCCTAGTTCAAAAGATCATAAGTAACATTTGCGGATAGCTTTATAAACTTAAAGGGAACATCAACTATATGCTAAGTTTCAAAATGTGAATTCTGACTTAGTATTTTTACTTTCCTAAGGCATGTGGTTACCAAGGATGATATTTAAGTTGATCCTAAAATGGTAGAAGCGGTACAACAATGGCCACACCCTACCACAATTATATAGATTCGTAGTTTTCTTAGTTTAGTAAGTTATTACGGTAGATTCGTTAAAGATTTTTCCAAAATTGCTACTCCTTTGACGAGATTGACAAAGAAAGGAATAAAGTTTGACTGGTCAGATAAATGTGAGAGAAGTTTTCAGAAACTAAAGGAATGTTTGATGTAACATCCCGTAAGAAAATAAAATTTATTAGACAATTTTTAGATATCTAAGGAAATATAATCCTTATAAATTCTTTACCTTACGTATATGCATAGAAATATTCTAATATTAATGGAATATGTAAAGAGAGAAAACTTAAGAGGAAATATTAAAAATAAATATACTAAAGACAGTTGAAATTCTTGGATAAGAAAGATAAATTTTTGTGAAGTCAGTAAAGGTATTAAAATTTCAAGAAGATTGGATTAGGGTAATTTTTCCTAATTTAATAGTTAAAGTTACTAAGTTTAGTATCTCCAGCCATAAATTGGGCTTTTACCTATGGACACTTCATATAGAGTTTTTCTACTTCACATGAATTTTTAGTAAGCCAATAGGATAGCCCAAGGAAGAAATAAAACATAGACTTGGACTAGGATATAGAAATTGGACCGGTAGTCCAAAAATCATGAAAATATGACAAGCCCATTATGAAAGGTATAAATTTAACGAAAGTAAAGAAAATGGGCAAGAATGAGTCCAAACCCAAGAGGAAAAAAAAATAAAGTGATGGAATAATGGTGTAATCAAGATTAGTTGACATGGCATTAAGACAAAAATTTAGCAAGTGGTGTGATATCCTACATTCATAATTTTAGCAAGTGGTATGATAATACATGGCATTAGGAAAAAACATCTATATCCTACACTCATAATTTTAGGAAATGGGTAATAATACATAGCATTATGAAAAAACATCTTTATCCTACACAAATAATTTTAGCTGAGCAAGGAAGATTCAAGGGTTGGAAATTTGCCACCTTAAAAGGCAAACCTATCATACTTGATTAAGACAAAAGAAAAAGGAAATGAATCCCTAAATCAAAGGGACCTTGTCCCTTATCGTAAGAACATATCATCAAAATTTTCAAAATACGAATCTCCTTTTCCTATGCATATCTTGACTAAGGAAGAGGAAGACAAAATCATAAGTTGTTTGTTTTCCAAAAATTCAACCAACTGCATCCTAATTGTGATAAGGTAGACCCATGATTATGAAAAGTAAATTATTTGATAGTCTATATAAGAAAAATCCACCCTTATAATATTATAATTTCATCCAAGTGAAGGAGAGAAAAAATAGAAGTAAAGTAGAGTGAGGAAAGGAGAGGAAGAAAGGAAGAAAGAGGAAGGAGAAATCTAGAGGACTAAGTGCTCAAGGTAAGTTTAACAATATTTCTTTCTGAAGAAAACTTTTGAAACTTGTAATATTTATATGAGATTTTGATCTTAGAACTTTAATGATTGGTCATGGATGTTGCTATATCATGTTACATATTATGTATGTTTGAATACTTAGGCTGATGTAGATAGTTTTGCATAGGTATAGCTATGGGTGGCAAAATTTGTAGCTTCTATTTTTAAAATTCTGGGAAGAAGTAGTAAAGAATTAAAACAAATGGTTAACATGAAAAACGTAGATATATGTGTCACGGATTTTTAGCCACTGGAATCACTCAATTTGGAGTCCATATGAGGTAGATATGGTCTAATACAATGGTCAGAAAATGGTTAATCTAGGAAGAATATGTTAGGATAGCTTCTGTATTTTAATTTTTGGGAACATTCTATAGGGAATTAAAATAAATGGTTAACATAAGAATTATAACTATATGTGTCACGGATTTTTAGCCATTGGAATCACTCAATTTGGAGTCTATATGAGGTAGATATGGTCCAATTAGTAAGCAATGGTCAGAAAATAGTTAATCAGGGAAGAATATGTTAGGATAGTTTCTGTGTTTTAATTTGTGGAAACATTCTGTAGGTAATTTGATAAAGGGGAATTTTGAGTATTAATGGCTATATTTTATCCCTTAATTCATAGTAAACTTGTGGTTATTCCCCTCCTTTTGGTTATGTTTTGCTTTGGATAATGCTTTGGTTGTTTTTATGCTTGTAGGTGAGCAAAAGAGGCCAAGAAGCAAGGGAAAACACTGATGAGAAGTGCCAAATGAATATGGAATATGATTAAGGAGGAAGCAAGGAGCAAGCCCAACAAAAATCAGCAAATTCTGAGTAAGGCAGCATGAAGCACGGCCAGGCTGTGCTTGGTGACATGCACCACGGCCAGGCCGTGCTCTGTGTAAGAAGCTGCAGATTCTCCCAGAAACCCGCCCGAAGCACGGCCGTGCTGCGGGTCTGCGACCTCCATTTCTTTTAGGGTTTTGGCCGCCCAAAGTGTTATATATTGAGGGTGAAACGCAGGAGAAAGGAGGAGGATCGAAAATACACTTGGGGAATGAGTTCTTAGGCTTAGGAAACACCTTAGGATTAGATTTAGAGTAGGATTAGAGATTGATTCATGTTCTTATAGTAGATTTGACAGCAATTTTTGCTTGTATTTCATTCTCCATCCAAGTTTTATATTTTTATCTCTGCACTATCTCTATTTCAATTCTTTCTCTTGGTTTGTACTGAATACTTATGGTTTGCTTAATGAATTTGGTTTTAGTTTACCTTTTTATCATGCTTGAGTAGATTTTGATCTAGGGTTTTGGTAAACCCACTTATGATGTGATGATACACTCTGCACATTGAACAATTGGAACCCTAATTGTGTTATCTATGGTTAAATTAGGATTAGCTATTAAGTATTGGTTATATGAGTTGATGAATGTTTGGCCAATGTTTATCATGTCATAGGATATTAATTGATGGACTGAAAGGTGAAGATTAATACCGGAACCTAATGGTTAATTAGGGATATCTTAATCATGAAAGTAGTTTAAGGTTCTCTAGGAATGAATCAATTAGTGGGCACGAGAAAACAGATTATTTGTATTACATGGTTGGCATAGAACTTAATGAACTTAGGTTGAACTAAGAACCACGAAAGTAGGCAATTGGATTAACCTAGGTACGATTGGTAACGCTTGAAAGAGGTTGCTAGTTAATTAAGGCTAAACCATCCCCAATAACCTAGACAATTGCAATTAGAGGTATAAATTGGATGTTAAATATCATAAGTGTGGTGAACCATAACCCTAGGTTTGTTTAATTGGTTATTTTCATCTGTTTCATTGTGATAAACTCTCTATCGCCTTACATCGATCTAGATAGCTCGTTTTGCATCATTCTAGTAGTTGACATTGTTCTCTGTCGGATACGACCCGTACTCGCCGGACTAGCTACTACTACGCCGTGCGCTTACGGTTATTTGGTAAAACTTACACGCAATATAATTAAAATAAATGGTTAACATAAGAATTATAGCTATATGTGTCACGGATTTTTAGCCACTGAAATCACTCAATTTGGAGTCCATTTGAGGTAGATATGGTCCAATTAGTAAGCAATGGTCAGAAAATGGATAATCAGGGAAGAATATGTTTGGATAGCTTCTGTGTTTAAATTTGTGGAAACATTCTGTAGGGAATTAAAATAAATGGTTAACTTAAGAATTATAGCTATATGTGTCACGAATTTTTAGCCACTGGAATCACTTAATTTGAAATGATTATGAGGGAGATATGGACAGATTAGTAGGTAGAGGTCAGAACCTACCCGAGAAGAAATAACATGTTTTTTGAGGGAGTAATATCACCATGATTTCTTAATATTTCGTTCAACTGTTCAGCATAAGAGTTTTAGATAATGGTTTTATCTTTAAATTGATATCAAGATCACCTACATCGGAGTTAAATTGAAGAAGTTATGCTCTGAATAGTAAGAGAAGGTCAGATAGGATGAAAACCCGCATCAAGAAAATAAAGATATAAAATTAATATTTTTTTAAAAAAAAGAATCTTATAAATGAAAATAATAAATGACTAGTATATGCCATAGCCATTACCATTGCATGAACTTATTACCATCTTAAGTGTGAAATTTTGACATGGAAATATTTTATAAAGTGATATTTGAAATGGTTATATTCATGACATGATTACCAATGATTTTTGGTAATAATTATACTTTAATGAACATTCTTGTTATTGAAAGCATATTTTTGGCTATTATTGTGAAAAGAAAAGAAATGAGCACGGTCACATGAAAAATTCGTGTGGTGCACCAGTAGGGGATGCCCTACCAACGGTTATGAATATGTTAATGAGAAAAGAAAGAGAAAGTGTGTCATGTTAGACGAAGCGAGAAAAGCCCGTACCGGAGAGTAGAAAATACTCACCTTGACCGAGGTAGCTTGATATGAGAATAAATTAATAGTCATCATATGATATTCTGAAAATAATTAATCCTATCATACATGTCATTATTGTACGATTTTCATGTACATAGATATAGTGCATTCATGTGACCAAAGATATTTACTATAGTTTATACAGCTGAACATGACGTGATGAGCTATATTGATGATGATTTATTGTTGAACTTACTGGGATTTAATTCTCACTATATTTCCATGTCATGTTCATAAAATTAGTTATGCAGATTTTTCTATGGCTTTGGCTTTTAGTCTACGTTGGATCAAGTTACTTTATGTTGGGCAGATCCCAGAATCAAATAATATGTTTGTGGTCGAGTTGGTTCAGATCCCAATGAAGTTGCAACCACTCGCACCTATATCTCCAGAATTGGTCAACCAGAATAAAGAAGATGTAGTTATTTATGTGTTTGATTTTGTTGTACGTACGTTTTGATTAATGACGTGTATGTGAACTCTATATTGTATAATAAATAATAATAATAATAAAAAGGTTGTTACATAATTGGTATCAGAGCAGGTCGATCCTTGATGGCTAGTGGGTGGTTGGTTATCTGAATCGATCTTATAGTATCTTGAGTATGTTGTGGTAGTGCTGTGTAGTGGATCAATCATTTTATATAGGTAAAAAATTACTAGTGTTGTCTATTCCTTTGACTACGATGCCAGTATTGTCTATTCCTTCAGGTATTGAAGGATACACGGTATATTATGATGCATCGAGCATTGGATTATGGGGTGTGTTTATGCAACATGGTCGAGTCGTTGCATATACATCTAGACAGCTTAAACCACATGAACAAAATTATCCAACTCATGATATGGAAATGGCAGTAGTGGTTTTTGCTTTTAAAATTTGGAGGCATTATCTGTATGGTGATACATGTAAAATCTATACAGATCATAAAAGTCTCAAATACATTTTCCAACAAAAAGATCTTAACTTGAGATAGAAATGATGGATGAAATTACTTAAAGATTATGATTGTACAATATTATATCATCCAGGTAAGGTCAATGTAGTGGCTAATGCATTAAGCAAGAAGTCAATGAGTTGTTTGGCACATATCACAGTGGTAAGGAGGTCGTTGATTAAAGAATAAGTTGGAAAGTCATGGGGTAGTATTAGAAGTAAAGGAGCCTGAGATACTATTGACCCATATACAGTTTCAATCATCTTTGGTTGAGTAGGTGAAAAGGCATAGGAAGAGGATGCCTATTTATGCAAGAAAATTGAAGAAGGAGAAATGTCAATGATGTTGAATTTACTATAGACTCTAAAGGAATTTTGATATTGGACAAGCGGTTTTGTGTACCTAATAAAGAAGAATTCAAGAAAAAGAATCTATGAGAAGCCCATCAATCTACGTATACCATTCATCCTAGATAAACTAAAATGTATCAAGATTTAAAAGAAATTTATTGGTGGGATGGTATGAAGAAAGATATAGCTGATTATGTTTCTCGGTGTTTAACATGTCAACAAGTAAAGGCAAAACATCAAAGGCCTACGGTGTTACATAAACAAATAGAAATACCTGAATAGAAATGGGAGAGGATAACTATGGATTTTGTTACAGGGCTACCACAGACACCAAAATGTGTTGACTCAATACGGGTGATCATTGATAGGTTAACTAAATCAACACATTTTTTACCTATGAAAACCACATATAACGTAGCTCAATATGAAAATTTGTATTTAAATAAGATAGTGAGACTTCATGGGGTACAAATATCAATTATTTCTGATCAAGGACCACAGTTCATAGCTTGTTTTTGGAGAGTCTTTCAAGAATCTTTGGGCACGAAGCTAAATCTCAGTACTGATTTCTATCCTTAAACATATAGATAGTCTGAGTGAACTATCCAAATATTGGAAGACATGCTTCGGGCATGTATGCTTATTTTCAAGGTAGTTGAGAAATATTCTTACCCCTAGTTGAATTTGCTTATAACAATAGCTACCAAGCCAATATACAAATGGCACCATTTGAGGTTTTACATGAAACATCATAGGTTTCTTAATAGGTGAGTGAGTAAATAACATAAATTGTAGCATGGAGAAAAATTATATATTTGTCTTTAAATTTATAAGCTATATAATGTGGTTATGTAATGTAAATTTATGATTATTTTTGTATGTTAAGATTGTGAGTTAGATGATTGTTGGTAATGCACAGAGTGTATGCAATGTCAGAATGCAAGTGCATGTATCGTGACCAAGTAATAAAGTGATGAGTGAGTATCGTCCCACGAGGAGTGAACTAAAACTATTATAGAGTATTTTGACGTGTGAAATGTTGTAGCAAAAATTGATTGGTTCACAAGATTTATGTTGAGAGGTAGGACAACTGAATATGACTATAATTAAGATGAGTGATACTAGGGTGTAAAAGAAAATGATATTAGGAGGACTAGGGTTGCTTTAGGGTTGCCATGAACTTCTGCACTCATTTGCTCTAGGAATTGCTGCAGCAATTTCCTCAGTGCCTAGTTATTTCTTGAATGGGGTCTTTCCAGACTTCCATTCACTGCAATTCTAGGGTGTGGACACACATCCCTGCATCAATCCTAACCCCCGAATTGTGCATGAAGCTCCAACTATTGGGCTAATGGGGTAACAATATATCCCTATATCGGTTAACCCCACACATACAACTCTTTTTCCAGCCTCCACTACCCTTCCAGGTGAATATTGGCCTTAATCTTCCTTTATTAAACTTCCGTTATCAGGGGAAATTGAAACATATGCACAGTTGAATGTTACAGCAATGCTGCAACAAGTCATTAATAACTAAAAATGTGCATGAGTTCATTACAACCCTAGCTGGAAACTAGCCCAGCCTCATAGCTAAACTGGTTACAGAGATCAGAAAAATACCAGTATGCTTCCCAGGTAATACAACTAAAATAGACAGATAGATGCAGTATCCTGCTAAACAATAAAAATCACAACAGGGATCGAGGGGGAAATTCTGGGACAGCAAACTCTTTCTTGCTCCAATGCTTCACCATGCAATGTCAGCGCACCCTAGCCACTGGGATGTTTTCTCACAACCCACTCCTGTTAGGGATTTTTAGGTTCTCTCTTTGTATATTTTTCTTTTGTTCCCCGTAGCATCCTCTCCTCTGCCTGCGCCCTGCTTTCTGCACTTTATAGTCAGGCCATGTGGTCCCATTAAAGTGGCCTGGTTATGCTGACATTCTCCCAGCTCTTCGGCCAACATCCTTGCGTGTAGCTTTTTTTCCACTTCCAGTAGTGGAGGCCATTTCTGTACCACTCATCAGCCTGCAGTGTCAGCTAGTTGCTACTTTCTCTTGCTAGGTGGTGGCTGCACCTGCTGCGCTGCTCTGCTCCCCTGCCACTTGCACCAAATCATACAGAATCAGTTCCCCATAATATGCATCATATTAAAAATGGCCCAGCTCACTCAATATCACTTGGTTTACTGCCATGATTACTGCATATGCATACTAAATTGTCACAGCAAACAGGGTGGATGATCTTGTATCCATGGGAGTCAACACATACATTTAAATCCAGGAATAAGAATGCTTAATAAATCAAAACAGCATAGTAAACATCCTTGGAAAGCACATAAAAACTGAAATAAATTAAAGTTATCAAATCCCCCCAAACTTAAAGGTTTGCTTGTCCTCAAGCAATTTGCTCTGTTCACCACAACTCTTCTAATTAATTCCAGCCCTTCTCCTTTGTATAGTTCCATATGGTCCTGCTGCTAGCTCTCAACTCTCAGGATTGTTTCCATATAAGGAACACCACAAGCCTTCTTCCCAGTCGCAACCAAAACCTTCTTTAAAGTTATGTGTGTGATATGGACAGTTTTCCAAGAGTCACTTGGGTCAAGATTAGCCAAAGTTCTTAAGATTTTCATGCTAATATATATCGAGCCTCCTTACTTAGGACAAGTTGGCACACTTCATAGGCACAGCCAGGGCAACAAATATGGGGGTAGCTCACTGATTTCCTTTCTCTTCTTTTTTATTTTGAAATATATATATATATATATATATATATATATATATATTATTCTAGCAGAGGTCATTAGTGCATTTTGACGTGAATGCCAACATGTTAAATGCAGGCACCCGGTTACTCATCCTTATCACCTTTAAGTAGAATCCCTCTCATACTCTATGTCCTCGTTTTTCGCAAGAGTACACATGGGGCTCATGCATACCCCTGGTTACTAAGGAACAACAGAGGCATTGGAGTGTCAATATTTCACTCTTTTCCTCCATTTTCCCCCAAACTTAAGCCTTTCTGACAATAATCTTATGCCTTTTTTTATAATTCAGTAGGAGACTCTCAATATTAGCTCTAAAATCCTAGGTCCAATTTCTGAAAAATCACCAAATTTCTCTTGACAAACTGACCATAGCCCTGTGTTCATTAGAAGAAGGTTCTGTGTGTGATTTGGTCAGTGTGCAGAGTTCCTATTCTGGTTTTTAGTGAAATTCCCAATCTTCCTTATGGAGTATCCTAGAACTACAACAGGTTATGAAATGTACAGACTCATCTCTCTCTATATTTCTTTTTGCCCCTTTTTCTTTTTTATATCTAAAATAGACAGCAACAAGTAATTGTACAGTCTCATCCAACACAATCAAGCAGAAACACACATAAGCCGAAGCACAAATAAACAGAAGCATAAATTAGACAAGCCCAACATATGCCACAGCAAACACTACATCAATAACTAAAACAACACTAATTCAATTTCCCCAGCAGATGCCACAATAAACACTCAGGCAATCTATGTCACACCTCCCCAAACTTAATGTCGAGCAGTGTCCCCACTGCTGGTTATATTGCCAAAGCTAAGTAGAGCAGAGTAAAAGAAAAGCTAAAATAGCAAAGAGGGAATATGAGATAAGGGAACTTCCTGAGGGTGCTTGTAGGGATGCTGCAGCACCCTAGTGGCATTGACCCCTGGAAGACTTTGAGGAGCTTCGGAGCCCACTCCTTCGTTGTAATGCCACCAATTTACGTTACGTAAAATAAACATTTTTTTTCTAATTAATTTCCGCAATCAGATATTTCCTAGAAAAATACATAATTCAATTCTTTATCATGGGAACAGATCCATATAGGATCTCTCATGTATACACAATATAAAAACCAAGTCTATAAACATCAAAGTACAGTAGAAACGGGGATCCTACCTGTAGCGTTCAGAGCACACTCTAGAATACAAACACAGTATAATTCAAAAACTGTGAGTCTTGGAAGTAACGTAGACTCACCTAGAGAATATATCACATATCTACCGAATCAGACTCTAATATTCTTATATGAAAAATATAGAAATATCGTGTAGTGAGTTTGACAACTCAGTGAGCAAATAATTCCTCCTATGACCTCTTAGGTCAGCATATAGATGTACTTATATTTTAAAATTTGTCACATAGAAAATACAGTTCAAAAGTACATTCATATGGACCTGTATTTCAAATATTCTCAAATCAGAGGATATTCAGATATCTAAAACCATATGCTGCACAGTATAATTATTAAAGCAACAAAATTTATTAAAGGCCAATATAATTATTTCAAGCAAAAAAATAATTATTTTGATTAAAAATAGACTTACTTTTAGCAGAACATAATCATTTTTAAAAAAATAAAAAATATATTTATTTATAACAAAATATTATTATTTAAAAATAAAAATTATGGGATGTTACATTCTTTCCCCCTTAAGAAATTCGGTCTTCGAATTTCAACCTATCCTACCACATGTAGGGAATGAAATCAAGGCATAATTCAGAGTTACCAACCTTATTACTCAAATAATTGGGGATATCTTTTCTGTATAACATCTTTAATTTTTAAAATGTCTCTTCACTTGAGTGATTTTGTCATATAACTTAACCATAGGGATTTCTTTCATCCATAAGTTCTTCACTTATCGATCAACAATAAACATCAATTGTACCCATAGTTAAGCAAAATTTTTGTCCAATTGAAATTCTTGGAATGAGGTAACATAAGAAGAATTTAACATGTACTTCTTTCGAAACCTCATTACCTCTTTCATTGGTGATTTCTTCAAAAATATGTAGTCACCAACTGATAATTTCTAATGCTCAACATGCATGATTCCTTTAGACTTTTGGCCTGTATTGCATTATTTGTATTCATTTTCTAATCAATTTTACTTTATATCCTCAAGCTCACATGGATATATCTATGGGTCGATATTAGAAAACACACCTATAAAAGAACATATTCACATCCATATAGGGGTAATTATCTTTTCTTATTTCCGACTTCTATCAAGTCATCTTTGATTCTTATATGTCAACATCATCCCATGGATAGCATCATCTGAATCTATCATCTATTTTTATCCTAAAATTCATTCATCAATATGTTAAACATACGTAGCAATAAATCCACCAATTCTTTTTAATGTTTATGTACCATTGGCACATTTCTAACAATTCTAACTTACCTCATCACAGTAACTCTATACCTTTTTATTAACACTAATAAATTTATTATAAAAAATATCAAACCTTTCTGTATCATATCCAAAAGCACCGAATTCTAACTTATGTCAATCCCGTTTAAGTCACCCAATCATTTCAAGAAGATTTTTTTTAACAATTACTCATACATGAATTTTCAATTTCAATATAATTCGCATCCTAGATACTAGACTTCATTTAGTATAATATAAACCTTTAACACAAATATCTTAATCACTTACATTATTTTCAGACATGATTCTCATAGTATTCTCCATATTTCCAAATTAAGAGTTCAAAGATTAATTTAAATCGTACTTCTCATATTTTATTTCTCAAGAACTTCAACACCACTAATTCTCTTGATTGCATTCGTCAAAACACCATAAGGTCATCATCCGTCCACTCCTTTCAAAATCTCTATTATATTAACCAACTAACCAATTGGATACCATAATAACTGAATTTCAAAGAAAAGAAATTAACATTCCTTATAATATGGAAAAAGAATCTTACATTTAATACCAAATATTAATGTAGAACAATGCAGCAGAAAATGTGGAATACTTAATACAGCATGATGCCAAAATGGGAAGTTAGAAATTTGGACAAAGTATTGAAATAAAATTAAAATGGCTGTAATTCTTGAAAATCTATAAACCAATCTAGCTGCTATATCGACAAAAATCAGTGGCCGTAATTCTTGAAAATTTGTAAACAAAAATCTAACTAAAATCAGCAAAAATCGATGGCCGCAAGGTTTGAATATTTATGTGCCAAAATTTAATTCAAAACTACTGTCATTCGGTGGAATAATATCACATGGAAAAGAAGTATTTCTGAGCTTATAAAAGTTTGTGAAAATCAAAGAATATGTAGTTAACTAGTAGGATGCAATTGATTGCTTCCAAATAGATATAATCAATCAATTATAAACTAACTAGTTCAAATTAAAATTTCTCAAAATAGTTAGTTGACTTAATAATACCGATAGTCGACTGGCAAAAATATTGGAAAAAAAATAAATTATTTGATTGTCCCTCTTCAACAACTAACTTGTTTGCATTTTAACTATTTTTTTTCACAATTTCGCCTATCACGTACAACTTCCCTACAAGAATCAAGACATCAATGCTTCATCAAGGACAACAAGAAAAAGATAAATTTATGGTGATATCTTAACTTTATTCTCTTTATATGCCTAATATGAGTGACTATCACAACTACTGTACATATATATGCTTGCTGTTATTTTTGAAAATTTCACCTTCAATTTAGCTAATATCCACCAATCACTCACATACTATTTTAATTCTTTCTGGCCTATTCACATAGCTATCATAAGTATGCTATTCTTTGAGTTCTATAAATGCACACGTTAATTTCTTTACTGTCATACTCTAAATTAATGTGTGTGCAGTTATGGAGGGAATCGCATTTCGTCAATTTGAAAATATTTGTGTATTTTGTGGTTCCAGTCCTAGAAAAGATGGAGAGTATATGAAAGTTGCACAAAACCTGGGTATGATAATTGCCAGGAGAAAAATTCATTTAGTCTATGGTGGTGGTAACTGTGGATTAATGGGGTGTGTGTCCACAGCTGCCCATGTAGGAGGATGCCAAGTTCTGGATATTATTCCTACAGCTCTAGCTGCATCTAACATCATAGGAAAGACAATTGGGGAAGAGTTTAGGGTAGCTTCCATGCATGAGCGCATGGCTAGAATGATGAGCAATGCTGATGCCTTCATTGCCTTACCTGGGGGTTTTAGTACTTTAAAAGAAATTTTCCAAATAATTTCTTGGGCACAACTAAATATACATCACAAACCGAAAGGTTTGTTAAATGTTAACCATTTCGTTGATGGTCTGTTGTCTTTCCTTGATCATGATGTGGAACAAAGGTCCATCTCACACTCAACACGATGAATTCTCATCTCGGCTTCAAATGTTGAGGAGTTGATTGATGCTTTACAAGCATATGTTCATGTACCTGATCCAACTATGGCTCAAATAGAATGGATGACAGACAACCGCAGAAAGCAAAAATTGGATTTGGATCTTCATCTTCAGATGTAGTAAAACGTAGCTATTATTGTACCACTTTTACTTTCTTAGAGTCTATTTGAATACCATCTTTACCAACCATACTCCCATAGAGTTGGTAAAACTATCTTTGAATGTTGCTTATGATCCTCTGAACTTTTGAAATATTCTAGTATATCATCAATAAATATAATAACAAGTTGATCGAGAGATGACCTAATTACTATTCATTAAATCTATGAATGCAGCTAAGATATTTGTCAAACTAAATAACATAACCAAGGATTCATAATGCCCATAAGTCCTAAAAGAAAATTTTCGTACATCCTTTTCTCTTATCCTCAATTAATGTTACTCATATCTCAAATCAATTTTTGAAAAATATTGAGCACCTTGTAACTGATCAAATAGATCATCTATACGAGGTAATGAGTATTTATTCCACACTGTCACCTTATTCAACTGTCTATCCAAGAGCCCTTCACATGAATTACCCATTTTGCATACCTTAGATTTTAAATTTCCATGAGTAAACCTTCCTTTATCATAATACTTATACATAGTATTATTGAAAACCAAATTGTCTTCGAATTCCTTATATCAACAAAATATATCATTAAAAATATTATCTTCATAGATTCTCCGCTCTCAAATTCAATCCAACTCACAATTTACCAAATTCATTTATATATATAGATTCCAACTCATCCATCCAAAAAGAGATTTAAATCTATTTTCAAAACACTCACTTTATTTCAAATCATTATATTGGAGTTAACAATCTCGATCATATCATAACCCACTATTAATATTATATTAGCCATTCGTCATATTGTTTCACATAAACAAATTAAACAATCAATTCAAACCTTCTTGACATCCAAACAAGCCATTCCCTTTGTGTTCGGATAGAATTTTCTTTTTTTCAGCTAATTTCCCAATAGGGTTCTCTTTATCACTTTTCGTCAAAACAAGTTCAAAAGCTGAACTAGTAGTCCACACACAAAATGTACCATCTAGAACATACGCATAGATGTTTAAATCTCACATATCTAAGGAAAAGAGTTAGAAGGAAGAAAAGGATGACACCCTATAGAATTCCACAACAGCACCGTGAGTATAAATATGTATGCAGTTACATACCCATACTCAAAGTCCTACTACAGAATTCTTTGCTCTGTTAGCCACAAGGAAACCTAATGCTCTGATACCAACTTGTAACGCCCTCAATTTATGTTACGTAAAATAAACATTTTTTCTAATTAATTTCCACAATCAGATATTTCCCAGAAAAATACATAATTCAATTCTTTATCATGGGAACAAATCCATATAGGATCTCTCATGTATACACAATATACATACCAAGTCTATAAACATCAAAGTACAGCAGAAACAGGGATCCTACTTGTAGCGTTCAGAGCACACTCTAGAATACAAACATAGTATAATTCAAAAATCGTGAGTCTTGAAAGCAACGTAGACTTACCCAGAGAATATATCACCTATCTGCCGAATCAGACTCTGATATTCTTATCTGAAAAATATAGAAATATCGTGTAGTAAGTTTGACAACTAAGTGAGCAAATAATTCCTCCTATGACCTCTTAGGTCAGCATATGGATGTACTTATATTTTAAAATTTATCACATAGAAAATACAATTCAGAAGTACATTCATATGCGACCCGTATTTCAAATATTCTCAAATCAAAGGATATTTAGATATCCAAAACCATATGCTGCACGGTATGATCGTTAAACAAATATTGTTATGCTCAGCTGTATAAGCTATAGTAAAATATTAAAATTTGGAGATAAAATCATCACTTTTAATGCACCTGCCTCACTCAACAATCTGGTCAATGCAATGAAAATATAACTCATTTGCTATGCACATAGTGACCTCGACCATAGTCACAATAAGTGATCAGGGAATGTGAGTACATCACCCTCCTGCCTCCCCACATTACCACTGTCACCCGGTTGGAGTGACCCTGCCCCGGCTCACTCAAGCTAATAGGGTGTCCCCTATTCGGTACCGTAACAAGCCATACAACCAGCCGATATTCATCAATACATATAAATACATGTAAAATTATCAAGCAACTCGCCATGAGCTTTACGCTTGCCATTCAATCTCATTTATAATATGACATGCATCATTTGCACAAGTATATAACTTTACAAATCAATGCATCGTGCACATAATATTCACTTTGTCAAATAATGATAAATACATTTATAAGCACATATTCAATAAGTTCTAAAATTCATTTCTAAAACCATACTCTTCTTAAATTATATGCCAATTCATAATCATAACAGATATTTTAACACATTTCAGAAACTTATAATAGTATAAAGAATTTATAAACAGAAACAATAATACATTTATAGTTCAATAAGAGCATGTGACAAGTCATAGAAAGAATTATCTACTTACAGGGTAGGGCTCCTGGTTGGACAGCCCTAAAATGTACTTTTCCAATCTCTATTTGATCACATAGACTTCGAAAACATATTCGAAGGGTCCAAAATCTTAGAAAATGACTCCGGGAGCTTGGTCACTAATCATCGTCGAAAAACACTATTCACCTGCCAAAAAACACTATTCACGATGAACAAAAAGTTGTCAGATAGCTAAAAAATTTCATATCATAAGGTTTAACTAGCTCCTAAATCCATCTACAGTGTTTGAATTTCAATTGGAGGTCTCTAAGTAAGAGTTTTAGAGTTTACCTTTTTCTGAGATTTTTTACTTCAGATCTACGGCGATTCAACGGCTAATTTGAAAAATTGATCGGTCAAAACTGTAGTATTCTACATCCTGAATCCAGTAACACCTTCAATTTTGAGATTGGAAGCCAATAGGCGCTGTAGTATTCACTCACTATTCATCTTCTCAAATTTTTTTCGAAATTTGCGTCGTCTCTCTCCATTGTATCGTCTCCCCCTTCCCCTTTCATTTTCTTCTTTTATTTTTTTATAATAATAATAATTATTACTTAATAATTAAATAATAGAATTTTCTTTTATATAAATTCATATAAATTCTGTTTTTCATCCTAAAACCTCCCAAAAATTCCTAAAAATTTTCATTCTCATAAACCTTTAGTTGAACTCTTAAATCATAATTTTTCTTGATAAAAATCTCAATAAAACAAATCACAAAATAAATATCTTTATACATAATAAAAGAAAGGCCAATATAATTATTTCAAGCAAAACAATAATTATTTTAATTAAAAATAGACTTACTTTTAGCAGAACATAATCATTTTTAAACAAATAAAAATATATTTATTTATAACAAAATATTATTATTTAAAAATAAAAATTATGGGATGTTATATTCTTTGTGTTAATCTTTGCGGGCTCTGGAGTTTGCCCTTCCCTTTCTTGATGGTAGCTGCCCTCTTTGCTAGAGGCTCATCATCCCCTGAGGACTTCATGGCCTCATCAGTCTGTGGTGGGCAATGCTGCTACTCATGGCTGTGGGAAGAGTCTTGGGACTCGTGGCCTTCTTTGGATTGAGCTTCTGGGGTCCTCTGCTCTTCCCCAGCTGGGTAGTGCAATAAATTCGAGGGGAAATTCGGAAAGGGGAAGAATTGCCAGAAATTTTGTTCAAGTGTTCTCCGGAGGGCAATGTCCCTCTACTGTTGATACTTCCAGAATGTGTGCTGGCGCTGGAGGAGTAGAGATTGCTGCTTCAAGATTGTGTTTTGTTGCTAAAGTAGGAGTTGCAAGGTCTTGTCAGCTGGATGAGGAGCAGAGGTGGATGCAGCTTGTTCTAATGAGGGTGGTGGTGCTTGTGGGGCAGCTAGTGGGTCTGGAGCAGCTTTATCTTGGACAATCCGTGCAATGGTGATGATGCTAATAGGGCTGCCCCCCTTGAGTGCCTACTCGTCGATTGAGATTGGCACTCGACTATTCTGGCACAGTAGAGTGATAAGGGAAGGGAAGAGTAAGCTTCCCTTTCTTCGATTTGCACACACTCTGATTTGTTCATTGATGACTCTGCCCACATTAATAGGTCTGCCCGAGATGATAACATCCACCATTGCTACTCTGTCTCTACTCACCATCTGCTCGTGTGTGGAGGGCAAAAGGCGAGTTTTTAGAAAGTGATACCACACCTTCGTTGCAGGTACCAAAGAGGATCGATTGATAGTTTTGGCCCCCTGCAGAGATCTGTCCTAGTTGGTGCCTAGGATGCACACCCGGGCGAACATTGCCTGCTAGTCATGGTCCTACTGACCCTCTAAATGTTCTTCATATTCGTCCTCCTCATCAGGCAGATTGTAGGCCTTGTTAATGGAGGCCTGTTTGAACAGAATCTGAGTCTCTCTGACTCTCACCCATTCCTTCTTTTCTTGTGGAAAGTTTACGTAGAACTCCCTGACCAGAGGGATAAGGGCAGTTCGCGGGTGATGATCAAAGGTTTCCCATCCCTTCTGCTTGACCACGGTTGTAACAAACATGTGTAGTCCCAAATCGTCCATCATGGTGAAGGTGAAACCCTTCTCTACGCAAAAATTGTGTGGCATGATTTCTTCATCGTGTCTCTGCTTGTTCTCCTCGGAAGTGAATTTTTGCACTTTGCTCACCTTCCTGGCCACAGTCTTAATCCTCGGCATTGTTGGTTGAGAGAGGCTGGGAAATGTAGGTCCTCTGGTGCAAAGTGGATTCTGGTAAATGCAGGGGTTGACAGTACGAGAGAGTTATTGGAATGTGAAGGGGTTGAGGGAGTTGTAGAGGTTGTTGTGTGCAAAGGTGAAATGATGGGGGTAGGGACGTGGGTTTGTGACTTATGGGTTTCTCCAAATTTTCCCGCCCCCTTTTTTGCTTTTGATAACTCCCTTTTGTCTCAAGCCCTTGGTGCCTCTTCGTGCTCTTTTTTTTTTGAAAGGGAGACTCCTTTCTTTTGGGCTAAATGCATTTGCTGCAACAACTCCTGCAGCAAAAATTGGCTTGCCTATGATTTTGTTGTAGCAGAGGTAGATTGCACATAATCTTGCTACAACAAAGCAAAGACCACTTCCACACGGTTTTGCTGCAGCAAAGCAAGGACTGTCCTGCAGACTGCTATATTTCCCAACCTGTGAAACAAACACAAATGCTATTAGATTCATGATTTAAGCTATCTAAAAATTGTCAAATTAAACAACAATGAATTTAAACATGGGTTGCCTCCTATGAGTGCTTGTTTTAGAGTCAACAGCCTGACTTTTTCCTTGTTCATCTGTCTTGTAAATGGATTGAGGTGCGCTGTCTATCCACATCACCTCCCAGGTAGTTGGTGCGTACTGTTGTAAGTACACCCAAATTGATACCTTACCTCAAAACTAACCTGTAGTAGTGGGAGTAAGGGTCGATCCCACAGAGACTGGTATTACCTTATGTGATTGAGAAATGAAGGATTGATAATTGTAAATAAAACCAAGTAAACAATAATGAAAGTAAATAAGAGAGAGTGATTAATGAGAAAGGCGTTGGTTTCGGTTGATATCCACCGTCAAGGGATTGCATTGATCATTGACAACATAATCAATCTGTATATGAATATCTATCATTGGGTTTCTAGAGAAAATGACAATCGTACCAATTAAACCCTAATTAACAAGCAATCCTTTAGCACATCGGTAAAGCATAACTTATTAACCGCATGAAGAACTAGAGAAACTGACAAAGCTAAACAAATATAAACACATCGGTTATATCTAATTTAGTTAATTATTCATCATAGGTTCAATGATTTATAATCCAAAATCCTCAAACCTATTTGCCTCATGAATCACATAATTGAAGACTTTGTTCAAAACATAATTCAGCGGTAAATTAAAATAGACAATATACTAGTAGGCCTCCCTAACAATCATATGAATAATCATTAAGAAGAAGAGCAGATGAATAATCAATACTTAATTCAAATTGAAATAATAAAATCAAATCCACATCTCACAATGCATGAAGATCCCTTGAGGTTTCAATCTACTTCAACCAACTAAAAAGAACTAGCCACGCAGGGCCACAAGAAAATCTAAATAAGAATTGAAGAACTCGGAGGAAGGATTGAATGAATTTTCTTCTTGCTTTCTTCCCTTTTTATAGATTAACTCCTCCTAATCGAAGTAGGCGTGTTTCTAAGTCAAATCCTGGCCCATCGGGCTTCAATTGGAGTTGAAAAACCCTAAAAATCGTGAATTTGCAACCTGGTGCGGTGGCTGGCGCCACGGCGCTCCAAGTCTGTAATGACGCAGCAACCAAAAAAATTCAGAATTTTCCAAAGTGCCAAACAAAAACGTTGTATCTCTATGTCTCTTATTTCCATAGCCGCTGGAATTACCTTAATCCAATACAAATTGAAGGATATATGCTAAAATTAGTTACCAAAGGTCAGAATTCATCTTGCTGCATTGTGATTCTGATTTTCAAGCTCTGTAACTCTATGAAATCTCTCGAATTTGACCAAGTGTTCAACATAAAAGTTGTAAATTATTGTGTTATGTTTTCATAGCCACTTGAATCACTTTGATTGGAGTTCATAAGAGGGAGATATGCACAAACCAGTGCTAAAAGGTCTGGACTCGCTGTAATGTAGCATTTTTCCATGAATTTCTTATCTTTTTCCTTCTCTTTTCCTCTTCCTTTGTTCCTACAACACACAAAAAACAATTAAGCTAATTCCTAATTATATTTTTCTTAAATCAAACAAAAAGTAAGTTTAAAGGTATTAATATCATGCTTAATTAAGATCACATTAGTAGTGCTTGACTCTTTGTCCGTTGACCCTGAATGTCCTCCCTTCCTTTTCTTCTTCTAGTTCAGCTGTTCTAAAAGGGAAAACCTTGCTAATGCGGAAGGGACCAGACCAACGAGATTTCAATTTCCCAGGAAACAAGGTCAGCCTAGAGTTGTACAGCAATACTCTTTGTCCTACTTCGAAGTTCCTTGGTTGTATCTTCTTGTCATGCCATTACTTTGCTTTCTCCTTGTATAGTTTGGTATTCTCAATAGCCTAACCACGGAATTCATCTAGCTCATTTAGCTGCGGCATCCTTTTCTCACCAGCAGCTTCCAAATTCAGGTTTAGCTCCTTCATTACTCAATATGCCCGATGTTCTAGCTCTACTGGTAGATGACAAGCCTTGCCGAACACCAACTTGTATGGTGACATATGCAGCGGTGTTTTATAGGCTGTTCTATAAGCCCACAATGCATCATCCAATCTTGAGGACCAATCCTTTCTAGTGGGGCCCACCATTTTCTCCAAGATTGTCTTGATTTCTCTATTGGAGATTTCAGTCTGCCCACTAGTTTGTGGATGATAAGGTGTTGCCACCTTGTGCCTTAGTCCATATTTAGCTAGTAGTGCTTTGAACTGCCTATTGTAGAAATGGGTACCTCCATCGCTGATGATGGCTCTGGGGGTTCCAAACCTTGTAAAGATGTTTTTCTTCAGAAATCTGGTTACCACCTTTGCCTTATTCGTTTGAGATGCACTTGCTTCCACCCATTTCGAGACATAGTCAACGGCTACTAGGATGTATTGGTTCCCAAAACTTGAAGGGAATGTGCATGAAATCTATTCCCTACACATCAAATAAATCCACCTCTAGGATGTTGTTCAGTGGCATTTCATGTCTTCTAGATATGTTTCCTATCCTTTGGCACTAGTCGCATTTCATCATAAACGAGTGGGAGTCCTTGAATAAAGAAGGCCAGTAGAACCCGGCCTGTAGTACCTTGTTCGCAGTCCTCACTCCTCCAAAGTGGCCTCTATAGGGGGAAGCATGGCATTGCTGTAAGATTTACTCCATCTCTTTGCTGGGGATGCATCTTCTTATCATCTGATCAGCACACTACTTGAAAAGGTATGGTTCATCCCAGTAGTATGAGTTCACATCATGCATAAATTTCTTCTTCTGTTGTGATGTCAAATCTGGTGGGAGCATGCCACACACAAGGTAATTTATATAGTCAGCATACCATGGCACACCATCTTGGGACAAGAGGTAGAGTTGTTCATTTGGGAATCTCTCGTTAATTTCTTCTACTCTTGAGATGTCCCCTTCTAGTCTGAAGAGATGGTCTGCCACTTAATTTTATGTTCCCTTTCTATCCCTGATCTCCAGGTCGAATTCCTGAAGCAAAAGCACCCATCGAATGAGCTTGGGCTTGGAATCCTTTTTCTTAACCAGGTGTTTGATGGCATAATGGTTTGTGTGCACTGTCACTTTTGCTCCAACCAGATATGATCTGAATTTCTCAAGGGCGAAAACTACTGCAAGTAGCTCATTCTCTGTCACTTGGGTAGTTTAGCTAAGCCCCTTGCAGAATTTTGCTTGCATAATATATAGAATGAAAAAGCTTATTCCTGCGTTACTCGAGGATAGCTCCCAATGCTGCTTCACTCACATCACACATTAGATCAAATGGAGAAGTCAAGTCTGGTGCCACAATAACTGGAGCTGTACTCAATTTCGTCTTGAGATCACAGAATGCTGTCATGCAGCTTTCATCAAAATAGAAAATTTTGTTCTTCTCTAGAAAACTGCATAGAGGTTTAGCAACCTTGGAGAAGTCCTTAATGAACCTCCTATAAAATCCTGCATGGCCAAGGAAGCTTCGGATGCCCTTGACAGAGGTGGGAGGAGGCAGCTTCTCTATGATTTCCACTTTGGCCTTGTCAACTGCTAGTCCCTCTTGAAAGACTTTATGTCCCAGTATAATCCCCTATTTTACCATAAACTGACACTTCTCCCAATTCAGCACCAAGTTTATTTCTTCACATCTTTGTAGGACTTTAGCAAGATTTCCTAAACATAGGTGGAAGGAGTCCCCAAAATCTGAGAAGTCATCCATGAAAATTTTCACAAACTGCTCAGCCATTTATGTGAAAATTGCCATCATGCATCGATAAAACGTTGCTGGAGCATTGCAAAGCCCGAATGGTATTCTTCGAAATGCAAAGGTGCCATAGGGACATATGAATGTGGTCTTATGCTAATCTTCAGGTGCTATAGCAATCTGGTTGTAACCTGAATACCCGTCTAGGAAACAATAGTATTCCTTTCCTGCAAGTATATCTAGCATTCGGTCGATGAATGGCAGGGGGAAATGATCATTCCTGGTGCTTTTGTTTAGTCTCCGATAGTCCATGCAAATCCTCCAGCCAGTCACAACCTTGGTGGGGATGAGCTCATTGTTTTTGTTTTCCACCACCGTCATGCCCCCTTTCTTAAGAATACATTAGATAGGGCTAACCCAAGAGTTGTCTGATATGGGGTAAATAATTCCAGCATCTAGCCACTTGATGATTTTCTTCTTTACCAGCTCCTTCATTATTGGGTTGAGCCTCCGTTGGGGTTCTATAGACCCTTTTTCATTGCTCTCCAAAAGGATCTTATGCATGTAGAATGAGGGGATGATTCCCTTAATATCAGCAAGGGTCCAACCAATAGCCTTTTTGAATTTCTTCAACGTTAAGACCAGTTTCTCCTCTTGCTCTCCTGTCAAAATTGCTGATATGATCATAGGAAGAGTGGTTGTCTCTCCTAGATTTGCGTACTTAAGGTGTGCTAGTAGTGGTTTCAGTTCCAAGATTGGTGGTTCCTCCACTGATGCCTTCAGTAGACTTGATTCTGGTGAGGACACGTCTAATGGCTCCTTCATTGGCCCCTGCTTCCCAATGCCATGCCTGACATCAATCCAGTCTCATTCCTTCTTGTTTTCCCCTTCTGAATCTGAGTTATCTGTCCATACTACTGGTGATGGTCTCTTGCCGTATTTTTCTAACTGTTCTGATGCTAATGTGTCTATCATAGACACAACTGAACATTCTTCTACTTTACTAGGAAACTTCATAGACTGGAGTACATTGAATGTAACCTGCTCATCCTAGACTCTCATGGTTAGTTCCCCTTTTTGCATATCAATTAATGTCCAGATAGTTGCTAGGAATGGTCTGCCCAAAATAATTGGCACCTCTGCATCAGCTTCATAGTCCAGTATTATAAAGTCTCCTAGGAAGATGAATTTGTCCACCTGAACCAGGACATCCTTAATTTTTCCTTCGGGATGTGCAATGGATCTATTTGCCAGTTGCAGTAAGACTGTGGTAGGCAACGCTTCTCCAATCCCCAGTTTCTTGAATATGGCCATTGGCATGAGGTTGATGCTTACTCCCAAGTCATAAAGTGCCTTGCCAAAATACTGGTTCCCGATATAACAAGGTATGGTGAAACTGCCTGGATCTTTGAGTTTGGGTGGCAGCTTATTCTACAGCACAGCACTGCATTCCTGTGTGAGAGCAACAGTCTCAAACTCCCCAAATCTTCTTTTCTTGGTCAGGATGTCATTCATGAACTTTACATAATTTAGCATCTGCTCTAGTGCTTCCACCAAGGGGATGTTGATGTGCAGCTGTTTCAGGACATCCAAGAATCTTTTAAACTGTTGGTCATTCTGCTGTTTCTGGAATCTCTGAGGAAATGGTGGAGGTAACTTAGTTTGCTGCACATTTTGCTGTGGCAAAGCTGCAGTATTTTATTGTGGCATAGCTGCAGTATGTTGTTGTGGTATAGTTGTAGAGTTTTGCTGTGGCAAAGCTGCACCAGTTTTCCCAGAGATGACTGCTTCCTCACTTGCCTCCTCCTTTTGCTTCTGCTTGTCTTTCTTCTTCTCCAGGGGTACAATGGGGTCTTTCTGGTCCTGTCTTCTCACTATGGGTGCTTCCATCACCTTCCCACTTCTTAGGGCTATAGCATTGCAGTGCTTTTTCCCTTCTCTCCTAGGGACTTCAGTATTGCTTGGAATTGTCCCTAGAGGTCTGCTTTTTAGTTCATTGGCAAGCTGTCCCACTTGGTTTCCAAATTCCGTAATGAGGCCGCTTGACTCTGGATTAGAGCATCATTTCTTGCCATATATTCCTTCAGCAGGGATTCCAGTGAAGTGGGAGTTTAACTAGGCTGCTGTCTTTGCTGCTGAAAGTCAGGGGGGCCTGTGGTCTTTGTGGGGCAAAGTTGCTGCCCTGTCCAGTACCATAGTTACTCCAAGAGAAATTTGGGTGTTGTGTAACATCTCTAATTTCGTTTCTTTTATTGATAAAAGTACATAAAAATTTAATTAAGGAAATAAAATTTATTAGACAATATTTTAGATATCTAAGGAAATATAATCCTTAGAAATTCTTCACCTTATGTATATGCATAGAAAATGTTTCTAACATTAAGAGAACAAATAAAGAGGGAAAACCTAATAGGAAAGAAATTAGAAATAACATACTAAAGAGATGCAAAATTCTTGGATAAGGAAGATAAATTTTTAAAAACAAGTAAATGTCTTAAAATTTCAAGAACATTGAATTAGGGTAATTTTTCCTAATTCAAGAACTAGAGTTACTAAGTTTAAAATCTTTACCCATACATTGGGTTTTTACCTATGGACACTTCATATAGAGTTTTTCCACTTCATATAAGTTTCTAGCAAGCCATTGGATAACCTAAGCAAAAAATAAAACATAGACTTGGACTAGGATATAGTAATTGGACCAATAGCCTAAAAATTATGAAAATGTGACCAAGCCCTCCAAGAAAGGTAGAATTTTATCCAAAGCAAAGAAAATGGATAGGAATAAGCCCATAATGGGTAGGAATAAGCCCAAATCCAAGAGGAAAAATAAATTAAAATAAATTAGGTGATGATATAATAGTGTAATAATAAAGATTATGTTACATGGCATTAAGACAAAAATTTAGCAAGTGGTGTGATTCTACATTCATCATTTTGGTAAGTGGCATGATAATACAAGGCTTTAGGATAAAAACATCTATATCCTACACTCATAATTCTAGCAAGTGGTATGATAATACATGGCATTAGGACAAAACATTCCTATCCCACACAAATAATATCAACCAAATAATGGAGATTTAAGGGCTAGAAATTTGCCACCTAAAAAGGCAAACCTATCATACTTGTTTAAGACAAAAGAAAATGATAAAGAATCCCTAAATCAAAGGGACCTTGTCCCTTATCTTAAGAACATATCATCATAATTTTCAAAATACAAATCTCCTTTTCCTATGCATATCTTGACTAAGGAAGAGAAAGACAAGAACATAAGTTGTTTGTTTTCCAAAAATTCAACAAAGTGTATACTAATTGTGATAAGGTAGACCCATGATCATGAAAGGTGAATTATTTGGTGGTTTATATAAGAAAATCCACCCTTACAACATTATAATTTCGTCCAAGTGAGGGAGAGGAAAAATAGAAGCAAGATAGAGTGAGGAAAGGAGGGGAAGAAAGGAAGAAAGAGGAAGGAGAAGTCTAGGGGACCAAGTGCTCCAGGTAAGTTTAACAATATTTCTTTTTGAAGAAAACTTTTGAAACTTATAATATTTATATGAGATTTTGATCTTAGAACTTTTATGATTGGTCATGATGTTGCTATATCATGTTACATATTGATCTTGCATGTAATGTATGTTTGAATACTTAGGTTGGTGTAGATAATTCTGCATGGGTATGGCTATGGGTGGCAGAATTTTAAGCTTCGGTGTTTTAATTTTTGGGAACAATCTATAAGGAATTAAAAGAAATGGTTACATATGAATTATAGATATATGTGTCATGGATTTTATCCACTGGAATCATTCAATTTAGAGTTCATATGAGGAAGATATGGTCCGATTAGTAAGCAAAGGTCAGAAAATGGTACATCAAGGAAAAATATGTTAGGATAGCTTCTGTGTTTTAATTTCTAGGAATTATCTGTAGGGAATTAAAATAAATGGTTAACATAAGGAGTAAAGATATATATGTCATGGATTTTTAGTCACTGGAATCATTCAATTTGGAGTCCATATGAGGAAGATATGAGCTGATTAGTAGTCAAAGGTCAGAAAATGGTTCATCAGGGAAGATTTTGTTAGGATAGCTTCTGTATTTTAATTTCTGCGAATTATCTGTATGGAATTAAAATAAATGGTTAACATATGAATTATAGATATATGTGTCGTGGATTTTTAGCCACTGGAATCATTCAATTTAGAGTTCATATAAGGAAGATATGTTCCGATTAATAAACAAAGGTCAGAAAATGGTTAATCAGGGAAGAATATGTTAGGATAGCTTCGGTGATTTAAATTCTGGGAACAATCTATAAGGAATTTAAATAAATGGTAAACATATGAATTATAGATATATGTATCATGGATTGTTAGCCACTAGAATCATTCACTTTAGAGTTCATATGAGGAAGATATGTTCCGATTCGTAAACAAAGGTAAGATAATGGTTAATCAGGGAAGAATATGTTAGGATAGCTTCGGTGTTTTAAATTCTGGGAACAATTTATAAGGAATTAAAATAAATGGTTAACATATGAATTATAGATATATGTGTCATGGATTTTTAGCCACTAGAAACATTCAATTTAGAGTTCATATGAGGAAGATATGTTCTGATTAGTAAACAAAGGTCAGAAAATGGTTAATCAGGGAAGAATATGTTAGGATAGCTTTGGTGTTTTAAATTCCGGGAACGATCTATAAGGAATTAAAATAAATGGTTAATATATGAATTATAGATATATGTGGCATGGATTGTTAGCCACTGGAAGAATTCCATTTAGAGTTCATATGAGGAAGATATGTTCCGATTAGTAAATAAAGGTCAGAAAATGGTTAATCAGGGAAGAATATGTTAGGATAGCTTTGGTGTTTTAAATTCTGGGAACGATCTATAAGGAATTAAAATAAATGGTTAACATATGAATTATAGATATATGTGGCATGGATTGTTAGCCACTGGAAGAATTCCATTTAGAGTTCATATGAGGAAGATATGTTCCGATTAGTAAATAAAGGTCAGAAAATGGTTAATCAGGGAAGAATATGTTAGGATAGCTTTGGTGTTTTAAATTCTGGGAACGATCTATAAGGAATTAAAATAAATGGTTAACATATGAATTATAGATATATGTGGCATGGATTGTTAGCCACTGGAAGAATTCCATTTAGAGTTCATATGAGGAAGATATGTTCCGATTAGTAAATAAAGGTCAGAAAATGGTTAATCAGGGAAGAATATGTTAGGATAGCTTCGGTGTTTTAAATTCTGGGAACATTCTATAAGGAATTAAAATAAATGGTTAACATATGAATTATATATTTTTGTGTCATAGATGTTTAGCCACTGGAATCACTTAATTTAGAATTCGTATGTGGGAGATATAGTCAGATTAGTAAGTAAAGGTTAGAACCTACTCGAGAAGAAATAATATTGACTTTAAGGGAGTAGTAACACCACGATTTATTACTACATTGTTGATATGATTAAAATAAGAGTTTTAGATAATTGTTTTAGCTTTCTATAGACACCAAGATTGCCTCAATTGTAGTTAAAATGAGGGAGTTATGCTCTGATTAGTGAGCAAAGCTCACAGAGCCCGGCCAGGCTGTGTTCTGGGTGCTTCAAGCATGGGCTAGCCGTGTTCGAGGCTATTTTTAAGTACATTTGAAGTATTTTTAAAGCATGGCCGTGTCCTAGAACATGGCCAGACCGTGTTGGAAGCTGGTTAAGCCTATTTTCAACATTTTTCTATCCTAGATGAACCTCTTTAACTATAGGGTAATAGTAGAAATCAAATTGAGGAACAATGCTCTATAAATTTGTAAGAACATATGTTGGAAATGATATAAATAAGAAGAAAATGACTAAGGCCAAGCATAAAGAGAAGGTTAGATATGATGAAAACCTGCATCAATAAAATAAAGAAATAAAAGTAATATTTAAAAAAAAAAGACGAATCTTATAAATGACTAGAATATGCCATAACCATTGCCATTGTATGAACTTCTTACCATCTTAAGTGTGAAATTCTGACATGGAAATATTTTATAAAGTGATATTTGAAATGGTTATGTTTATGGCATGATTACCAATGATTTATGGTAATAGTTATATTTTGATGAACATACTTGTTATTGAAAGCATATTTTTGGCTATCATTGTGAAAAGAAAAGAAATGAGCACGGTCACATGGCAATCCGTGTGGTGCACCAGTAGGGGACGCCCTACTGAGGTAGTTTGAAATGAGAATAAGTTGTTGTCCATCATATGATATTCTAAAAATAGTTACTCCTGTCATACATATTATTACTGTATGATTCTTATGGGCATAGATATAATGCATTCATGTGACCAAAGATATTTTTTGTAGTTTATACAGCTGAACATGATGTGATGAGCTATATTGATGATGATTTATTGTTGAACTTACTGGGATTTAATTCTCACTATATTTCCATATCATGTTCAGAAAATTAGTTATGCAGATTTTTCTATAGCTCTAACTTTTAGTGCACGTTGGATCGAGTACTTTATGTTGGGCAGATCCCAGAAGCAAATAAAATGTTTGTGGTCGAGTTGGCTTAGATCCCGGTGAAAGTGCAACCACCCGCACCTGTATCTCCAGAATTGGTCAGCCAGAATAAATAAGATGTAGATTTTTATGTGTTTGATATGTTGTACGTATGTTTTGATTAATGACATGTATGTGAACTCTGTATTGTATAAATTAAATAAATGTTATATTGAGTTAAGTTATAACGAGGTAATAACTTCATGGTATTTAAAAAAAAATTGATACTTAAATGGATTTGTTACATGTTGCCTTTATCCTGGGTTGTACGTGTTAGAGTAGGGATTGTTATTGCGATTCATATTTCCCACGTGGCACACTGACTCTGGATTTGAGGGACAACTTTCAAATAGATGGGGTCCGTTGTACAAAACACAAGATACTCCATTCTCCTGGACTGCATTAGCTGCTTGAGGGCGGTTCAGTTGCTGGCTTTTCAAGACATTAACTTGTGAAGCTAGCTGGCCTGTGAGAGAAATGACTTCACTTACTTCATGCATGCCTGCTGTTTTCTTTCCAGTTGAGACATTGTCCATCGGCTATTGATAGTTGTTGCTGGCCATCATTTCGAGCAGTTCATGTGCTTCATTATATGTTTTGGACAGTAGTGCCCCATTAGCTGCTGCATCCACTATGGTGCGTGTTTGAGCATTAAGGCCATTGTAAAATGTTTCCATTTGAATGCAGTAAAGGATTCCATGATGGGGGCATCTCCATAACAGCCCTTTATACTTTTCTCAGGTCTCATACAGTGATTCTCCTTCCAGTTGCTGGAAAGACGTGATATCATTCCTCAATCTGGCATTCTTGGTAGGTGGGAAGTATTTCAGCAGAAATTTCTCTGAAAAATCGCTCTAGTTAGCAATAGAATCGGGTGGCAGAGAGTTCAACCACGCTCTAGCTCGATCTCTTAATAAGTAAGGGAATAGTTTCATCCTGAGAACTTCATCTGTTATCCTATTCATTTTGAAAGCATCCGTGACTTCAATGAACACTCTCAGGTGAAGGTGAGGGTCCTCTGTAGGCATTCCACTGAATTGCCCTACAATCTGCAGCATCTGGAACATTACTGGTTTGAGTTCAAAATGAAGAGCTTCAATTTCTGGCCTCACAATGCTCGGGTTCAACCCATTCAGGTTTGGTTGAACATAAGCATTTAGGACTTTATCTCTGTCATCCATGTTGTCTGTACCATTCTGGTTGGCCATTTTTGCTTGTTGCTGAGGTCCAAACTGTCCTCTTTGTGTTCTTAGAAGCGTTCGTTCTATCTCTGGATCTAGAGGCAAAACTTCCCTGTTAAACCTGCTCATGCACTGCTTTCACCTGCCCAAAATGACACAAGAGTGACTAAAAGATAAAATCCTTTATACAGTCAAATATCTAATAATAGTTTTTAAGTTGGCACTCCCCAACAACGGTGCCAAAAGCTTGTTGGTAATGCACAGAGTGTATGCAATGTCAGAACGCAAGTGCACGTGTCGTGACCAAGTAATAAAGAGATGAGTGAGTATCGTCCCACGAGTAGTGAACTAAAACTATTATAGAGTATTTTGACGTGTGAAATGCTTTAGCAAAAATTGATTGGTTCACAAGATTTATGTTGAGAGGTAGGACAACTGAATACGACTATAATTAAGATGAGGGATACTAGGGTGTAAAAGAAAATGATATTAGGTGGACTAGGGTTGCTTCAGGGTTGCCATAAACTTCTGCACTCATTTGCTCTAGGAATTGCTGCAGCAATTTCCTCAGTGCCTAGTTATTTCTTGAATGGGGTCTTTCCAGACTTCTATTCCTTACAATTCTCGGGTATGGACACACATCCCTACATCAATCCTAATCCATAAATTGTGCATGAAGCTCCAACTATTGGGCTAATGGGGTAACCATATATCCTTATATCAGTTATCCCCACACATACAACTCTTTTCCCAGCCTCCACTACCCTTCCAGGTGAATATTGGCCTTAATCTTCCTCTATTAAACTTCTGTTATCAGGGGAAATTGAAACATACACACAATTGAATGTTACAGCAATGCTGCAGCAAGTCATTGATAACTAAAAATGTGCATGAGTTCATTACAACCCTTCTACAACCCTAGCTGGAAACTAGCCTAGCCTCATAGCTAAACTGGTTACAAACATCAGAAAAATACTAGTATGCTTCCCAGGTAATACAAATAAAATAGACAGACAGATGCAGTATCCTGCTAAACAATAAAAATACAATAGGGATTGAGGGGGAAATTCTGGGATTGCAAACTCTTTCTTGCTCCAATCCTTCACCATGCAATGTCAGCATACCCTAGGCACTGGGATGTTTTCTCACAACCCACTCCTGTTAGGGATTTTTAGGTTCTCTATTTGTGTATTTTTCTTTTGTTCCCCGTAGCATCCTCTCCTCTGCCTGCGCCCTGCTTTCTGTACTTTATAGTCAGGCCATGTGGTCCCATTAAAGTGGCATGGTTATGCTGACATTCTCCCTGCTCTTCGACCAGCATCCCTGCGTGCAGCTTTTTTTCCACTTTCAGTAATGGAGGCCGTTTCTGTACCACTCATCAGCCTGCAGTGTCAGCGGGTTGCTACTTTCTCCTGCTAGGTGGTGGCTGCACCTGTTGCGCAGCTCTGCTCCCCTGCCACCTGCACTAAATCATACAGAATCAGTTCCCCATAATATGCATCATATTAAAAATGGCCCAGCTCACTCAATATCACTTGGTTTGCTGCCATGATTGCCGCATATGTATACTAAATTATCACAACAAATAGGGTGGATGATCTTGTATGCATGGGAGTCAACACATACATTTAAATCTAGGAATAAGAATGCTTAATAAATCAAAACGGCACAGTAAACATCCTCGGAAAGTAGATAGAAATTGCAATAAATTGAGGTTATCAATGATGTTTGAGATTTGGATAGTATGTCACTACAATGTATGAATGTGTGAGAATTGAATTGAAATGGCTAGGTAGCAGACATGTTATGAATGGTGAAAGTAAAATATGTTAGGATTGCTTAAGAATTGGCTATTAATGGGAAAGTGTCATAAGAGGGAGATTTGAACAAATTGAGTCTACTTGAGGATAGGTGAGACAAAATTAGGAAATTTGTGATTTTAATTTGTTAGAAGTGATTAATAAGGGAAATCTTAGAGGAAGTTAGATATTAAACTAGTCATAATTTAAAATAATTAGTTTGGACACCAAACTGTATAAATATTTTTAGGTGAAAGAAATAGATGAATGATGGCCTTATGGTGCTTTGAGGAATGTAATAAAGTAAATTAGTGGTATTAAAGTTCTTGAGGAATAAAATATGGGAAGTAGGATTCAAATTAATCTTTGTACTCTTAATTTGGAAATATGGTAAATATTTTGAAAACCATGTTCGAAAATAATGCAAAGTGATCAAAATGTTTGTGCTAAGGGTTTATACAATGTTAAATTGAGTCTAGTATCTAGGATGTGAATTATGTTGAGATTGGAAATTCATGTGTGAATAATAGTTGAGAAAAGTCTTCTTAGAAAGAACAGGCTAGTTAAATGGAATTGATAGGAATTAGAATGATATGCTTTTTGAAATGAAAGTAAGAAAGGCCTGAGATTCATAGGAGGATGTTGACATGTGAGAATCAAAGATGACTTGGTAGAAGTTTGGAATAAGAAAATTTGGTTACTAAGGATGGATGTGTATATGTTCTTTTATGTGTATGGTTCCAAATTATATCGACTTATGGATATAAATATGTGAATTTGAGGATAGTTCAGATATTAGTGAAGATGATATGCAAAAGAGATATCATCAATAGCTTGATTAGTAAGGTTAATAACTGTAATTTATACCTTGGCTTCATTCTCTACTTGTGATAGGATGGTTTGAAATACGAGGACCAAATTTTTTAAAGGGGAAAGAATGTAACAACCCTAAGATTTGGTAATATTTATTTATGTATGGATTATTTAAAGAAATAAAGGAGTTGGGATGTAATTGAAAGGTTTTAAGGATGAAAATAAAAACTTATTAATATTTTTGGGGACAAATTGAAATTTCTTAAATTTTAGGGGTCAAAATGTAAATAGTGAAATTTACAAGGACTTGCTCTAACAATTAGAAAATTGCTAATTGGTCTTTCCATCAATATAAAAAGAAAAAAGAAAAAAAGAAAATCATTCTTTTCGTAACTGATGAAATGAATAGTGAATAATAACTTTCTCTCTCCTCATTTTCTCTCTCTGAATCTGAAGTACCTTTAAGCCTCTGATCTTAAAACTAAGGATACTACTGAATTTAGGATGAAGAGTACTACAATATTGGCTGAATAATTTTTTAAATCAGTCACAGGATCACCACAGATCGAAAGTAGAAAATCTTAGAAAAAGGTAAGTTGTGAAACTTCTATTTTCAAACCTCAAATTAAAAATCTAACACTATAGATTGATTCAGGAGATAGATAAACTATAGGATATAAAGTTTCACAGTCATCTAACAACTTTTGGTGTCATGAACAGTAACTAGGACTAGAGTGAAGAGTGATTCTAGTATATGTGAACAATAACTCTGGCCGATGTGAACAGTTTGGCCCATGAACAGTGACCAACAGTTGACTCGCATTAACCGCGCTCCCAGAGTCATTTTCTATGTTTTTGGACCATCGAACTCATTTTTGAGGTCTAATTTGTCAAATTTAGATTAAAAAAGTACATTTTGGGACTGCCCAACTTGGAGCCCTTACCCTATGAGTAGATAATTCTTTCTATGGCTTACCATATGCTCTTCTTGAACTTTAAATGTATAATTGGTTATATTTACAAGTTATTTATACTTTTATATGTCTCTAAAATGGATTAAATTACCAGATTTGTTTACAATTTAGCATATAGTTCAAGAAGAGTATAGTTTTGAAAATAGATTTTTGAACTCTTTGAATATGTGATTTTAAATGTATTTTTCATCATATGATAAAGGAAATAGATTGTGCACGTGGCATTGATATGTAAAGCTATAAGATTGCCTTGGTAAAGGGGATGTATATGTGATTATCCTGATTGGAAAGTTTTTGATAGAGGAATTGTACTAAGATTGAAAATTCTAAATTTAAACTAAAACCTCTGTTTTAAAAAATATGACATATGTGTAAATAATAATTTCTATAGGTGAATCTATTAGAAATACTATTTGCTAACAACAGGTGATGTTAGCTCTGGTGTACCTTGATACCTCAGCTAATAGGGGTGGTGCTAGCCTTATCTGACGGCTAACACACTGGATATGATATGTGAAGGAGAGTGAGATGCCAACTACAACATATGTGATTTACCCTCCCTTACTGTGTGCTTGAGAAATGCCCATATTAGAGTTCCTTCACGTGTCCTTTTGAATGGTGGTAGGGCAAACCTTAGCTAGGATGCTAAGTTCAGGCAAATCTTACACCACCAAAGTATAAAAGGGCTTGAACTCTGATATGGTGGTTTTGATATGGAATCTGTAACATCCCTAATTTTGTTTCTTTTATTAATTAAAGCACATAAATATTTTATTAAGGAAATAAAATCTATTAAATAATTTTTAGATATCTAAGGAAAAATAAGTCTTAGCAATTTTTCACCTTATGTGTATGCATAAAAAATGTTTCTAACATTAAGAAAATAAGTAAAGAGAGAAAACCTAATAGGAAAAATTAGAAATAACATACTAAAGAGAGGCAAAATTCTTGGGTAAGAAAGATTAATTTTTTGGAAGTTAGTGAAGGTATTAAAATTTTAAGAAGATTGGATTAGGGTAATTTTTCCTAATTCAAGGGATATAGTTACTAAATTTAACATCTCCACCCATACTTTGAGCCTTCACCTATGGACACTTCATATAGAGTTTTTCCACTTCACATGAGTTTCTAGCAAGCCAATTAGATAGCCTAAGCAAGAGATATAACATAGACTTGGCCTAGGATATAGAAATTGGACCGATATCTCAAAAATAATGAAAATGTGACCAAACCCTCCATGAAAGGTAAAATTTTAGCCAAAGCAAAGGAAATGGGCAAGAATGAACCTAAATCCAAGAGGAAAAAATAAGAACCATGTGAGGAAATAGTAGTGTAATAATAATCAAGATTAGATCACATGGCATTAAGACGAAACATCTATATTCTACATTCATAATTTCAGCTATTAGGTAATAATACATGGCATTAGGACAAAATATCCATATTCTACATTCATCATTTCAAAAAGTGGGTAATAATACATAGAATTATGATAAAACATCATTATCTTGTAGAAATAATTTCAACCAAGCAAGGGAGACTTAAAGGTTGATAATTTTTCATATAGAAAGGCAAACCTATGATACTTGATTGAGACAAATAAAGCACACCACTGCTTTCTTTATTTTGTGGATTCAATCATTTTAGAGGAGTGATGAGTTTTTAGGATGCGTTATTGTAAAATGTAATGGCAAAGTCATTTAAATAGCTCTTTCAAACTTTTTTGGAGGCACATAGACAAAAAATACCTTTTACTATTTTTACTGACCAAGATCAAGCAATGGCAAAGGCACTACATGAGGTGATGCCAAAAACTTCACATAGATTATTCATGTGGCATTTGATGTAAAATGGCACCAACCATCTAGGCAACTTGATGAAGGATGACTCTCATTTTTTAACTGACTTCAACAAGTGCACGTATGAATATGAAGAAGTAACACAGATTGAAGTGACATAGAGCAACTTATTATCAAAATATGTTGTTTACGAAAATTACATGGTTAAATCAATTTACAATATAAAGGAGAAATGGGCAACTTGTCATATGAAGAAAATTTTCACACTTGGCATGCAGAGAACACAACTTAATGAAAGTTCAAATTCTGACTTTAAGAGTTGTATGAAACTGGAGTTATACATCCTTCAATTCTTTAAACAATTTGAGAGGGTTGTGGAAGATAAGTGCTATAATGAGTTGAAGTGAAAATTTAAATCACGGCAAAAAATACCTAGATTGAAAATAGAGAATTCACTTATGTTGCAACAACTTGCTCATATTTATACTATCACTATATTTGACTTATTTCAGAAGGAGTTTGATCTATATGCAACTGCATGTATAAAATATGGAAATGAAAGTCAATCATTATTTAAAGATGTTATTACTATGATTAATCAAGAGGAATATTGGAGAGTTTCATTTAATTCCGTCAACATTTCCATTTCTTGTAGCTGTATAAAGTTTGAAACTTTTGGTATATTATGTTGTCATGCTTTGAAGGTGTTCGATATGATAGATATTAAAATAATTCTCGATCAATATATAGTAAAATGGTGGACAAAAGAAGCGAGGAGTGGTGTGATCCATGATGTAAGGGGAAATAAAGTTGAAGAAGATCCTAGACTTAACAATTTACAACGGTACAAACAACTTTGTCCCAAACTAATAAGATTGGAAACTTATGTGTTTGATGTAACATCCCTAATTTTGTTTCATTTATTAATAAAGGTACATAAATATTTAATCAAACATCCCTAATTTTGTTTTTTTATTAATAAAGGTACACAAATATTTAATTAAGAAAATAAAATTTATTAGACAATTTTTAGATATCTATGAAAATATAATCCATAGAAATTCTTCACCTTATATGTATGCATAGAAAATGTTTCTAACATTAAGGGAATAGATAAAGAGAGAAAACCTAATAGGAAAAAAAATTAGAAATAACATACTAAGGAGAGGTAAAATTCTTGGGTAAGGAAGATAAATTTTTGTAAAGTAAGTAAAGGTCTTAAAATTTCAAGAATATTGGATTAGGGTAATTTTTTTTTCTAATTCAAGAGTTAGAGTTCCTAAGTTTAACATCTCTACCCATACAATGAGCTTTCACCTATGGACACTTCATATATAGTTTTTCCACTTCACATAACTTTTAGCAAGCTAATTGGATAGTCCAAGCAAGAAATAAAACAAAGACTTGGACTAGGATATAAAAGTTGGACCGATAGCCTAAAAATTATGAAAATGTGACCAATCCCTCCATGAAAGGTAGAATTTTAGTCAAAGCAAAGAAAATGGGTAAGAATGAGCCCAAATCCAAGAGGGAAAAAAATTAAGAATCATGTGAGGAAATAGTAGTGTAATAATAATCAAGATTAGGTCACATGGCATTAAAACAAAACATTTATATCCTACATTCATAATTTCAACAAGTAGGTAATAATACATGGAATTAGGACAAAACATCTATATGTTACATTCATAATTTCAACAAGTGTGTAATAATACATAGCATTATGACAAAACATCTTTATCCTACATAAATAATTTCAGCCGAGAAAGGGATACTCAAGAGCTGAAAATTTGCCACCTAGAAAGGCAAACCTATCATACTTGAGTGGGAAAAAAGAAAAAGGAAATGAATCCCTTAATCAAAGGGACCTTGTTCCTTGTCTTAAGAAGATTTTATCATAATTTTCAAAATACAAATCTCCTTTTGCTATGCATATCTTGAATAAGGGAGAGGAAGACAAGAACATGAGTTGTCTTTCCAAAACAAATAACCAAGTGCATCATAATTGTGATAAGGTAGACCCATGATTATGAAAGTTGAACCATTTGATAGTTTATTTAAGCAAAACCCACTCTTATAACATTATAATTTCGTCCAAGTGTGGGAGAGGAAAACATAAGCAAGGTAGAGTGAGGAAAGGAGAGAAAGAGAGGAGAAGAGAGAAAGAAGAGGAAGAAGAGGAAGGATAAGTCTAAAGGACTAAGTACTCAAGGTAAGTTAGTTTAATCTCCACTTGAATATATCTTTAGTCTTCATCTTTGGGGTTCACAAACTGACCCTCTTTCTCTTATTTAAGCTGCTAGAAAAGCCGAGGGAAGGGAAGAATCTTGCTACTTCCTTTGTAACATCCCGTAATTTTTGTTTTTCATTAATAATGTTTTGTTATAAACAAATATATTTTTATTTGTTTAAAAAGGATTATGTTCTACTAAAAACAAGTATATTTTTAAATAAAATAATTATTGTTTTGCTTAAAATAATTATATTGGCATTTAATAAATTTTTGTTGTATTTTTAGAAATATTTTTCCTTTTATTATGTATAAAGATATTTATTTAATGATTTGTTCATTACGATTTTAATCAAGAAAAATCATGATTTAAGAATTTAACTAAAGGTTTATGAGAATGTAAATTTTTAGAAAATTTTGGGATATTTTAGGATAAAAAACGAAATTTATATGAATTTATAGAAAAGAAAATCCTATTATTCAATTATTAAATAATAATTATAAATAAATAAATATAAGGGGAAGGGAACGTAGAAGGGAGACGGGACTTCTGCAAATTTCAGAAAAAAAAAATGGAGAAGATGAATAGGGAGTGAATAGTAATCTTCAACTTTTTCTCTAGATCTGGAGTGCCTATTGGTGTTCGTTTTCAAAACTAAGGGTGTTACTGAATTCAGGACAAAAAATACTACGGTTTTGACCGATCAATTTTTCAAATCAGTCGTTGAATCGCTGAAGATCTGAAGTAGAAAATCTAAGAAAAAGTGATTTTCGGGGGGTGAATAGTATTTTTCGGCGATGAATAGTGTCCAAGCTCCCTGAGTCATTTTCTAAGTCTTTGGACCCTCCTGACACGTTTTGAGGTCTAATTGGTCAAATTCGGCTTGAAAAAGTACATTGTAGGGCTGTCCAGCTAGTAGCCCTACCCTGTGAGTAGATACTTCTTTCTACGATTTACCCCGTGTTCTTCTTGAACTATAAATATATAATTGTTTTTGTTTACAATTATTTATGCTATTATAAATATCTGAAATGTGTTAAAATATTTATTTTGCTTACGAACTGGCACATAGTACAAGAAGAGTATGGTTTTCGAAACGAATTTTGAAACTCATTCAATATGTGGTTCTAAATGTATTTATTATTATTTCATAAAGTGAATATTATGTACACGATGCATTGATTTCAAAGCTATATACTTTTGAAAATGAAGCATGTCATATTATAAATGAGATTGAATGGCAAGCGTAAAGCTCATGGCGAGTTGCTTGATAAATATGACAAGTGTAAATTTCATAGCGAGTTGCTTGATAATTTTATATGTATTTATATGTATTGATGAATATCGGCTGGTTGTATGGTTTGTGACGATACCGAATAAGGGACGCCCTATTAGCTTGAGTGAGCCGGAGGAGGGCTGCTCCAACTGGGTGACAATGGTAATGTGGTGGGGCAAGAGGGTGATGTACTCACATTCTCTGATCACTTATTGTGACTATGGTCGAGGTCACTATGCATATAGCAAATGAATTATATTTTCATTGCATTGAACAGATTGCCGAGTAAGGCAAGAGCATTAAATTGATGATTTTATCTCTAAATCATAATATTTTACTTTAGCTTCTATAGCTGAGCATAACAACATTTGTTTAATGATCATACCATGGTGCATATGGTTTTGGATATCTGAATATCCTTTGATTTAAGAATATTTGAAATACGGGTCCCATATGAATGTACTTTTGAACTGTATATTCTATGTGACACATTTTAAAATATAAATACATCTATATGCTGACATATCACGTAGTTGTCAAACTCACTACACGATATTTTCACATTTTTTAGATGAGAATATCAGAGTCTGATTCAGCAGATAGGTGATATATTCTCTGGGTGAGTCTACATTGCTTCCAAGACTCATGGTCTTTGAATTATACTGTGTTTGTGCTACAGGTAGGATCCCCGTTTCTGCTGTACTTTGATGTTTATAAACTTGGTCTGTATATTGTGTATACATGAGATATCCTATATATATCTGTTCCCATGATAAAGAATTGAATTATATATCTTTAAGAAAAATATCTAATTGCAGAAATAATAATTTAAAAAAATGTTTATTTTACGTAACGTAAATTGGGGGCGTTACATCCTTTAAGAGGAAACAAGAAAAAGAATTCACTAAGTGAGCTAGGGAGATCTTTTGGTAGATTTAACAATATCTCTTTTTGAAGAAAAGCTTTGAAATTTGTAACTTTTATATGGGATTTTGATCATAGAACTTTGATGAAATTTATAATATTTGCTACTTTGATTATTGGTTATGGATGTTGCTATATCATGTTATATGTTATCTTGCATATGATGAATGTTTTAAACATTTCGGTTGGTGTGGAAAGTTCTGTATAGATATGGCTATGGGTGGCAAAAATTTTAGACCTTTTATGCTGCTATTCTTTATATTTGAATGTGAAGAAAAATTGATGGAATATGATTAGATGTTAATTAGGAAGAAAATGAAAGAGGACGTAATAAAATGATGAACTAAAACCTTAGGAAATGTTTGGTTAGGAAATTGGATTTCAGAGTAACCAAGGAAGTTTTATTTTTGAAATTTTGGGAAGAATCGGTTATGAGTTAAAAGAAATGGTTAACATAAAAAATATAGATATATGTCTCACGGATTTTTAGCCACTGGAATAACTTAATTTGGAGTCCAGATGAGGGAGATATTGTTCTATTTGTGAGAAATGGTCAGAAACTAGTTAACCAAGGAAGAATCTGTTAGGTATGGTTCCGTGTTTGAATTTTTGGGAAACATATAACTTGGAAAATATAGATATGTGTCTCAAAAATTTTTATCCACTGGAATAAATCAAATTGGTATCCATATGAGGGAGATATGGTCGGATTAGTAAGAAGTGGTCATAATCTAGTTAACTAGGGAAGAATCTGTTCAGTAACCTTATGTGTTTGAATTTCTGAGCAAAATATGCAGAGAATTAAAAGAAATGGTTAACATTAAAAAATATAGATATATGTATAACGTATTTTTAGCCACTAAGATAATTCAATTTGAACTCCATATGAGGGAGATATGGTCAGATTAGTAAGTAGAGATCAAAACCTACCCAAGAAGAAATAACATTGAATTTGAGGGAGTAGTAACACCATGATTACTTAAAATTTTACTAAATTGTTCAATATAAGGGTTTTAGAGGATTGTCTTATCTTTAATTTGACACCAAGATCACCTCAATTAGATTTAAAATAAGATTGTTATGCCCTGATTAGTGAGAGAGGAAAATAATATTAAAGAAAGAAGAACAATCTTATAAATGAAAATAATAAATGACTAGTGTATGTATAATATTTCGTAATTTTTAAATAATATTTGTTTTCGATAAAAAAATATATTTTTATTTTAAGTAATTATGTTTTGCTAAAAGTAAATATATTTTTAATTAAAATAATTTTTGTTTTGTTTAAAATAATTATATTTGCCTCTAATAAATTTTTGTTTTATTTTTAGAAATATTCTTTCTTTTATTATTTATAAAGATATTTTATTTTGTTATTTTTGTCAAAAAAAGTCATGATTTAAGTGTGGAACTAAAATTTTGAAATAATATAAATTGTTAGAAAATTTTGGGATGCTTTAGGATGAAAAACAATAATTATATGCATATAATTAAAGAATAAATTTTAAATATTTAATTATTAAAAAAAAAGATGGGAGATGGAAGCGTGAAGGAAATGCTCGGGCAGAGAAGGAGAATTTCATCTTTCTCATTCTCTCTCTAAAATAAACTTCTCTTTAAGATATCTCCCAAGCTAGACATCCAATTGAGATGCCAAAGGTACTGTTCGATTCATGGCAACGAGAACTTTAAAATCCAACGATCAATTTTGTCAAAAAATTGTGAATAGTAATTTAAAGGTAATTTTTCTAAAATGCTGAATTTTTTATGGTTTTTCAAGTTTTCAAATTAGGGGTTTTGTTAAGGATATAGAGTATTGGTTGCATGAAAAATTTCATAGTCAAACAACGTGATTTGGTGCTCTAATATTGTAAATTGTTCTTCGATGAACAGTAACTGAATAGTGCCCAAACAGTGTGCGAACAGTTCTTGGCATGAATAGTATTTTTTGCCATGAACAATACCCATCAATTGACCAAGCTCCCAGAGTCATTTTTTAGGTTTTTAGAGCCTATGGAATCGATTTTGAAGTCTGTTTGGTCAAATTTGAATTGAAAAAGTATATTTTGTGGCTGTCCAATCTAGAGCCTTACCTTGTGAGTAGATAATTTTTTCTATGAATTACCCTATACTCTTCTTAAACTTTAAATATATAATTGCTTATGTTTACAAGTTATTTGTTCTTTTATATGTCTCTGAAATAGACTAAATTATTTGAATTGTTTATAATCTGGTATATAGTTCAAGAAGAGTATGGTTTTGAAAATGGATTTTTGAACTCATTGAATATGTGATTTTAAATGTATTTCTCATTTTATGGTAAAAGAAATATATTGTGCATGTGGCATTGATATATAAAGCTATATGATTGCCTTGGAAATGGGCATGTATATATGATTACCTTGATTTGGGAAGTTTCTGACAAAGGAATTGTATTGAGACTGAAAATTTTGAATTTATATTGAAACCTCTGTTTTGAACTGTAAGGCATATATGCAAATATGATTTTTGAGGAAGAATGTTTTTGGAAATAATGTTTGCTAATAGCAGGCAATGTTAGCCCTAGTGTACCTTGCCACCTCAGCTAATAGGAGTGGTGCTAGCCTCGTAGAACGGCCAACACATGGGATATGATATGTGAAAGAGATTTGGATGCCTCCTATCTGAGCGAGATGACGACTATATGATATGTGATTTGCCCTCCCTTGCTGTGTGCTTGGGAAATTGCCCATATTATAGTCCCTTTGCATGTCCTCTTGAATGATGGTAGGATAAACCTTAGTTGGGATGCTAAGTATAAGCAAATTCTACACCACCAAAGTACAGAAGAGCTTGAATTCTGATATGGTGGTTCTGATATGGGATCCTCCTAATGTGTTCATGTGAAATATTTTGATGCATAACAACATTTTTTTAATGATCATACAGTACAATATATGGTTTTAGATATCTGAATATTCTTGGTTTTGAGAATATTTGAAATGCGGGTCCCATATGGATGTACTTATAAACTGTATTTTCTATGTGACAAAATGTAAAATATAAGTACATCCATATATTGACCTAAGAGGTCATAGGAGGTATTATCTGCTCATTGAGTTGTCAAACTCACTACACGATACTTACATTTTTTATATAAGGATACAGAGTTTGGTCCTGTAGCTACGTGATCAATTATGTATCATACTCTTTGGGTGAGCCTACATTGCTTCCAAGGCTCACAGTGTTTAAATTATTTTGTATTTGTATTCTAGAGTACGCTCTAAACGCCACTGGTAGGATCCTTGCTTCTGCTATACTTTGATGTTTATAGACTTTATCTATGTGTATACATAAGAATACCTATATGTAAAAGAGTGTAATAGACATGTTATGGAAAATATATAAACGTAAAGTATGTGCTTCACGTGCCCTAAAATTAGGGGCGTGACAAATTGGTATCAAAGGATTAGGTTTCCCTGTGGCTATCAAAGCAAAAGATTCTTTAGTAGGACCTTTAATATGGATATGAGCCAGACATATTTATAATTTAGGTGTTATTGAGGGATTCTATAGGGTTTCAATTTTCTTTCTATTCTAAGTTGCTAAATTTTCTAGTATAAGATTGATTGGATTTTGTGGCATCTTAAAAATATATTTATGGATCAATTTTTGCTTGAAAGTGAAAAGGATAGGCATGTTAAAGAATTTAAAGAATTGAGACAGATACCAAATATAACGGTGTCTGAATGTTATATCCGTTTTATCCTGTTGTCTAGATATGGTAGACTTTGATGTGATACTGAGAATGGATTAGTTGGCGTCATATCATGCCATTTTGGAATGTCACTTTAAGGTGATTAAATTTAATATTCCTGGAGAAATTTTTTTCTTGATACAAGGAGACCTTAGTGAGGTCCAGTAATTTAATCTCTGGTTTAACAGCCCATAAGTTATTACAAAAAGGTGCCAAGGATATTTGGCAGTAGTCAAAGATATAGATATAAAATACACTAATGTAGATCAAATTCTAGTGGTTAAAGAATTCCTTGATGTGTCCCCTAAGGAATTTCTAGGATTTCCCCGAAATGATATATAGAATTTGATATTGATTTACTTCCTGGAACCTAACCAGTGTTTATCTCATATAGAATGGCACCCACTGGACTTAAGGAATTGAAGAATCTGTTGCAATATTTATTAGATAAGGAATTTATTCGCCCTAGTACTTTTTCTTTGAGTGCTCCAATTATATTTATGAAAAAGAAAGATGGATCGCTGCGATTATGCATAGATTATAGACAGTTGAATAAGGTGACAATGTGGAATAAATACTCATTACCGCATATAGATGATTTGTTTGACCAGCTATAGGGTGCTCAACGTTTTTAAAAAATTGATTGAGATCTGGGTATCATTAATTGAGGAAAAAGGAAGAGAATAATCTGAAAATAGCTTTTGAGACTCGGTATGAGCACTATGAGTTCTTAGTAATGTCATTGGGTTTGACAAATTTCCTAGCTGCATTTATGGACTTGTGAATAATAATTATGCCATTCCTAGATCAATTTATTTTTGCATTTATTGATAATATACTAATATGTTTTGAGAGTTCAAAGGATCATAAGCAATATTTGAGGGCAGTTTTACAAACTTTAAGGGAGTATCAGCTATATGCTACTATCTCAAAATACGAATTCTGACTTAGTATTGTTACTTTCTTAAGGCATGTGGCTAGCATGATGGTATCCAAGTTGACCTTGAGAAAGTAGAAGCGGTACAGCAATATCCACGTCTCACTACAATTACAAATGAAGATCCAAGTCCAATTTGTGCTTTCTGTGGTTATCTGTCTTCCAATCTATTTGAGCCATAGTTAGATTAGGTACATAAACAAATACTTATAAAGCATCAATCAAGTCCTCAGCATTTGAAGCTGAGATGAGAATTTATCTTGCTGAGTGTAAGATAAACCTTTATTCCACATCTTGATCAAGAAAAGACAACAAACCATAAAAGAAGTGATTAATATTTAACAAACCTGTCGGTTTGTGATGGATATTCAGTTGTGCCTAAGAGACTACTTGAAAAATTTGTTCTAAAGTACTAAAATCCCCTGGTAAGGCAATGAAGGCATCAACATTGCTCATCATTCTAGCCATGTGCTCATGCATGGAAGCTACCCTAAATTCTTGCCCAATTTTTTTCCTTATGATGTCTAATGTAGCTAGAGTTGTAGGAATAATACCTAAAACTTGACATCCTCCTACATGTGTAGTTATAGACACACACCCTATTAACCCACGATTACCTTCACCATAGACTAAATGAATTTTTCTCCTAGCCAGCACCATACCTAGATTTTGTGCTGCTTTCACATACTCTCCATCTTTTCTAGGATTAAAACCACAAAAGACACAAATATTTTGAAACTGACGGAATGCAGTTCCCTCCATAGCTGTACACACCCTAACTTTGAGTATGAAAGTAAAAATACTCATGTTTGTATTTATAAAACTTAGAGAAGGGCATACTTATGATAGCTATGTGAATATGTCGAGTATAATTAGAACAACTATGTGAGTGATTGGTGGATATAAGCTAAAGTGAAGGTGAAAATTTCAAAAATGACGGCAAGTATGTATATGTACAATAGTTGTGATTATGGTTTATATTAAGAACATAAAGAGAACAAGGTTAATATGTCACCAGGAATTTGTCTTTTCCTTGTTGTCATTGATGAATCATTGATGTCTTGATTCTTGTTGGAAAGTTGTAGGTGATAGGCGTAATTGTAAAAAAAAATAGTGAAAACGCAAATAAGTTAATTGTTAAATAGGCATAATCAAATGATTTATTTTGTTTTCCTAATGTTCTTGCCGGTCGACTATAAGTATTATTAAGTCGACTAACTATTTTGATAAATTTTTAATTTGGACTGGTTTATTTTATGGTTGATTGATTACATCTATTTTGAAGCAATCAACTGTATCCTACCAGTTAACTACATGCTCTTTGTTCTTCACAAACTTTTATAAGCTTAGAAATGTTTATTTTCTATGTTCTATTTTTCCACCGAATACCAACAGCTTTAAAAGTAGATTTCGACACATATATTCAAAACTTGCAGCCATTGATTTTTGCCGAAATAGCAGCTAGGTTTTGTTTACAGATTTTTAAGAATTATGACCACCGATTTTAATTTTCTTTCAATGCTTTGTCCAAACTTCTGACTTCCTATTTTGGCACCATGCTTTATTAAGTATTTCTCTTTTTCTGATGCGTCATTTTTTATTAATGTTTGGCATTAAATGCAAGGTTCTTTTCCCTCATTATAAGGAAAGTTAATTTCTTTTCTTTGAAACTCAATTATTATGGTGCCCAAGTGGTTAGTAGATTGAAGTAATGGAGAATATTTTGAGAACCATGTCCGAAAATAATGTAATGCGATCAAGGTATTTGTGTTAAGAGTTTATACCATGCTAAGTTGAGTATAGTATTTAGGATATGAATCATTTTGAGTTTGAAAATTCATGTGTGAATAATTGTTGAGAAAGGAGATTTGAGAAGAAGCTATAGATTGTGAATATGGATAACTTCAAGGCAATAAATATATACTAAGATATGAAATAATTGTACTAATATAATGGTAAAAAGAATATACAAGTGATATTTCTTTTGTTGTTCGATGTGTCAGTAAGTAAAAATTGAATAATTGTTTCAGGAGAGCTATTTAGGAAGCCTAAGCATCTTTGTTAGATTATAGTATAGCTGATAGTAAATCTAAATGATGTGTTTACGTATTAGAAGTTATGCTTCAGGTATCTTTATATAATTTTGGTGAAAATTTAGAGAAATCATTTATCCTTAGTTGAACTTGCCCATATCAGTAATTATTAGGCCAACATACAAATGGCACCATTTGAGGTTTTACATGAAACATTATAGGTCTCCTAATAGGTGAGTGAGTTGAGTAAAGTTAAACTTTTGGAATCTAGTTTGGAATAACTTGTAATAAATAAAATATGACTAACCTAAGTTGATGATGCTAGTTTAGAGAACATGCTTCAAACATATGTCTTCTAATTTGGTGGGAGATTCCTTAGCAGAATTTCCCTATAATAAAATAATATTGGATGATTTAAAGCCTTATGTAAGAGGTGTTACAAAATTTATGTTAAATGATTAAGTGGAGTCAGACTTATTGTAAGATGTCGTTGATAAAGTAAATTGATTAGAAAAAGAATACAAGAAACTTAATACAGGTTAAAAGTCTATAAGGACCAGGAATGTTGAGCACTAAAAAAATTATTAGCTGGTGACCAAATATTCTCGAAAGACTTACCCATGAAAGTGGTAATAAGGTTTAGAAAGAAGAAAAAAATGTTAAGCTCTAGTATATAGGCTCTTTTGAAATCTTGGACAAAGTATACATAGTATATATTGCCTAACTTTGCCATCAAGATTAAGTGATGTTGGTACAATATTTCTTATATCAATGCTAAGGAAGTACGTATTAGATTCTTCTTATGTTACTTAATTCCAAGAAATTCAATTAGACAAGAATTTTGCTTAATTAAGAAAAAAAAATCTGATGTCTATTGTTGATTGATAAGTGAAAAACTTATGGTTGAAAGAAACCCCTATGGTTAATGTTATATGACAAAATCACCCAAATAAAGAGATATCCCCAATTGCTTGAATAATGAGGTTAATAACTGTAATTTATGTCTTGACTTCATTCCCTACTTGTGATAGGATGGGTTGAAATTTCGAGACCAAATTTTTTAAGGGGGGAAGATTGTAATATCCCGTAATTTTTAAATAATAATATTTTGCTATAAACAATATATTTTTATTTTAAATGATTATGTTTTGCTAAAAGCAAATATATTTTTAATTAAAATAATTTTTATTTGTTTAAAATAATTGTAACATCCTTAAAATTTAGTAATTCTCATTTATGTATAGATTAATAAAAGAAATGAAGGAGTATGGATGTAATTGAAAGGTTTTAAGGATGAAAATGAAAACTTATTAATATTTTGGGGTCAAATTGAAATTTTCTAAAAGTTTAGGGGTCAAAATATAAATAATAAAAATTTTAAGCACTTCCTCTAACAATTAGAAAATTGCTAGTTGGTCCTCTATTATCTTTTTTTTTTTAAAAAAGAAGACGGAAGATTTTGTAACCGAAAGAATGAATAGTGATGAATAGTGTTTCTTTCTCTAGATCTATAGTACTTTCAAGCATCCGATCTCAAAACTAAGGGTACCACTAGATTCAAGACAAAGAGTACTATGATATTGGCCAAATGATTTTTCAAGTCGGCCACTGAATCGCCGTAGATTAGAAGTAGAAAATCTTAGAAAAAGATAAATTCTGAAACTCCTATTTAGAGGCTTCAAATTGAAAATCTGACATCGTAGATGGATTCAAGAGATAGATAAACCTCAGGATATGAACTTTTTTCGGTCATTTAACAAATTTTTGTGCGTCGCGAACAGTAAATTTGGCCGGTATGAATAGTGATTTTCAGCGATGAATAGTATTTTTCAGCGGTGAACAACCTCCCATCATTGACTGAGCTCCCGAAGTCATTTCCTAGGTTTTTCGACCCTCTAGATACTTTTTTGAGGTCTATTTGGTCAAATTCGGACTAGAAAAGTACTTTTTAGGATTGTCTAACTTGGAGTCTTACCTTGTGAATAGATGATTCTATCTATGACTTGCCTTATACTCTTCTTGATCTTTAAATGTGTAATTGATTATATTTATAAGTTATTTACACTTTTATATGTTTCTAAAATGGATTAAATTATCTGAATTATTTATAATATGGAATATAGTTCAAGAAGAGTATAGTTTTGAAAATAGATTTTTGAACATCATGGTATATCTAATACTACATGTATTTCTCATTAATGGTAAAGTGAATATTTATACACGTGGCATTGCTTTATAAAAATATATGATTGCCTCAAGAAAAGGGCATGTATATATGATAAACCCTGATTGGAAAATTTAAGACAAATAAGCTATATTGAGATCGAAAGTCTGTGTTATACTGAAAGCTCTGTTTTGAATGATATGGAATGTGTGCATATGATAAATTTTGTGGAGAAATCCTATTAGAAACACTATTTGCTAATAGCAAGTGATGTTAGCCCCGGTGCATCTTAATACCTCAGCTAGTAGGGGTGGTGCTAGCCTCGTGTGAGGGCTAACACACGGGATATGATATGTGATGGAGAGCAGGCTGCCTCTTATCTAGGCGAGACGCCAGTTATATGATATGTGATTTTCCTTCCCTTGCTTTGTGCTTGGGGAAATTACCCATATTAGAGTCTCTCCGCGTGTCCTCTTGAATGGTGGTAGGAAAAACCTCAACGGGATGTTGAGTTTAGGAAAATCCTATACCACCAAAGTACGGAAGGGTTTGAACTCTGATATAGTAGTTCTGATATGGGATCCTCCTAATATTTTTTATAAGAAATATTTTTAATGCATATCAATGTTTAATTAATGATCATATTGTATCATATATGATTACAGATATCTGAATATGATTTGAATTGAGAATATTTAAAAATGCGGGTCCCATATGGCTTTACTTCTGAACTGTAATTTTTGATGTGAAAAATTTTAAAATATGAGTACATCCATATGTTGACCTAAAAGGTCATAGGAAGCATTATCTGCTCACTGAGTTGTCAAACTTATTACACGATCTCTACATTTTTTTTCAGATAAAGATATAAAGTCTGGTCCTGCAGATAGGTTATCAGCTAGGCTGCGTACTCTCTTGGTGGGCCTACATTGCTTCCAAGGCTCACATTATTTGAATTGTAACGTATTGGTAATCTATTTATATGCCACAGGCATGATCCCTTCTTTTACTGTTACTCTGATGTTTATGGACTTGGTCTGTATATGGCATATGTATGGGAGAGAACCTATATGTATCTGTTTTAATGATAAAGGATTGAAATATTCATGTTTCTGGAAAATATATGTTCATGGTATATGTGTTTCACATGCCCTAAAATTAGGAGCATGACAATAATTATATTTGCCTCTAATAAATTTTTTGTTTTAATTTTAGAAATATTCTTTCTTTTATTATGCATTAAGATATTTTATTTTGTGATTTGTTTTATTAAAATTTTTATCAAGAAAAGTCATGATTTAAGAGTGCAACTAAAGTTTTGCAATAATATAAATTTTTAGAAATTTTTGGGATGCTTTAGGATGAAAAACAATAATTATATGCTATAATTAAAGAATAAATTTTAAATATTTAATTATTAAATAATATTAAGTAAAAAAAAGAAAGAAGGAGAAGGGATATGGAAGCATGAAGGAAAGGCTTGGGCAGAGAAGGATAATTTCCTCTTTGTTCTTCTGTCTCTAAAATTAAACTTTTCTTTAAAATATCTCTCAAACTATACATCCAATTGAGATACCGAAGGTACCGTTGGATTTGTGGTGACGAGAGCTTTAAAACCCACTGATCAATTTCGCCGAAAAATCGTGAATACTAACTTATAGGTAATTTTTTAAAAATGCTGGATTTTTGATGGTTTTTCAAACTTTCATGTTAGGGGTTTTGTTAAGGATATAGAGTGTTGGTAGTATGATAAATTTCACAGTCAAACAACGTGGTGTGGTGCTCTAATTTTGTAAATTATTCTTCGATGAACAGTAACTGTGAAAAGTGCTCCGAATAGTGTGTGAAAAGTATTTTCTAGCATGAATAGTTATTTTTGACCATGAACAATACCCATTAGTTGACCAAGCTCTCAGAGTCATTTCTTAGATTTTTGGACCCTTTGAAGTCTGTTTAGTCAAATTTGGATTGAAAAAGTATATTTTAGGGCTGTCAAATCTGGAACTTTACCTTGTGAGTAGATAATTCTTTCTATGACTTACTACTCTTCTTGAACTTTAAATGTATAATTGATAATGTTTACAAGTTATTTGTACTTTCATATGTCTCTAAAATAGACTAAATTATTTGAATTGTTTACAATTTGGTATATAGTTCAAGAAAAGTATGGTTTTGAAAATAAATTTTTAAACTCATTGAATATGTGATTTTAAATGTATTTCTCATTATATTATAAAGGAAATATATTATGCATGTAGCATTGATATGTAAAGTTATATGATTGCTTTGGAAACGTACATGTATATATGATTACCCTAATTTGGGAAGTTTCTAACAAAAGAATTGTACTGAGACTAAAAATTTTGAAATTATATTGAAACCTCTGTTCTGAACTATATGGCATATATGCAAATATGATTGTTGTGGAGGAATCCTTTTGGAAACACTGTTTGCTAACAGTAGGCGATGTTAGCCCTGGTGCACCTTGACAATTCAGCTAGCAAAGGTGGTGTTAACCTTGTGTGACGGCCAACACACGGGATATGATATGTGAAGGAGAGCAAGATGCCTCCTATCTGGGCAAGATGCCGACTATATGATATTTGATGTGCCCTCCCTTGTTGTGTGCTTGGAAAATTGCCCGTATTACAGTCTCTTCGCATGTCATCTTGAATGGTGGTAGGGGAAACCTTAGCTAGGATGCTAAGTATAGCTAAATCCTACACCACCAAAGTACGGAATAACTTGAATTCTGATATGGTGGTTCTGATATGGGATCCTCCTAATGTGTTCATGTGAAATATTTTGATACATAACAACCTTTGTTTAATGATTATACAGTACTGTATATGGTTTTAGATATCTGAATATCATTTGTTTTGAGAATATTTGAAATGCGAGTCCTATATGGATGTACTTTTGAGCTGTATTTTCTATGTGACAAATTTTATAATATGAGTACATCCATATATTGACCTAAGAGGTCATATGAGGTATTATCTGTTCACTGAGTTGTTAAACTCACTACATGATACTTATATTCTTTTTAGATAAGAATATAGAGTTTTGTCCTATAGCTACGTGATCAATTACGTGTCATACTCTCTGGGTGAGCCTACGTTGCTTCCAAGGCTTACAGTGTTTAAATTATTTTGTATTTGTATTCTAGAGTATGCTCTGAACGCCACTGACAGAATCCTTACTTCTGTCATACATTGATGTTTATAGACTTGATCTATATATTGTGTATACATGGGAATACCTATATGTAAATGAGTGTAATATACTTGTTATGGAAAGTATATGATCTTAAAGTATGTGTTTCAACTGTCCTAAAATTAGGGGCATGATAGTATGCCTTAGCCATTGCCATTGCATGAACTCCTTACTATCTTAATGGTGTAATTTTGACATTGAAATATTTTATAAAGTGGTAATTGAAAATGATTATGTTTATGGAAAGATTGTATTTTACCAATGACTTTTGGTAACGATTATGCTTTGATGATAAATTATGGCATGTGAGTATAATAAACATACTTGTTATTGAAATCATATTTTTGGCTATTAATGTGAAAAGAAAAGAAAAGAAAATAGATGAGCACGGTCACCTGACGGTCTGTGTGGTGCATCAATAGGGGATGCCCTATTCATGGCTGTGATTATGTTAATGAGAAAATAAAGAGAAAGTGTTCCATGTCAGACGGAGTGAGAAAAGCCTATTTCGAATAGTAAAAAGTACTCACCCTGACTGGGGTAGCTTGTTATGAAAATAAATTGATAGCCATCATATAATATTCTGAAAATAATTATGCATGTCATACATGTCATTACTGCACGATTTTCATGTACATAAATAAAGTGTATTCATGTGACCTAAGATATTTGTTGTAACTTATACAGATGAACATGACGTGAAGAGCATTATTAATGATGATTATGATTTATTGTTGAACCTACTGGGATTTAATTTTCACTATATTTCCATATCATGTTTAGAAAACTAGTTATGCATATTTTTCTATGGCTCTGACTTTTAGTGCACGTTGGATCAAGTTACTTTATATTGGGTGTAACGATCGGTTTATATATATATATATATAGATTGATAACGCATTCCAAGCAGCAAACCATACATAATTATATAAGCATAACTACATCAACATAATATTGAACCCTATACCGAACATCTCCCCTGGGTGTAAAGAGTGGAGGAGGTGGTGTTGGCATCGAGATCTGTACAAGGCATCGTCATCCACTGGATCTTCTATGATTAAGTGCACGAAAGCAGCTAGCATATCGTTTGCTCTTATTTGAACATAGCACTAACAATAATGAGAACAGAAGTTCCCAATAGGTAAATAAGAAAATCACAGTGTTATATTCAGCTGTATAAACTACAGAAAACATTTTCTCTTTGTATATGATAAAATAACAAGAATGTATAGTATGCTTTCATGTTCAATAGACAAGTTATGCATCAGTATTAGGCATGTATAATAATCAGTTTATACTTCAATATTATGCTTGTATATATATATATATATATATATATATATATATATATATATATATATATATATATATATACAGTGCTTTCATGCATGGTGACTAATCATCTGCAGCCACAAGGTCAACAAATAGTGACTAAACATCTCTAGCCACATCTCCACACACAGTGACTAGTTGTCTGTAGCCACATCTCAACCATATACATTAACATGATATAACCATGTACATATCAAACAACTCACATTTATCATCATGCTTGCCATCCACAATCAACTTATTCTCTTCATATAATCAATATGTAATAACCCTCTATTGTCATATAATAATGTACACATCATATTCTTTAATTATCATGACTATCACAATAGGATTATGCATTAACTAATTTGATCACTAATATCATGCATAATATCATCACCACATCATTTAACAAATATGTATTAATACACTTACTAACAATGTATACCTTATATCATGTGATCCTCAGGCATTGATATACTAGCATAGGCATCAAATCAACATGCATTGTACATATATCTCATAATAAAAGAATGGAATTAATACTACAGTGCATTATACATATATTTCCTATGAAATTCACTTATACATGTCTCATCAATACATAACAAATTCAATTGCATAGGTCTCATTAATATGTATTTTTATCTATAAATTAAACATATATCTCATCAATATACAATATGTGATTAATTTAATTTAATTTTTATCTATAAATTAAATATATATCTCATAATTAAAGGATGGAATTCACACTACAATGCATCATTATAAGGGTATTTATTTGTATTTTAGTTCCTCTTAACATCATCCATTTAGTGGAGTTCATTTAAAGCCTTCAAAATGCAAAACAAAGCAATTCTAGCCTTAAGCACAGCTTGGTTGTGTCACCAAGCACGGCCATGCTTCAAGTTGTGCAAACCATGTTCAAAAATCACAAAACAGACCGAAGCACGGCCTGGCCATATCACGAAGCATGGTCGTGCTTCGGGTTTTCCTACACTCCAAATTTTTGTCCAGCCAGACCTTCTCTCACTAAAAAGAACATAACTCTCTTACTTTTCCATTTTAATTTCAAAAAATCTATCTTTTGTTTCATAGATGAAAGGTAATTATTCTATCAAGCCATTACTAGTGACATGAAATATAGTAGTACTACATGGAGAGAAGCTGCACTTGGCAAATTTTTAAAAACCTATCTTTTTTTTATAGACACGTTCTTTTCTCAATAATTATTTTATGTCATTGGTAACTTAACAAATTCTTTTTGAATTGCTCTTTTTATAGTACCTTGGTCATTATGATCCTATTTCTAGAACTTTTCTTAATATGTCCTTAATTCCACGACTTTTGTCAATATGATTACATTCTATTCTAGCAATATACATACACTTTATCTTGTCCAAGTACATTCCTCACACTCTTTTTTAATTGCTCACTTTCACTCAAATCAATTATGTAGGAAACATTATGGACAAAAGTTGGCTGAATATTGAAAATAGAGCTGATCCAAAGTATATACAAGGAGCAGATAATTTCCTTCAGTTGGCATACAGTGAGTTAAGGGCTGGTAGAAAACTTAGGTGCCCCTACAAAAAATGTAGAAACATAATATTCAAAGTGAGACACGAAGTACGATTTGACCTATTGAATAATGGTTTTTAGCAGTCTTACAAGGTTTGAGATTTTCATGGAGAAGTTTTAGAGATGACTTTATATCTCCCTTATAAAGGCAATGTTGAAGAGGATGATATATCTTGAATGATACATGTAACATCCCATAATTTTTAGATATTTTCCTTATAAATTCTTCAACTTACATATATGCTTAGAAATGTTCTAATATTAATGGAATAGGTAAAGAAAGAAAACATAAGAGGAAATATTAGAAATAACATACTAAAGAGATGCAAAATTCTTGGATAAGGAAGATAAATTTTTAGAAACAAGTAAAGGTCATAAAATTTTAAGAACATTGGATTAGGGTAATTTTTCCTAATTCAAGAACTAGAGTTACTAAGTTTAAAATCTTTACCTATACATTGGGATTTTACCTATGGACACTTCATATAGAGTTTTTCCACTTCACATAAGTTTCTAGCAAGCCCATTGGATAACCTAAGTAAGAAATAAAACATAGACTTGGACTAGGATATAGTAATTGGACCAATAGTCCAAAAATTATGAAAATATGACTAAGCCCTCCAAGAAAGGTAGAAATTTATCCAAAGTAAAAAAAATGGGTAGGAATAAACCCATAATGGGTAGAATAAGTCCAAATCCAAGAGAAAAAATAAAATAAAATAAATTAGGTGATGATATAATAATTTAATAATAATAAAGATTAGGTTACATGGCATTAAGACAAAAATTTAGCAAGTGGTGTGATTCTACATTCATCATTTTGGCAAGTGGCATGATAATACAAGGCTTTAGGACAAAAACATCTATATCCTACACTCATAATTTTAGCAAGTGGTATGATAATATATGGCATTAGGACAAAATATTCCTATCCCACACAAATAATATCAACCAAATAATGGAGATTCAAGGGCTAGCAATTTGCCACCTAAAAAGGCAAACCTATCATACTTGTTTAAGACAAAAGAAAATGGAAATGAATCCCTAAATCAAAGGGACCTTGTCCCTTATCTTAAGAACATATCATCATAATTTTCAAAATACAAATCTCATTTTCCTATGCATATCTTGACTAAGGAAGAGGAAGACAAGAACATAAGTTGTTTGTTTTCCAAAAATTCAACAAAGTGTATCCTAATTGTGATAAGGTAGACCCATGATCATGAAAGTTGAATTATTTGGTAGTCTATAAAAGAAAACTCACCCTTACAACATTAGAATTTCGTCCAAGTGAGGGAGAGGAAAAATAGAAGCAAGGTCGAGTGAGGTAAGGAGAGGAAGAAAGGAAGAAAGAGGAAGGAGAAGTCTAGGAGACTAAGTGCTCCAGGTAAGTTTAACAATATTTCTTTTTGAAGAAAACTTTTGAAACTTATAATATTTATATGAGATTTTGATCTTAGAACTTTGATGATTGGTCATGGATGTTGTTATATCATGTTACATATTGATCTTGCATGTGATGTATGTTTGAATACTTAGGTTGGTGTAGATAGTTTTGCATGGGTATGGCTATGGGTGGCAGAATTTTAAGCTTCGTTGTTTTATTTTCTGGGAACAATCTATAAGGAATTAAAATACATGGTTAACAAAAGAATTATAGCTATTTGTGTCATGGATTTTAAACCATAGGAATCATTCAATTTGGAGTCCATATGTGGTAGATAATGTCCGATTAGTAATCCAAGGTCAGAAAATGGTTCATCAGGGAAGAATATGTTAGGATAGCTTCTGTGTTTTAATTTCTGGGAATTATCTGTAGGGAATTAAAAAAAATGGTTAACATAAGAATTAACGATATATGTGTCACGGATTTGTAGCCACTGAAATAATTCAATTTGGAGTCCATATGTGGTAGATATGTTTCGATTAGTAGTCAAAGGTCAGAAAATGGTTCATCAGGGAAGAATATGTTAGGACAGCTTCGGTATTTTAATTACTGGGAATTATCTGTATGGAATTAAAATAAATGACTAACATAAGAATTATAGCTATGTGTGTCATGGATTTTAAGGCACTGGAATCATTCAATTTGGAGTCCATATGAGGAATATAGGAGCTTATTAGTAGTCAAAGGTCAGAAAATGGTTCATCAGGGAAGAATATGTTAGGACAGCTTCTGTATTTTAATTTCTGAGAATTATCTGTATGGAATTAAAATAAATGGTTACCATACGAACTATAGCTATGTGCGTCATGGATTTTAAGCCACTGGAATCATTCAATTTGGAGTCCATATGAGGAAGATATGAGCTGCTTGGTAGTCAAAGGTCAGAAAATGGTTCATCAGGGAAGATATGTTAGGACAGCTTCTGTATTTTAATTTTTGGGAATTATCTGTATAGAATTAAAATAAATGGTTAACATAAGAATTATAGCTATGTGTGACGTGGATTTTAAGCCACTGGAATCATTCAATTTGGAGTCCATATGAGGAATTTATGAGCTGATTAATTCTCAAAGGTCAGAAAATGGTTCATCAGCGAAGAATATGTTAGGACAACTTCGATATTTTAATTTCTGGAAATTATCTGTATGAAATGTAAATAAATGGTTAACATAAGAATTATAGCTATGTGTGTCATGGATTTTAAACCACTAGAAGCATTCAATTTGGAGTCCATATGAGGAATATATGAGCTGATTAGTAGTCAAAGGTCAGAAAATGGTTCATCAGGGAAGAATATGTTAGGGCAGCTTTTGTATTTTAATTTCTGGGAATTATCTGTATGGAATTAAAATAAATGGTTAACATAAGAATTATATCTATGTGTGTCATGGATTTTAAACCACTGGAATCATTTTATTTGGAGTCCATATGAGGAAGATATGAGCTGATTAGTAGTCAAAGGTCTGAAAATGGTTCATCAGGGAAGATTATGTTAGGACAGCTTCTGTATTTTAATTTTTGGGAATTATTTGTATGGAATTAAAATAAATGGTTAACATAAGAATTATTGTTATGTGTGTCATGGATTTTTAGCCACTGGAATATTTCAATTTGGAGTCCATATGAGGAAGATATGAGCTTATTAGCAGTCAAAGGTCAGAAAATGGTTCATCAGGGAAGAATATGTTAGGACATCTTGTGTATTTTAATTTCTGGGAATTATCTGTATGGTATTAAAATAAATGGTTCACATACGAATTATATATGTGTGTGTGATGGATTTTTAACCACTAGAATCACTCAAGTTAGAGTCCATATGTGGTAGATATGGTCCGATTAGTAGGTAGAGGTCAGAACCTATCCGAGAAGAAATAACCTATACATTTAGGGAGTAATATCACCTTAATTTCTTAATATTTTGCTACAATGTTCAGCATAATAGTTTTAGATAATTGTTTTATCTTGAAATTGACACTAAGATCACCTACATCAGAGTTAAATTGAGGGAGTTATACTCTGATTAGTAAGAGAAGGTTAGATAGGATGAAAACCTGCATCAAGAAAATAAAGAAATGAAATTAGTATTTAAAAAAGAAGATGAATCTTAATAAATGACTAGTATAGCCATAACCATTGCCATTGTATGAACTTCTTACCATCTTAAGTGTAAAATTCTGACATGAAAATATTTTATAAAGTGATATTTGAAATGGTCATGTTCATGGCATGATTACCAATGGTTTATGGTAGTAGTTATATTTTGATGAACATACTTGTTATTGAAAACATATTTTTGGCTATCATTGTGAAAAGAAAAGAAATGAGCATGGTCACATGGCAATCCGTGTGGTGCACCAGTAGGGGACGCCCTACCAACTGTTATGATCATGTAAATGAGAAAAGAAAGAAAAAGTGGGCCATGTCGAACAGAGCGCGAAAAGCCCGTACTGGAGAGTAGAGGATACTCACCCTGACCGGGGTAGCTTGAAATGAGAATAAGTTGATGGCCATCATATGATATTTTTAAAATAGTTAATTCTGTCATACATATTGTTACAGTATGATTCTTATGTGCATAGATATAATGCATTCATGTGACCAAAGATATTTTCTGTAGTTTATACAGCTGAACATGACGTGATGAGCTATATTGATGATGATTTTTTGATGAACTTACTGGGATTTAATTCTCACTATAGTTCAATATCATATTCAGAAAATTAGTTATGCAGCTTTTTCTATAGCTCTGGCTTTTAGTGCACATTGGATCGAGTTACTTTATGTTGGGCAGATCTCAGAATCAAATAAGATGTTTGTGGTCGTGTTGGCTCAGATCCCGGTGAAGGTGCAACCTCCCGCACCTGTATCTCCGGAATTTGTCAACCAAAATAAACAAGATGTAAATATCTATGTGTTTGATATGTTGTATGTACACTTTGATTAATGACGTGTATGTGAACTCAATATTGTATAATAATAATAAAAATAAAGGTTGTTACATAATTGGTATCAGAGCAGGTTGATCCTAGATGGCCAGTGGGTGGATGGTTATCTGAATCGATCTTATAGTGTCTTGAGTATGTTGTGGTTGTGCTGTGTAGGGGATCAATGACTAATATAGGTAAGAAATTACTAGTGTTTCTTATCTATATGCCGAGGTGGTGTTATGACTGCTGTTAAATATTTTTTTTGAAACTAACTTTTGGGCTTGATCACCTCAATAGCAGCATAAATTTATTTTTTCCCACAGTAGGAAATGGCACCACCAAGGCGGAATCCGGCAAACAATGCGGAGAAAATCTTGCACAACCTTGCCACAACAATTCGAGAATTTGGTATTGATTTACTCCTTAGAACCCAACTAGTATCTATATCCCTATATAGAATGATATCGATCGAATTTAAAAAAAAAGTTACAAGACTTGTTAGACAAGGTATTTAAATACCCCAGTACTTTTATTCGGAGTGCTCCAGTTCTATCTGTGAAAAAGAAAAATGGATCACTATGACTATGCATAGATTATAGACAGTTGAAGAAGGTGACAATGTAGAATAGAAACCCATTAGCTCATATAGATTACCTGTTTTACCAGTTATAAGGTGTTCAATATTTTTTTTCCACAAATTGATTTGGGATATGAGTAACATTAATTAAGGATAAGAGAAGAGGATGTACAAAAATTTTATTTTAGGACTTATTATGGGCATTATGAGTTCTTGGTGATGTCACTTAAATTGACAAATATTTTAGCCGCATTCATAGATTTAATGAATAGTAATTAAGACATCCTTGGATCAATTTGATTTTATTTATGATATACTAGAATATTTCAAAAGTTCAGAGGATCATAAGCAACATTCAAAGATAGTTTTACCAACTCTAAAGGAGTATGGTTTGTAAATATGGTATCCAAGTGGACTCTAAGAAAGTAAAAATAGTACAATAATAGATACATTTTACTACATTTAAAGATGAAGATCCAAATCCAATTTATGCTTCCTACGGTTATCTGCTGTCCATTCTATTTGAGTCATAGTTGGATCAGGTACATGAACATAGGCTTGTAAAGCATCAATTAACTCTTCAGCATTTGAAGCCGAGATGAGAATTCGTCGTGCTGAGTGTGGGATAAACCTCTGTTCCACAGCTTGATCTAGAAAAGATAACAGACCATCAAAGAAGTGATTAACATTTAACAAACCTATCGGTTTATGATGCATATTCAGTTGTGCCCAAAAGACTATTTGGAAAATCTCCTCTAAAGTACCAAAACCACCTGGTAAGGCAATGAAGGCATCAGCATTACTCATCATTCTAGCCATGCGTTCATGCATGGAAGCTACCCTATATTCTTCCCCAATTGTCTTCCCTATGTTGCTGGATGTTGCTAGAGCTGTAGGAATAATACCTAAAACTTGGCATCCCCCTACATGTGCAGCTGTAGGCACACACCCCATTAACCCACAGTTACCTCCACCATACACTAAATGACTTCTTCTCCTAGCCAGCACCATTCCCAGATTTTGTGCTACTTTAACATACTCCCTATCTTTTTCAGGACTGGAACCACAAAAAACACAAATATTTTGAAACTGACGGAATGCGGTTCCCCTCCATAATTTCTATCAGCTTAACTTTGAGTATAGACAAAGATACTAATGTAAGTATTTACAGAATTCAGATAAGGGCATATTTATAATAGTTATGCAAATAGGTCGGGTTTTATTAGAATAACTATGTGAGTGATTGGTGGATAACAGCTAAATTAAAGGTAAAAAAAAATTCAAAAATGACGGCAAGCATGTATATGTACAGTAGTTATGACTGTGACCCATATTAGCACATAAAGAGCATAAGATAAGATATCACCAGAAATCTGTCTTTATCTTGTTGTCTTTGATGAAGCATTGATGTTTTGATTCTGGTAGAAAAGTTGTAGGTGATAGCCGTCATTGTAAAAAAAAAGAGTGAAAATGCAAACCAATTAATTGTTGAAGAGGAACAATCAAATGGTTTATTTTGTTTTCTCAATGTTTTTTCCAGTCAACTATCGGTATTATTAAGTCGACTAGCTATTTTGAGAAATTTGAATTTGGACTGGTTATTTTACAGTTGATTGATTACATCTATTCTGAAGCAATCAACTGCATCATACCAGTTAGCCATGTACTCTTTGTTTTCACAGACTTTTATAAGTTCAGAAATGTTTCTTTTCCATCGAATATCAACAGCTTTAAAGTAGATTCTGACACATATATTCAAAATTTGCGGCCACCGATTTTTGCTAAAATAGTAGATAGATTTTGTTTACAGATTTTCAAGAATTACGGCCACCGATTTTAATATTTTTCAATGCTTTGTCCAAATTTTTGACTTTCGCTTTTGGCACCATTCTCTATTATGCTTTTCGTCTATTTCATTGCATTCTCCCTCATTAACGGTTGGCATTAAATGCAAGGTTATTTTCCCACATTGCAATGAAAGATAATTTCTTTTCTTTGAAACTCGGTTATTATGGTGTCTAAGTTGTTAGTAGGTTAAAGTAATGAAAAGTTTGAAAAGAATGGACGGATGATGGTCTTATGGTGTTTTGACGAATGTAATCAAGAGAACTAGTGGTGTTGAAGTTCTTGAGGAATAAAATATAGGAAGTAGGATTTAAGGTAGTCTTTGAACTCTTAATTTGGAAATATAGAGAATATTCTGAGAACAATGTCCGAAAATAATGTAAGTGATCAAGATATTTGTGTTAAAGGATTATATCATGCTAAATTGAGTCTAGTATCTAGAATGTGAATTATGTTGGAATTGAGAATTCTTGTATGAGAAATTGTTAGGAAAAATCATCTTGAAATGATTGGGTGAATTAAATGGGATTGACATAAACTAGAATGAGGTGCTTTTGATATGATAGAAGAAATAATTAAAATTTTTGACAATGAGTTTAATGGTGTTAATTAGCTTGTATAGAATTACTGTGATGAGGTAAGTTGGAATTATTAGACATGTGTCAATGATACACGTTATTAAAGGTTTGAAGGATTTATTGCTACGTATGTTTAACATACTGATTAAAGGATTTGAGGATAAAAAATAGATGATAGATTAAGATAATGATATTCAGGGGATGATGTTGATATATATAAAAAAAATGACTTGATAGAAGTTTGGAATAAGAAAAGATAGTTAACCAATATGAAGGTGAATATGTTCCTTTGTATGTGTGTTTTCAAATATCGACCCATAGATATATCCATGCGAGCTAGAGGATATAAATTGAAGAACTTATGAGTGAAAAAAATCCTTATGGTTAAGTTATATGGAAAAATCACTCAAGGGAATAGCCATATTAAAAAGTAAAAATGTTATACAAAAAAGATATCCCTAATTATTTAGGTAATAAGGTTGATAAATCTGAATAATGCCTTAATTTCATTCCCTACAAGTGGTAGGATGGACTGAAATTCGGGGACCTAATTTCTTAAGGGGGGAAGAATGTAACATCCTGTAATTTTTAGATATTTTCCTTATAAATTCTTCAACTTACATATATGCGTAGAAATTTTCTAATATTAATGGAAAAGGTAAAGAAAGAAAACATAAGAGGAAATATTAGAAATAACATACTAAAGAGATGCAAAATTCTTGGATAAGAAAGATAAATTTTTAGAAACAAGTAAAGGTCATAAAATTTCAAGAACATTGGATTAGGGTAATTTTTCCAAATTCAAGAACTAGAGTTACTAAGTTTAAAATCTTTACCTATACATTGGGTTTTTACCTATGGACACTTCGTATAGAGTTTTTCCACTTCACATAAGTTTCTAGCAAGCCCATTGGATAACCTAAGCAAAAATACAACATAGACTTGGACTAGGATATAGTAATTGGACCAATAGTCCAAAAATTATGAAAATATGACTAAGCCCTGCAAGAAAGGTAGAATTTTATCCAAAGCAAAGAAAATGGTAGGAATAAGTCCATAGTGGGTAGGAATAAGCCTAAATCCAAGAGGAAAAATAAAATAAAATAAATTAGGTGATGATATAACAATGTAATAATAATAAAGATTAGGTTACATGGCATTAAGACAAAAATTTAGCAAGTGGTGTGATTCTACATTCATCATTTTGGCAAGTGGCATGATAATACAAGGCTTTAGGACAAAAACATCTATATCACACTCATAATTCTAGCAAGTGGTATGATAATACATGGCATTAGGAAAAAACATTCCTATCCCACACAAATAATATCAACCAAATAATGGAGATTCAAGGGCTAGTAATTTTCCACCTAAAAAGGCAAACCTATCATACTTGTTTAAGACAAAAGAAAATGGAAATGAATCCCTAAATCAAAGGGACCTTGTCCCTTATCTTAAGAACATATCATCATAATTTTCAAAATACAAATATCCTTTTCCTATGCATATCTTGACTAAGGAAGAGGAAGACAAGAACATAAGTTGTTTGTTTTCCAAAAATTCAACAAAGTGTATCCTAATTGTGATAAGGTAGACCCATGATCATGAAAGGTGAAGTATTTGGTGGTCTATATAAGAAAACCCACGCTTACAACATTAGAATTTCGTCCAAGTGAGGGAGAGGAAAAATAGAAGCAAGGTAGAGTGAGGAAAGGAGAGGAAGAAAGGAAGAAAGAGGAAGGAGAAGTCTAGGGGACTAAGTGCTCCAGGTAAGTTTAACAATATTTCTTTTTGAAGAAAACTTTTGAAACTTATAATATTTATATGAGATTTTCATCTTAGAACTTTTATGATTGGTCATGATTTTGCTATATCATGTTACATATTGATCTTGCATGTGATGTATGTTTGAATACTTAGGTTGGTGTAAATAGTTCTGCATGGGTATGGCTATGGGTGGCAGAATTTTTAGCTTCGGTGTTTTATTTTCTGGGAACAATCTATAAGGAATTAAAATAAATGGTTAACATAAGCATTATAGCTATGTGTGTCATGGATTGTTAGCCACTGGAATCATTCAATTTGGAGTCCATATGTGGTAGATATGGTCTGATTAGTAAGCAAAGGTCATAAAATGGTTCATCAGGGAAGAATATGTTAGGATGGCTTCGGTGTTTTAATTTCTGGGAATTATCCGTAGCGAATTTAAATAGATGCTTAACATAAGAATTAAAGATATATGTGTCACGGATTTGTGGCCACTGGAATCATTCAATTTGGAGACCATATGAGGTAGATATGTTCCGATTAGTAGTCAAAGGTCAGAAAATGGTTAATCAGGGAAGAATATGTTAGGACAGCTTCTGTATTTGAATTTTTGAGAATTATCTGTATGGCATTAAAATAAATGGTTAACATAAACATTATATCTATGTGTGTCATGGATTTTAAGCCACTGGAATCATTCAATTTGGAGTCCATATGAGTAATATATGAGCTGATTAGTAGTCAAAGGTCAGAAAATGGTTCATCAGGGAAGAATATGTTAGGACAGCTTCTGTATTTTAATTTCTGGGAATTATCTATATGGAATTAAAATAATTGGTTAACATAATAATTATAGCTATGTGTGTCATGGATTTTAAGCCACTGGAATAATTCAAGGTGGAGTCCATATGGGGAAGATATGAGCTGATTAGTAGTCAAAGGTCAGAAAATGGTTCATCAGGGAAGATATGTTAGGACAGCTTCTGTATTTTCATTTCTGGGAATTATCTCTATGAAATTAAAATAAATGGTTCACATAAGAATTATAGCTATGTGTGTCATGGATTTTATGCCACTGGAATCATTCAATTTGGAGTCCATATGAGGAATATATTAGCTGATTTGTAGTCAAAGTTCAGAAAATGGTTAATCAGGGAAGAATATGTTAGGACAGTTTCGGTATTTTAATTTCTTGGAATTATCTGTATGGAATTAAAATAAATGGTTAACATAAGAATTATAGCTATGTATGTCATGGATTTTAAGCCACTATAATTATTCAATTTGGAGTCCATATGAGGAATATATGAGCTGATTAGTAGTCAAATGTCAAAAAATGGTTCAGTAGGGAAGAATATGTTAGGATAGCTTCTGTATATTAATTTTTGGAAATTATCTATATGGAATTGAAATAAATGGTTAACATAAGACTTATAGCAGTGTGTGTCATGGATTTTAAGCCACTGGAATCATTCCATTTAGAGTCCATATGAGGAAGATATGAGCTGATTAGTAGTCAAAGGTCTGAAAATTGTTCATCAGGGAAGATTATGTTAGGACAGCTTATGTATTTTAATTTCTGGGAATTATCTGTATGGAATTAAAATAAATGGTTAACATAAGAATTATAGCTATGTGTGTCGTGGATTTGTAGCCACTAGAATCTTTCCATTGGCAGTCCATATGTGGAAGATATGAGCTTATTAGTTGTCGAAGGTCAGAAATTGGTTCGTCAGGGAAGAATATGTTAGGACGGCTTCTGTATTTTAATTTCTGGGAATTATTTGTGTGGTATTAAAATAAATGGTTAACATAAGAATTATAGATATGTGTGTCATGGATTTTTATCCACTAGAATTACTCAAGTTGGTGTCCATATGAGGTAAATATGGTCCGATTAGTAGGTAGAGGTCATAACCTATTCGAGAAGAAATAACCTATATATTTAGGGAGTAATATCAACTTGATTTCTTAATATTTCGCTACAATGTTCAACATAATAGTTTTAGATAATTGTTTTATCTTGAAATTGACACCAAGATCACCTACATCAGAGTTAAATTAAGGGAGTTATGCTCTGATTAGTAAGAGAAGGTTAGATAGGATGAAAACCTGCATCAAGAAAATGAAGAAATAAAATTAGTATTTAAAAAAGAAGATGAATCTTAATAAATGACTAGTATAGCCGTAGCCATTACCATTGTATGAACTTCTTACCATCTTAAGTGTGAAATTCTGACATGGAAATATTTTATAAATTGATATTTGAAATGGTTATGTTCATGGCATGATTACCAATTATTTATGGTAATAGTTATATTTTGATGAACATACTTGTTATTGAAAGCATATTTTTGGTTATCATTGTGAAAAGAAAAGAAATGAGCACGGTCACATGGCAATCCGTGTGGTGCACCAGTAGGGGACACCCTACCAACGGTTATGATCATGATAATGAGAAAAGAAAGAGAAAGTGGGCCATGTCAGACGGAGCGAGAAAAGCTCGTACCGGAGAGTAGAGGATACTCACCCTGACCGGGGTAGCTTGAAATGAGAATAAGTTGATGGCCATCATATGATATTTTGAAAATAGTTAATCCTGTCATACATATGATTACAATGTGAATCTTATGTGCATGGATATAATGCATTCATGTGACCAAAGATATTTTCTGTAGTTTATACTGCTGAACATGACGTGATGAGCTATATTGATGATGATTTATTGTTGAACTTACTGGTATTTAATTCTCACTATATTTCCATATCATGTTCAGAAAATTAGTTATGCAGCTTTTTCTTTGGCTCTGGCTTTTAGTGCATATTGGATCGAGTTACTTTATGCTGGGCAGATCTCAGAATCAAATAAGATGTTTGTGGTCGAGTTGGCTCAGATCCCGGTGAAGGTGCAACCACTCGCACCTGTATCTCCAGAATTGTCAACCAAAATAAACAAGATGTAAATATCTATGTGTTTGATATGTTGTATGTACGCTTTGACTCAATATTGTATAATAATAAAGAAAAAAAATGTTGTTACATAATTGGTGTCAGAGCAAGTCGATCTTAGATGGCTAGTGGGTGGTTGGTTATCTAAATCGATCTTATAGTGTCTTGAGTATGTTGTGGTAGTGCTGTGTAGGGGATCAATGATTTCATATAGGTAGGAGATTACTAGTGTTTCCTATCTATATGCCGAGGTGGTGTTATGACTGTTGTTAAATTGTTTTAAAACTAACTATTGGGCTTGATCACCTCAATAGCAGCATATTTTTGCCACAGTAGGAAATGGCACCACCAAGGAGGAATTCGGCAAACAATGCGAAGGAAACCCTACACAACCTTGCCATGGAAATTTGAGAATTTGATATTGATTTACTCCTTAGAACCCAACTAGTATCTATATCCCTATATAGAATGATATCGATTGAATTTAAAAAAAAAAATTTACTTACAAGGCTTGTTAGACAAGGGATTTAAATGCCCTAGTACTTTTATTTGGAGTGCTCTAGTTCTATTTGTGAAAAAGAAAGATGGATCGCTATGACTATGCATATATTATAGACAGTTGAATAAAGTGACAATGTAGAATAGAAACCCATTAGCTCGTATAGATTACCTGTTTGACCAGTTATAAGGTGTTCAATATTTTTCCACAAATAGATTTGGGATATGAGTAACATTAATTAAGGATAAGAGAAGAGGATGTAGGACTTATTATGGGCATTATGAGTTCTTGGTAATGCATTTAAATTGACAAATCTTTAGCTGCATTCATAGATTTAATGAATAGTAATTAGGTCATCCCTGGAACAATTTGTTATTATATATATGGATGATATACTAGAATATTTCAAAAGTTCAGAGGATCATAAGAAACATTCAAAGATAGTTTTACCAACTCTAAAGGAGTATGATTGGTAAATATGGTATCCAAGTAGACTCAAAGAAAGTAAAAGTAGTACAAAAAATAGCTACATTTTACTACATTTAAAGATGAAGATCCAAATCTAATTTATGCTTCCTGCGGTTATCTGCTGTCCATTCTATTTGAGTAATAGTTGGGTCAGGTACATGAACATAGGCTTGTAAAGCATCAATCAACTCTTCAGCATTTGAAGCTGAGATAAGAATTCGTCGTGCTGAGTGTGGGATAAACCTCTGTTCCACAGCTTGATCTAGAAAAGACAACAAACCATTAAAGAAGTGATTAACATTTAACAAACCTATCGGTTTGTGATGCATATTCAGTTGTGCCCAAGAGACTATTTGGAAAACCTCCTCTAAAATACCAAAACCACCTGGTAAGGCAATGAAGGCGTCATCATTGCTCATCATTCTGGCCATGCATTCATGCATGAAAGCTACCCTATATTCTTTCCCAATTATTTTCCCTATGTTGCTGGATGTAGCTAGAGCTGTAGGAATAATACCTAGAACTTGGCATCCCCCTACATGTGCAGCTGTAGCCACACACCCCATTAACCCACAGTTACCTCCACCATACACTAAATGAATTCTTCTCCTAGCCAGCACCATACCCAGATTTTGTGCTGCTTTGACATACTCCCCATCTTTTCCAGGATTGGAACAACAAAAGACACAGATATTTCAAAACTGACGGAATGCGGTTCCCTCCATAATTTCTATCACCTTAACTCTGAGTATGAAGATAAAGATACAAATGTAAGTATTTATAGAACTCAGAGAAGGGCATATTTATAATAGTTATGCGAATAGGCCGGGTATTATTAGAACAACTATGTGAGTGATTGGTGGATATCAGCAAAATTAAAGGTAAAAAAAAGGTTCAAAAATGATGGCAAGCATGTATATGTACAGTAGTTATGACCGTGACCTATATTAAGCACATAAAGAGCATAAGATAAGATATCACCAGAAATATGTCTTTTTCTTATTGTCTTTGATGAAGCATTGATGTCTTTATTCTTGTAGAAAAGTTATAGGTGATAGCCGTCATTGTAAAAAAAAAAGAGTAAAAATGCAATCAAATGATTTATTTTGTATTCTCAATGTTTTTGCTAGTTGACTATCAGTATTATTAAGTCGACTAGCTATTTTGAGAAATTTTAATTTGGACTGGTTATTTTACAGTTGATTGATTACATCTGTTTTGAAGCAATCAAATGTTTCTTTTTCCATGTGATATCTTTCCACCGAACACCAATAGATTTAAAGTAGATTCTGACACATATATTCAAAATTTGCGGCCATCGATTTTTGCTGAAATCATAGATAGATTTTGTTTACAGATTTTCAAGAATTACGCCCACCGATTTTAATATTTTTCAATGCTTTGTCCAAATTTTTGACTTTCGTTTTTGGCACCATTCTCTATTATGCTTTTCGTCTGTTTCACTCATTAACGGTTGGCATTAAATGCAAGGTTATTTTCCCTCATTACAATGAAAGATAATTTCTTTTCTTTGAAACTCGGTTATTACGGTGTCTAAGTTGTTAATAGGTTAAAGTAATGAAAAGTTTGAAAAGAATGGACGGATGATGGTCTTATGGTGTTTTGACGAATGTAATCAAGAGAATTAGTGGCATTGAAGTTCTTGAGAAATAAAATATAGGAAGTAGGATTTAAATTAGTCTTTGAACTCTTAATTTGGAAATATAAAAAATATTCTCAGAACCATGTCCGAAAAAAATTTAAACGATCAAGATATTTGTGTTAAAGGATTATATCATGCTAAATTGAGTCTAGTATCGAGGATGTAAATTATGTTGAAGTTGAGAATTCATGTATGAGTAATTGTTAGGAAAAAAAAATCTTATTGAAATGATTGGGTGAATTAAATGGGATTGACATAAGCTAGAATGAGGTGCTTTTGGATATGATAAAAGAAATAATGGAAATTTTTGACAATGAGTTTAATGGTGTTAATAAGTTGGTATAGAATTACTGTGATGAGGTAAGTTGGAATTATTAGACATGTATCAATGGTACATAAATGTTATTAAAGGTTTGAAGGGTTTATTGCAACGTATGTTTAACATTTTGATTAAAGGATTTGAGGATAAAAATAGATGATAGATTAAGATGATGATATTCAGGGGATGATATTGATATATGAAAAAAAATGACTTGATAGAAGTTTAGAATAAGAAAAGATAGTTACCCAATATGAAGGTGAATATGTTCCTTTATGTGTGTGTTTTCTTATATCGACCCATAGATATATCCATGCGAGCTAGAGGATATCAATTGAAGAACTTATGAGTGAAAGAAATCCTTATGGTTAAGTTATATGGCAAAATCACTCAAGTGAATAGATATATTAAAAAGTAAAGATGTTATGTAGAAAAGATATCCCTAATTATTTAGGTAATAAGGTTGGTAAATCTGAATAATGCCTTAATTTCATTCCCAATATGTGGTAGGATGGATTGAAATTCGGGGACCGAATTTCTTAAGGGGGGAAGAATGTAACATCCCGTAATTTTTAGATATTTTTCTTAGAAATTCTTCACCTTACATATATGCATAGAAATGCTCTAATATTAATGGAATAGGTAAAGAAAGAAAACCTAAGAGGAAATATTAGAAATAAACATGCTAAAGAAAGGTGAAATTCTTAGGTAAAGAAAGATAAATTTTTGTGAAGTAAGTAAAGGTCTTGAAATTTAAAGAAGATCGGATTAGGGTAATTTTTCTTAATTACTAAGTTTAGTATCTCCACCCGTAATTGGGCTTTAACCTATGAACACTTCATATAGAGTTTTTCTACTTCACATGAATTTTTAGCAAGCCAATAGGATAGCCCAAGGAAGAAATAAAACATAGACTTGGACTAGGATATAGAAATTGGACCGGTAGCCCAAAAATCATGAAAATGTGACCAAGCCCATTATGAAAGGTAGAATTTTAACCAAAGTAAATAAAATGGGCAAGAATGAGCCCAAACCCAAGAGGAAAAAATAAAAATAAAAATAAAATTAAAGTGATGAAATAATGGTGTAATCAAGATTAGGTGACATGGGATTAAGACAAAAATTTAGCAAGTGATGTGATTTTACATTCATCATTTTGGCAAGTGGCATAATAATACAAGGCTTTAGGACAAAAGCATCTATATCCTACACTCATAATTTTAGCAAGTGGTATGGTAAGACATAGCATTAGGACAAAACATCTCTATCCCACATAAATAATTTCAACCAAATAATGGAGATTGAAGGGCTAGAAATTTGCCACCTAAAAAGGCAACCTATCATAATTGATTAAGACAAAAGAAAAAGTAAAGGAATCTCTCAATCAAAGGGACCTTGTCCCATATCTTAAGAACATATTATCATAATTTACAAAATAGAAATCTCCTTTTCCTATGCATATCTTGACTAAGGAAGACGAAGACAAGAACATAAGTTGTTTGTTTTCCAAAAATTCAACAAAGTGTATCCTAATTGTGATAAGGTAGACCCATGATCATGAAAGGTGAATTATTTGGTGGTCTATATAAGAAAACCCACCCTTACAACATTAGAATTTCGTCCAAGTGAGGGAGAGGAAAAATAGAAGCAAGGTAGAGTGAGGAAAGGAGAGGAAGAAAGGAAGAAAGAGGAAGGAGAAGTCTAGGAGACTAAGTGCTCCAGGTAAGTTTAACAATATTTCTTTTTGAAGAAAACTTTTGAAACTTATAATATTTATATGAGATTTTGATCTTAGAACTTTGATGATTGGTCATGGATGTTGCTATATCATGTTGCATATTGATCTTGCATGTGATGTATGTTTGAATACTTAGGTTGGTGTAGATAGTTCTGCATGGCTATAGCTATGCTTGGCAGAATTTTAAGATTCGGTATTTTAATTTCTGGGAATTATCTGTAGGGAATTAAAATAAATGGTTAAAATAAGAATTAAATATATGTGTGTCACAGATTTTTATATACTGGAATCATTCAATTTGGAGTCCATATGAGGAATATATGAACCGATTAGTAGTCAAAGGTCAGAAAATGGGTCATCAGGGAAGAATATGTTAGGATAGCTTCGGTATTTTAATTTCTGGGAATTATCTGTAGGGAATTCAAATAAATGGTTAACATAAGAATTCAAGATATATGTATCACGGGTTCGTAGCCACAGGAATCATTCAATTTAGAGTTCATATGATGTATATATCATCCGATTAGTAAGCAAAGGTCAGAAAATGGTTCATCAGGGAAGAATATGTTAGGATGGCTTCGGTATTTTAATTTCTGGGAACCCTCTATAAGGAATTAAAATAAATGGTTAACATATGAATTATAGATATATGTGTCATGAAGTTTTATCGACTGGAATCACTTAATTTGGAATTCATATGTGGGAGATATGGACAGATTAGTTACTAAAGGTCAGAACCTATCCGAGAGGAATTATTCTGTACTTTGAGGGAGTACTATCACCTTGATTTCTTAATATTTCGCTAAACAATTCAACATAATAGTTTTAGATAATTGTTTTATCTTGAAATGGACAACAAGATCACCTACATCGGAGTTCAATTGAGGGAGTTATGCTCTGATTAGTAAGAGAAGGTTAGATGTGATGAAAACCTGCATCAAGAAAATAAAGGAATAAAATTAATATTTAAGAAAGAAGATGAATCTTATAAATGAAAATAATAAATAACTAGTATAGCCATAGCCATTGCCATTATATGAACTTCCTACCATCTTAAGTGTGAAATTTTGACATGGAAATATTTTATAAAGTGATATTTGAAATGGTTATGTTCATGGCATGATTACCAATGATTTTTGGTAATAGTTATATTTTGATGAACATACTTGTTATTGAAAGCATATTTTTGGCTATGATTGTGAAAAGAAAAGAAATGAGCACGGTCACATGGCAATCCGTGTGGTGCACCAGTAGGGGACGCCCTACCAACGGTTATGATCATGATAATGAGAAAACAAAGAGAAAGTTGGCCATGTCGGACGGAGCGAGAAAAGCCCGTACCGGAGAGTAGAGGATACTCACCCTAACTGGGGTAACTTGAAATGAGAATAAGTTGATGGCCATCATATGATATTTTGAAAATAGTTAATCCTGTCATCATATCATTACATTATGATTCTTATGTGCGTAGATATAATGCATTCATATGACCAAAGATATTTTCTGTAGTTTATATAGCTGAACATGACGTGATGAACTATATTGATGATAATTTATTATTGAACTTACTGGGATTTAATTCTCACTATATTTCCATAACATGTTCAGAAAATTAGTTATGCAGTTTTTTTTCTATGGCTCTGGCTTTTAGTGCACATTGGATCGAGTTACTTTATGTTGGGCAGATCTCAGAATCAAATAAGATGTTTGGGGTCGAGTTGGCTCAGATCCCGGTGAAGGTGCAACCACTCGCACTTGTATCTCCGGAATTGGTCAACCAAAATAAACATGATGTAAATATCTATGTGTTTGATATGTTGCATGTACGTTTTGATTAATGACGTGTATGTGAACTCAATATTGTATAATAATAAAGAAAAAAAAAGGTTGTTACCCAATGCATATGGAGTTGCTAACACAGAGGATATTAATACTCATGTAGAGAATAATGAAGGGCCAAATTTGCAAGCAAAGAAGTTTTATGAACTTCTCGAAGATGCCAAAACAAATTTATATCCAAATTGTGAGAGGGTGTCAAAGTTGTCATTTATCATTAGGCTACTTAATCTGAAGTGTCTTAATCACTCGAGTGATAAATCTATAGACATGTTGTTGGACTTATTTAAAGAAGTATTGCCAGAGGGGCCCAAGTACCAAGTTTATACTATGAAGCCAAGAGAGTTATTCAAGATTTAGGGTTAGACTACAAAAAGATAGATGCATGTAAAAATGACTACATTCTATATAGAAAAGAATTTGCTAATGCACAATCGTGCCCTTAGTGTAAGTTGTCGAGATGGAAATTAAATGGGCAGAAAGGCAAGAAAGAAGCACACAAAGGGTTGCAATATTTTCCAATAAAGCCTCGCTTACAAAGATTGTACATGGCAAGACACACTGCTAAAGATATGAGGTGGCATAAAGAGGAATGTGTTGATGACGGTGTATTAAGGCATCTAGCTGATTCCATTGCTTAGAAATCCTTCGATGAGGAACATCTTGAATTCTCAGTTGATGCTAGAAATGTTAGGATGGGTTTAGCAAGTGATGACTCTCAACCATATGGAAACATGAGTACTAATCATAGTATCTGGCCAGTTGTTATTATACCATACAACTTGGCCCCTTGGAAATGTATGAAACAGTCATACTTCATGATGACACTTCTTATTCCTAGCCTTAAGTCTCCAGGAGATAATATAAATGTATATTTGGAGCCAATGATTGAGGAGTTGAAAGAATTGTGGGAAGTAGGGGCAGTGACATATGATGCTTATTCCTATTCAAATTTCAATTTATAGGCCTCTATCATGTGGACAATAAATGATTTTCCTGTATATCAAAATCTATTAGAATGGTCAACAAAAGGAAAATTAGCATGTCCCTGTTGCCACAGACATACCCATTCTGTGTCACTTAGAAGCAAATTCTGTTATATGGGTCATCGTTGCTTCTTATCAATCAATCATCCATGGCATCGAAATAGAAGGGCATTTGATAGTAAAGTGGAGAATAATGCCACACCTACTACTTGACTGGTAAAGAAGCACTTGAATAATTAGAACTCTTACCAAATGTGGCATTTGGAAAAAGTCAGAAGCGAATGCTTGGCCAATCTAATGTTACTTACAATTGGAAGAAGAAGAGCATTTTTTTTCCAATTGCCTTATTGGAAAACACATTTGATACGGCTTAATCTTAATGTCATGTACATTGAGAGAAATATCTCAAATAACATTTTATCTATAGTAATGGGTATAACCGAAAAGAAAAAGGATACAGTGAAGAGTCGATACGATTTAGTGGACTTGGGAATAAGGCCAGACTTGCGCCAGACTTACACCCTATTCGTGATGGAAATAATATTTTGCTACTACCAGCATCTTATTTGTTATTGCCATAGGAGAAGTTAAAAGTGTGTAAATTTTTAGCCCACTTGAAAGTTCCCGATGCATTCTCATCAAATATTTCAAGGTGTTTTAGTATCGAAGAGAGGAAGATATTTGGATTGAAGTGTCATGACCATCACATATTATTGCAGGAACTATTTCCAATTGCAATACGTGGGTTGTTACCTAAGGAGGTGAGTGATCCTATAATAAGTTGGCACAATTTTTCAAAATTCTTTGCTCAAAGTGTTTAACTATGGAAGATTTAGATTCCATTGAAAAAAAAATTGCCATAACCTTGTGCAAATTAGAAACTGTGTTCCCTCCAGCATTCTTTCATGTCATGGTTCACCTGCTAATTCATTTGGCAAGAGAGGCAAAGATTGCTAGGTCTGTTCAATATCGATGGATGTATCCAATTGAGAGGTAAGTGTAACCTACACTTAGGCTTTAATTTCATTTATTAATATATATTATATTTATTTTAATTCACATTTATAGGTATTTACACATACTAAAATCATATGTCTGAAACAAAGCTCATCTTGAAGGCTCAATTGTTGAAGGCTACTTAGCAGATGAAAGTATCACGTTTTTCTCAAGATATTTAAGCGACATTCCAATAAAGTTTAGTAAAACTCCAAGGAATGATTATGGGAATGTGACAGCTTGTGGGAACTCAATATTCGACCAGAGTGGGCAACCAAGAGGTGCTGCCAAATTTATTACCTTATCTAACAAAGAATTTGAGCAAGCCCGTCTATAGGTGTTACCAAATTGTGAAACAGTTTGGCCGTTTCATAGAGTAAGTGCATAATACTTTGCTATTAATTAAATCATTTCTACATTGAACTCTAATTGATGAAATAAATGTGTTGTAGACAGCATAAAAATGAGTTTCAAGCACATACATCAAATGTTGATTTCAGGCACATCTTAGAGTTTCCTCAATGGTTTAATCGTAAAGTAAGTGTCTTTCAATTAGGTCTACAATGCAATATGTTATAAGTTATGTCATAATCTTCATATGTTCATAATTTTCAATAGGTTTTGAAGCCAGGTTCATAGTGGCAAGGGGACAATAAGCTTGTTAGCTTAGCTATGGGACCTCAAAGAGTTATGTGTAGTTATACAACATTATTTATCAATGGATTTAGATTTCATACACAGGATCGTGAATCTCAAAGAAAAACCCAAAATAGTGGAGTTCTAGTGAAAGGAGATGATTCAAATACTGAGAAGGAATATTATGGTGTTGTTGAGGATATTTATGAGTTTTCTTACGTGGGAAAAAGGAAAATATATCTTTTTTAAGTGTCATTGGTGGGATGTTGCTCATTTAGGAAGATGATACAAAATTGACAGATGTGGATACACAAGTGTAAATACTCGTTGTACGTTGAATACAGACGAACCATTTGTCATGCCATCTTAAGTAGAACAAGTATTTTATTTGGATGAAACAGTCAATCAAGATTGGTTTGTCGTTGTGAAAATAAATCCCCATGACCTTTTTAGCATGCCCTGTCAAGATAATGAGGGTGAATCATTTTCTGCTGAAGATGCTTACCAACAAGAGGAGATTGAACATATTTTATTTATTCACATTGAGGACTTGAATGATATTTTAGTTGCATTATGTAGGGATGATGTCCAATCTCAAAGTGCCATAGAAGTTAATTTCACTAACAACGATGAGGAAGATGAGACCATGGATGAAGAAAGCGATGAAGGGGAATTTTTATCTAGAGACTATGTAAAACACCATATAGTGTAAACTGTTTACATAGTGCTTAATTTTTTGTTGTCTTGATTCTTTGCATGCACTTATTAATTTTTTTGTAATCATTTATGTGATGTTTTTTTAATAAGGCAATAACAGCTCTCATGTATTGAATTACAGCTTAATTATACAATGTTCTCATGTTTTTTAAAAGCATTCTTTTTCTTTAAGTGTGAAATTGACAATATGTTCTATTTATATGTAATAGGTGGATGATGGTAGGAAGAGTACGAGGTGGTCATGGGTATAGAACAGTTGGACGATCTCTTTTTAATGAAGGACCTTCATAATTATCTATACAACCACACAATGAAGGGACTCAGGCACAACCAGTCACACCAACTTTTCGACGTCCAATTAGTAGTGCAGGTAATAACTCAAAAAACTTAACATGTGTTACTTAATATTAATTATTATGAAGGTGATAACTAACATCACTTAATTCACATCTTCTTGCAGTATATCGAGAAAGGTTAGGGGAAGTTATAAATGCATTACAATGGATGAAAAGACAAAAAATGGTAAGAAAATTGTAGTTGAAATCCCTGATGATATCCTTCATGCTATGGGTGAGGGATCGAGGGACCTTGTCAACTACATAGGATATATCACACGATGCACATGTCTATTGAAAGTGAGAAAGTGGGCCGAGATTTAGGAAGAATGTGCATCACAAATCTTGACAAGAGTAAAGGTAATGACTAGAATATTTCTCTATCATATTAAATGGTCGGTATATGTTCCATAGATTTCTCATCTTTGGGTTTATTGTTAAAAGAAAAATTTGAAGTAGAGAGAACACTAGAGTGGCGATTTGATGCATTCATTAATGCCACTGCGTAAAGGTGTTATAGAACTTAGAGGTGAAATTTGCATGAGCATTACTCTTTGTACAATACCGATGAAGAAAGACTCGCGCATCCTCCTCCTGCAATCAATGATGATGATTAGAGGCATTTAATCAATTATTTTGGATTAGAGGATTTTAAGGTAATTTGTAATAACACACTTAAGTAACACGTAAAATGACAAATTCACTAAACTCATTATTATGTTAAATGCAGGGTAAAAGCTCAACAAATTTACAGAATAGGGCTAAGTAAATAACAAAGCATACGTGTAGTTCTCGATCATTTGTACAAGTTGAGAAATCAATGGTAAAATTTTAGTGTAACATACTTTTATGTATACATTCATGTGCATATTGGTAACAATGATGCTTTATTATAGAGAAATCCTAAAACTTGAAAGAAGGCCCCAATTGACCAGATATGAGAATTGCAGCATACGTGTAAGAGTAAAGAAGGCAATGTCATATGCTCTGATGCAAAGATTCAAGAAGCTCATGTATAATTTGCTAATTTTATTACTGTTTTAATAATTTGAAAGTTTATATTCTTCTTTTTATTTAAAATGTTTGTTTTATTTTATCGTAGAGCCAACTTTAAGAGATTGTAGCTAAACAATCTTAAGATGATGCCACGACATGTCTAAGCAATGGTGAAATCTTGATGTAAGTACTTGGTCAAAGGACGGGATTTTTTTGTGGTAAAGGATACGGTGTGAAACCTCCCCCCAAGAGAGTGATTGGTCGAATCACTCCTGAACAACTTCAAGAGCAAAAAATAAAATTACGTGAAGAGGTTGTTGCAGAGGTACGTGAAGAGATGAAGATCTGAGAAGGAGAAGTACAAGAAAAAGCACGTGAAGAGATGAGGATTTGAGAAGAGAGGATGCAAGCATAATTTGAAGAAAAGTTACAGGCACAGATGGCTTCTCTAATCGCATCTCTCCAATAGGTATTCTTAAAAATACATGTTCGCTTCAATTTCCTTCTTAATTAGTTTATTTAATTTTGTTGTATGTGAACAAGGATAAATTCCGACGAACCTTAATGGTAGTGCTGCACCAGGCTCTACAATAAATACAACATGAACATCTCCAAGAGAATAACCGACTTAGTTGTATTTTGTCACTATATTGTTATATGTGTTGGCTTTTATTAACTAGTAGTATTTGCCATAAACACCTGTTACATTGTATCACTTGAAAATGTTGTTGTCTGGGTTAATTGAATTGTTGGACTTTGATTCTGTTGGATTCTTTTACGTTTTCCAATGCGTCGTTGTGTTTTTGTATTTTGATGGTTTAAGTACAAGAACCACCTTTGATTATTTCTTGAATCTCTTAATATGAATCTGTGTGAAGTTTTAAAGTTTAGTCGCAATATTGGCCTTAGGGTAACTGCTGTGAGAGTATATGCAAAACTGCTTTTTATTGCACTAAAGCATCTTCGGAATTGTGGTGTTCTTCATTGTGATACAAGACTAGATAATATGTTGGTATGTTTTAGATATTGTTTTGTGGTTATATTTTTTTCTATTTTGAAAGAATATTAATTTTCTCCTAATTTTTTGTATTGTATCCTCTTTTGACAAGGTGAATGAGGCTAAAAATGTGATGAGTTTGTGATTTTGGTAGTGTCATGTTTGTTGGAGACCCATTGAAGTACTTATAATTTGATTTTTTTTTGTCAGTGATTATTACAGAATATGCAATATAAACTAAATTCTTTTGATTATTTGATTGTCTTAACATCCCGTAATTTTTAGATATTTTCCTTATAAATTCTTCACCTTACATATATGCGTAGAAATGTTCTAATATTAATGGAATAGGTAAAGAAAGAAAACCTAAGAGGAAATATTAGAAATAAACATGCTAAAGAAAGGTGAAATTCTTGGATAAGGAAGATAATTTTTTAGAAACAAGTAAAGGTCTTAAAATTTCAAGAACTTTGGATTAGGATAATTTTTCCTAATTCAAGAACTAAAGTTACTAAGTTTAAAATCTTTACCCATACATTGGGCTTTTACCTATGGACACTTCATATAGAGTTTTTCCACTTCACATAAGTTTCTAGCAAGCCTATTGGATAACCTAAGCAAGAAATAAAACATAGACTTGGACTAGGATATAGTAATTGGACCAATAGTCCAAAAATTATGAAAATGTGACTAAGCCCTCCAAGAAAGGTAGAATTTTATCCAAAGTAAAGAAATGGGTAGGAATAAGCCCAAATCCAAGAGAAAAAATAAAATAAAATAAATTAGGTGATGATATAATAATGTAATAATAATAAAGATTAGGTTACATGGCATTAAGACAAAAATTTAGCAAGTGGTGTGATTCTACATTCATCATTTTGGCAAGTGGCATGATAATACAAGGCTTTAGGACAAAAACTTCTATATCCTACACTCATAATTTTAGCAAGTGGTATGATAATACATGGCATTAGGACAAAACATTCCTATCCCACACAAATAATATCAACCAAATAATGGAGATTCAAGGGCTAGAAATTTGCCACCTAAAAAGGCAAACCTATCATACTTGTTTAAGACAAAAGAAAATGGAAATGAATCCCTAAATCAAAGGGAACTTGTCCCTTATCTTAAGAACATATCATCATAATTTTCAAAATAAAAATCTCCTTTTCCTATGCATATCTTGACTAAGGAAGAGAAAGACAAGAACATAAGTTGTTTGTTTTCCAAAAATTCAACCAAGTGTAATCTAATTGTGATAAGGTAGACCCATGATCATGAAAGGTGAATGATTTGGTGGTCTATATAAGAAAACCCACCCTTACAACATGAGAATTTTGTCCAAGTGATGGAGAGGAAAAATAGAAGCAAGGTAGAGTGAGGAAAGGAGAGGAAGAAAGGAAGAAAGAGGAAGGAGAAGTCTAGGGGACTAAGTGCTCCAAGTAAGTTTAACAATATTTCTTTTTGAAGGAAACTTTTGAAACTTATAATATTTATATGAGATTTTGATCTGAGAACTTTGATGATTGGTCATGGATGTTGCTATGTCATGTTACATATTAATCTTGCATGTGATGTATGTTTGAATACTTAGGCTGGTATAGAAAGTTCTGCATAGGTATGGCTATGGGTGGCAAAATTTTAAGCTTCTGTATTTTAAATTCTGGGAATTATCTGTATGGAATTAAAATAAAAGGTTAACATAAGAATTATAGCTATGTATGTCACGGATTTGTAGCCATTGGAATCATTCAATTTAAAGTTCATATGAAGTAGATATGTTCCGATTAGTAAACAAAGGTCAGAAAATGGTTAATCAGGGAAGAATATGTTAGGATAGCTTTTGTATTTTAATTTCTAGGAATTATCTGTATGGAATTAAAATAAATGGTTAACATAAGAATTATAGCTATGTATGTCACGGATTTTTAACCACTGGAATCATTCAATTTAGAGTTCATATGAGGTAGATATGTTCTGATTAGTAAACAAAGGTCAAAAAATAGTTAATCAGGGAAGAATATGTTAGGATAGCTTCAGTGTTTTAATTTCTGGGAAACTTCTATAAGGAATTAAAATAAATGGTTAACATATGAATTATATATTTATGTGTCATGGATGTTTAGCCACTGGAATCACTTAATTTGGAATTCTTATGTGGGAGACATAGTCAGATTAGTAAGTAAAGGTTAGAACCTAGTCGAGAAGAACTAATATTGAATTTAAGGGAGTAATAACACCAAGATTTATTACTATTTTGCTGATATGACTAACATAATAGTTTTATAAATTGTCTTAGCTTTCCATAGACACCAAGATCACCTCAATCGGAGTTAAAATGAGGGAGGTATGCTCTGATTAGTGAGCAAAGGTCACAGAACACGGCTAAGCCGTGTTCTGGGTGCTTCAAGCACGGGTTAGCCGTGTTCGGGGCTGTTTTTAAGTACATTTGAAGTATTTTTAAAGGATGGCCATGTCTTAGAACATGGCCAGACCGTGTTGGAAGCTGGTGAAGCCTATTTTCAACATTTTTCTACCCTAGATGAACCTCTTTAACTATAGGGTAATAGTAGAAATCAAATTGGGGAACAATGCTTTATAAATTTGTAAGAACATGTGTTGGAAATGATATAAATAAGAAGAAAATGACTAAGGCCAAGCATAAAGAGAAGGTTTGATATGATGAAAACCTGCATCAAGAAATGAAGAGATGAAATTAATATTAAAAAAAGAAGACGAATCTTATAAATGACTTGTATATGCCATAGCCATTGCCATTGTATGAACTTCTTACCATCTTAAGTGTGAAATTTTGACATGAAAATATTTTATAAAGTGATATTTGAAATGGTTATGTTCATGGCATGATTACCAATGATTTTTGGTAATAGTTATATTTTGATGAACATACTTGTTATTGAAAGCATATTTTTTGCTATCATTGTGAAAAGAAAAGAAATGAGCATAGTCACATGGCAATCCGTGTGGTGCACCAGTAGGGGACGCCCTACCAATGGTTATGATCATGTTAATAAGAAAAGAAAGAGAAAGTGGGCCATGTCAGACAGAGCGAGAAAAGCCCGTACTGGAGAGTAGAGGATACTCACCCTGACCGGGGTAGCTTGAAATGAGAATAAGTTGATGGCCATCATATGATATTCTGAAAATAGTTAATCCTGTCATACATATCATTACTGTACGATTCTTATGTGTATAGATATAATGCATTCAAGTGACCAAAGATATTTTATGTAGTTTATACAGCTGAACATAATGTGATGACCTATATTGATGATGATTTATTGTTGAACTTACTGGGATTTAATTCTCACTATATTTCCATATCATGTTTAGAAAATTAGTTATGCAACTTTTTCTATGGCTCTGGCTTTTAGTGCACATTGGATCGAGTTACTTTATATTGGGCAGATCTCAGAATCAAATAAAATGTTTGGGGTCGAGTTGGCTCAGATCCCGGTGAAGGTGCAACCACCAGCACCTGTATCTCCGGAATTGGTCAACCAAAATAAACAAGATGTAAATATCTATGTGTTTGATATGTTGCATGTACGTTTTGATTACTGACGTGTATGTGAACTCAATATTGTATAATAATAAAGAAAAAAGAAGGTTGTTACAATAATGCTGGAAAGAAATCAGATTAAGTTCTCATATGATTAGTGACTTTAGCTCTGAGAGTTCTGCATTGATTAGTTATATGCACAACCAACCTCAGTTCCTGGATCTGTATTGCAATTATTGTGTTCATAATAGAAAATAATTGTAGAATGTTTGAGGCTGACTTATTAAGTTACTTGGTTCTGATTCTTTTATATCTGATACTTATCCTAAAAGTTGACTTATTATTGTGTTCCTGTATTGCAAAAAATAATTGTAGAATGTTTGAGGCTGACTTATTAAGTTACTTGGTTCTGATTCTTTTATATATGATACTTAGCCTAAAAGTTGACTTATTCTTTTATATCTAATTAGTTATGTGCACAACCAACCTCAGTTCCTAGATTTGTATTACAATTAATGTGTTAATAATAGAAAATAATTGTAGAATGTTTGAGGCTGACTTATTAAGTTACTTGGTTTTGATTCTTTTACATCTGATACTTAGCCTAAAAGTTGATTGAGCTAGAGTGGTCATTTAGGTTAATGTGTATTGGAAAAAATGGTTCTTGTTCAGTTGTCTGTACATTGCCTGTTTGCACTTACAATAAATTACCTCATCTCAAACTTTGTTTTAGAAAAGCAATACAATAAATAATTATCTCATTTGTTATTATAAGAATATAATTGGTCCTTACCCCTGTTGTTGGTGATATATTTTTCTATAGATGGAACCTTAAGAGTTAACACTTGTTGCTTATAAGATTAAATGCATATTGGCTTTATGCAGTTGTTGAATTTTATGGGAACGTGGAGTTATACAGGCATACAGCAAAGGTGATTTTATCTGACCCTTATAAAGTTTCTCAATATAATTTTTGGATTGCCCCTTATCTTGATTGTGATGCTGAGGCTGTTTGAGAAGACAATCTGTTGAAGGTCGAAGTTGCCGAGCTAAAATCCAAGTATTATGACTAGTACATGTTTTTCCTAACACTAGTAACATGACTTGGTTGAAGCTCGCTTTAATTTCTTCTCTGACTGACTAGTAGTATATTGTTTATCCATTGTTATATCTTCATCTTTATTTAGCATGGATTTTCCCTTTAGTCAAGTTATTGCAATTGCATTATAGGATGAATGACATTATGAAACTTGGCATGTAAATCATTATTCTTATATTTGTTGGAGACTATTAATTAAAGGGGAAAAAAGTTGCAAGACTTGTCTAAAGTATAAACATAATATGTCATGCAGGCATATAAGGAATGAATTCTTAAGACAATTGAAGACAACTAGAATCTTTTTCACTATTAATTCATTGCACTTTGGGACAAACTTGGAAATGGTCCTAGTGAGGTGTATCTTTCAGCAATTTATAACAACCCTGAGGTTAAGCTACTTGTACAGAAGAGATATATAACTGATCTGTTTCATGGCACTTTTAGATTTGGTGTTGCCAAAATGATAAGATGAAACTAAAGAGCAGAGATTCTTATTTTTACCATTATTATATATAATTTCCATGGTTGCATGATTTTTGAGTTTTCTTACCTTTGGTTCCATTGCAAGATTATTTAGCAATATGTGATATCTCGTTTAATTTTCCAATCTGTAGGCAAAGGTTTTCAAGCATCAAACCTAATCCTTTTGTAACTGAATAGTTTGTCATTTGCATATTTTATAATTCTAGATAGCTTTAGGTGATGATTGCACATTGTGTGTGGATTTTTGTATACTTGCTTTAGTCATTAGTTAAGCATATTTTCTTCTCCAATGTTTTCATCACTTGCGTCCAAGAATTAGTGCTTTTCTATCATCCAAGAATAATTGCAGTTCTTTCTATGTATAATATCCTGTGCATATGCAAAATTTATGTGGTTGGTGTGTTTAAGTGGTTCCATGGAATTGGTCTCTGGTTGGTAGGTTCTTGTTTGGTTATAGCCAAGTAACATGGACATTTGGGTGTTAGAATCCATAAGCATTGGAGATTACCACCAAAAAGAAGATTATGCATTCTTTAAATGTGTGTTTTCTTGTTGAACTAGACATAATAGATGGGACTTGAATCTAGCATTATCTGACTTCCATATCATGGGATTGTGATTTTCATAATTTCTGAAAACTACAAGGGAAAGGAAAAGGAAAATTATTGAGCAATGTAGTATATGTTTCTCCATGAACGCCACTTCCAACCAGGGAGATATGAAACTGCCATGATCATATCAACTTAATTGCAGGTCAACCAATTACTTTAGGTAGATCAAAAATGCCAAAGTACATTTATTGAAAATGGATCTAATGGGCTTTCTCAGCAGGACTAGCAAACAAACAACAGTATGTGAGTCAGTGCATTGGTGTCTTGTAAATTCTTTTTCTCAGATATCCTGTTTTCATAGTTGATTGTATGCTATATGTAATATTAAGGTTGTAGTCTAATATAAATCAGTCCTTTTGGTGTCTAGGTAGTCTAGAAATGGAACCACAAAATAAAAAAAGGTAAAATGTGTTTATCATCATATTTTTACCAGAAATTGAAACAAAAGGATCTTAGTTGAATATGGGCGCTCCTTTGTTTAGATCCTTCCTTTAACTCTGTCTCTTTGACGTGTTATGTATCTTAGTAGTAGCATATTTGAGTCTTCTTATCATAGCCTACTGTAATGATTGACAGATATCTGAGGTTGTGAATAGCATGAAAGATCTAATGAACTTCTGCCGAGAGCACAAAGTTGGGCCAACTGGTATGCTTCTCATATAATCTGATTGTATATATATTTTTTGTCACAAGCACTCCGTTATCCTGTATAAATGCACTGGTGCATGCAACTTGCTTTGTTGATGCATTAAGGTAGCTTCTAAGCTAAAAGTATTGCAGGCATAATAGAAATAGATGTGGTTGATGGGGCAGGAAAATTTTTATATTGAAATTTTTTTAGGAAGGAGAGATAGGGCAGGCAAATTTTTATGTTTTTTTTCTGATATAGACAACAATCGTAGAGATATAAAGTGCTACTAAAATAGAAATAGATGTGGCTGATGGAATGATGATGTTGTATGGACATAATAGTCTTGGTCATATTTGCCTTTTATTAAGCACTAGGATGGACTCAATTAAAGCTTTCATTAAATGCTGTGACATTACATAAAATTATTTTTTTTCCTAATTAGTTTATTTAATTTTGTTGTATGTGAATAGGGACAAATTCTGGCAAACCTTAATGGTAGTGTTGCATCAGGATCTACAGTAAATACAACACGAACATTTCCAAGAGAATCATCAATTTAGTTGTATTTTGTCACTATATTGTTATATGTGTTGGTTTTTATTAATTGATAGTATTTGCCACAAACACATGTTACATTGTATCACTTGAAAATGTTGAAATTAAATTTCACTTATGTTATATTGTATCTTTGATTCTTTAAGATTTTTTAAAGTTTCTTAATGTGTCTTTTTGGAATTGGATATGCTTTGTATGAAATGACTATAATTCAGCTTTTTAATACTTAAAATAGTCCAAATAAAATTAAAAAAAAATTAAATTATGGCTTCAGCGGCGACTCTAAGTCGCCTTTACATGTAACATCGACTTAAAAAGAAGATGCTACTATAGGAGTTTCTGCGTGGGTTTTTAGTGGCGACTTAATGAAGTCGCCACTAAAATGCAGATTTGGTGGTGACTTAAGTTGCTCCCATAGGTCTGTTTTAATAACTTTTTAATGGCGACTTTAGTCAGTCGCCACTAAAAAGTGGATTTAGCAAAGACTTAAGTCACTGCCATAGGCCTGTTTAAATAGCTTTTTAGTGGCGACTTCAGTAAGTTGCCATTAAAAAGAAGATTTGGGGGCGACTTCCGTCGCTGCCATAGGTCTGTTTGAATACCTTTTAAGTGGTGACTTAGTAAAGTCGTCACTAAAAAGGGGATTTGGTGGTGACTTTAGTTGCCACCATAGATTATTTATAGTGGCGACTTTACATTGTCGCCACTAAAGATATCTTTCTATGGCGATTACTGTCGCCACCAAATCCACTTTTTAGTGGCGACTTTACTAGGTCGCCACTAAAAATATACATTTTGTGGCGATTAATTATTTTTTGGTGGCAAGCTTTTTACTTTTAGTGGCAACAAATATCACCACTGATGTCTTGGATTCAGTGGCAACCTTGTTAAGTGGTGCGCACTGTCGCAGGCACGCCCAAATTAAAACCTTACCTCAACACTAACCTGTAGTAGTGGGAGTAAGGGTCGATCCCACAGAGACTGGAATTACCTTATGTGATTCAGAAAGGGGGGATTGAGAGTCACAATTAAAATTAAGTAAACAATAGCAAAAATAATTGAGAGAAAGTGATTAATGAGAAAAGCGTTGGTTTCGGTCGATATTCACCATCAAGGGATTGCATTGATCATTGACAAAATTATCAATCTTAAACCAAATATCTATCATTGGGATTCTATCCCAGTTCCTCCTTAAGCCTAGTAAATTAATGACAATCGCACTAATTATACTCTAATTAACGAGCAATCCTTTAGCACATCGGTAAAGCATAACTTATTAACCGCATGAAGAACAAGAGAAACTAATAGAGCTAAACGAATACAAGCACATCGGTTATATTCAATTTAGTTGATATTCATCATAGGGTTAACGATTTATAATCCAAAATCCTTAATCCTATTTGCTTCACGAATCAAGTAATAAAAGCTTTGTTCAAAACCTAATTCAGCAACTACACATACAATATACTAGTAGGCCTCCTAGCAATCACATGCATAATATTAAGAAAACAAGAACAGATGAATAAACAATACCCGGTTAAGATTGAATGCAATGAAATCAAATCCGTATCTCACAATGACATCAAATCCCTTGAGGTTTCAATCTCCCTCAACCAACTAAAGAAAATTAGCCGCGCAGGGCCATAAAAAACTAAACAAGAAGTAAAGAAAAGAGTTGAGAACTTGAATGAATTCTTTGCTGAAAAAAATCGATCCTTCTCTGCTTACTTTCCTTCCTTTTTATAGATTAAACCCTCCTAGTCGAAGTAGGAAAGTTTTTAGGTCAAATCTCCATCAATTGGGCTTCAAATCAGGTGAAAAAACCCTAAAATCGCGACTTCCGGAGCGGCGGCGCCGCAGCTCATAAGTTCAGTGCCGCGGCGCACCCATACAGCGCTGCGGCGCTCATGGTTCTGGGGCAAGGGCGCCGCGGCGCCAATAACCAGCGCCGCGGCGCTACGAGACATCCATGACGGGCCGCCGCGGCGCTGTATTGTAAGCGCCGCGGCGCCTAGAAAACGCCGGATTTTGCCAAAGTGCCGAACACGAAAGTTGTAGCTCTATGTTTCTTCTTTCCATAGCCGCTAGAATCAGCTCAATCGGAGCTCAAATGAGTGAGGTATGCTTCCATTAGTGACGAAAGGTCAGAAATCAGCATTTTTCATGACTTTCTTCTATTTTTCTCTTCTTTTCTTCTTTATTATTCCTAAAAACATAAAACACACAATTTAATTAAAACCTATCTATTTATCATTTAAATAAAATAAAAAGAAACATAAAATATGCTAAATACATGCTTAATTTAAAGCATGTCATTAAGTCGCCACTAAAACCCTTTTATGTTGATTATATAGGCGACGACATGATGACGACTTAAAGTTTCCACTAAAACCCCTCAATGACGACTTTTCAGGTTTTAGTGGCGACTTTAGTCACCACTGAAACCTATTTTTCTTGTAGTGTTTCTTCCTTTCTCTACAAATCCTTGGACCTTCACCTTTGTGCCTTTCTCTCTCCTCTCTCTCTCTCTCTCTCTCTCTCTTCTTTTCCTTCCTCTCTTTCTCTCGGCCTCTCTCTTTTATCTTCTTTTCCTTGGCCGCTACCTCCCTTCTCCCTTGATCTTTTGGTCAACTTCTTCTCCAAGCCAAGACTTTCTCTCCAAGTCAAGGCTTCCTGTCCAAGCCAAGAGTTCTTCTCCAAGTCAAGACTTCCTCTCCAAGCCAAGACTTCCTCCCCTTTTATTTGACTCCTCCTCGAGTCAAGCAAGGATAATATATTTTATTTAATCTTCCTCAACAAGCCATCATCCTCATATCTCAAGACCCTATTATCCAACTATTACAACCTTGCCATCCTATTACAATTGAACTATTCCATTAGGTAAGGCTTTGTTTGGCTTCCTCAAAATCTTCAAATGTTTTAATTCCACTTTATCCCTTTTTTTTTTACAGTTTCTTCGAAGTTCAATTTCATTTTCTTTCATTCCCTTCACCATTGGGAATTATTTTTCATTTATTAAAATCTGGGATGTTACATTGGGCAGATCCCAAAAATTAATAAAGTGTTTGTGGTCGAGTTGGCTAAGATCTTGGTGAAGGTACAACCACCTACATCTGTATCTTTGAAATTGGTCAACATGAATGAATAAGATGTAGATATTTATGTTTTTTTGTTTGTACGTTTTGATTACTGATGTGTGTGTGAACTCAGAATTGTATTAGTGTTAATGGTATACCTTAAACCTTGATTATGCTTAGTTAAATTAATTGAATGTTATTATGAGTTAAGTAATTAGAAGTAAAGAAGTAATGACTTTATAGGATTTTACAAATATATATATTTTTAAAAATGGAGTTGTTACAGGATCCTCATAATATTTTCATGTGAAAGATTTTGATGCATAACAACATTTGTTTAATGATCATACAATACAGTATATGGTTTTGGATATTTGAATATCATCTATTTTGAGAATATTTGAAATGCGGTTCCCATATGGATGTACGTCTAAATTTTATTTTTTATTTGACAAATTTTAAATATAAGTACATTCATATGTTGACCTAAGAGGTCATATAAGGTATTATCTGCTCACTTAGTTGTCAAACTCACTACACGATATTTTCACATTTTTAGATAAGAATACAGAGTTTGATCATTTTCTTTCAGATAGGTGATCAGTTAGGCAACATATTCTTTGGTGAGCCTATTTTGTTTCTAGAGCTCGTAGATTTTGATTTATTTTGTACTTGTACTCTAGAGTATGCTCTGAACGCCTTAGGTAGGATCCTTACTTCATTATTACTCTGATATTTATAAACTTGGCCTGTCTATTGTGTTTACATGAAAAAATCTATCTGTATCTATTTCCATAATGAATGCTTGTATTATACCTATTATAGTAAATATCTGTTCGTAAAGTATGTGTTTCACCAACCCTTAAAAGTAAGGGCGTGTCATATTATCTACTCATTGAGTTGTCAAACTCACTACATGATATTTTCACATTTTTCAGATAAGAATATAGAGTTTGATCTTTTTCCTTTAGATAGGTGATCAGCTAGGCCTCATATTCTCTAGTGAGCCTATTTTGTTTCTAAGGTTCATAAATTTTTGGTTATATTGTACTTGTACTCTAGAGTATGCTCTAAACGCTACAGGAAATATCCCTGCTTCTTCTGTTACTTTAATATTTATAGACTTGGCCTGTATATTGTATATACATGGAAATTCCTATATGTAACTATTATCAATGATAAAGGAGTGTATTATGCATATTATGGTAAATATATGTTTTTAAAGTATGTGTTTCATGTGCCTTTAAATTAGGAGCATGACAAGTTGGTATCAGAGCATTATGTTTACCTATGGCTATCGTAGCAAAGGATTCTTTAGTAGGACCTTTAGTATGGATATGAGTTGGACATATTTATAATTCAGGTACTATTGAGGGATTCTATAAGGTTTCAATTTTCTTTCTATTGCAAGTTTGCTAAATTTTCTAGTATAAAGTTGATTGACTATTATGACATCTTAAGAAGTATCTATGGGTCAATTAATACTTGAAAGTGAAAGGGATAGGCGTGCCAGAGAATTTAAAGAATTAAGACAAATTCCAAACATGATAGTTTTTTAATATGATATCCGTTTTACCTGGTTGTCTAGATATGGTAGACTTTGATGTGATATTGGGAATGGATTGGTTGGCATTATGTCATGCCATTTTAGAATGTCATCCTAAGATGATTAAATTCAATATTGTTGGAGAATCTTCTTTCTTGATATAAGGAGACCGTAGTGAGGTACCCAATAATCTAATCTCTGCTTTAACAGCCCATAAGTTATTAAAAAAAGGTGCCAATGATATTTGGCAATGGTGAGAGATGTTGATATAAAGTATACCAGTGTAAATTAAGTTCCAGTGGTTAGAGAATTTTTTGATGTATTCCTTGAGGAATTTCCAGGATTACCCCCAAAAAGGAAAATAGAATTTGGTATTGATTTACTTCCTAGAACCCAACTAGTATCTATATCCCTATATAGAATGATATCGACTGAAATTAAGGAACTAAAAAAATTAGTTACAAGACTTGTTAGATAAGGGATTTATGTGGCTTAATACTCTCGTTAAGGTGCTCTAGTCCTATTTGTGAAAAAGAAAGATGGATCACTGTGGTAATCCATAGATTATAGATAATTCAACAAAGTGACAGTGAATAATAAATATCCATTACCTTGTATAGATGATTTGTTTGATCAACTATAGGGTGCTCAATGTTTTTCAAGATTGATTTGAGATCTGAGTATCATTAATTAAGGATAAGAAAATAGGATATTCCAAAAACTACTTTCAGGACTTGGTATGGGCATTATGAGTTCTTGGTGATGTCATTTTGTTTGACAAATTCCTCAGTTGCATTATGGACTTGATGAATAGAGTACTTAAGCCATTACTGGATCAATTTGTGATTGTATTTATTGATGATATACTAGTACATTCTAAGAGTTCAGAGTATTATAAGCAACATTTGAGGATAGTTTTACAAACATTAAGGGAGTATCAACTATATGCTAAGTTTTCAAAATGTGAATTATGACTTAGTTGTGTTACTTTATTAGGGCATGTGATTGGCAAGGATGGTATCCAAGTTGACCCTAAGAAGCGGTATAGGAATGTCCATGTTTTACTATGACTACAGATGAAGGTCTAAGTCCAATTAACGCTTTCTACTATTGTCTGTTGTCCAATCTATTTGAGTTGTATTTGGATTAGGTACATGAACAAATTTTTGTAAAGCATCAATCAACTTCTCAGCATTTGAAGCCGAGATGAGAATTCATCGTGCTGAGTGTGAGATGAACCTTTGTTCCATAGCTTAATTAAGAAAAGACAACATACCATCAAAGAAATGGTTAACATTTTACAAACCTATTGGTTTATGATGGATATTCAGTTGTACCTAGGAGACTGCTTGAAAAATTTGTTCTAAAGTACTCAAACCACTTGGTAAGGCAATGAAGGCATTAGCATTGCTCATTATTCTAGCTATGCGCTCATCATGCATAGAAGCTACCCTAAATTCTTCTTTAATTATATTCCCTATGATGTTTGATGTAGCTAAAGCTATAGGAATAATACCTAAAATTTGACATCCTCCTACATGTGCAGCTGTAGACACACACCTTATTAACCCACTGTTACCTCTACCATAGACTAAATGAAGTTTTCTCCTAGCCAACATCATAACCAGATTTTGTGCTGCTTTCATATACTCTCCATTTTTTTAGGACTAGAACCACAAAAAATACAAATATTTTGAAACTGAAGGAATGCAGTTCCCTTTATAATTGCACTCATCCTAACTTTGAGTATGAAGGTAAAAATACTAATGTGTGCATTTATAGAACTCAGTGAAGAGTATACTTATAATAGCTATGCGAATAGGCTGGGCATAATTAGAATAACTATGTGAGTGATTGGTGGATATCAGCTAAATTGAAGGTGAAAGAAAATTAAAAAATGATGACACGCATGCATATGTATAGTAATTGTGATTGTGGCTTATATTAAGCACATAAGAGAATAAGATTAAGGTATCACTAGAATTTTTTTTTCCTTGTAGTCATTGATGTCTTGATTCTTGTAGGGAAGTTGTGAGTGATAGGCATCATTGTAAAAAAAAGAGTAAAAATGCAAACCAGTTAGTTGTTGAAGAGGGACAATTAAATGATTTATCTTGTTTTTTCAATGTTCTTGCCAGCCGACTATTGGTATTATTAAGTCGTAATTCTGTTTTGAAGCAACCAACTGCATCCTACTAGTTAACTACGTGCTCTTTGTTGTACACAAACTTTTATAAGTTATGAAATATATTTTTTATGTGTTATTCCTCCACCACCGAATAACAGTAACTTTAAATTAAATTTTGGCACATATATTCAAAACTTGCAGCCACTGATTTTTACCAAAATAGCAGCTAAGTTATGTTTAGAACTTTTCAAAAATTATGGCCACCGATTTTCATTTTCTTGCAATGCTTTGTCTAAACTTCTGACTTTCTATCTTAGCACCATGCTCTATTAAGTATTCCTCTTTTTCTGCTACAATATCCTTGATTAATGTTTGGCATTAAATGCAAGGTTCTTTTCCTTCGTTACAAGGAAGGTTAATTTCTTTTCTTTGAAACTCAATTACTATGGTATTCAAGTGGTTAGTAGGTTAAAGTAATGGAGAATATTTTGAGAACCATGTCTGAAAATAATGTAAAACGATTAAGGTATTTATGCTAATGGTTTATACCATGCTAAGTTGAGTCTAGTATCTAGCATATGAATTATGTTGAGATTGAAAATTCACGTGTGAATAATTGTTGAGAAAGGAGATTTTAGAAAAAGCCATAGATTGTGAATATGGATAACCCTAAGGCAATAGGGATATACTAAGATATGAAAGAATTGTACCAGTATAATGGTAAAAAGAAGATACAAGTGAAACATTTTTCGTTGTTTGGTATGTCGGCAAGTAAGAATTGAATATATTGTTTTAGGAGAGCTATTCAAGAAGCCTTAGGATCTTAGTTAGATTATATTATAACTGATAGTAAATCTAAATGATGTGTTTACACATTAGAAGTTATGCTTCAGGTATCTTTATATAATTTTAGTGAAAGTTAGAGAGAAATTATTTGTCTTTGGTTAAACTTACCCTTATCAGTAGTTATCAAGCCAATGTACGAATGGCACAATTTGAGGTTTCGTATGAAAAACATTGTAGGTCTTCTAATAGGTGATTGAATTGAGTATAGTTAAGCTTTTGGAATCTAATTTGGAATAACATACAATAGATAGAATATGACTAACCTAAATTGATGATGCTAGTTTAGAGAGTATGCTTCAAGCATATGTCTTTTAGGTTGGTGAGAGATTTCTTAGTAGAATACACTCATAATAAAATGATATTGGGTGACTTAAAGCTTTATGTAAGAGTTGTTACTAATTTTCTCTTAAATAATTCATTGGAGTTAGACTTATTGTAAGATGTCATTAATAAAGTGAAATTGATTAAGAAAAGAATACAAGCAACTCAATACAGGCCAAAAGTATAGAAGGACCATGAATGTTGAGCACTAGAAATTATCAGTTGGTGACCAAATATTTTTGAAGGACTCACCCATGAAAGAGGTAATAATATTTCGAAAGAAGAAAAAAATTCAACTCTAGTATATAGGCTCTTTTGAAATCTTGAACAAAGTGGACATAGTAATATATCACGTAGCCTTGCCATCAGGATTAAGTGATATTGATGTAATCTTTCTTATATCAATGCTAAGGAAGTACCTATCAGATTCTTCTCATATTATCTAATTCCAACAAATTCAATTGGATAAGAATTTGGCTTAATTATGAGGAAAAAATGATGTATATTATTGATCGACAAGTAGAGAACTTATGGTTGAAGGAAATCCCTATGGGTAAGGTTATATGGCTAAACCACTCAAGTGAAAACACTTCTTAGAAAGTAAAGATGATATACAAAAGAGATATCCCCAATAGCTTGAGTAATGAGGTTAATAACTGTGATTTATACATTGGTTTCATTCCTTATTTGTGATAGGATGATTTGAAATTCGAGGACTAAATTTCTTAAAGGGGGAAGAATGTAACACCCCTAAGATTTAGTAATGTTAATTTATATATGGATTATTAAAAGAAATAAAGGAGTAGGGATGTAATTAAAAGGTTTTAAAGAAGAAAATAAGAACTTATTAATATTTTTTGGGTCAAAATGTAAATAATGGAATTTGTAAGAACTTCCTCTAACAATTAACAAATTGCCAATTGGTCCCTCCATTATTATTTTAAAAAAAGGAAAAAAAAGAAAAGAAAAATTTTTCGGGGAAAATAAATAGTATGAATAGTAACTTTCTCTCTTCTCATTTTCTCTCTGTAGATCTGGAGTACCTTCTAGCCTCCGATCTCAAAACTAAGGGTACCACTAGTTCTAAAACTCATATTTAGAGTCCTCAAATTAAAAATCTGACACTGTAAATGGTTTCAAGATATAGATTAATTATAAGATATAAATTTTCTCAATCATCTGACAATTTTTGGTGTCATGAACAGTAACTTTGATCGCACGTAAATAGTATTTTTCGATATGTGTGAACAGTAACTCCGCCCTCGACATGAATAGTGATTTTGGCCTACATGAACAGTCATCGTCGGTTGACCGGCATTGACCAAGCTCCCCGGAGTCATTTGTTAGGTTTTTGAATCGTCTGGACTTGTTTTTAAGGTCCATTTGGTTAAATTGAAATTGGAAAAGTGCATTTTGTGGCTGTTCAACCTGGAGCCCTTATCCTGTGAATAGATAATTCATTCTATGACTTATCATATGCTCTTCTTGAACTTTAAATGCATAAATGGTTGTGTTTATAAGTTATTTATGCTATCATAAGTTTTTGAAATGCGTTAAAATATCTACTTTGCTTACTAACTGGCATATAGTTCAAGAAGAGTATAATTTTACAAATAAATTTTTAAACTCATTGAATATATGGTTCTAAATGTATTTATCATCATTTGGTAAAGTGAATATTATGTGCACGAGGCATTAATCTGTAAAGCTATAAAGTTACTGAATATGATTGACTGGTAAGCATAAATCTCATGGCGAGTGACTTGATAATTATGCATTGCATTTAATGGATATGCATTTATATATATATATATATATATATATATATATATATATATATATATATATATATATTAATAAATATCAACAGATTATATGGCTTGAGACGGTACCAAATAGGGAACGCTCTATTAGTCTGAGTTAGCCAAAGGGAGGGACACTCCAACCGAGTGACAGTGGTAATGTGAGGAGACAAATGAGTGATGAGCTCACATTCCTTGATTTCCTATTGTGACTGTAGTCAATCGGTCACTATGTGTATAGCAAATGAGTGAATTGAGTATATTGAGAGCTGTGACATGCTGAAGCATTATGTAAAAAGATTGGATTTTCAATGTATATATAGTATGTTAATTATGCATTAACAAAAGCTATGATTTTATCTCAAAAGTTAGATATTTTTCTATAGCTTATACAACTGAACATAATGTAACATCCCTAATTTCATTTTTTTAATTAATAAAGGTATATAAAATTAAGGAAATAAAACTTAAACAATTTTTAGATATTTAAGAAAATATAAGCCTTAGATATTCTTCATCTTATGTGAATACAAAGAAAATATTTCTAACATTAAGGGAATAAGTAAAGAGAAAAAACCTAATAGGAAAAATTAAAAATAACATCCTAAAGAGAGGTGAAATTCTTGGGTAAGGAAGATAAATTTTTGGAATTAAGTAAAGGTCTTGAAAATTTAAGAAGATTAGATTAGGGTAATTTTTCCTAATTCAAGAGCTAGAATTCCTAAGTTTAACATCTCCACCCATACATTTGGACCTTCAACTATGGACACTTCATATAGAGTTTTTTCCACTTCACATGAGTTTTTAGCAAGCCAATTAGATAGTCCAAGCAAGAGATATAATATAGACTTGGACTAAGATATAGAAGTTGGACCAATAGCCGAAAATCATGAAAATGTGACCAAGCCCTGCATGAGAGGTAGAATTTCAGCCAAAGCAAAGGAAATGGGCAAGAATGAGCCCACATCTAAGAGAAAAAAAAGAACTATGTGATAAAATAGTAGTGTATTAATAATCAAGATTATGTCACATGGCATTAGGAAAAAACATATATATCCTACATTCATAATTTCAACAAGCCATGTGATGAAATAGTAAGTCATAATACATGGCATTAGGACAAAACATTTATATCCTACACTCATAATTTTAGCAAGCCATGTGATGATATAGTAGGTAATAACACATGGCATTAGGACAAAGCATCCCTATCTTACACAAATAATTTTAGCCAAGCAAGGGAGACTCAAGGGCTGGAAATTTGCCACTTAGAAAGGCAAATTTATCATACTTGAGTGAGACAAAAGAAAAAGAAAAAGAATCGCTAAATTAAGGGAACCTTGCCCCTTGTCTTAAGAACACTTTATCATGATTTTTAAATACAAATCTCCTTTTGCTATGTATATCTTGACTATGGGAGAGGAAGACAAGAACATGAGTTGTCTTCCCCCAAAAAGTAACCAAGCGCATCCTAATTGTGATAAAATAGACCCATGATTATGACACGTAAACCACTTGATAATTTATTTAAGCAAAAAACAACCTTATAATATTATAATTTTATCAAAGTGAGGGAGAGGAAAAACAAAAGAAAGATAGAGTGAGGAAAGGAGAGAAAGAGAGGAGAAGAGAGAAAGGAAGAAGAAGGAGAAGTCTAGAGGACTAAGTACTCTAGGTAATTTAGCTTAATCTCCACTTGAATCCATGTTTTCTCTTTATCCTTGGGGTTCAAAACTCACCCTCCCTCTCTTATTCAAGCTGCTAGTAAAGCTAAGGGAAGGGAGGAATATTGCTACTTCCTTCAAGAGGAAACAAAAAAAAGAATACACTAAGTGAGTTAGGGGGATTTTTAGGTAGGTTTAACAATATCTCTTTTTGAAGAAAAGCTTTGAAATTTGTAACATTTATATGGGATTTTGATCTTAGAACTTTGATGAAATTTAAAATATTTTCTACTTTGATGATTGGCTATGGATGTTTCTATATCATGTTACATGTTGATATTGTATATGATGAATGTTTTGAATACTTTGGTTGGTGTGGAAATTTCTACATAAGTATGGTTATGGGTTGCAAAATTTTAAGGTTTTTATGCTGCTTTTATGTATATTTGAATGTGGTGAAAAATTGATGGAATATGATTAGATTGATAAAATGATTATAGCCTTAAACACTTAGAAGAAGACCATGAAACATTTCTGTTGGGAAACAACCTTAATAATACACAATTGGATTTATGTTTTCTTGATATGTAGATGATGTAATATGTCAAATTAAGTATAAGGAATCTAATTAAAATGTTGAAATGAGTAATCTTATGATTATATGTAAATTAGGAAGAAAATGGAAGAGGATATTATAAATGGATGAACTAAGTCCTTAGGAAGGGTTTAGTAAGAAAATTGAATTTTAGAGTAACTAGGAAAGCTTTTATGGTTGAATTTCTGGAAAAAATTTGTAAGAAATTAAAAGAAATGGTTAACATGAAATACACACACACACACACAGATATATATATATATATATATATATATATATATATATATATATCTATGAAGTCATTCAATTTCGAATCTACATGAGGGAGATATGGTCAGATTAGTAAGTAGTGGTCAGAAACTAGTTAACCAAAGAAGAATCTATTAGGTAAGTTTATGTGTTTGAATTTTTAAGAATAATTTGTAGGGGTTTGAAAGAAATGGTTAACATGAAAAATATAAATATATGACTCACAAATTTTTATCGATTTGAATCACTCAATTAGAGTTCATAGGAGGGAGATATGGTCAGATTAGTAAGTAGAGGTCAGAACCTACCTCGGAAGAAATAATATTGAATTTGAGGGAGTAATAACACCAATACGCCTTGTGATTTCACTAAACTGTTCAACATAATAGTTTTAGAGGATTCTCCTAGCTTTAAATGGACGCTAAGATCACCTCTATCAAAGTTCAAATGAGGTAGTTATGATCTAATTAGTGAAACATAAAAATAATATTTAAGAAAGAAGAATCTTATAAATGAAAATAATAAATGACTAGTATATGCCCTAGCCATTGCCATTACATGAACTCTTTACCATTTTAAGTGTGTAATTTTGACATTGAAATATATTATAAAGTGATATTTAAAAATGATTATGTTCATGGAATGATTGTATTTTACCAATGATTTTTGGTAATGATTATCCTTTGATTATAAATTATGGCATGTGAGTGTATAATGAACATACTTGTTATTGAATTTATATTTTTTGCTATTAATGTGAAAAGAAAAGAAAAAAAGAGAGAGATGATCATGGTCATGTGGAAGTTTGTGTGGTGCACTAGTAGAGGACGCCCTACTGATGGCTATGATTATGCTAATAAAAAAAGAGAGTGTGTGTCATGTCGGAATGAGTGAGAAAAGTCTGTATCGGAGAGTGGAAAGTACTTACCTTGATCAGGGTAGCTTGATATGAAAATATGTTGATAGCCATCATATGATATTCGAAAAATAGTTATTCATGCCATACATGTCAGTACTGTACGATTTTCATGTGCATAAAGTGCATTTATGTTACCTAAGTCATTTGCTATAACTTATACAGATGAACATGACATTATGAGCTATATTGATGATAATTATGATTTATTATTGAACCTACTGAGATTTAATTCTCACTATATTTCCTTATCATGTTCAGAAGACTAAATATGCAGATTTTCTCTATGACCAGATTTTAGCCTACGTTGGGTCGAGTTGGCTAAGATCCCAATGAAGGTGTAACCAAGTGCACCCGTATCCCGAAATTGGTCAACATGGAAGAATAAGATTTAGACCTATATGTGTTTGATTTTTGTACGGACATTTTTAATTAATGATGTGTATGTGAACCCAAAATTGTATCAATGTTAATGGTATGCCATAAAACTTAATTATGCTTGGTTAGTTTAATTGAATGTTATTATGAGTTAAATAGTTAGAAGTAAAGAGGTAATGGATTTTTGGGATATATATATATATATATATATATATATATATATGCATATATGTAAAAAAAAGAATGGAGTTGTTACATAATTAGTATTAGAGCAGGTCGATCAAAGATGGCCAGTGGCTGGATGGTTATCTGAATGTATGTTACAGTGTTTTGAGTATGTTTGTGGTTATGTTGTGTAAGGGATCAGTGATTTCATATAGGTTTGAAATTACAAGTTTTTCTTATCTATATGCCGAGGTGGTGTTATGACTGCTGTAAATATTTTTGAACTAACTATTGAGCTTGATCAACTCAATTGCAGTATAACTCTGTTTTTGCCATTGTAGAATATGGTACCACCGAGGAGGAACCCTGCAAAAATTGGCTACAGCAATTCGAGACTAAGTCACAGCCACCAATCAAATTCTGCAACATCTCAGGAATAGTAACAACCTGAATGGAGAAAATAATGCAAACAACTGGGTGGCTAGAAATGATAATGGCCTATCTGAGTTCTTAAGAACCAGACCACCTTCTTTTCAAGGTGGCTATGACCCAACAGTAGCCGAAAGGTGGATAATAAAATTGGAGAAGATCTTTGAGGTGATGGGCTGCACTAATGAGCAGCAGATTATTTTTATTACATATATGTTGAAGGATGAAACTAATTATTGGTGGCGATGGGCCAGAGAGCTGCTAGCTCACTAAAGGAGGCAGATGACCTGGCAGGTGTTTAAAGACATTTTCTTGGAGAAGTACTTTTCAAGTACTATGCAGGTTGAAAAGGAAATCGAATTTCTCTAACTCAGATAGGGTAACATGTCGGTAGATCATTACATCGCTAAGTTCGAGGAATTGTCTATGTTCTCCTCTTACCTGAGGTTTAACCCTATTGAAGCATGGAAGGTTGTTAAGTTTGAAGCAAGACTGAACCCAAAAATTAGGAATGCGGTGATAGCCTTGGAAATATGGGAGTTTGTGCCCTTCATAAATAAATCTAGACTTTTGGAGAAGAGTTTAAGGGCAGTGGAGAACGAGAAGTAGAGGCGAAACTTGTGGAAGAGGAAGAAATGTTTTCCCAACCTTGGCGAAAATGTGAGGGGAAGAAGATATGGAGCTAGTAAGAAGACATTGACTGCAGGTCCCCGACTTTTCCAACAAGACCTTGCTACAGTTAAGTGCACTAAGTGCAGACGTATGCATAGTAACTGTCCATGCTACATGGGACCAGATGTTTGTTTTAAATGTGGACAAAAGGGTATTTTTATGAAGAACTTCCCACAAAATGTGGGGAAGTAATCAAAACAGAGGCCTCAGGTGAAAGGAAAGGTTTTCACCCTGAACGGCCAAGAGGTAGCTCAATCCTCCGAAATGATTCAAGGTACATGCTACATCTATGGATTTGATCTTCGGGTGTTATTTGATTTTGGTAATAGTAATTCGTTTATATCGAAAGAATGTATTAGAGAGCTTCAGTATTCTGTTTCTGAAACCCTTTATGAGCTATCTATAATAACCCATGTAACAACTCCATTTAAGTAAATTTTTTTTTTTTAAAATACCATGAAGTTATTACCTCGTTAAAAATTAACTCAAAATAATATTTATTTAATTTATACAATATAGAGTTTACATACATATCATTAATCAATAACATCCGTACAAAAGTCTAACACATATATAATTACATCTTATTCATCCCTGTTGACCAGTTCAGGAGATACGGGTGTGGGTGGTTGCACCTTCACTGGGATCTTAGTCAACTCGACCATAAACATCATATATATTACTGGGAACAGCTCAAAAAAGACATGTTACATTTCTCTCCCCCTAAAAGAAATTTTGTTTTCAAAAATTTAGAAATTACCTAATAAGAACAATTTCGGATATTTCTTCCTCATGACTCCTTCGAGCTCCCAAGTTGCTTCTTCTGGAGTCAAACCTTCCCATAACAACGTAACCAGGGGAATAGTTTGTTCCATAATTGGTTCACGTCAGTGTCCAATATAGATGCTGGTACTAGCTGGTATGTCATGTTCTCCTTTATTTGGATTGGTTCATCTCGTATCACATGTGTGGAGTCTGGAAGATACTTCTGGAGCTGTGATACATGGAAAACATTATGCAAGTTGGACAAATTAGGTGGGAGAGCAACTTGATATACTGACGTCCTTAATTTCTTCAAAATTTGGTAGGGTCCTAAAAATCACTGATTTAGTTTTTTGGTCTTGAGAGACCTACCAACTCCAGTGGTCGGGGAAAGTTTTAGAAATATATGGTCCCCTTCCTCAAATTCCAAAGGTCTATGTCTCTTATCATAATAACTCTTTTGCCGACTCTGAGCTGTGAGCATTTTGTCTCGTATAATCCTGATTTTTTAAGTGGTTTATTGAATTAGATCAGGACCCAACAAGTTCTTTTGTCCTACCTCAAACCAATATAGTGGAGATCGGCACTTTCTACCGTATAAAGCTTCATAGGGGGCCATCTTAATACTAGAGTGATAGCTATTATTATAACAAACTCTACAAAAAGTAGGTACTTATCACATCCTTTACCTTGCTCTATCACACAGGCCCTCAACATATCTTCTAAGATTTGAATGATCCGTTCTGTCTGCCCGTCAGTCTGAGGATGGTAGGCAGTACTGAACCACAATTAAGTACCAAAAGCTTCCTGCAACGCCTTTCAAAACCTCAACGTGAACCTCATATCTCTATCTAAAATGATATTTAAGGGAATTCCATGTAGTCTAACTATTTCCTAAACATACAACAGGGCCAATTTGTCCAGTGAATAGTTAATCTTTATGGGTAGAAAGTGAGCAGATTTGGTTAATCTGTCAACTATTACCCGGATAGAGTCATGTCCAACTGAAGTTGTAGGTAAACCGACAACAAAGTCCATCGAAATACTGTCCTATTTCCATTCAGGAATCTTAAGAGGTTGTAGAAATACTGCTAGCTTTTAATATTCCACTTTCAGCTTCTAAAAAATTAAACATTTTGCCACGAACTAAGCAATGTCATTTTTCATCCCTAGCCATCAATACATCTTCTTTAAGTCTTGGTACATTTTAGTGGATCCAGGATGGGTTGAGTATTTACTTTGATGTGCCTCCTGTAGGATTTTGGTCCTCAACTCTCGTTCTTGAGGGACACAAATCCTTCCCCAGTACATGATTGCTCTAATTTTTGAGACAGAAAAATTATCTTGATCTTTGTAATTCTGTAAGTATTGATCGTGAGCTTGGGCCTCTTCAATCTGGGTTCTAAGATCACATTCTATACTCAACCCATTGATGATTAGCTTATTTGGTGTAAGGGTAGTGGCCAGCTTCAGATTTCGAAACTCCTCTAGCATCTGCATCTCATACACCATCATCTGACCCATGTGTAGAGATTTTCGAGTCAAGGCATCAGCTACAACATTCGCCTTTCCTAGATGATACTTTATCTCAAAATTGTAGTCATTAAGAAATTCTACCCACCTTCGTTGCCTGATATTAAACTCCTTCTAATAAAAAAGGTGCTTAAGACTCTTATGATCACAGTATACTTCAAATGTTGCCCCATACAAATAGTGCTGCCAAATGTTTAAGGCAAACACCACCACCGCCAATTCAAGATCATGGGTTGGATAGTTTCCTTCGTGGGGTCTTAGTTGCCTAGAGGCGTAAATAACTACTCTCTTATCTTGCATAAGCACACACCCTATCCCTTTCTTTAAAGCATCACTATACACTTTAAAATGTCCTGTAGGGTCTAGAATAATTAAAACAGGAAGAGTGGTCAGTCTTGTCTTAAGCTCGTGGAAACTAGCTTCACATTGATCAGTCAATTTGAAAGGACTTCCCTTCTTGGTCAATTTAGTCAATGGCAAGGTTATATGAGAGATTTTTGTATAAACCTCTTGTAGTATCCTGCCAAACCCAGAAAACTTCTGACTTCCGTAACCGTCTTTGGTCTCTCCTAATGAATCACTGCTTCCATCTTGCTAGGATCTACGGCTACCCCTCTATTAGAGATGACATGTCCGAGAAACTTCACCTCTGACAGCAAAAATTCACACTTCTCCAATTTGGCATATAACCTTTTCTCTTTCAGCACTTGCAGCACAATTCAGACATATTTTTCATGTTCTTTCTCACTCTTAGAATATATCAAGATGTCATCAATGAATCTACAACAAAATTGATCTAGGTAGGGTCGAAAAATGCGATTCATGTAATCCATGAAAATTGCAGGTGCATTCGTCAACCCGAAGGAAATTATGAGAAACTCATAGTGCCCATACCTAGTCTTGAAGGTAATTTTTGGTACGTCCTCCTCCTTGATCCTAATCTGATGGTATCCCGACCTTAAGTCAATTTTAGAAAAGATGGAGGCTTCCTTCAGTTGATCCAATAAGAAATCTATCCTAAGGAAAGGGTACTTGTTTTTGATAGTCACCTTATTTAGCTGTCTGTAATCTATGCATAGTCTCAATCTCTCGTCTTTCTTCTTAACAAACAATACAGGTGCTCCCCAAGTTGATACACTCGGTCTAATGAATTGCTTGTCTAATAATTCCTCCAATTGTTTCTTGTGTTCCTGTAGTTCCTTCGAGGCCATTCTATATAGTGCAATAGAGATAGGTCCTGTCCCAGGTAGGAGATCAATAGAGAACTCTATCTCTCTATTGGGAGGTAAGCCTGGAATATCTGATAGAAATACTTCAAGAAACTCATTGGCTATTGGGATTTCATCAAGCTTCGATTCCACTTCTAGGTTTGATAAATACAAGAGAATGTATCCAAGTACTCCATTCTTCAACTCCCTATTAACTTGATTGGCATTAAGCATCAATAACTACACCTCCTCTTTTGGAGTAGGAGGTAGAAATTCAACGGTCTTGTTACAACAATTTAGCAAGACTCGATTTCTAGTCATCTAGTCTAACCCTAGAATGACATCAATACCTTTTAAAGGTAGATAGATAAGGTCTACAGAAAACGTTTTCTCCTAGATAGTGACCTGACAGTCCTTACATACAGAGGAAGTTAAGACCCTTTTCCCTGTAGGAGTTACTATAGATAGCTCATAGGGGGTTTCAGCAATAGGATACTGAAGCTCCCTAATACATTCTTTTGATATAAATGAATGACTAGCACCAGATTCAAACAACAACATAAGAACAAATCCATAGATATAGCATGTACCTTGAATCATTTCAGAAGAGCTGCCTCTTGGCTGCTTAGGGTAAAAATCCTTCCTTTCATGACATGCCATAAATTAAGCATGTATTTAGCATATTTTATGTTACTTTTTATTTTATTCAAATAGTGAATAGATAGGATTTAATTATTTTTTGTGTTTTATGTTTTAGGAATAATAAAGAAGAAAAGAAGAGAAAAATAGAGAGAAAATCATGAAAAATGCTGATTTCTGACCGTTCATCACTAATAGAGGCATATCTCGGTCATTTTAGCTCTGATCAAGGTGCTTCCAGCGGATATGGAAAGACGAAACATAGAGCTACAACTTTTGTGTTCGGTACTTTGGAAAAATCTAGAGTTTTCTGGGCACCGTGGCGCTCTCAACGGAGCGCCGCGGCGCCCATCGCCAGGAACCAGAGAGCACCGTGGCACCCACCGTCGTACAGACTTACTAATTTCACGATTTTAGGTCTTTTTAACTCAAATTGAAGCTGGATGGATGGGGATTTGGCCTAAAAACATTCCTACTTCGATGAGGAGGAGTTAATCTATAAAAAGTGAGGCAAGCAAGCAAAGAAGGCATCCAATTCTTCATCCAAGTTCTTCAATTCTTCTTTAGATTTTCTTATGGCCCTGCGTGGCTAGTTCTTTTTAGTTGGTTGAGGTAGATTGAAACCTCAAGGGACCCTTATGCATTGTGAGATTTGGAATTGTTTTCAATAGTTCAATCTTAACTAGGTATTGTTTATTCATCTGCTTTTCTTTTCTAAATGATTTTTCATGTGATTGCTAAGAGGCCTACTAGTATATTGTATGTCTAAGTCTACTGCTGAATTAGGTTTTGAACAAAGTTTTTATTACTTGATTCATGAAGCAAATAGGATTAAGGATTTTGGATTATAAATCATTAACCCTATGATGAATGATAAACTAAATTAAATATAATCGATTTGCATATATTTATTTAGCTCTATCAGTTTCTCTCGTTCTTATATTTATGCATTACTTTATGATATGTGCATTTTTAATCCTGTCATGAGGTGAGCATGTGAAAAAAATTTCAATTTATGAGTGTGTTAGTGAAACCAATAGCCAATGATATAAATGTTTAAATTGCTAATAGCTCCTGAGAATCGTGGAAAAATCATAATTATGTGTAATTTTAATTTATTTGCAATTTATTACCCATTTTTTTAGAATCCTAAAACTATTTTGCACAATAACTTTGGGCATTCAATTTTATCTTTTACTTAGAGAAGGTTTATATAATTCAAAAATATTTCATGATCTTAACAGGATTCTAGAACTTATTTAAATGCTGCTTGAGGCCAAATCCTAGGTTAATACTATTTTTTTTAGGAGATGATTTAGGCATTATTGGATAGATTGAGCCTTTCTAGCGTAACCTAAACAATAAAATATCCTTAGTTCCTTTATTTTGAGCTTAATGAACTCTTCCTTCTAAAAACCACAAATGAGCCTAAAGAAAAAATTTGTATGAATATTCTTATTTTTCTTTACCCTATTCACTCACTCCATGATTATTTTGCTAATTATTTGTTTTGTAGAGCTTTATTTACAAAAAGGGTGGAAGGGTGGAAATCCAAAAAGTATAAGAACAAATGTGTGGGTGAAAGAAAAAAGAGGAAAATGATGGATTAAATTGAAGTAAGAAAAGTAGTGTGTGGAGAAAATTTCCCCAAAATTATTATTGAAAAAAAAGAGAGAAAGAAAAGAAAAGTAAAGAGCTCAAGAGATCATATTTAATCATGTGATGCTGGGTGATTGAGCCTACATTTATATCTTTTATCCCACCTTATACCCTAACCACATTACAAGCTAAATAAAGTCCTTTTGATCCTAAAAAGTAGTTTTGACCTACATTAGTGGAGAGTAGCACGAAAAATAAGCATATGGAAATACTATAAAGAGATCCATACCTGATTTCTTGAGATATATAAACTCATTTGAATGAAAGATGGTTGAACTGCTCAAAGACACACACACACACTCAGGGCTCTAGAAAATAAATTCTGAATTGCATTTGAATTGAATATTGCACATAGTCATTAAATTTTCTGAACTTTCTTTAAGAGCATACAATTTTCACTATGAGGCTACATATTTGTAAGTCTTTCACTCATCTTATTTATTGAATATTGTTCACATATATTAATTTGCTTGAGGACAAGCAAAAGAGTAAGTGTGGGGGTATTTGACATGCTATAAATTAAGCATGTATTTAGCATATTTTATGTTAATTTTTATTTTATTTAAATAGTGAATAGATAGGATTTAATTAATTTTTGTGTTTTATGTTTTAGGAATAATAAAAAAGAAAAGAAGAGAAAAATAGAGAGAAAATCATGAAAAATGCTTATTTCTGACCATTCATCACTAATGGAGGCATATCTCACTCATTTGAGCTCCGATCGAGGTGATTCCACCTGCTATGGAAAGGAGAAACATAGAGCTACAACTTTTGTGTTTGGCACTTTAGCAAAATCTAGAGTTTTCAAGGCGCCGCAGTGCTTTCAACAGAGTGCCGCGGTGGCCCGTCATAGCTGTTCGGAGCGTCGCAGCACTGTATATGGACACTGCGGCGCCCATCGCCAGGAACCCGAGAGCACCATGGCGCTGACATAGGGTGCCGCGGTGCCCCGTGGCTTTGATTCCGTAGTGCCGCGGCGCTCGCCGTCGTACAGACTTACTGATTTTGTGATTTTAGGTCTTTTTCACTCAAATTGAAGCTGGATGGACGTGGATTTGACCTAAAAACATTCCTACTTCGATGAGGAGGAGTTAATCTATAAAAAGAGAGGCAAGCAAGCAGAGAAGGCATCCAATTCTTCATCCAAGTTCTTCAATTCTTTTTTAGATTTTCTTATAGCCCTGCGTAGCTAGTTCTTTTTAGTTGGTTGAGGTAGATTGAAACCTTAAGGGACCCTTATGCATTATGAGATTTGGAATTGTTTTCAATAGTTCAATCTTAACTAGGTATTGTTTATTCATCTGCTTTTCTTTTCTACATGATTTTTCATGTGATTGCTAGGAGGCCTACTAGTATATTGTATGTCTAAGTCTACTGCTGAATTAGATTTTGAACAAAGTTTTTATTACTTGATTCATGAAGCAAATAGGATTAAGGATTTTGGATTGTAAATCATTAACCCTATGATGAATGATCAACTAAATTAAATATAATCGATTTGCTTATATTTATTTAGCTCTATCAGTTTCTCTCGTTCTTAATGCAGTTGATAAGTTAGACTTTGCTGATGTGTTAAAGGATTTTTTATCAATTAGAGTTTAATTGGTACGATTGTTATCAATTCACTAGGCTTAAGGAGGAACTGGGATAGAGTCCCAATGATAGATATTTGGTTTAAGATTGATAATTTTGTCAATGATCGATGCAATCCCTTGATGGTGAATATCGACTGAAACCAACGCTTTTCTCATTAATTACTCTTTTCACTATTTTAATTATTGTTTAATTTACTTTATTCACAATTATCAAACCCCCCTTTCTTAATCACCTAAGGTAATTCCAGTCTCTGTGGGATCGACCCTTACTCCCACTACTACAGGTTAGTTTTAAGGTAAGGTATTAATTTGGGTGTACCTGCGACAGTGCACACCATTTCACCTGAGGCCTTTGTTCCGGCTTCTTCGCCACATTCTGTGGGCAGTTTCTCGCAAAAGGACCCTTATGTCCGCAGTTGAAGCAGGCATCTTGTCCCATGGAGCATGGCCGGTTACCTTACATGCATCCGCACTTAGTGCACTTGACTGGAGCGAGGTCTTGTTGGGAAGGTCTGGGACCCGCAGTCAATGGCATCTTACCAGCTTCATATCCACTTCTTCTCACGTTCTTGCTAGGGTTAGGAAAATTTTTCTTCCTTTTCCACAGGTTTCACCTTTACTTTTCATCCTCCACTGCCTTTAAACTTTTCTCCAAAAGTCTACATTTATTGATCAGAGGTACAAACTCCTTGATCTCCATAGCTACAACAACATTCTTTATGTCTGGGTTAGTCCTGCTTCGAATTTAACAGTCTTCCATGCTTCATCGGGGTTAAATCGCAGATAAAAGGAGAACTTAGACAACTCCTCGAACCTCGCGATGTATTGGTCTATGGTCATGCTACCCTGTCTGAGTTGGAGAAATTCGATCTCTTTCTCTGCTCGCATAGTACTTGGAAAGTACTTTTCCAAAAAAGGTGTCTTTGAACACCTGCTGATGAGTGAGTTTTATACTCATAAATTAAATATTTTCATCTTATCTTTTGCCATAATTAAGCATAAATCTCCCTTACTTGTCTTTAGTTTTGTGTCTTTCTTACAGATGGAGAGAAGAGTAGAAAATGGACTTAATTGGAGGAATCAGAGTTAAATTGTGGTTCTTTGGAAATGATGTCTATAAATCAAGTAGATAAAACAAATTCATTAAGGATGGCTGAGTAAGGAGCATTATCATATTGTCTCTTGAGACGCATCCTAATGGATATATGCAAAAATTTATTCTTGATTTATGATCACATTTCCAAAAGAACTAAAACATAAAGATTCAAGGCAAAGCACCCAATGTTGAGAATATGTTTGCTGGTTGCAGTCCAGCCCAACCTTGCTGAAGTACTTGGGCCATATCTCTGAAAATACATATCCAATATGTATGCAATTTGGTAGGTGTGTATCTGACACAATTGGGTACAACTTTCATGTTCACGTGGTCAGAAAATACGGATATTAAAAGGGCCAAAAGTGGGCTAGAATAGAATTTGACTACTGGTGCAGTCCAGCCCGACTTTGCTCTAGTATTTTGACCATAACCCACACATTACGTATCCAATTTGTCCACAATTTGTCTTGACGGAAAGCTAGTGAAATTGTCTACAACTTTCGTGTTGATGAAGTTAGAAAATTCGGTAGTTTGCAAGACGATATTGAAGGATCAATTTCGGTGCACATGATGGAATTCAAATTGTCAACTTTGTACAACTTCCTACCTAACAATTTTGACAATTACCACACCAACCACACTTAATTGTATCTATAAATAGAGGGCTTGAGGGGTGAGTTGGGGAGTTTTTTGGAGAGCTTTGGAGAGAGCTTGGGAAAGCTTTGTTGGAATTCTACGAACTTGTAATGTTATTCTCTCTTTAGACATCTTGTATTTTTCATTTTCTTTCGTAATATTATCATATTTCTTCATCTTTCATTTCACTTTCTTGCCTTGATTATGGAGAACTAATCTCCTAATGCTAAGGTGAAAGGGTGAAACTCTTGGTATGAGAATAATAATTTATCTAACTCTTAATCTTAATGTTTATCTTTGATATTGTATTTACCTTCCTATTTCTTTTCTCATAATTATTTCTTAATGGCTGGTTTTATCATACTGCCAATTTCTTGTTATGTTATTGGCTGGTTTTATTAGACTGCCTATCTCTTATTATTTTCATGGTTGGCTTTGCCACCTACTTTATTTTATTTTACTATTGGTTGGCTTTGCCACCGATTCTATTTTATTCTATTTTCTGATGTTAATTAATTTTCTACCTTTTATTTTTTTGCATAAGTTAATCTTGTAAAATGTGAATTTTGATATATTGTAGACAATCTTTGGCACAATAAATGCTTGAATCAATCTTGATTTATTGTAGACAATATAATGATTGGCACAATTTATACTTGAATCCATTTACAAGTTATCTTTTGCATCTTTGTATTTTTAATCTTGTAAAGTGTGAACCTTGATACATGGTAGACAATTTTTGGTACAATAAATAATTGAATCACTCTTGATTTATTGTAGACAATATCGTGATTGGCATAATGTACGCTTGAATCCATTTTACAAGAATGTTTTAATTATTAGAAAGGAGGTAAATATAATTCATGTATAAACAAAGTTGAGCTTAAATTAACATATCATCCGATTAGAACTTTATTCGTGTAAAGATTCTAATTGAGTAATAAAAGAGTTAAATTTATTTTTTATTCGATATACCAAAAGTGGATCCCCTAACCTTAGCATGCTTCTTTACTTTGAATACATCTTCATTTCATTTCAGTATATTAGTTCTTTGTGTATTTTGTTTAATATTCCTCTCACAAAACAAGACATCGGGAACTAGGTTAGAAGTATTTATTTCGGATCTATATTAGAATTTTCTCTCAATTGGCATTCTCTATGGGATCGACCTTGCATACCACTAAATGTATACTCCAATAGATTCGTGCACTTGCGAGTTTTAATTAAAACAACAACAAGTTTTTGGCGCCGTTGCCGGGGATTACGACGGAAAAGCTATTTGGATCCAGGTAAGTACTTTTCTTCCACTAGTTATAGTTAGAACATTTGTTTATTCTATGTATAGAAATTCTTTAGAATTGTTTCTTAAAAATTGGTGTAGTAATTTGGTTGTATAAAATTGGTAGATTCTGTCAACAAGGCTAAAAGTACCTAAGGAATATGGGTTTTAAGTGAAACCATTGTGATTCCTCCATATTTTCCTAGGAAGTCTACCGATTAAATACTACCCATTATTACTAACACTTTGAAAAAAAAATATTTTGTATAATTTGGTGATTTTTTTTGTGGTATTTGCATTTTGTTGCTGTTGTGTAGTTAGATTCTTATTTTCATAATTAGAAAGCATTTTTTTAGTTTATGCATGCTTGGAAACGTGATAAAGATAAGCGGTTGGTTAGGAAAAGTTTAGGGTCAACCATTGATTGTACAATAGAGACATTAGATTCTGCTGGATCACCATTAAAAATGAAAGAGCAAGTTGTGCATAATAAAACTCTTATGGAGTACTTCTCACCTGTCCTAGCCAATACTCCATCTTGCATAGTTTTGCCACAAACTAATGCAACTTATTTTGAAATCAAACCATCCATACTCCAACTTTTACCATCATTTTATGGTTTGGAAAGAGAAGATCCATACATGCACATTAAAGAGTTTCTTGAAATCTGCTCGACATTTCGCTTCCAAAATTTTAATGATGAGTCAATTAGGCTCAGAATGTTTCCATTTTCATTGAAAGATAAAGCTAAATCCTGGTTGAACTTCCTTCCTACAGGAACTATCACTAGTTGGAACCAATTAGTAAATAAGTTTCTGGCAAAAGTTTTCCCTATGTCTAAAACTGATGCCCTTCGGAGAGAAATTTCTGGTTTTTGTCAAAAAGAGGGTGAAGAATTTTTTTAATGTTGGGAAAGATTTAATGATCTTCTTTTGAAATGTCCTCATCATGGTTTTGAAACTTGGAGATTGGTGAAATATTTCTATGATGGCTTAACTTCATCAAACCGTCAAATGATCCAAAGCATGCATGGTGGGAGATTTTTACAATTAAATGAGGGGGAAGCTTGGGAATCCTTAGGATCTTTATCTAAAAATTCTCAGCATTGGAACTGCATAGATCCTAGGGATAAGAAGTCTCAAATACAAAAAAGGGGAGGAATTTACGAAGTGAGTGATGACACAGATGTGAGAATTGCCTTAGCTAGCTTGACTAGAAAGGTAGAAGCTTTAACTTTAAGTCATACTCTGAACCCTTCTACCAATACTAGGATAGAGGCATGTGCCTTATGTTCTAGTACATCTCACATTGCACAATTTTGTCCATCCATACCAGCTTACCAAGAAGCATTTTCTGAGCAAGCTAATTCTCTTCAGTCTTATGGAAAATCATCAGATAGTCCATTTGCACCCACATATAATCCAAATTGGAGGAATCGTCCAAATTTTTCATGGAGGTAAAATCAACCTGCAATGAATCAAAATGGGCAACAATTTACCACTTCAAATTCATACCCTCAAGTTTCTCAACATACTCCTCCTTTCGGGGTATCTCAACAAAGAAAACCTTCTTTGGAGGATACCTTGCAACAATTCATGCAATCGACTCAACAAGTCCTGCAATCTCACACTCAAGCTATTTCAGAGCTTGAAACACAATTGGGTCAATTAGCCAATGCTGTAGGAGAGAGAGAAAAAGGAAAATTTTCCAGTCAACCTATTCCTAATCCTAAGGATCAATTTAAAGTAGGATCATCAGCAAATCCTAAGGAAGAAATAAAATCTGTGACAACCCTTAGATCTGGAACGGTCATTGATAATCATGTTCACATGCCAGAAAATGAGGAACAGAGTCAACATGAATCCCAAACTAATGACTCAAGTGAAAAGAAAAGTGAACAGATTTCTTGTGCCCCCAAAGCTCCTTTCCCTCAAAGACTTGCATCAAATAAGAAAGGTACTCAATATAGTGACATTTTAGAGGTGTTTAAGCAAGTAAGCATTAACATCCCTTTTCTTGACGCTATCAAACAAGTACCTGCTTACTCAAAATTCCTGAAAGATCTGTGTACGGTGAAAAGGAAAACTAATGTTCCAAAAAAGGCATTCTTGACTGAACAAGTAAGCTCTATAATTCAACAAAAACTCCTATCAAGTACAAAGATCCTGGTTATCCTACAATTTCTTGTGTGATAGGTGACCATGTGATTAATCGAGCCTTACTTAATCTAGGAGCAAGTGTGAATCTGCTGCCTTACTCTGTGTATGAGAAACTTGGGTTAGGAAAACTGAAACCTACACCAGTGACCCTTCAGTTAGCTGATAGGTCCACAAAAATTCCTAGAGGTGTCATAGAAGATGTGCTCATTAAGGTTGATAAATTCTACTTTCCAGTAGATTTCATTGTTCTTGACACTGAACCTGTTGAGAATACAGAGACACAAATTCCAGTCATTTTGGGTAGACCATTTCTGGCAACATCCAATGTAATCATTAATTGTCGAAATGGAATTTTGAATTTATCTTTTGGAAATATGACTGTGGAACTAAATGTTTTTAATGTCTCTCATCAACCTATGGACATGGATGATTTATGTGAGGTTAACCTGATTGAAAGTGCCATTTATGATTCATTTTTAGACTCCTTTAGTAATGATCATCTAGGAAAATATTTGACTCATTTCAATAAGGACAAAGATGAGGATTATCTGGCTCGTGAAGTAGGCTCTTTGTTAGAGACAACTCCACTAATGGATACTGATAAATGGAAAGCCAAAAAAGAAAAAGTCTCACCTTTTGAGTCAGTTCCACTGCCATCTGTTGTTCATACTATTTACCCACATGGTGCAGTAAAGATTGAAAATCCCAAGAACGGTGATGTGTTTAAAGTAAATGGTCAAAGATTGGAAGCATTTTTGGACTTACCAAATTCGGAGATAGAGGAGACACCTTTACGTGATCCTGTCTACAAGGATTGATCTGCTTCTATTGTTAAACGTTACCGTGCACGTTATCTAGGTAAGATCTTTCTTTATTTAACTTGAATTAATTTTTCCTTTCAGTGTTATCTTCTTTTGAATTTCTATTGTTTTCCATCCCTTTGTTGCTTTGGCTTTTTCAAAAAAGAAAAAAAAAGAAAAGAGAAAAGAACAATCGAGTTGATAATGGAGGACATTCTCGCACAATTGAAAAATCATTTTCCTTCACTTCCACCTAATGCATTGACAAAAATTTACAAAGCACGGGTTGAAAGATTGAGGTTAATGATGATCATGGGAATACCTACTGATATTCGTTGGCTAATTGAAGCTAAGGTACGGTTATCAGGTGAGTCTGCAAATGATTTCATCTCTTACATGTCTGGTTTAGGAAAAAGTAGTTTTGCTAAAAAGCGCAGAGTTAAACGAATGGGTTTTTGTCACAAATGTGGACATGAAACTTGTAACAAACGTTGTCGTTTTTTGAGTTGGGTGTCTGTAAATCGGGAAGACAAAATTAAGTTCATTAAGGATGGCTTGAGTAAGGAGTCATTGGATGATGACTTTCATCCAACGTCTCTTGAGACACATCCTAGTGGATCTGTGCATATCGGTATTGTCGGTTTATGGCCCCATTTCAAAAAAGAACATAAACGGTACAATCTTGGGAATCTGACGTTAAAAGACCCTGTTTGCCAATTTATAAGAAAATTGGATGGGAAGCATATCCTCGACCCATAGAGGGCGTTTAAGCCGTTACTGGACGTAAAACCAGAGGAACATGTGAGCCACAATCACAACTACTGTACATATGCATGCGTGCCGTCATTTTTGAATTTTTCACCTTTAATTTAGCTGACATTTTTCGGCCTACTCTTATAGCTATGGAAATTATGCCCCCGCCTATGCACATAGCTATTACAAGTATGCCCTTATTTGAGTCTTATAAATGCGCACCTCATTATCTTCATCTTCATAATCAAAGTCAAGGTGAGTGCAGATATGGAAGGAATCGCAGTTCGTCACTTTCGTAATATTTGTGTCTTTTGTGGTTCTAGTCCTGGGAAAAATGGAGAGTATGTAAAAGTAGCACAAACTTTGGGTATGGTACTAGCCAAGAGAAAGATTCATTTAGTGTATGGTGGAGGTTGTCGAGGGTTAATGGGGAGTGTCTGGATCTGCATATCTAGGAGGATGTCAAGTTCTTGGTATTATTCCTACAGCTCTAGCTGCATCAAACATAGTAGGAAAAACAATTGGGGAAGAATGTAGGGTATCCTCCATGCATGAACGAATTGCTAAAATGATGTGCAATGCTGACGCCTTCATTGCCTTACCTGGAGGTTTTGGTACTCTAGAGGAAATTTTTCAAGTCGTCTCTTGGGCACAACTGAACATGCACCATAAACCCATAGGTTTGTTGAATGTTAACAATTTCTTTGATGGTTTGTTGTATTTTCTTGATCATGCTGTAGAACAAAGGTTTATCTCGCACTCAGCACGTCGGATTCTCATCTCGGCCTCAAATGCTGATGAGTTGATTGATGCGTTACAAGCATTTGTTCATGTACATGATCCAGTTATAGCTCAAATAGATTGGACAACAGAACACCGCAGAAAGCGCAAACTGGACTTAGATCTTCATTTGTAACACTTTTTATTTGCTTGAATAAATTTTTATTTTCTGTTTAGTTTGTTGCAGGTTCATCTTTTCTTAGATCTCCTTCCAGGTAATATCTCTTTTAATCTTTATTGTTTATTTTGTGTTTCTTCATCTTTCAAAATAAAATAAAATTTGAGTGATGTTTTGAGATTAGGCAAAGCTAGCACCAATGATGAAAATTGTTTAAAATGCTTGTAACCTTTGAAAAATTGATGAGTTCTGGGTGTTATGTGTGAACTTGAACTCTAATGTAACTTATGTTTTATTTGAGAATCCTAATATCTGGTGCACTTAATCTTTTACATTTGACTGATTGTTTATTCAGAAAAGATTTATGTGATTTAGATATGTTAATTGATCTCATAAGACTCTAGAACTTATTCGATTGTCACTTGAGGCGAAATCCTAGACTACTCTCCATTTAAGAAATGAATTAGGCATTTTTGGAATCGTTTGAGCCTTTCAAACCAACCTATACATGATGATATCCCTAGCAACCTATTTTGAGCTTATATTTATCCTTTCTTGAACACCTATATTTCTATCTAGCCTTTAAATAAAAAATATGTCTAACTCTTACCTTTCACTCACAAGCATGATCATTTGAAAAGTTATGATTCAAGGGTGGATGGTAGAAGTTTAAAAAAAAAAAGAAGAAAAAGAAAGAAAGAAAGAAAGTTAATACTCCCTAAATAAATAAGTTTGAGGGTGTTTATATTAAAAAAAAATAGTATGAGCAAATAAATGTAAGGATGATGAAAAGGTTGGAGATAGAATTCACAGTATAATATCAAAAGTATTTGGGAGGCTTTAAATGATCATGTACATCGAAGAGTGAGTTGAGCTTTCATTCATATCATTTTATCCACCTTTAACCTGTGCCATACATTACAAGCCTAATGAAAGTCCTAATGATCTTAAATGTTATGATTAGTCTACATTAGTGGAGAGTGACATGAAAAATAAGCTTATGGAGTCTCAAATGCATATATCTAGAGATCTGTTTTAAATATTTGATTACATAAATTTATTTGAATGCAAAAAGTCCAATGTCATAAGACTACTACACACACACACTTGGGATTCAAGAGTAAACCATATGTTGTATTTGAATAAAAGTTCTACATAACCTTAGAATTCTGATATCTTTCTTGGTTGCACATTTTAGATCCTTGAGGAATGCTTAGTAAGTCAAAAACAATTCATCACTCACTCATCATTTGAATTTTGAAGTTTGTGTGTTTTGCTTGAGGACAAACAAAAGATTAAGTCTGGGGGTATTTGATGAGTGAGTTTTATACTCATAAATTAAATATTTTCATCTTATCTTTTGCCATAATTAAGCATAAATCTCCCTTACTTGTCTTTAGTTTTGTGTCTTTCTTACAGATGCAGAGAAGAGTAGAAAATGGACTTAATTGGAGGAATCAGAGTTAAATTGTGGTTCTTTGGAAATGATGTCTATAAATCAAGCAGATAAAACAAATTCATTAAGGATGTCTGAGTAAGGAGCATTATCATATTGTCTCTTAAGACACATCCTAATGGATATATGCAAAAATTTATTCTTGATTTATGATCACATTTCCAAAAGAACTAAAACATAAAGATTCAAGGCAAAGCACCCAATGTTGAGAATATGTTTGCTGGTTGCAGTCCAGCCCAACCTTGCTGAAGTACTTGGGCCATATCTCTGAAAATACATATCCAATAAGTATGCACTTTGGTAGGTATGTAGCTGACACAATTGGGTACAACTTTCATGCTCAAGTGGTCAGAAAATACGGACATTAAAAGGGCTAAAAGTGGGCTAGAATAGAATTTGACTACTGGTGCAGTCCAGCCCGACTTTGCTCTAGTATTTTGACCATAACTCACACATTACGTATCTAATTTGTCCACAATTTGTCTTGACGGAAAGCTAATGAAATTGTCTACAACTTTCATGTTGATGAAGTCAGAAAATTCGGCGGTTTGCAAGACGATATTCAAGGATCAATTTCGGTGCACATGATGGAATTCAAATTGTCAACTTTGTACAACTTCCTACCTAACAATTTTGACAATTACCACACCAACCACACTTAATTGTATCTATAAATAGAGGGCTTGAGGGGTGAGTTAGGGACTTTTTTGGAGAGCTTTGGAGAGAGCTTGGGAAAGCTTTGTTGGAATTCTACGAACTTGTAATGTTATTCTCTCTTTAGACATCTTGTATTTTTCATTTTCTTTCGTAATATTATCATGTTTCTTCATCTTTCATTTCACTTTCTTGCCTTGATTATGGAGAACTAATCTCCTAATGCTAAGGTGAAAGGGTGAAACTCTTGGTATGAGAATAATAATTTATCTAACTCTTAATCTTAATGTTTATCTTTGATATTGTATTTACCTTCCTATTTCTTTTCTCATAATTATTTCTTAATGGCTGGTTTTACCATACCACCAATTTCTTGTTATGTTATTGGCTGGTTTTATTAGACTGCCTATCTCTTATTATTTTCATGGTTGGCTTTGCCACCTACTTTATTTTATTTTACTATTGGTTGGCTTTGCCACCGATTCTATTTCATTCTATTTTGTGATGTTAATTAATTTTCTACCTTTTATTTTTTTGCATAAGTTAATCTTGTAAAATGTGAATTTTGATATATTGTAGACAATCTTTGGCACAATAAATGCTTGAATCAATCTTGATTTATTGTAGACAATATAATGATTGGCACAATTTATGCTTGAATCCATTTACAAGTTATCTTTTGCATCTTTGTATTTTTAATCTTGTAAAGTGTGAACCTTGATACATTGTAGACAGTTTTTGGCACAATAAATACTTGAATCACTCTTGATTTATTGTAGAAAATATGGTGATTGGCACAATGTACGCTTGAATCCATTTTACAAGAATGTTTTAATTATTAGAAAGGAGGTAAATATAATTCATGTATAAACAAAGTTGAGCTTAAATTAACATATCATCCGATTAGAACTTTATTCGTGTAAAGATTCTAATTGAGTAATAAAAGAGTTAAATTTATTTTTTATTTGATATACCAAAAGTGGATCCCCTAACCTTAGCATGCTTCTTTACTTTGAATACATCTTCCTTTCATTTCAGTATATTAGTTCTTTGTGTATTTTGTTCAATATTCCTCTCACAAAACAAGACATCGGGAACTAGGTTAGAAGTATTTATTTCGGATCTATATTAGAATTTTCTCTCAATTGGAAATCTCTGTGGGATCGACCTTGCATACCACTAAATCTATACTCCAATAGATTCGTGCACTTGCGAGTTTTAATTAAAACAACAACACCTGCCAAGTGATCTGCCTTCCCTGGTCAGCTAAAAGTTCTCTAGCTCCACGCCACCAGTATTCTGCTTCATCTTTTAGTATATATGCAACAAAGATTACTTGATGCTCCTCAATACAGCCCATCACTTTAAAGATTTTCTCTAACTCCCTTATCCATCTTTCAACTATAATTGTATCAAAGCTGGCTTGAAAACAAGGTGGCCTAGTCCTTAGGAACTCAGATATGTCGTTATCATCTCTAGCCATCCGGTTGTTAGCACCATTAACACCATTCAAGTTATTAGCATTCTGGAGGTATTGTAGAATTTGGTTAGTCGTCATAACTTGGTTTCGAATTGTGGTGGCCAGATTGTGTAGAGTTTCCTCCGCATTGTTTGCTGGATTCCTCCTTGGTGGTGCCATTTCCTACTATGGCAAAAACAAAGTTATGCTGTTATTGAGGTGATCAAGCCCAATAGTTAGTTCAAAAATAATTAACAGCAATCATAACACCACCTCGGCATGTAGATAGGAAACATTAATAATTTCTTACTTATATGAAATCACTGATCCCCTACACAGCACAACCACAACATACTCAAGACACTATAAGATCGATTCAGATAACCATCCACCTACTGTCCATCTAGGATCAACCTGCTCTGATGCTAATTATGTAACAACTCCATTTAAGTAAATTTTTTTTAAAAAAAAATACCATGAAATTATTACCTCATTACAACTTAACTCAAAATAACATTTATTTAATTTATACAATACAGAGTTTACATACATATCATTAATCAATAACATTCGTACAAAAGTCTAACACATATATAATTACATCTTATTCATCCTTGTTGACCAGTTCTAGAGATACGGGTGCGGGTGGTTGCACCTTCACCGGGATCTTAGTCAACTCGACCATAGACACCATATATATTACAGGGATCAGCTCAAAATAGAGTAACTCGAACTAACATACGCTAAAAGCCAGTGCCATAGAGAAAATTTGCATAATTATTCTTCTAAACATGACATGGAAATATAGTGAGAATTAAATCCCAGTAAGTTCAACAATAAATCATTTTCAATAAAGCTCATCACGTTATGTTCATCTGCATAAACTACAGCAAATATCATTGGTCACATGAATGCACTATATCTATGCACATGAGAATCGTGCAGTAATGACATGTAAGACAGGATTAACTATTTTCATAATATCATATGATGACTATCAATTTATTCTCATATAAAGCTACCCCGATCAGGGTGAGTATTTTTTACTCTCTGGTACAGACTTTTCTCGCTCCGTTCGACATGGCCCACTTTCTCTTTCTTTTCTTATTAACATGATCATAACCGTTGGTAGGGCGTCCCCTACTGGTACACCACACCGATTGCCATATGACCATGGTCATTTCTTTTCTTTTCTTTTCATAATAATAGCCAAAAATATGATTTCAATAACAAGTATGTTCATCAAAATATAATTATTACCAAAAATCATTGGTAATCATGCCATGAACATAACCATTTCAAATATCACTTTATAAAATATTTCCATGTTAAAATTTCACACTTAAGATGGTAAAAAGTTCGTACAATAGAAATGGCTATGGCATATACTAGTCATTTATTATTTTCATTTATAAGATTATTTTTCTTTTTTAAAGATTAATTTTATTTCTTTATTTTCTTGATACAGGTTTTCATCCTATCTGACATTCTCTTACTAATCAGAGCATAACTCCCTTAATTTAACTCCGAATTAGGTGATCTTGGTGTCATTTTAAAGATAAAACAATTATCTAAAGCTATTATGTTGAACTGGTTAGCGAAATATTAAGAGATAAAGGTGATATTTCTCCCTCAAAATATAGATTATTTCTTCTCGGGTAGGTTCTGACCTCTACCTATTAATCTGTCCATATCTCCTTTATACGAATTCCAAATTACGTGCTTCCAGTGGGTATAAGTTCGTGCCACATATAGCAATAATTTTTATGTTAGTCATTTATTTTAATTCGAAACCAAATGTTCCCATAAATTAAAACACAAAAGCTATCTTAAAATATTATTCCCTGATTAACCAATTTCTGACCACTGCATACTAATCGGACTATATCTACCTCATACGGACTCTAAATTGAGTGATTCTAGTGGCTAAAAATCCATGACACATATATCTATAATTATTTTGTTAACAATTTATTTTAATTCCCTACAGAATGTTTCCAAAAATTAAAACATATAAGCTATCCCTACATATTCTTCCCTGATTAAACATTTTTTGACCACTACTTACTAATTGGCCCATATCTACCTCATACGAACTGTAAAATGAGTAATTCTAGTGGCTAAATATCCGTGAGACATAGATCTATATTTTTAATGTTAACCATTGCTTTAAATTCCGTACGGATTCTTCCCAGAATTTTAATAATAGAAGTTTTAAATTTTGCCACCCGTAGCCATACCTATGCAGAACTATCTACACTAGCCTAAGTATTCAAACATACATAATATGTAACATGATATAGCAACATCCATGACCAATCATTAAAGTTCTAAGATCAAAATCCCATATAAATATTACAAGTTTCAAAACTTTTCTTAAAAAAGAAATATTGTTAAACTTACCTTGAGCACTTAGTCCTCTAGACTTTTCCTTCCTCTTTCTTCCTTTCTTCCTCTCCTTTCCTCACTTTACCTTGCTTCTATTTTTCCTCTCCCTCACTTGGACGAAAATTCTAATGTTATAAGGGTGAGTTTTTCTTATATAGACTATCAAATAATTCACCTTTCATAATCATGGGTCTACCTTATCACAATTAGGATGCACTTGGTTGAATTTTTTGGAAAACAAACAACTCATGTTCTTGTCTTCCTCTTCCTTAGTCAAGATATGTATAGGAAAAGGAGATTTGTATTTTGAAAATTATGATAATATGTTCTTAAGATAAGGGACAAGGTCCCTTTGATTTAGGGATTCATTTTCTTTTTCTTTTGTCTTAATCAATTATCATAGGTTTGCCTTTTTAGGTGGCAAATTTCCAACCCTTGAATTTTCCTTGCTTAGCTAAAATTATTTGTGTAGGATAAGGATGTTTTGTCATAATGCTATGTATTATTACCCACTTGCTAAAATTATGAGTGTAGGATATAAATATTTTGTCCTAATGCCATGTATTATCATACCACTTGCTAAAATTATGAATGTAGGATATCACACCACTTGCTAAATTTTTGTCTTAATACCATGTCACCTAATCTTGATTACACCATTATTTCATCACTTTATTTTATTTTTATTTTTATTTTTCCTCTTGGGTTTGGGCTCATTCTTGCCCATTTTCTTTACTTTGGTTAGAATTCTACCTTTTATAATGGGCTTAGTCACATTTTCATGATTTTTGGGCTACCGGTCCAATTTCTATATCCTAATCCAAGTCTATGTTTTATTTCTTCCTTAGGCTATCCTATTGGCTTGCTAAAAATTCATGTGAAGTAGAAAAACTCTATATGAAGTGTCCATAAGTGAAAGCCCAATTTATGGGTGGAGATACTAAACTTAGTAACTTTAACACTTAAATTGGGAAAAATTACCCTAATTCAATCTTCTTGAAATTTTAATACCTTTACTCACTTCAAAAAAATTTATCCTCTTTACCCAAGAATTTCACCTTTCTTTAGTATATTTATTTCTAATTTTTTCTCTTAGGTTTTCTCTCTTTACCTATTCCCTTAATGTTAGAACATTTCTATGCATACACGTAAAGTGAAGAATTTCTAAGGATTATATTTCCTTAGATATCTAAAAATTGTCTAATAAATTTTATTTCCTTAATTAAATATTTATGAACCTTTATCAATAAAAAAATGAAATTAGGGATGTTACTTTGAATGCATGAAACAAAATTAGGGATGTTACAGAAGACAAGAACATGATTTGTCTTTCCGCAAAAAGCAACCAAGTGCATCATAATTGTGATAGGGTAGACCCATGATTATGAGAAGAGGACCACTTGATAATTTATTTAAGCAAAAACCACTTTTATATCATTAGAATTTCGTCCAAGTGAAGGAGAAGGAAAAAAGTAAGGTAGAGTGAGGAAATGAGAGAAAGAAAGGAAAAGAGAGTAAGGAAGAAGAAGGAGAAGTCTAAAGGACTAATACTCAAGGTAAGTTAACTTAATCTCCAATTGAATCCATCTTTTCTCTTTATCCTTAAGGTTCAAAACTCACCCTCTCTCTCTTATTCAAGTTGCTAGAAAGCTAAGGGAAGGGAGGAATCTTGCAATTTCCTTCAAGAGGAAACAAGAACAAGAATTCACTAAGTGAGCTAGGTAGATCTTTAGGTAGGTTTGACTATATCTCTTTTTAAAGAAAAAATTTGAAATTTGTAACATTTATATGGGATTTTGATCTTACAACTTTGATAAAATTTATAACATTTGTTACTTTGATGATTGGCCATTGATGTTGCTATATCATGTTATATATTGATCTTGCATGTGATGCTTTGAATACCTCGGTTAGTATGGAAAGTTCTGCATAGATATGGCTATGGTTGGCAAAAATTTAGGGCTTTTATGATACTGTTATTTATATTTAAATTTGTTGAAAAATTGACGGAATATGATTATATTTATAAAATAAGTATGGTTGAGAAATTTCTATTGGGAAACACCCTTAATAATACATGATTTGATTTCTGTTTTCTTGAGAAGTAGATGATGGAATATGTTAAATTAAACGTAAGGAATCTAATTAAAATGTTAAAATGAGTAATCTTATGGTTATATGTAAATTAGGAATAAAATGGAAGAGAACGTAATAAAAGAATGAACTAAAATCTTAGGAAGGATTTGGTTAGAAAACCAGATTTTGAAGTAACCAAAGAAGCTTCTTTTTTTTAGATTTGGGGAAGAATTTTTTAGGAATTAAAGGAAATGGTTAACATGAAAAATGAAGATATATGTATCATAGATTTTTAGCCATTGAAATCCCCCAATTTGGAGATAAATGAAGGAGATATGGTCTGATTATTAAGCAGTGGTCAGAAAATGGTTAACCAGAGAAGAATATATTAGGTAAGCTTCTGTGTTTGAATTTGTGGGAACGATTTATAGGAAAATAAAAACAATGGTTAACATGAAAAATATAGATATATGGCTCACAAATTTTTAGCCACTAGAATCAGTCATTTTAGAGTTCATAGGAGGGAGATATGGTCAAATTAGTAAGTAGAGATTAAAATATACCCGGGAAGAAATAATATTGAATTTGAGGGAGTAATAACACCAAGATTCCTTACGATTTCAAGAAATTGTTCATAATAAGAGTTTTTGACGATTGTCTTATCTTTAAATGGACACCAAGATGAACTCAATTGGGGTTAAAATGAAGGAGTTATGCTATAATTAGTGAGAGATAAAAATAATATTTAAGAAAGAAGAAGAATCTTATAAATGAAAATAATAAATGACTAGTATATACCCTAGCTATTGCCATTGCATGAACTCCTTGCCATCTTAAGTGTGTAATTATGACATGAAAATATTTTATAAAGTGATATCTAAAACTGATTATATTTATGGCATGATTGCATTTTACCAATTATTTTTGGTAATGATGATGCTTTAATGATAAATTATGGCAAGTGAGTATAATGAACATACTTGTTATTAAAATCATATTTTTGGATATTAATGTGAAAAGAAAAGAAAAGAAAAGAGGCAAGCACGGTTACATGGCAGTCTGTGTGGTGCACCAGTAGGAGACGTCCTACTCACTGTTATGATTATACTAATGAGAAAAGAAAGAGAAAGTTGTCATGTCGGATGGAAAGAGAAAAGCCTATACCAGAGAGTAAAAAGTACTCACCCTGACCGGGATAGCTTGATATGAAAATAAGTTGATAGCCATCATATGATATACTGAAAATAGTTATTCATATCATACATGTCATTACTACATGATTTTCATATGTATAGATAAAATGCATTCATGTGACCTAAGATATTTGTTGTAGCTTATACAGATAAACATAATGTGATGAGCAATAATGATGGTGATTATTATTTATTGTTGAACCTACTAGGATTTAATTCTCACTATATTTTCATATTATGTTCAGAAAACTAGTTATGCAGATTGTCTTTATGGCTTTGACTTTTAGTGCACGTTGGATTGAATTACTCTATTTTGGGCAAATCTAAGTAATTAATAAGGTGTTTGTGGTTGAGTTAGCTAAGATCCCGGTGAAGGTGCAACCACTGCACCCATGTTTCCAGAATTGGTCAACATAGATAAATAAGATGTAGATATATATGTGATTGACTTTTGTATTAATTAATGATGTGTATGTGAACTCATAATTATATCAGTATTAATAGTAGACCTTAAACCTTAATTATTCTTGATTAATTTAATTGAATGTTATTATGAGTTAAGTAGTTAAAACTAAAGAGGTAATGACTTCATAGGACTTTACAAATATATATAAAATAGAGTTGTTAAAAATGTTATTATGATTTAAATAGTTAGAAGTAAAGAGGTAATGAATACATGGGATTTGAAATATATATATATATATATATATATATATATATATATATATATATGTAAAAAATGAGTTCTTAAACATAACACCATCCCTTGCTGTGTGTTTGGGATCATTTGATGGTTCTGATATGATATCTTTCTAATGTTTTCATGAGAAATATTTTGATGCATAAAAATATTTTATTAATAATCATACTGCATTGCATATGGTTTTGAATATCTTAATATTCTTTGATTTGAGAATATTTGAAATACGAGTCCCATATGGATGTAGTTCCGAACTGTAATTTTCTATGTGATAAATTTTAAAATATGAGTACATCCTTATGCTGACCTAAGAGGTCATATAAGGTATTATTTGTTCACTGAGTTGTAAACTCACTACACGATATTTCTATATTTTTCAGATAAGAATACAGAGTTTGGTCTTTTTCCTTCATATAGGTGATCAGTTAGGTGACATATTCTTTGGTAAGCCTATTTTGTTTCTAGGGCTCGTAGATTTTTGGTTATATTATACTTGTATTCTAGAGTATGCTCTGAATGCTATAGGCAAGATCCCTGCTTTTGCTATTACTTTGATATTTATAGACTTAGTCTGTATATTGTGTATACATATGAATACCTATATGTAACTATTATAAATGATAAAAGAGTGTATTATGCATATTATGGAAAATATATGTTTGTAAAGTATGTGTTTCCAGTGCCCTTAAATTAGGGGCATGACAGCAAGCATACAAAGTATAAAATTTGTAAAATAGTTGCATTCAAGACTCAAGAGGCAAATTAACAACTCAGTTCATCAAGGAATAATAAAACATGTACTTACTTATGATCAAGAAGACTTTTGGGAAGTCCAGACTCATTAAAGCGTCAAGATCAAATTTTGTGCTTCATCTAAGTTTTCCAACTTTTATTCCCTCCAACAAGCAACAATTCCTCTAGACTCCTTGCCAACAGGTTCATTAACAAAGCATATTTGTTCATAAGCAAGTTTTAGCAAAATATAAGAAAAATGTAAACAACTGAATGAACAAAGATGAAATAAAGTATAAGAAAGAATAAATTATACTGAACTTTCTCATGTAACTTGAATAAACCAGAAAATTTATTACACATATTTTCTTCTAGGTACTCCAACAATAGTATAGACTTAAACATTTGACCATTCGTAGGGAAAAAATTGAAAAAGGGGGAATATAAAGCCAGATATGGATATAAGAGTGATTGTTGTTGATTTCATATGACAGAATAGAAATTCAAATTAAAAGATATGGACTACAAAAAAGTACAAACCCAACATAATGAAAATAAAGCATCCAGAATATATATATACAAAACAAAATAGAACTTAAGAATCTTACATAATAATCACTCCTAATCCTGCCAAGTATTACTATTTGGAGGTAGATGCTACGAGTTCTGCATAACATTGAAAATAGAAATACAAAAGGTTGCAACTAAAGTAGAATATAATAATGAGTTATAATATATATAGAACGAATATTTAGTACTTTACTTAGCTCAAGCTTCTCACATTGCTGTAATTCTTCAACAAAATCCACATTATTAATATCAAATTGAAATGAGTTTGGTTTCAACCAATTTTGAGTGTAGATTAGTGGCTCAGCCATTGTTGAAGAGAGATAGGACCTAAATATATCTAGTACATGGCCACCAGTATTGAATGCTGATTCAGATGCCACCATTGACATAAGAATAGCCAATACATCTCGAGCAACAATAGAAAGAACATGGAATCTCGACACATTTGATTTCCACCATTCCAGAGCATCGAAATAATCATCTGCATCCACTCAAGGTTCAACTAGATATCTTTCCACTTTATTTTTTGCTTCAATTGAATCTCTAGCCCTTAAATGGGATTTGAAAATAGCCTTTCTAGCTTTTTGAGAAGGTTTTCTATTCACAACATCTTGGACTACATTGTCAATGATCATTGAAGAATTGTCCTCTACATTTGAAGCACCTTTAGGGTCATATAATTGATGATACCACTCATACAATTTTTACAAATTAGACTTGACCTTGTAAACCATAGCATGAGATACAATCGTATAATAAATAGCATCAAATAACCATTTCAAATAAGCGAGCCTGTACCTTAGGTTAAGTATATTGGCAATAAACAATAACGGATTTATGTTTTCCACTTTTCCCCAATACTTGTCAAATTTCTTCTTCATTTCAGTTGCCATAGAACTCAATAAAGAGTTATCACTTGAACTCCAATGCAATAATTCACTTTGAATTAAAGAAATCTAGGGGAAGGCCTTATTTGAAGTAACATATAAAGGTCCAGGCAACTCTAATGTCACATCATATAAATTTTTTAGAAACTGTATAAAAATTCTAGCATTTTTCCAATCATCAGAAGAAGAAAGACCAGCTATCTTTTCATCAAAATAATCAACATAGGCATTTTCATCATCCTCTAGCCTATTAAATGCCTCTTCAAATTTCTCAACAGCTTCTGACATAAAAAAGGTTAAGTTCCACCTAGTTGAAACATCAAGGCATACAAGGCTTTTAGATGCAATCTTTAATTGTTCAAAACACCATTTAAATTTTGCAAGTCTAGAGGAAGAAGATCTTACATATCTCATAGCATTCGAATAGATGTAATGGATGAATGCATCTCTTTCAATCCCTCACCAACAACCAAATTGAATATGTGAGCACAACATCTAATATGTATAAAATCACCATCTAAAATTAAACCATTCATTGTCTTCATTCTTTTCTTTAAATATTCTATTTCCACATCATTTGCACTAGCATTGTCCACAGTCACTGTAAATACTTTTTCAATGCCTTACTCATTCAGTCAAAGTTCTATATGCCTCCCAATTGTTTCTTCTTTGTGATTAGGAATGGGGCAAAAGTTCAAAATTCTTTTTTGGAGTTTCCAGTCATTGTCAACAAAATGTGCAGTGAGTGCCTTATAGCTTAAATTCTAAATTAAAGTCCAGCAATCAATGGTGAGACATTTCTTTAGCTATAGTAACACAAGAAAGAATATGAAGTTGTGGCTACAACCTACTACAAAGGTATTTAAACCCATACCTTTTAACTATTTTAAATGGTAGTTCATCAGTAATAACAAAAATAGCTATAGCTTTTTGACACTCCTTAACATCATACACTTGTAGTGCTTTTATCATATTACTTCCCCCACCATCCTTTTTGGGTTCGAAACCAAGCACTTATTGTTTAGGATCATTCACCAGATCATAAGGATATTTAGGACATTTTGATAAGTGACTCACTAAATTTCAAGTACCACGTGTCTTAGGATTACACATATACCTCTTTCCATAATAGTTATATTGAGCTGTAGGTTCTGTTGTATATGGTAATTTAGTGAAATGAGTGAAATGATCCTATGCTGCTAAAGATTTTCGGGATCTACTAGCAAAGGGCTTCCTTTTGTATCACTTAGGGGGAGCGATATTGGAATTTTCAGTTTCAAGTGATAGTGAAGCATCTGCTTTGTCTTTATCTTTTAGATTAACTATGGGTGATTTGGGTGTAAATGCTATTGTGTCTTGCTCTTTTGAATTTGAAGAATCAATCTTAACCTACTAAATATCCAAACAATATGTTTTATTATCTATGAATGCAATGATTCTATAATGGGGTTATTCTTCTTGGGAAAATAGTAAGACATCTATGAATGATGGAATTAACATAGAGCCTAAGTAATTGATAAATATACAAGGTATAACAAACATAGCTAAACTGGGCACTAGGATAGAAAATAAAACATCCTACATTTACTTCTATATGGAAAACATCCTGCAATTTACTCTGCCCACATCATTTTACTTTTTTCCTACTACCAAGTACCCACAGAATTTAATTTAAACCATACTTGCTTAAATTTTTTCTACACTCATTTGCGATATTAATATAATTTAAAAGTCCCACATTCAACTAACTGAAAAATCTTCAAAGTTCAAAGTGGTTTTTACCTCAAACAAAGCAATTAACTAAGCAAGATCTCAGAAAGTCTCAAACAAAGCAATTAACTAAGCAAAATCTCATAAATTCTTCAACAATTAACTAAGGCATGAAGTTCAACTCAATTTCATTCAAACAACTCGTGAAATTTGTTCAGAATGTTAAGACATCATGATCAAGTTCAACTCAATAGCTCCACATCGATTAACCATAAAGATCAATCAAAGTTAAAACTCAGAAAGTCTTAAGCAGACAAACAATCAACTACAATAGTATTACAGTAAGCCACAAATTCTCGATTAGGCCATTAGGGTTTAGATTAGGGCTACAACTTTAAATGAGATACAAGGATGAACCTGTGTGAGGGCTACCGGATATGAGGCTTTTACCATTTCTACTGTGAAGTTGAATGCCATGGGGTTACAGAGGTTGCCTAGATTGTGCTTCTAAGGCCGAGATTTGAGAGAAGAGAATGGACTGTTTTGCATATGCTATGATGCTTTACTATTCTTACCGTGAAGCTGGATGTCATAGGCTTATGAAGGTTTCCTGGATTGTGCTTTTGAGGTTGAGATTTGAGAGAAGAGAAGGAGTGTGATGGGGTGCCAGGTGTGTGAAGGGAGAACCGAAGCTGAGTAGGAGCAAGGAGGAAAGATTTCACTCGGGTGGGTGGCTGCGTGTGTAATGAAAACTAAAAAGGCGATTAGGGGAAAAAACATAGGGAGCAAGCCAACGACGTCGTTCCTAGATCATACCATACATATTGCATTTGTATTCGGTCGAGTCAGTTTGTTTGGGTTAGATTGAGTCAAACCCGATCCAATCGAGTCAACCCAAAAATTTGCATTTCTCCAATCCATGCCAATCTGTGAACCCGAAATATCCTACTCGAATAACTGGTGAACGTTTGTGTGTAATTCATACAGAGATGAATACAATGTCAGTACGCAAGTGCACGTATCGTGACCAAGTAATAAAGTGATGAGTGAGTATCATCCCACGAGGAGTGAACTGAAATTGTCTAGATACCTTTGCTGTATGAATGCTGTAGCAATGTCAAGTTTTTTTTTTCACAAATTTGGAATATGCACGGTTTAACCGATTTTTACTGTGACTAAGGTGAAAAGTATTAAGGAATTGGAAAGAAAATATATGGGGATAACTGGGGTGCTCGGGGTTGCCATGGACTTCAGATTTCAGAGATGCTTTAGACTTTGCTGCAGCAAAAGTCCCTGGTGCTAACTCAGTCCTGAAAGGAGTCTTCCCAGACTACCATTCCTTACAACTCCAAGGTTCATACGCGAATTCCTGCTTTGGCCCTCACCTCTTAGTTGTGCATGCATTTCGTTATGGACTAATGGGGTACCTGTATATCCCTACATAAGGTAGCCCCCCTACAGTCAGCCTCTTTTTCCAGCCTCCATTATCCTCCTAGGTGAATGGTGGCCTTGGTTTTCTTCCTCCAAACTTTCGTTATTAAGGAAAGAAAAGCTAGAGGAACTACAGTTGAATGTAAACAAAACTGCAGCAAAATGTATTAACGTTAATAATGTGCTTCAATCCATTACAACCCTTGTGCAACCCCAGCTGGAAACTTAGCCGAGCCTCATGGGTGCACTAGTTACCAAAATTCCAGAAACACTGGCGTGCATTTTACAAGGTAAAAACCAAATTACAAAAATGAAAATCTTCCATTTGGCAAGCAGTAAAACAATAACAGATAACACAAAAACAAGGTTCCCTTCTACACTAGCACTCTACCCCCTCGTGCTGCACCTTCCGGTGTAAGCAGCACTCTAGGCTTGGTGTTATTTTTCACTCGGTTCTTTCCTCTTTCTCCCCGGCAGAGTGTGTCCTTTCCATTGGCTATTTTTTGGCCTTATATAGGCAACTTCTGTGGTCCCAGTAAAGCGCCCTGGATGTCTGCCATTTCTTCTGCTCTGCAGCAGGCGCCCTTGTTGAGCAGCTTTATCCTCTCCACTTTCAGTAGTGGAGGTAGTCCTGTACCAACAGCTTGCAGTGCACCTACTGCTGTCCCTGCTGCTGTCGCCTGCTGCTGCTGCGCCGCTCTACCACCTGCATCAAATCAAAGAGAATCAAAGTATTGCAGGAAAGGGGGGGCAGCTCACCCTCTATCACCCGCGGTTCTGCTATCATTGCCACATATGCTCAGTGAAATGCTGCAGCAATGGGCCGCTAATGTTATATCTTGAAGAGTCATCCTTTTTTTTTATTAAATCAGAGGGCAAAAGTGCTTAAAACACTAGAAAATTCAGTAAATAATCATTGGTAAGGCATGGAAACTATAGTAAAATGCAGTTAGCAAAATGCAGCTATCAAATCCCCCCAAACTTAAAGGATTGCTTGTCCCCAAGCATCCTACATTGCCCACTACAAACTAAACACCTGGCAGTTTCAAGCTTTTTCACATGTCAGACTCCCTGGCTCTGCTGAAAGCTCTCAACTCTCAGGATTGCCCTCATACAAGGGATACCACAAATCTTTCTCCCAATCACAGCAATCACCTTCTTTGAATTTGTGTGTGTGTGATATGGACAATTTGTCTAGGAGTTACTTGGGTCAAAAACAGCCAGAGTTCTTAAGACTTTTATGCTAATATTTTGAGCTTCCTTTTCCAGGTCAAGCTGGCATTCATCATAGTGAGGGCAGCAGATATGGGCAAAAATGGGGCAGCTTACTGACTTTTCCTTCCTTTACTGTTGTTTTTGGTATGGATCTTATTATAGCATAGGTCATTACAGCCTTTTGACGTGAATGCCAACATGATCAATGCTGGCACCCGGTTACTCAGCCTTATCACCTTTCAAATACTCCCCACTCATACTCTACATCCCTGTTTTACGCAAAGGCACACATGGGGCTCATGTATACCCCTGGTTACTAAGGAATTTCAGAGCATTGGAGTGTCCACTCTACATCCCTATTTTACGCAAAGGCACACATGGGACTCATGCATACCCCTGGTTACTAAGGAATTTCAGAGCATTTGAGTGTCCATATTTTTCTTTATTTTCTACTCCCCTCCCCCAAACTTAAGCCTTTATGCCCCTATGATTCTGCCTCTTTTATAATTTTACAGGAAGCTCTCAACACTAGCTCTAAGACTAAGGGCCTCTTTCTGAAAGTTCACCAAATTCTCTCCTGGGCAAGCTGCCCATGATCCAGTGCTTATAAGAGGAAGGTGCTGTGTGATGGGGTGAGACTGTAGGTTCCCTATTCTGATTTTAACAGAATACCCAATCCTCCTCATGGAGTATCCCAAAACTTTCAGCAGGATATGTAGCTATATTTCACCATCTTTTCTCTCTATTTTTTTTTTAACAAAACTAAATCAAACTCAGTGATTACTGGGACAGACTCATTCAACACGGGTGGATAAAGACACAAGCGGACAGTAATATAAACAAACACCTAGATAAACAACAGAACTAATCATGTAAAATGCACCAGCAGTACTACAGCAATGCTACAGCAATGAATCAAAACACAAAGGACACAAGTGATGCTACAGCAATGAATCCAAACACAAAAGTGATCTGCTCCAGCAACTTTATTCCCACCAGACAATTATATCACACACCCCCCAAACTTAAGTTGAGCAGTGTCCTCACTACTGATGCAATAGTCAGAAAACAACATATGCCCACAAACAGAAACAGAAACAAAGGAATTCCAAATACAGCAGAGAAGGACAAAGGGTTGAGGGGACTTTCTTGAGGGTGCCAGCAGGTATGTTGCAGCACCCTAGAGTCATTGACCTCCAGAAGATTTCGAAGAGCTTCTGAGTCCACTCCTCCTCTGTGTTGATTGTTGTGGGGCCTTTCCTTTGCGCAGTACTGCTGCCCTTTTGGCAATGGGCTCATCGTCATCAGAGGACACAATTTGCTCCGATGTCTGGTGGGGCTCAGGATAGGGCTCCTTGCTAGAGGAGGATCCTTCAGAGGCCTTAGGGTGCTCTGCCTGTGTTTCTGGTGCTGCAGTTGATTCCTCAAAGGTGGCATGGAGCAGGGCAGTTGGGAATTTTGGGAATGGGAAAAATTGCTTGAAATTTTGCTCCAGAGTGGTGTGGAGGGCAAAGTCCCTTTTCTGTGCATATTGCCAGAAGGTTTGCTGGTGCTGCAGCAACTGTGCTTGCTGTCTGAGGAGTGTGGATTGTTGCTGCAGCAGATGCTGAATGGCCTTGTCAGTTGGCGTAGTGGCAGAGGAGGAAGCAGATGGACCAGTAGTTGGTGGGGGATCCCGAGAGGCAGTTGGTGGGTGCTGGGCTGCTTTCTCGAGAATAATGCGAGAAATGGTGGTGGGGGTGATGGGAGTGGTGTCCTTTAAGACCTCTTCGTCCATGGAGACTGGGACTCCATGATTTTTGCACAGGGTGGTGATGAGGGAAGGAAAGAGGAGGCTTCCCTTCTTTCGGCCGGCACAGGCTCAGATTTGGTCACTTATAATGCGGCCAACGTTGAGTGGCCGGGCGAGTATGAGCGCATCCACCATTGCTACTCTTTCTCTGCTCACAGTCTGCCCATGGGTGGAAGGCAGGAGACGGGTCTTGAGAAAATGGTACCAGACCTTTGCTGCCGGCACCAGGGAGATACGATGCACAATGGTGGAGCCCTGGGGGGATTTGTCCCAGGTGGTGCCAGGAAGGCACATCCGGGTGAGCATTACTTCCCAGTCTTCATCCCGCAGACTTTGCAGATAGCCCTCGTAATTGTCCTCCTCGTCGGGCAAGTTGTAGGCCTTGTTGATAGCAGCTTGGTCAAAACGGACCTTCGTTTCCCGAACTTTCACCCATTTGTCCGTTTCTGGGGAGAAGTTCGCATAGAACTCCCGAACCAGTGGAATGAGGGCCGTTGGTGGATGGCTTGCGAAATTTTCCCAATTCCTCTGTTTTACCACCGTGCCAACGTACATTGGCACTCCCAAATCGCCAGCGGGGGTGAATGTAAACCCCTTCTCGGCACAGAAGTTTCTGTGCACGATTTCGTCGTCATGCCTCTTCTTGTTTTCCTCGGAAATGAATTTCTTTATCTTGCTGGCCTTCCTTGCCACTGTCTTGATTCTCGGCATGCTTGGTTCGAAGGGTTGAAGGTTGGGGTTTTCTGCGATGAAGGAGGTGAGAGGGTTGCAGGGCTTGGGACTCGGGAGAGAGGAGATGAGGGGGAAGTTGCAGAGGTGACAGTGTGGATGCGTTAACTTTCGGAAGAAATGGGTTGGAAGTTGCAGAGGTTTAAAGACCGTAGGTGTCTTATGGCCTTCTGCCAGTTTTCCTGCCCACCATTTTTTTTAACACTGCCGCAGCATGGTAGAGGGGAACCCTTGGCTTAAAGCTGACTGTGTTGCTACAGCAATACTGGAGCAATGTGCCAGCAAACTGAGTGCCCAAAAAATTCCTGCTGCAGCATAGAGTGCTTGTTACCAGTTCTGCTATAGCAAATAGGGACTGCCTTTAGTGTTATGTTGCTGCAGCAAAACAAAAACTGGTTCAACGACTTCTTGCTTCCTAACCTGCGTATTCACCACAAAAGCTATTAGGTTCTTGATCTAAGCTTATCTTAAAACTATTAACTTAAATAATAACAAATTTAAATATGGGTTGCCTCCCATGAGCGCTTGGTTTAGAGTCTTCAGCCTGACTTCCCTTTTGTTCAATCCTCTTGCAACTGAATGGAAGTGTGCTGTCTCTCCACGTCACGCCCCAGATAATGCTTGACTCTTTGCCCATTAACCCTGAATGTCCTTCCTTCCTTCTCTTCTTCCAATTCAATTGTCCCAAATGGGAAGACCTTGCTTATACGAAAGGGTCCAGACCATCGAGATTTCAACTTCCCAGGAAACAAGGTTAGCCTGGAGTTGTACAGTAGTACTTCCTGTCCCACTTCGAAGTTTCTGGGTTGTATCTTCCTGTCATGCCATTGCTTTGCTTTCTCCTTGTATAGTTTGGCATTCTCATAGGCATGTCCCCGAAATTCGTCCAATTCATTTAGCTGCAGCAGCCGTTTTTCCCCTGCAGCATCCAGGTTCCAGTTTAGCTTCTTCACTGCCTAATATGCTCGATGTTCCAGCTCTACTGGGAGATGACAAGCCTTTCCGAATACCAACCTGTAAGGTGACATGCCCAAGGGTGTCTTATAAGCTGTTCTATATGCCCAAAGTGCATCATCCAACCTTGAGGACCAATCCTTCCTTGTAGGACTTACTGTTTTTTCCAAAATTCTCTTGATCTCTCTGTTAGAGACTTCAGCCTGCCCACTTGTTTGTGGATGATAGGGGGTTGTAACCTTGTGTCTTACTCCGTATTTGGCCAGTAGTGCCTTGAACTTCCTATTGCAGAAATGGGTTCCTCCATCGCTGATGATGGCTCTGGGGGTTCCAAATCTTGTAAAGATGTTCCTCTTCAGGAATCTGGTCACGACCCTGGCTTCATTGGTCTGAGATGCACTGGCTTCCACCCACTTTGAGACATAGTCTACAGCTACAAGGATGTATTGGTTGCCAAAACTTGAGGGGAATGGCCCCATGAAATCTATGCCCCAGACATCAAATAATTCCACCTCTAGGATGTTGTTCAATGGCATTTCATGCCTGCGAGATATATTTCCTGTTCTCTGGCACCGGTCACATTGCCTTGCATACGCGTGGGAGTCCTTGAATAAGGGGGGCCAATAGAAACCCGCCTGCAGCACCTTGTTTGCTGTCCTAATTCCTCCAAAATGACCTTCATAAGGAGAAGCGTGGCATTGCTGCAAGATTTGCTCCGTTTCTTCACTAGGTATGCACCTCCTTATCATCTGGTTAGCACATTGCTTGTAAAGATAGGGTTCATCCCAGTAGTAGGAGTTGACTTCATGCAAAAAAATTTTCTTCTGCTGCCATGTCAGGTCTGGTGGGAGCATTCCACTCACGAGGTAATTCATATGGTCAGCATACCATGGCACATCAACTTAGGACATGAGATAGAGTTGTTCATCTGGGAATCTTTCATTGATAGCCTCTGCTCCAAAGCTGTGCTCCTCCAACCTGGAGAGATGGTTTGCCACTTGGTTTTCAGTCCCCTTCCTGTCTCTAATCTCCAGATCAAACTCTTGAAGCAAAAGCACCCACCGAATGAGCCTTGGTTTGGAATCCTTCTTTCTGACCAAGTGTTTGATGGTAGAGTGGTCTGTGTGCACTATCACCTTTGCTCCTACCAGATATGCTCTGAATTTCTCAAAGGCAAACACTACAGCAAGCAATTCCTTCTCTGTCACAGTGTAGTTCAGCTGGGCACCTTGCAGCATTTTGCTAGCATAGTAAATAGAGTGAAACAACTTATTTTTGCGCTGTCCGAGGACAGCTCCCAGTGCTGTTTCACTAGCATCACACATCAGCTCAAATGGGGAGGTCCAGTCTGGTGCCACGATGATCGGGGCTGTGCTCAATTTCTGCTTGAGATCGCAGAATGCCGTCATGCAGCTTTCATCAAAACAAAAGGTTCTATCCTTCTCTAGCAAGCTGCATAGTGGTTTGGCAACCTTAGAAAAGTCCTTGATGAACCTCCTATAAAATCCTGCATGTCCCAAGAAGCTCCAAATGCCTTTGACCAAGGTTGGGGGAGGCAATTTCTCAATAACTTCTACCTTGGCCTTGTCCACCTCAAGTCCTCTTTGCAATACCTTATGGCCCAGCACAATTCCCTCCTTTACCATAAACTGGCACTTTTCCCAGTTTAGCACCAAGTTTGTCTCCTTACACCTTTGCAAGACTTTAGCAAGGTTTCCCAAGCATAGGTCGAAGGAGTCTCCAAAAACTGAGAAATCATCCATAAAGATTTCCACAAACTGTTCAGCCATTTCTGTGAATATTGCCATCATGCATCGCTGGAATGTTGCTGGAGCATTGCACAGCCCAAACGGCATCCTTCGAAATGCAAAGGTACCATAAGGGCATGTGAATGTGGTCTTATGCTGGTCTTCTGGTGCTATGGCAATCTGGTTATACCCTGAGTACCCATCCAGGAAGCAATAATATTCCCGCCCAGCAAGTCTATCTAGCATTTGATCAATGAATGGCAGAGGGAAGTGATCCTTCTTAGTGCTCTTGTTAAGCTTTCTATAGTCCATGCAAATCCTCCAGCCGGTTACCACCTTAGTGGGAATGAGCTCATTGCTATCAGTTTCCACCACAGTTATGCCTCCTTTCTTGGGCACACACTGGACCGGACTCACCCAAGAGCTATCTGATATGGGGTAAATAATTCCAACATCCAGCCATTTGATGATCTCTTTTTTTACCACTTCCTTCATGATTGGGTTAAGCCTTCGCTGGGGTTCAATGGACCCTTTTTCATTGCTTTCCAAAAGGATCTTATGCATGCAGAATGAGGGACTGATTCCCTTAATGTCAGCAAGTGTCCAGCCAATGGCCTTTTTGAATTTCTTTAGTGTCAGGACTAATTTCTCCTCTTGTTCCTCTGTTAGAAGTGCTGAGATAACCACAGGAAGAGTGGCTGTTTCTCCTAGATATGCATACTTAAGGTGAGCTGGCAGAGGCTTCATCTTCAGAGCTGGTGGTTCTTCCATTGATGCTTTCAGCAGTCTTGAATCTGGCGTGGTTTCGAATAACGGCTCCTTCTTCCTGAAGCCTTGTCTGACATCAATCCAGGCCCATTCCTTCTCATCTTCTCCTTCGGACTCTGAGTGGTCTATCCACGCTACTGGTGATGGCTCCTTACAGCATCTTTCCAGTTGTTCTGATGCTAACGTGTCTATCATTGATACCACAGCACATTCCTCTTCTTCACTAGCAAACCTCATGGTTTGGAGCACATTGAATGTAACCTGCTCATCCTGTACTCTCATAGTTAATTCACCCTTCTGGACATCAATGAGTGTCCGGCCAGTTGCTAGGAATGGTCTGCCTAATATAATGGGTACTTCTGCATCAGCTTCATAATCCAGAATTATGAAATCTACTGGGAAGATGAACTTGTCCACCTTAACCAGGACATCCTCTATTTTTCCCTCTGGGTGGGCAATGGATCTGTCTGCCAATTGCAGTGTAACTGTGGTAGGCCGAGCTTCTCCAATTCCTAGCTTTTTAAAGATGGCCATTGGCATAAGGTTGATGCTTGCTCCCAAATCACAAAGTGCCTTGCCAAAATACTGGTTTCCAATTGAACACGGTATGGTGAAACTGCCTGGATCTTTAAGTTTGGGTGGCAACTTATTTTGTAGCACAGCACTACATTCTCTTGTGAGAGCTACGGTCTCAAACTCACCAAACCTCCTTTTTTTTGTCAGAATGTCCTTCATGAACTTCACATAATTAGGCATCTGCTCCGGTGCTTCCACCAGAGGAATGTTGATGTGTAGCTGTTTCAGGACATCCAAGAACCTTCTAAATTGCTGGTCATTCTGCTGCTTCTGAAATCTTTGAGGGAAATGGGGAGGTAGCTTAGGTTGCTGCATGTCCTGCTACAGCAAAGTTGACGACTTTTGCTGCGGTATAGCTGCAGCATTCTCTCCAGAGATGTTTTCATCCTTGCTTATCTCCTCCTTTTGCTTTTTCTTGCCGTTTTTGTTCTCCAGGGGTACAGTGGAGTCTATCTAGTCTTGCTCTCTTGCTTTTGGTGTTTCCACCATCTTTCCACTCCTCAGAGCTATCGCTTTGCAATGCTCTTTTTCTTCTCTCCTAGGGACTTCAGTATTACTAGGAAGTGTCCCTGGGGGTCTACTTTTCAGTTCATTGGCAAGCTGTCCCACTTGAGTCTCCAGATTCCTCAGTGAGGCTGCTTGACTCTGGATTAAAGCATCATTCTTTGCCATATACTCCTTCAATAGGGATTCCAGTAAAGTGTGGGCTTCCTGAGGCTGTTGTCTTTGCTGCTGGAAGCCTGGTGGACCCTGTGGTCTTTTGTGGGGCAGAGTTGTTCCCTTGTCCTGCACCATAATTGCTCCAGGAGAAATTGGGGTGTTGCCTCTATCCTGGGTTATATGTGTTGGAGTAAGGGTTGTTATTGCAATTCATATTGCCCACAAAACACACTGATTTAGGGTTTGAAGGTTACACTTCAAATAAATGAGATCCATTGCATAGTACACAAGATGGTCCAGTTTCCTGGACTGCATTGGCTGCTTGAGGACGGGTAACTTGCTGGCTCTTCAAGACATTGACTAGAGAGGCTAGCTGGGCTGTGAGAGAAGTCACTTCGCTCACTTCATGCATGCCTGCTGCTTTCTTTCCATTTGAAACCCTGTCCATTGGCCATTGGTAGTTGTTACTGGCCATTCTTTTGAGCAACTCATATGCTTCATTATATGTTTTGGACAAGAGTGCCCCATTGGCCGCTGCATCTACTATGGTCTGAGTTTGGCCATTGGGACCATTATAAAAGGTCTCCATCTGAATGCAGTAAGGGATTCCATGATGTGGGCATCTCTGTAATAGCTCTTTATACCTCTCCCAAGTCTCATACAAAGATTCACCTTATAATTGCTGGAAAGAGGTGATGTCATTTCTCAATCTGGCATTTTTGGTAGGCGAAAAGTATTTCAGCAGAAATTTTTCTGCCAAGTCACTCCAGTTAGCGATAGAGTCAGGTGGCAGTGAGTTCAACCAGGCTCTTGCTCGGTCTCTTAATGAATAAGGAAACAACTTAAGCCTGAGCACTTCTTCTGTTACACCATTCATTTTAAAAGCATCCGTGACTTCCATAAATACTCTTAAATGCAGGTGGGGGTCCTCAGTGGGCATGCCACTGAATTGCCCAGTAGTTTGCAGCATCTGAAACATTACTGGTTTGAGTTCAAAATGTAAAGCCTCAATCTCTAGTCTCACAATGCTCGGGTTCAACCCATTCAGATTTGGTTGAACATAAGCATTTAAGACCCTATCTCTATCGTCCATGTTGTCTGCTCCATTTTGATTTGCCATCTCCGCCTGCTGCTGGTGTGTTAGCTGTCCTCTTCTTCTTCTCAGAAGTGTTCTTTCTATTTCTGGATCAAGTGGCAAAAGTTCTTTGTCAGCCCTGCTCATGCACTGTGTTACCTGCTCAATCAGGACACTAGAGTAAAAGCAAAACAATCCTTCACACAGTGGGGTGCCTAAAAACAATTTTCAAAGTTGACACTCCCCGGCAACGACGCCAAAAACTTGGTGAACGTTTGTGTGTAATTCATACAGAGATGAATACAATGTCAGTACGCAAGTGCACGTATCGTAACCAAGTAATAAAGTGATGAGTGAGTATCGTCCCACGAGGAGTGAAGTGAAACTGTCTCGATACCTTTGCTGTATGAATGCTGTAGCAATGTCAAGTTTTTTTTTTCACAAATTTGGAATATGCTCGGTTTAACCGATTTTTACTGTGACTAAGGTGAAAAGTATTAAGGAATTGGAAAGAAAATATATGGGGATAACTGGGGTGCTCGGGGTTGCCATGGACTTCAGCTTTCAGAGATGCTCTAGACTTTGCTGCAGTAAAAGTCCCTGGTGCTAACTCAGTCCTGAAAAGAGTCTTCCCAGACTACCATTCCTTACAACTCCAAGGTTCAGACGCGCATTCCTGCTTTGGCCCTCACCTCTTAGTTGTGCATGCATTTCGTTATGGACTAATGGGGTACCTGTATATCCCTACATAAGGTAGCCCCCCTACAGTCAGCCTCTTTTTCCAGCCTCCATTATCCTCCCAGGTGAATGGTGGCCTTGGTTTTCTTCCTCCAAACTTCCGTTATTAAGGAAAGAAAAGCTAGAGGAACTACAACTGAATGTAAACAAAACTGCAGCAAAATGTATTAACATTAAAAATGTGCTTCAGTCCATTACAACCCTTGTGCAACCCCAGCTAGAAACTTAGCCGAGCCTCATGGGTGCACTAGTTACCAAAATTCCAGAAACACTGGCGTGCATTTTACAAGGTAAAAACCAAATTACAAAAATGCAAATCTTCCGTTTGACAAGCAATAAAACAATAACATATAACACAAAAACAAGGTTCCCTTCTACACTAGCACTCTACCCCCTCGTGCTGCACCTTTCGGTGTAAGCAGCACTCTAGGCTTGGTGTTATTTTTCACTCGGTTCTTTCCTCTTTCTCCCCGGCAGAGCGTGTCCTTTGCATTGGCTATTTTTCAGCCTTATATAGGCAGCTTCTATGGTCCCAGTAAAGCGCCCTGGATGTCTGCCATTTCTTCTGCTCTGCAGCAGGCGCCCTTATTGAGCAGCTTTATCCTCTCCACTTTCAGTAGCAGAGGTAGTCCTGTACCAACAGCTTGCAGTGCACCTGCTGCTGTCCCTGCTGCTGTCGCCTGCTGCTGCTGTGCCGCTCTACCACCTGCATCAAATCAAACAGAATCAGAGTATTGCAGGAAAGGGGGGCAGCTCACCCTCTATCACCCGCGGTTCTACTATCATTGCCACATATGCTCAGTGAAATGCTGCAGCAATGGGCCGCTGATGTTATATCTAGAAGAGTCATCCCTTTTTTTTATTAAATCAGAGGGCAAAAGTGCTTAAAACACTAGAAAATTCAGTAAATAATCATTGGTAAGGCATGGAAACTATAGTAAAATGTAGTTAGCAAAATGCAGCTATGAATAACTTATCTTGGGTCAGTTTGCATCGGGTTGCTTACACCCCTAAAACAGAGTATCATCAACACGAACCTCATTCTCATCTTTGAAGAGTTTACAACTTGAAACAATAGGATTATGAACTAAGTTGTTGTTCTCCATTCCAAACCTCCAAAGCATACTTTCTCTAGCAAATATAAATCCCTTCTAACCTCTGTAAAACTTCTATGCCAAAGGAAAAACCTCAATCTTCCTAAATAAGTCATATCGAACTCCCTCAACATGGAATTCTTAAACTCATCAAACATTAATTCATCATTGCTAGTAAATATTAAATCATCAACATATAAACTAACAATGAGAATCTTACCTCCCTTATTTGTTTTAATGAACATATTAGGCTCACTAAAACACTTCACAAACCCTTTGTTTACAAAATGTGCTTCAATATGACTGAACTAAACTTGGGGTGCTTATTTCAAGCCATATAAGGCTTTCTTCAACTTGTATACCTTTAGAGGATTGCTCTTCAGCTCATAACCTTTAGGTTGCTCTATATACACTATAATAACCAAACCTTTTTTTGGGTACTCCTTGATTCTGTATTAAAGTATACTATCAAAGGATTCCATTAACACACATGATAAGTAACATATATTTCATATCATTATGTCAAAAAAGGTTACATCAGTGTTTAGAAGTTATGTAGGAGTAACACTGGTTACTACTCATGGCATCAAAACAAAGAAGTATTAGGGGTTACTATCTCAAAAAGGTAAATTAAGTTCACACTACATAATTTACATTCTATCATGTTTGCCACCAACATATCTTGTAAAATGGTGAATTGAACTAGGAATGGTATCTCTACCACCTGGATCTCTAAGACTATGGTCAAGAGAACTGTCTGCATCTCAGTTACGATTATCTGAACACATTAACAAAATTAATGAGAACAAAATCTCAATAGGTTCAACATTAACATAGCATAGAGTAAACAAAATAGGATGATATGTTTTGCTATATAAGCAATAGAAAAATATTCTTTAATATTCAATCATAATAGTCACATGTAGTATAATTAATTGAAATGCAGTAGTCATCAATGAACATATCCACCGTATATATGTATTTAATGTCATGCATAATAGCTAATTATCTGTAATTTGTGTGTATTTTAGTAATAGGATAGTATGAGTCATTCACCCTTCTGCTACTTATATACCACTGTCATTTAGTCGGAGTGGCCATTCATCCTCTTGGTTCACTCAAGGCTAATAGGGTGTCCCTTATTCAGTACCATCTCAAAGCCATACGACTCTGTTAGATCACCTTATAGCTACAAGGTGTTGCATGTCACCAGCTACCTTGTCATTATAAAGGTCATCCTAACGATTTCGTCTCCCAAATTCATCACACATGCATCTCATCTACATGTAGTTCATCTATGCTTTGAATATACATCTCATATGTATCTTATCTACATTCGCTTCATCTATGCATTGAACATACATCTCATATGCATCTCATCTACATGCATTTCATCCATGCATTAAACATACATTTCATATGCATCTCATCTACATGCATTTTATCCATGCATTGCACATACATCTCATATGCATCTCATCTACATGTATTTCATGACTAAGTTTCACATAATAAAATAATGGATTTAACATCACAAGACATCATTAAAAAAAGCATTTATTTGTAATTTGATTATTCTCATCATTATCCATTCATTGGAGTTCGTTTAGAGCCTTTAAAAAGTAAAACAGAGCAACATCAGCCTCAAGCACAGCCTGGCCTTGTCATAGAGCACGACTGTCCTCTGGCTACAAAAAACCCCTATCCGCATATAACACGGCCGTGTTGGGGTTCCCACCTAACACACGCCTTGACCGTGTTCTAAAACACGACAAAAAATAAGCCACCAGCACTGAGCACGTCTGTGCTCAGTGTTGCCTGTAACAACCTTATTTTTTTCTTTATTAATATACAATATTGAATTCACATACACGTCATTAATCAAAACATACATGCAACATATCAAACACATAGATATTTACATCTTGTTTATTTTGGTTGACCAATTCCGGAGATACAGGTGCGGGTAGTTGCACCTTCACCGGGATCTAAGCCAACTCGACCACAAACATCATATTTGATTCTGAGATCTGCCCAACATAAAGTAACTCGATCAAATGTGCACTGAAAGCCAGAGCCTAAGAAACAAAAGCTGCATAAATAATTTTCTGAACATGATATGGAAATATAGTGAGAATTAAAACCCAGTAAGTTCAACAATAAATCATCATCAATATAGCTTATCACGTCATGTTCAGCTGTATAAACTACAGAAAATATCTTTGGTCACATGAATGTATTATATCTATGCACATAAGAATCATACTGTAATGATATGTATGACAGGATTAACTATTTTCAAAATATCATATGATGGCCATCAACTTATTCTCATTTCAAGCTACCCCGGTCAGGGTGAGTATCCTCAACTCTCCGGTACGGGTTTTTCTCGCTCCGTCCGACATGGCCCACTTTCTCTTTCTTTTCTCATTATCATGATCATAACCGTTGGTAGGGCGTCCCCTACTGGTGCACAACACGGATTGCCATGTGACCGTGCTCATTTCTTTTCTTTTTACAATGATAGCCAAAAATATGCTTTCAATAACAAGTATGTTCATCAAAATATAACTATTACCAAAAATCATTGGTAATCACGCCATAAACATAACCATTTCAAATATCACTTTATAAAATATTTCCATGTCAAAATTTTACACTTTAGATGGTAAGAAGTTCATACAATGGCAATGGCTATGGCTATACTAGTCATTTATTATTTTCATTTATAAGATTCATCATCTTTTTTAAATATTAATTTTATTTCTTTATTTTCTTGATGTAGGTTTTCATCCTATCTAACCTTCTCTTACTAATCAGAGCATAACTCCCTCAATTTAACTCTGATGTAGGTTATCTTAGTGTCAGTTTAAAGATAAAACAATTATCTAAAACTGATGAGTGAGTTTTATACTCATAAATTAAATATTTTCATCTTATCTTTTTGCCATAATTAAGCATAAATCTCCCTTAATTGTCTTTAGTTTGTGTATTTCTTACAGATGGAGAGAAGAGGAGAAAATGGACTTAATTGGAGGAATCAGAGCTAAATTGTGGTTCTTTGGGAATAATGTTTATAAATCAAGCAGATAAAACAAATTCATTAAGAATGGCTGAGTAAGGAGCATTATCATATTGTCTCTTGAGATGCATCCTAATGGATATATGCACAAATTTATTCTTGATTTATGATCACATTTTCAAAAGAACTAAAACATAAAGATTCAAGGCAAAGCACCCAATGTTGAGAATATGTTTGCTGGTTGCAGTCCAGCCCAACCTTGCTGTAGTACTTGGGCCATAGCTCTGAAAATACATATCCAATATGTATGCAATTTGGTAAGTGTGTAGAGGACATAATTGGGTATAACTTTCATGTTCAAGTGGTCAAACAATTCGGACACTAGAAGGGCCAAAAATGGGCTAGAAGAGAATCTTTCTACTGCTGCAGTCCAGCCCGACTTTGCTCTAGTATTTTGACCATAAGTCACAAATTACGTATCCGATTTGTCCACAATTTGTCTTGACGGAAAGCTAACGAAATTTTCTAAAACGTTTATGTTGAAGGAGTCAGCAAATTCAGCAGATATCAAGACAATATTCAAGGCTCCATTTCGGTACACATGATGGAATCCAAATTGTCAACTTTGTACAACTTTCTACCTAACAATTTTGACAATTACCACACCTACCACACTTAATTGTATCTATAAATAGAGGGCTTGAGGGGTGAGTTGAGGAGTTTTTGGAGAGCTTTGGAGAGAGCTTGGGAAAGCTTTGTTGGAATTCTACGAACTTGTAATGTTATTCTCTCTTTAGACATCTTGTATTTTTCATTTTCTTTCATAATATTATCATGTTTCTTCATCTTTCATTTCACTTTCTTGCCTTGATTATGGAGAACTAATCTCCTAATGCTAAGGTGAAAGGGTGAAACTCTTGGTATGAGAATAATAATTTATCTAACTCTTAATCTTAATATTTATCTTTGATATTGTATTTACCTTCCTATTTCTTTTCTCATAATTATTTCTTAATGGCTGGTTTTATCATACCGCCGATTTCTTGTTATGTTATTGGCTAGTTTTATTAGACCGCCTATCTCTTATTATTTTCATGGTTGGCTTTGCCACCTACTTTATTTTATTTTACTATTGGTTGGCTTTGCCACCGATTCTATTTCATTTTATTTTGTTATGTTAATTAATTTTCTACCTTTCATTTTTTGCATAAGTTAATCTTGTAAAATGTGAATTTTGATATATTGTAGACAATATAATGATTGGCACAATTTATGCTTGAATCCATTTACAAGTTATCTTTTGCATCTTTGTATTTTTAATCTTGTAAAGTGTGAACCTTGATACATTGTAGGCAATTTTTGGCACAATAAATACTTGAATCACCCTTGATTTATTGTAGACAATATGGTGATTGGCACAATGTACGCTTAAATCCATTTTACAAGAATGTTTTAATTATGAGAAAGAAGGTAAATATAATTCATGTATAAACAAAGTTGAGCTTAAATTAACATATCATCCGATTAAAACTTTATTCGTGTAAAGATTCTAATTAAGTAATAAAAGAGTTAAATTTATTTTTATTCGATATACCAAGAGTGGATCCCCTAACCTTAGCATGCTTCTTTACCTTGAATATATCTTCATTTAATTTCAGTATATTAATTCTTTGCATATTTTGTTCAATATTCCTCTCACAAAACAAGACATTGGGAACTAGGTTAGAAGTATTTAATTTGGATCTAAATTAGAATTTTCTCTCAATTGGCAATCCCTGTGGGATCGACCTTGCATACCACTAAATCTATACCCCAATAGATTCGTGCACTTGCAAGTTTTAAGTAAAACAACAACAAAAACTATCATGTTGAACTATTTAGCGAAATATTAAGAAATCAAGCTGATATTACTCCTTCAAAGTACAGGTTAGTTCCTTTCGGATAGGTTCTGCCCTTTACCTACTAATATATCCATATCTCCCTCATAAGATTTACAAATTAAGTGATTCCAGTGGCTAAAATGTTGTGACACATATATCTATAATTCATATGTTAAACATTTATTTTAATTCTTTATAGAATGTTCCCAAAAATTAAAATACCGAAGCTATCCTAACATATTCTTCCCTGATGAACCATTTTCTGATCTTTGCTTACTAATCGGACCATATCTACCTCATATGGACTCCAAATTGAATGCTTCTAGTGGCTACACATCTGTGACACATATATCTTTAATTCTTATGTTAACCATTTATTTAAATTCCCTACAGATAATTCCCATAACTTAAAATACTGAAGCTATCCTAACATATTCTTCCCTGATGACCCATTTTCTGACCTTTGACTACTAATTTGCTCATATCTTCCTCATATGGACTCCAAATTGAATTATTCCAGTGGCTAAAAATCCTTGAAACATATATCTTTAATTCCTATGTTAACCATTTATTTTATTTCCATACAGATAATTCCAAGAAATTGAAATACAAAAGCTATCCTAACATATTCTTCCCTGATGAACCATTTTCTGACCTTTGCCTATTAATCGGTTCAGATCTCCCACATATAGACTCCAAATTGAATGATTCCCATGGCTAAATATCTGTAACACATATATCTTTAATTCTTATGTTAACCATTTATTTTAACTCCTTATAGATTGTTCCCAGAAATTAAAACACCGAAGCTTAAAATTCTGCCACCCGTAGCCATACCCATGCAGAACTATCTACACCAACCTATGTATTCAAACATACATCACATGCAAGATCAATATGTAACATGATATAGCAACATCATGACCAATCATAAAAGTTCTAAGATCAAAATCTCATATAAATATTATAAGTTTCAAAAGTTTTCTTCAAAAAGAAATATTGTTAAACTTACTTGGAGCACTTAGTCTTCTAGACTTCTCCTTCCTCTTTCTTCCTTTCTTCCTCTCCTTTCCTCACTCTCTCTACCTTGCTTCTATTTTTCCTCTCCCTCACTTGGACGAAATTCTCATGTTGTAAGGGTGAGTTTCCTTATATAGGCCACCAAATAATTCACCTTTCATGATCATGGGTCTACCTTATCACAATTAGGATACACTTTGTTGAATTTTTGGAAAACAAACAACTTATGTTCTTGTCTTCCTCTTCCTTAGTCAAGATATGCATAGGAAAAGGAGATTTGTATTTTGAAAATTATGATGATATGTTCTTAAGATAAGGGACAAGGTCCCTTTGATTTAGGGATTCATTTCCATTTTCTTTTGTCTTAAACAAGTATGATAGGTTTGCCTTTTTAGGTGGCAAATTTCTAGCCCTTGAATCTCCATTATTTGGTTGATATTATTTGTGTGGGATAGGAATGTTTTGTCCTAATACCAAGTATTATCATACCACTTGCTAAAATTATGAGTGTAGGATATAGATGTTTTTGTCCTAAAGCCTTGTATTATTATGCCACTTGCCAAGATGATGAATGTAGAATCACACCACTTGCTAAATTTTTTTCTTAATGCCAAGTAACCTAATCTTTATTATTATTACATTATTATATCATCACCCAATTTATTTTATTTTATTTTTCCTCTTGGATTTGGGCTTATTCCTACCCATTTTCTTTGCTTTGGATAAAATTCTACCTTTCTTGGAGGGCTTGGTCACATTTTCATAATTTTTGGGCTATTGGTCCAATTACTATATCCTAGTCCAAGTCTATGTTTTATTTCTTGCTTAGGTTATCCAATGGGCTTGCTAGAAACTTATATGAAGTGGAAAAGCTCTACATGATGTGTCCATAGGTAAAAGCCCAATGTATGGGTAAATGTTTTAAACTTAGTAACTCTAGTTATTGAATTAGGAAAATTACCCTAATCCAATGTTCTTGAAATTTTAAGACCTTTACTTGTTTCTAAAAATTTATCTTCCTTATCCAAGAATTTTGCATCTCTTTAGTATGTTATTTCTAATTTATGTTTTTCCTATTAGGTTTTCCCTCTTTATTTGTTCTCTTAATGGTAGAAACATTTTCTATGCATATATGTAAGGTGAAGAATTTCTAAGGAAAATATCTAAAAATTACGGGATGTTACATTCTTCCCCCCTTAAGAAATTCGGTCCCCGAATTTCAATCCATCCTACCACATGTAAGGAATGAAATTAAGGCATTATTTAGAGTTACCAAGCTTATTACCTTAATAATTAGGGATATCTTTTCTATATAACATCTTTACTTTTTAATATGTCTATTCACTTGAGTGATTTTGCCATATAACTTAACCATAAGGATTTCTTTCACTCATAAGTTCTTCAATTGATATCCTCTAGCCTGCATGGATATATCTATAGGTCTATATAAGAAAACACACACATAAAGGAACATATTCACCTTCATATTGGGTAACTATCTTTTCTTATTCTAAACTTCTATCAAGTCATTTTTTTTTCATATATCAATATCATCCCCTGAATATCATCGTCTTAATCTATCATCTATTTTTATCCTCAAATCCTTTAATCAATATGTTAAACATACGTTGCACTAAATCCTTCAAACCTTTATTAACATTTATGTACCATTGATACATGTCTAATAATTCCAACTTATCTCATCACAGTAATTCTATACCAACTTATTTACACCATTAAACTCATTGTCAAAATTTTCAATTATTTCTTTTATCATCTCCAAAAGCACCTCATTCTAGCTTATGTCAATCCCATTTAATTCACCCAATCATTTCAAGAAGATTTTTCCTAACCATTACTCATACATGAATTCTCAATTCCAACATAATTTACATCCTCGATACTAGACTCAATTCAGCATGATATAATCCTTTAACACAAATATCTTGATCACTTATATTATTTTCGGACATGGTTCTCAGAGTATTCTCTATATTTCCAAATTAAGAGTTCAAAGATTAATTTAAATCCTACTTCCTATATTTTATTCTTCAAGAACTTCAACGCCACTAATTCTCTTGATTGCATTCGTCAAAACACCATAAGACCATCATCCGTCCATTCTTTTCAAACTTTTCATTACTTTAACCTACTAACAACTTAGACACCATAATAACCGAGTTTCAAAGAAAAGAAATTATCTTTCATTGTAATGAGGGAAAATAACCTTACATTTAATGCCAACCATTAATGAGTGAAACAGACGAAAAGCATAATAGAGAATGGTGCCAAAAGCGAAAGTCAAAAATTTCGACAAAGCATTGAAAAATATTAAAATCGGTGGCTGTAATTCTTGAAAATTTGTAAACAAAATCTATCTATGATTTCAGCAAAAATCGATGGCCGCAAATTTTGAATATATGTGTTAGAATCTACTTTAAATTTGTTGGTATTCGGTGGAAAGATATCACATGGAAAAAGAAACATTTCTGAGCTTATAAAAGTCTGTGAAAATCAAAGAATATGTAGTTAACTGGTAGGATGCAGTTGATTGCTTCAAAATAGATGTAATCAATCAATTGTAAAATAATCAGTCCAAATTAAAATTTCTCAAAATAGCTAGTCGACTTAATAATACTGATAGTCGACTGGCAAAAACATTGAGAATACAAAAATAAATCATTTGATTGCTTTTTTTTTTCAATGACGGCTATCACCTACAACTTTTCTACAAGAATCAAGACATCAATGCTTCATTAAAGACAACAAGATAAAGACAGATTTCTGGTGATATCTTATCTTATGCTCTTTATGTGCTTAATATGGGTCACAGTCATACTACTGTACATATACATGCTTGCCGTCATTTTTGAATTTTTTTTATTTACCTTTAATTTAGCTGATATCCACCAATCACTCACATAGTTGTTCTAATAATACCCGGCTTATTCGCATAGCTATTATAAATATGCCCTTCTCTGAGTTCTATAAATACTTACATTAGTATCTTTGTCTATACTCAAAGTTAAGGTGATAGAAATTATGGAGGGAACCGCATTCCGTCAGTTTCGAAATATCTGTGTCTTTTGTGGTTCTAGTCCTGGAAAAGATGAGGAGTATGTTAAAGCAGCACAAAATCTGGGTATGGTGCTGGCTAGGAGAAAAATTCATTTAGTGTATAACTGTGGGTTAATGGGGTGTGTGGCTACAGCTACACATGTAGGGGGATGCCAAGTTCTAGGTATTATTCTTACAGCTCTAGCTACATCTAGCAACATAGGGAAGACAATTGGGGAAGAATATAGGGTAGCTTCCATGCATGAACACATGGCTAGAATGATGAGCAATGCTGATGCCTTCATTGCCTTACCAGGTGGTTTTAGTACTCTAGAGGAAATTTTCCAAATAGTCTCTTGGGCACAACTGAATATACATCACAAACCGATAGGTTTGTTAAATGTTAATCACTTCTTTGATGGTTTGTTATCTTTTCTAGATCAAGCTGTGGAACAGAGGTTTATCTCACACTCAGCACGACGAATTCTCATCTCAGCTTCAAATGCTGAAGAGTTGATTGATGCTTTACAAGCCTATGTTCATGTACCTGATCTAACTATGACTCCAATAGAATGGACAGCAGATAACTGCAGGAAGCGTAAATTGGATTTGGATCTTCATCTTTAAATGTAGTAAAACGTAGCTATAATTGTACTACTTTTACTCTCTACTTGTATACCATATTTACCAACCAGACTCCTTTAGAGTTGGTAAAACTATCTTTGAATGTTGCTTATGATCCTCTGAACTTTTGAAATATTCTAATATATCATCAATAAAAACAAACTGATCCAGGGATGACCTAATTACTATTTATTAAATCGCTAAAATATTTGTCAATTTAAATGACATCACCAAGAACTCATAATGTCCATAATAAGTCCTAAAATAAAATTTTGTACATCATCTTCCCTTATCCTTAATTAATGTTACTCATATCCCAAATCTATTTGTGCAAAAATATTGAACAACTTATAACTGGTCAAATAGGTAATCTATACGAGGTAATGGGTTTTTATTCTACATTGTCACCTTATTCAACTGTCTATAATCTATGCATAGTCATAGTGATCCATCTTTCTTTTTCACAGATTGAACTAGAGCACTCCAAATAAAAGTACTAGGGCATTTAAATCCCTTGTCTAACAAGCCTTGTAACTATTGTTTTTTTAAATTCAATCGATATCATTCTAAATAGGGATATAGATACTAGTTGGGTTCTAAGGAGTAAATCAATATCAAATTCTCAAATTTCTGTGGCAAGGTTGTGTAGGGTTTCCTCCGCATTATTTGCCAAATTCCTCCTTGGTGGTGTCATTTCCTACTGTGGCAAAAATATGCTGCTATTGAGGTCATCAAGCCCAATAGTTAGTTTTAAAAAAAATTTAACAGCAGTCATAACACCACCTCGGCATATAGATAGGAAACACTAGCAATTTCCTACCTATATGAAATCACTGATCCTCGACACAGCACTACCACAACATACTCAAGATACTATAAGATCGATTCAGATAACCAACCACCCACTGGCCATCTAGGATCGACCTCCTCTGATACCAATTATGTAACAACCTTATTTTTTTCTTTATTAATATACAATATTGAGTTCACATACACGTCATTAATCAAAACATACATGCAACATATCAAACACATAGATATTTACATCTTGTTTATTTTGGTTGACCAATTTCGGAGATACAGGTGCGGGTGGTTGTACCTTCACCGGGATCTGAGCCAACTCGACCACAAACATCATATTTGATTCTGAGATCTGCCCAACATAAAGTAACTCGATCCAATGTGCACTAAGAGCTAGAGCCTTAGAAACAAAAGCTGTATAAATAATTTTCTGAACATGATATGGAAATATAGTGAAAATTAAATCCCAGTAAGTTCAATAATAAATTATCATCAATATATCTCATCACGTCATGTTCAGCTGTATAAACTACAGAAAATATCTTTGGTCACATGAATGCATTATATCTATGCACATAAGAATCATACTGTAATGATATGTATGACAGGATTAACTATTTTCAAAATATCATATGATGGCCATCAACTTATTCTCATTTCAAGCTACCCCGGTCAGGGTGAGTATCCTCTACTCTCCGGTACAGGCTTTTCTCGCTCTGTCCAACATGGCCCACTTTCTTTTTCTTTTCTCATTATTATGATCATAACCGTTGGTAGGACGTCCCTTACTGGTGCACCACACGGATTGCCATGTGACCGTGCTCATTTCTTTTCTTTTTACAATGATAGCCAAAAATATGCTTTCAATAACAAGTATGTTCATCAAAATATAACTATTACCAAAAATAATTGGTAATCATGCCATGAACATAACCATTTCAAATATCACTTTATAAAATATTTCCATGTCAAAATTTCACACTTAAGATGGTAAAAAGTTCATACAATGGTAATGGCTATGGCTATACTAGTCATTTATTATTTTCATTTATAAGATTCATCTTCCTTTTTAAATATTAATTTTATTTCTTTATTTTCTTGATGCAGGTTTTCATCCTATCTAACCTTCTCTCACTAATCAGAGCATAACTCCCTCAATTTAACTCCGATGTAGGTGATCTTAGTGTCAATTTCAAGACAAAACAATTATCTAAAACTATCATGTTGAACAGTTTAGCGTAATACTAAGAAATCAAGGCGATATTACTCCTTCAAAGTACAGGTTAGTTCCTCTCGGATAGCTTCTGACCTTTACCTACTAATATATCCATATCTCCCTCATAAGAATTCCAAATTAAGTTATTCCAGTGGCTAAAACTCCGTGACACATATATCTATAATTCATATGTTAACCATTTATTTTAATTCTTTATAGAGTGTTCCCTGAAATTAAAATACCGAAACTATCCTAACATATTCCTCCCTGATGAACCATTTTCTGACCTTTGCTTACTAATCGGACCATATCTACCTCACATGGACTCCAAATTGAATTATTCCAGTGGCTATACATCCGTGACACATATATCGTTAATTATTATGTTAACCATTTATTTAAAGTCCCTACAGATAATTCCCAGAACTTAAAATACCGAAGCTATCCTAACATATTCTTCCCTGATGACCCATTTTCTGACCTTTGACTACTAATTTGCTCATATCTTCCTCATATGGACTCCAAATTGAATGATTCCAGTGGCTAAAAATCCGTGAAACATATATCTTTAATTCCTATGTTAACTATTTATTTTAATTCCATACAGATAATTCCCAGAAATTGAAATACAGAAGCTATCCTAACATATTCTTCCCTGATGAACCATTTTCTAACCTTTGCCTACTAGTCGGTTCAGATCTCCCACATATAGACTCCAAATTGAATGATTTCAGTGGATAAATATCCGTGAGACATATATCTTTAATTATTATGTTAACCATTTATTTTAATTCCTTATAGATTGTTTCCAAAAATTAAAACACCGAAGCTTAAAATTCTGCCACCCATAGCCATACCCATGCAGAACTATCTACACCAACCTAAGTATTCAAACATACATCACATGCAAGATCAATATATAACATGATATAGCAGCATCATGACCAATCATAAAAGTTCTAAGATCAAAATCTCATATAAATATTATAAGTTTCAAAAGTTTTCTTCAAAAAGAAATATTGTTAAACTTACTTGGAGCACTTAGTCTTCTAGACTTCTCCTTCCTCTTTCTTCCTTTCTTCCTCTCCTTTCCTCACTCTACCTTGCTTCTATTTTTCCTCTCCCTCACTTGGACGAAATTCTCATGTTGTAAGGGTGGGTTTCCTTATATAGGCCACCAAATAATTCACCTTTCATGATCATGGGTCTACCTTATCACAATTAGGATACACTTTGTTGAATTTTTGGAAAACAAACAACTTATGTTCTTGTCTTCCTCTTCCTTAGTCAAGATATGCATAGGAAAATGAGATTTGTATTTTGAAAATTATGATGATATGTTCTTAAGATAAGGGACAAGGTCCCTTTGATTTAGGGATTCATTTCCATTTTCTTTTGTCTTAAACAAGTATGATAGGTTTGCCTTTTTAGGTGGCAAATTTCTAGCCCTTGAATCTCCATTATTTGGTTGATATTATTTGTGTGGGATAGGAATATTTTGTCCTAATACCAAGTATTATCATACCACTTGCTAAAATTATGAGTATAGGATATAGATGTTTTTGTCCTAAAGCCTTGTATTATTATGCCACTTGCCAAAATGATGAATGTAGAATCACACCACTTGCTAAATTTTTGTCTTAATGCTAAGTAACCTAATCTTTATTATTATTACATTATTATATCATCACCCAATTTATTTTATTTTATTTTTCCTCTTGGATTTGGGCTTATTCCTACCCATTATGGGCTTATTCCTACCCATTTTCTTTGCTTTGGATAAAATTCTACCTTTCTTGGAGGGCTTGGTCACATTTTCATAATTTTTGGGCTATTGGTCCAATTACTATATCCTAGTCCAAGTCTATGTTTTATTTCTTGCTTAGGTTATCCAATGGGCTTGCTAGAAACTTATATGAAGTGGAAAAACTCTACATGATGTGTCCATAGGTAGAATCCCAATGTATGGGTAAATGTTTTAAACTTAGTAACTCTAGTTCTTGAATTAGGAAAATTACCCTAATCCAATGTTCTTGAAATTTTAAGACCTTTACTTGTTTCTAAAAATTTATCTTCCTTATCCAAGAATTTTGCATCTCTTTAGTATGTTATTTCTAATTTATGTTTTTCCTATTAGGTTTTCCCTCTTTATTTGTTCTCTTAATGGTAGAAACATTTTCTATGCATATATGTAAGGTGAAGAATTTCTAAGGAAAATATCTAAAAATTATGGGATGTTACATTGCCCCACTTTTTCCTTTGTTTTCTCACTTCCATACCATACCACAACCACCAAACAATCACCCATAACATATATCCATGATTATTCGAGCACTATATTAGATAAAACACCTCAAAGATTGATTTATTTTCAAATCTTTTTTCTAGGCCTAATTCTTCACACTTAACCCTAGATCCAAAGTAAAATTTCATCAACCAAAAAATTTCAAGAAGCACTCGCATACATCAAGACACATCATATACCATAAACCAATAATCAAAACTCAAATTTCATAAGGGTTAATGTAAAACCTACTTAGCAAACCACTTCTAGTTTTTTTCTTCAAAAGGAGAATTATACTCTTTCCCACCCTTGAAACATAGAATTTCATGCCATTACATAGAATTAATTAAGGGATGTTACATTTCTCCCACCTAGAAAGGAATTTTGTCCTTAAAATTTAGGGTTTACCTATTTTGAAAGAGTTGTGGATACTTTTGTTTCATATCATCTTCCCTTTTCCATGTAGCCTCTCCTTCATTAAACCCACTCTAAGCTATCTTTATTAATAGGATGGTCTTGTTGTGCAATTATTTTACATCTCTATTTAGTATTGCAATTGGTTCTGCTTGGTAAGTTAGCTTCTTATCCACAATTATTGAATCTTCTTATATCAAGTGTTCTAGATCTAGAAGGTACTTACAGAGTTGTGGGACGTGGAACACATCATGAAGGTTTGATAGACATGGAGAAAGTACAATCTGATAAGCAGATGATCCCACTCTTCTGAGAATTTGATATAGGCCTAAATATCCTGGACTTAACTTTTTAAGCTTCATTGCTCGCCCAATGCTTGTAGTGGAAGAGATTTTTAAAAACACATGTTCTCCTTCTTAGAATTGTAATGGCTTCATTCTTTTGTCATAATAGCTATTCTACTGATTTTGGGCTATTCGCATCTTTTCTTGGACTATTTGTATTTACTTAGTGGTGTATTGAACCAATTCTGGACTTAATACATTTCTTTCCACAATAAAATCCATGGAAATATTATCCCATTTCCACTTTGGTATTTCTAAGGGTTTTTGATGCTATATTTTCAGCTTTTGATAGATTAGGCATCTGGTAACGAACTCCACAATGTCTTTCTTTATGCTCAGCCACCGATACATCTTCTTCAAGTACTGATACATCTTAGTCAATCCCAAATAAATAGTGTACTTACTTTTTTGAGCTTATAGAATCTTATTCTTTAAAACTCCTTCTCGCAGTATACATATTCATCCCTGATACTTAAGAATTTTGTCCTTTATTATAGCAAAATTTGGCTGCTCCTTTTGGTTTTGTAGAAATTCATTCTGCTACTGTGCTTCCTTGATTTTCATTTTCAAATCGCATTCAACTCTAAGCTCACTTATACTTAAGCCTCCAGGAATGAATATAAATGATAAGCTCAAATTTCTAAATTCCTTCATAAACTCCATCTCCTTTATCAACATTTAGCTCACGTGTAATGACTTTCAACTTAATGCATCAACTACTACATTTGCTTTCCTCGACTGATACTTTGGCTTAAATTTATAATCATTATTGAATTCCATCCATCTCCTTTGTCTCATATTCAACTCCTTTTAGTCAAAGGGATATTTTAAACTCTTTACGTCACTATATACCTCGAACATGGCTCCATACAAATAGTGCCTCCAGATTTTCAGAGAAAAGACTATTGTTGCTAGTTTCAAGTCATGCATGGGATAATTCTCCTTATATGGTCTTAGTTGCCGTGAAGTATAGGCAACCACCTTACATTTTGCATCAAGACATAGCCTAAACTCTTCTTCAAAGCATTACTATAAACTTCAAAATATCCAAAAGGATTAGGAATGAATAAAATAGGAGGGGTAGTTAATCGAATCTTAAGCCCCTGGAAACTATCTTCACATTTTTAAGTCCACTTGAAAAGGCATCCATTTCTAGTTAACTTGGTTAGGGAAATGCTATTTGAGAAAATCCTTGTATGAATCTTCTGTAGCATCTGGCTAACCTAAAGAAACTTCTGATTTCAGTCACGATCTTGGACCTCTCCCAATTTAATACTACTTCAGTCTTGCTAGGGTCTACCACTACACCATCTTGGGAAATGGCATGACCTAAAATTTTTACCTCTTTCAACCAAAATTCACATTCCTCTAGCTTAACAAAGAGCTTGTTCTCCTTTAGAATCTGAAGTACCAGCCAGATATGCTAACTATGCTCCTCTTCGCTTCTAGAATATATCAAAATATCATCTATAACTACCAGTACAAACTGATCTAAATAGGGTCTAAAGATACAATTCATATAATCTATGAAAACTATAGGTGCATTCATAACCCCAAGCGGCATTACTAAAAACTTGTAGTGTCCATATCTTGTTCTGAAAGCTGTCTTCGGAATATTTTCTTCTTTAACTCTAATTTGGTGATACCCTGATCTTAGATCTATTTTTTAGAAAAATGTGGCCCATTTCAACTGATCCAGCAAATTGTCTATTCTGAGCAACAGATACTTTTTTTAATAGTTGCTTTATTAAGCTGTCTGTAGTCAATAGACAATCTCAAATTGTCATCTTTCTTTTTAACGAACAACACAGGCGCCCCCTAGGGTGACATATTAGGCCAGATAAAATTCTTCCTTAATAATTCCTTGATTTGCTTCTTAAGTTCCTTTAACTCCACATTGATCATAGACAACATAATCAATCTGTAATTGAATATCTATCATTGGGTTTCTAAGCTTGTTCCTCCTAAGTCTAGTAAATTAATGACAATCGTACCAATTAAACCCTAATAAATAAGCAGTCCTTTAGCACATCGGTAAAGCAAAACTTATTAACCGCATGAAGAACTAGAGAAACTAATGGAGCTAAACAAATATAAACACATCAGCTATATCTAATTTAGTTAATTATTCATCATAGGTTCAATAATTTATAATCCAAAATCCTAAAACTTATTTGCCTCATGAATCACAGAATTGAAGACTTTGTTCAAAACATAATTCAGCGGTAGATTAAGACAAATAATATACTAGTAAGCCTCCCTAGCAATCATATGAATAATCATTGAGAAGAAGAGCAGATGAATAATTAATACTCAATTAGGATTAAAATAATAAAATCAAATCCAAATCTCACAATGCATGAAGATCTCTTGAGATTTCAATCTACTTCTACCAACAAAAAAGAACTAGCCATGCAGGGCCATAAGAAATTCTAAAGAAGAATTAAAGAATGTAATTAAGAATTTGGATGATTGATTGAATTCTTCTCTGCTTCATTTCCTAGTTTTTTATAGATTCCTTCCTCCTAAATGAAGTAGGAGTGTTTTTAAGTCAAATCCCAGCCCATCGAGCCTTAATTGGAGTCAAGAAGACCTAAAAATCGCGAATTTAGCAATCTGGTGCGGCAGGCAGCGCCGCAGCGCTTCAAAAACTTAATGACGAGGTGCCATAGCTCCTGATTCAACATTGCAGCACTCAGGTTCTGACACTCGGGTGCCTCGGTGTTGGGGCTTGGGCGCCGTGATGCCCGATGCTTCTAGGTAGCCAACGCCGCGGCGCGCTAGGGAGTGTCGCGGCCCTCCAAATCTAAAATGATACAGCACCACGGTGCCTAGACAATTCCATAATTTGACAAAGTGCCGAACACAAAACTTATTGCTCTATGTCTCTTCTTTTGATTGCCACTGGAATCACCTTAATCCGATCTAAATTGAAGGAGATATGCCAAAGTTAGGAACCAAAGGTCAGAATTCATCCTACTGCACTGTGATTCTAATTTGCGAGCTCTGTAACGCTATGAAATATCTCGAATTTGATCAAGTGTTCAACATAAAAGTTGTAGATAATTCACAGCCACTTGAATCACTTTGATTGGAGTTCATAAGAGGGAGATATGCTCAAAACAGTGCTGAAAGGTCTGGAATCGCTGCAATGTAGCATTTTTCCATGAATTTCTTATCTTTTTCCTCTTCCTTTGTTCCTACAACACAAAACACAAAATTAAGCTAATTCCTAATTATATTTTACATAAATCAAACAAAAAGTAAGTTTAAAGGTATTAATATCATGCTTAATTAAGATCACATCAAATACCCCCACACTCAACCTTTTGCTTGTCCTCAAGCAAAATAATCCCTAAAGACAAAAAACAACAATCAATAATGTAGTGAGTGTTAGGCTTACAAAATGTTTGCCACATAACATAAAAATATACTCTAGAAAAATTTTGGAAGGTCATAATAATGCACAAGATTAGCACAAATGCAATCTATTATCTTATTCTTTTGAATCCCTAATGAGTGTGTGTTCTTGGGTCAATAAGTTTCCTTTTACTCGGATGAGTTTATATATCCCAAAATTTTGGTTGTAGATCTCTAATTAGTTTAGGATTTCCATATGTTTATTCTTCATGCCACTCTCTACTAATATAGGCCAAAACTACCTCTAGGATCAATAAGACTTTATTTAACTTGTAATGTGGCCAGGGTATAAGGTAAGATAAAAAATACAAATTTAGACTCAATCACCTAGCACCACATGACTAAATCTGATCTCTTGAGCTTTTCTAAATTTGGGGTGATTTCTCCCCCCACACTCATTTTCTTGTTTCAATTGAATTTAATCTATCCTTTTTCCTCAATTCTCTAATTTTTTTTTCACAACATTTGAATTTTTCTTCTATTTCCTTTGCATAATTCTCTTTTTTTTTACAAAATTCTTTTCTTTTCCTTTCTCCATCCTTCCAACCCTTTTATTAAATAAAGCTCTACAAAGCAAGTATTCAGAGAAATAATCATGGAGTGAGTGAATAGGATAAAAACAAAAGATATTCATACAAAATTTGGCTTTTAGCTCATTTGTGATTTTTAGAAGGAAAAGTTCATTAAGTTCAAAATAGAGAAACTAAGGATATTTCATTGTTTAGGTTATGTAACGCCCCCAATTTATGTTATGTAAAATAAATTTTTTTTTTCGCAATCAGATATTTTCCATAAAGATACATAATTCAATTCTTCATCATTTGTCTCATGTATACAAAATATACAGACCAAGTCTATAAAAATCAAAGTACAGCAGAAACGAGGATCCTGCCGGTAGCGTTCAAAGCACTCTAGAATACAAACATAGTATAATTCTAAGACCGTGAGTCTTGGAAGCAACATAGACTCACCCAGAGAATATATCACCTATTTTCTGAATCAGACTTTGATATTCTTATCTGAAAAATGTGGAAATATCGTGTAGTGAGTTTGACAACTCAGTGAGCAAATAATTCGTCTTATGACCTCTTAGGTCAGCATATGGATGTACTTATATTTTAAAATGTGTCACATAGAAAATACAGTTCAGAAGTACATTCATATGGGACCCGTATTTCAAATATTCTCAAATCAAAGGAGATTTAGATATCCAAAATCATATGCACCATGGTATGATCATTAAACAAATGTTGTTCTGCTTAGCTGTATAAGCTATAGTAAAATATTAAGATTTGGAGATAAAATCATCACTTTTAATGCACCTGCCTCACTTGGCAATCTCGTCGATGCAATGAAAATATAACTCATTTGCTATATGCATAGTGACCTCGACCCTAGTCACAATAAGTGATCAAGGAATCTGAGTACATCACCCTTCTGCCTCCCCACATTACCACTGTCACCCGGTTGGAGCGGCCCTCCCCCAGCTTACTTAGGCTAATAGGGCATCCCTTATTCGGTACTGTCACAAGCCATACAACTAGCCGATATTCATCAATACATATATATACATGTAAAATATCAAGCAACTCGCCATGAGCTTTATGCTTGCCATTCAATCTCATTTATAATATGACATGCATCATTTTCACAAGTATATAGCTTTACAAATCAATGCATCGTGCACATAATATTCACTTTATCAAATAATGATAAATACATTTAGAACCACATATTTAATGAGTTCCAAAATCCATTTCTAAAACCATACTCTTCTTGAACTATGTGCTAGTTCGTAAGTATAACAGATATTTGAACACATTTCAGAAACTTATAATACTAAATAATTTATAATAAAAAACAATAATAAATTTATAATTCAAGAAGAGCATGGGACAAGTCATAGAAAGAAGTATCTACTCACAAGGTAAGGCTCCTGGTTGGACAGCCCTAAAAATGTACTTTTTCGAAGCTGAATTTGACCAATTAGACCTCAAAAATGTGTCTGGAGGGTCCAAAGACGTAAAAAATAACTCCGAGAACTTGGTCACTATTTACCGCTGGAAAATACTATTCACGATGAACAAAAAATTGTCAGATAGCTGAAAAATTTCATATCCTAAGGTTTAACTAGCTCCTGAATCCATCTACGGTGTCAGAATTTCATTTGGAGGTCTCTAAGTAAGAGTTTCAGAATTTACTTTTTTCTAAAATTTTCTACTTTAGATCTACGGCAATTCAACAGTTAATTTGAAAAATTGATCAGTCAAAACTATACTATTTTTCGCCCTGAATCCAGTAGCACCTTCAGTTTTGAGATCGGAAGCCAATAGGCACTCCAAAACTAGAGAGAAAGTTGAAAGCTACTATTCACTCACTATTCACTTACTATTCATCTTTCACGTTTTTTTCTCCAAAATGTTGCAGACGGCCGTTCTCCTTCCCCCATGTCTAAATTAAATTTTTTTAATAATTATAATTATTATTTAATATTTAATAATAGGATTTTCTTTTATATAAATTCATATAAATTCCGTTTTTCATCCTAAAATATCTTAAAAATTTCTAAAAATTTACATTCTCATAAATCTTTAGTTAAACTCTTAAATCATGATTTTTCTTGATAAAAAGCGTAATAAAACAAATCTCAAATTAAATATCTTTATATATATTAAAAGAAAGAATATTTCTAAAAATACAACAAAAATTTATTAAAGACCAATATAATTATTTCAAGCAAAACAATAATTATTTTAATTAAAAATAGATTTACTTTTAGCAAAAGATAATCATTTTAAACAAATAAAAATATATTTTTTTATAACAAAACATTATTATTTAAAAATAAAAATTATGGGATGTTACATTTTTTCCCTCTTAAGAAATTCGGTCCCCGAATTTCAGGCCATCCCACCACATGTAGAGAATAAAATCAAGGCATAATTCGAAGTTACCAACCTTATTACTCAAATAATTTGGGATATCTTTTCTATCTATCTTTACTTTTTAAAATGTCTCTTCACTTGAGTGATTTTGCCATATAACTTATGTAACAACCTTTTTTTTTCTTTATTATTATACAATATTGAGTTCGCATACACGTCATTAATCAAAACGTACATGCAACATATCAAACACAGATATTTACATCTTGTTTATTTTGGTTGACCAATTCCAGAGATACAGGTGCGGGTGGTTGCACCTTCACCGGGATCTGAGCCAACTCGACCACAAACATCTTATTTGATTCTGAGATCTGCCCAACATAAAGTAACTCGATCCAATGTGCACTAAAAGCCAGAGCTATAGAAAATCTGCATAACTAATTTTTCTGAACATGATATGAAAATATAGTGAGAATTAAATCCCAGTAAGTTCAACAATAAGTCATCATCAATATAGCTCATCACATCATGTTCAGCTGTATAAACTACAGAAAATATCTTTGGTCACATGAATGCATTACATCTATGCACATAATAATCATACAGTAATGATATGTATGACCGGATTAAGTATTTTCAGAATATCATATGATGGACATCAACTTATTCTCATTTCAAGCTACCCCGGTCAGGGTGAGTATCCTCTACTCTCCGGTACGGGCTTTTCTCGCTCCGTCCGACATGGCCCACTTTCTCTTTCTTTTCTCATTAACATGATCATAACTGTTGGTAGGGCATCCCCTATTGGTGCACCACACGGATTGCCATGTGACCGTTCTCATTTCTTTTCTTTTCACAATGATAGCCAAAAATATGCTTTCAATAACAAGTATGTTCATCAAAATATAATTATTACCAAAAATCATTGGTAATCATGCTATGAACATAACCATTTCAAATATCACTTTATAAAATATTTCCATGTCAAAATTTCACACTTAAGATGGTAAAAAGTTCATACAATGGCAATGGCTATGGCTATACTAATCATTTATTAAGATTCATCTTCTTTTTTAAATACTAATTTTATTTCTTTATTTTCTTGATGCAGGTTTTCATCTTATCTAACCTTCTCTTACTAATCAGAACATAACTCCCTCAATTTAACTCTGATGTAGGTGATCTTGGTGTCAATTTCAAGATAAAACAATTATCTAAAACTATTATGTTGAACATTGAAGCGAAATAGTAAGAAATCAAGGTGATATTACTCCCTAAATGTATAGGTTATTTCTTCTCGGATAGGTTCTGACATATACCTACTAATCCGACCATATCTACCACATATGGACTCCAACTTGAATGATTCCAGTGGCTACAAATCCATAATACACGTAGCTATAATTCTTATGTTAACCATTAATATTAATTCCATACAGATAATTCACAAAAACTAAAATACAGAAGCTGTCCTACGATAATCTTCCCTGATGAACCATTTTTAGACCTTTGACTACTAATCAGCTCATATCTTCCCCATATGGACAACAAATTGAATGCTTCAAGTGGCTTAAAATCCATGACACACATATCTATAATTCGTATGTTAACCATCTATTTTAATTCCATACAGATAATTCTCAGAAATTAAAATACAAAAGTTGTCCTAACATATTCTTCCCTGATGAACCATTTTCTGACCTTTGACTACTAATCGGACCATATCTACCTCATATGGACTCCATATTGAATGATTCCAATGGCTACAAATCCGTCACACATATATCTTTAATTCTTATGTTAACCATTTATTTTAATTCCCAACAGATAATTCCTAGAAATTAAAACACAGAAGCTATCTTAACATATTCTTCCCTGATGAACCATTTTCTGACCTTTGCTTACTAATCGGACCATATCTACCACATATGGACTCCAAGTTGAATGATTCCAGTGGTTAAAAATCCATGACACACATAGATATAATTCTTATGTTAACCATTTATTTTAATTCCATACAGATAATTCCCAGAAATTAAAATACAAAAGCTGTCCTAACATATTTTTCCCTGATGAACCATTTTCTGACCTTTGACTACTAATCGGACCATATCTACCTCATATGGACTCCAACGTGAATGATTCCAGTGGCTAAAAATCCATGACACATATATCTTTAATTCTTATGTTAACCATTTATTTTAATTACCTAAAGATAATTCCCAGAAATTAAAACACAGAAGCTATCCTAACATATTCTTCCCTGATGAACCATTTTCTGACCTTTGTTTACTAATCGGAACATCTCTTCCTCATATGAACTCTAAATTGAATGATTCGAGTGGCTAAAAATCCATGACACATATATATATATAATTCATATGTTAACCATTTATTTTAATTCCTTATAAATTATTCCCATAAATTAAAACACCGAAGCTTAAAATTCTACCACCCATAGCCATACCCATGCAGAACTATCTACACCAACCTAAGTATTCAAACATACATCAAATGCAAGATCAATATGTAACATGATATAGCAACATCATGACTAATCATAAAAGTTCTAAGATCAAAATCTCATAGAAATATTATAAGTTTCAAAAGTTTTCTTCAAAAAGAAATATTGTTAAACTTACCTGGAGCACTTAGTCCCCTAGACTTCTCCTTCCTCTTTCTTCCTTTCTTCCTCTCCTTTCCTCACTCTACCTTGCTTCTATTTTTCCTCTCCCTCACTTGGACGAAATTCTAATGTTTTAAGGGTGGGTTTTTTTATATAGACCACTAAATAATTCACCTTTCATGATCATGGGTCTACCTTATCACAATTAGAATACACTTTGTTGAATTTTTGGAAAACAAACAACTTATGTTCTTGTCTTCCTCTTCCTTAGTCAAGATATGCATAGGAAAATGAGATTTGTATTTTGAAAATTATGATGATATGTTCTTAAGATAAGGGACAAGGTCCCTTTGATTTAGGGATTCATTTCCATTTTCTTTTGTCTTAAACAATTATGAAAGGTTTGCCTTTTTAGGTGGCAAATTTCTAGCCCTTGAATCTCCATTATTTGGTTGATATTATTTGTGTGGGATATGAATGTTTTGTCCTAATACCATGTATTATCATACCACTTGCTAAAATTATGAGTGTAGGATATAGATGTTTTTGTCCTAAAGCCTTGTATTATTATGCCACTTGCCAAAATGATGAATGTAGAATCACACCACTCGCTAAATTTTTGTCTTAATGCCATGTAACCTAATCTTTATTATTATTATATCATCACCTAATTTATTTTATTTTATTTTTTCTCTTGGATTTGGGCTTATTCCTACCCATTTTCTTTGCTTTGGATAAAATTATACCTTTCTTGGAGGGCTTGGTCTCATTTTCATAATTTTTGGGCTATTGGTCCAATTACTATATTCTAGTCCAAGTTTATGTTTTATTTCTTGCTTAGGTTATCCAATGGGCTTGCTAGAAACTTATTTGAAGTGGAAAAACTCTACATGATGTGTCCATAGGTAATAGCCAAATGTATGGGTAAATGTTTTAGACTTAGTAACTCTAGTTCTTGAATTAGGAAAAATTACCCTAATCCAATGTTCTTGAAATTTTAAGACCTTTACTTGTTTCTAAAAATTTATCCTCCTTATCAAAGAATTTTGCATCTCTTTAGTATGTTGTTTCTAATTTATGTTTTTCCTATTAGGTTTTCCCTCTTTATTTGTTCTCTTAATGGTAGAAACATTTTCTATGCATATACATAAGGTGAAGAATTTCTAAGGATTATATTTCCTTAGATATCTAAAATATTATGTAATAAACTTTATTTCCTTAATTAAATTATCAATAAAAGAAACGAAATTAGGGATGTTACAACTTAACCATAGGAATTTCTTTCATCCTTAAGTTCTTCACTTATCGATCAACAATAAACATCAATTGTACCCATAGTTAAGCCAAATTTTTGTCTAATTGAATTTCTTGAAATTAGATAACATAAGAAGAATCTAATATGTACTTCTTTCCAAACCTCATTACCTCTGTCATTGGTGATTCCTTCAAAAATATGTGGTCACCAACTGATAATTTATAGTGCTCAACATGCATGATTCCTTTAGACTTTTGGCCTATATGGACTTATCATTTTTCTAATCAATTTCACTTTATATCCTCAAGCTCGCATGGATATATCTATAGATCGATATTAGAAAGCACACTCATAAAAGAACATATTCACATCCATATTGGGGTAATTATCTTTTTTTATTTCAGACTTCTATCAAGTCATCTTTGATTCTCACATGTCAACAACATCCCATGAATATCATCATCTTAATCTATTATATATTTTTATCCTAAAATCCATTAATCAATAATAAATCCACAAATCTTTTTAAACGTTTATGTACTATTGGCACATGCCTAACAATTCTAACTTACCTCATCGCAGTAACTCTATACCCTTTTATTAACACCAATAAATTCATTATTAAAAATTTCAAGCCTTTCTCTATCACATCCAAAAGCACCTCATTCTAACTTATGTCAATCCCATTTAATTCACCCAATCATTTTAAGAAGAGTTTTCTCAACAATTACTCATACATGAATTCTCAATTTCAGCATAATTCACCTCTTAGATACTAGACTTAATTTAACATAATATAAACCTTTAACACAAATATCTTAATCAGTTACATTATTTTCGGACATGATTCTCATAGTATTCTCCATATTTCTAAATTAAGAGGTGAAAGATTAATTTAAATTTTATTTCTCATATTTTATGACTCAAGAACTTCAACACTACTAATTCTCTTGATTACATTCGTCAAAACACCATAAGATAACTGGTAAACAAAAAGAAATTAATGTAGAAAAAGAAAAGAAATTAACCTTCATCCGTCCACTCCTTTCAAAATCTCTATTACTTTGACCTACTAACCAATTGGACACCATAATAATTGAGTTTCAAAGAAAAGAAATTAACCTTCATTATAATATGGAAAAAGAATCTTGCATTTAATACTAAATATTAATGTAGAAAAATGCAGCAGAAAATGTGAAATACTTAATAGAGCATGGTGCCAAAATAGGAAGTTAGAAATTTGGACAAAGCATTGAAATAAAATTAAAATCGGTGGTCGTAATTCTTGAAAATCTGTAAACAAAAATCTAGTTGTTATATTGGCAAAAATCAGTGACTGCAAGGTTTGAATATACGTGCTAAAATCTACTTTAAATCTGTTGGTATTCGGTGGAAAGATAGCACATGAAAAGAAAAAGAAAAAGAGAAAACATTTCTGAGCTTATAAAAGCTTGTGAAAATCAAATAATATGTAGTTAACTGGTAGGATGCAGTTGATTGCTTTAAAATAGATGTAATCAATCAACTGTAACATAACCAGTCGAAATTAAAATTTCTCAAAATAGCTAGTCGACTTAATAATACCGATAGTCGACTAGCAAGAACATTGGAAAAACAAAATAAATCATTTGATTGTCTTTCTTCAACAACTAACTTGTTTGCATTTTAACTTTTTTTTTTTACAATCACGCCTATCACTTACAACTTCCCTACAAGAATCAAGACATCAATGCTTCATCAAGGACAACAAGGAAAAGACAAATTTCTGGTGATATCTTAACCTTATTATCTTATATGCCTAATATGAACGACTATCACAGCTACTGTATATATACACGCTTGCCGTCATTTTTGAAAATTTTACCTTCAATTTAGCTTATATTCACCAATCACTCACATAGTTGTTCTAATTATACTTATCCTATTTGCATATCTATCATAAGTATGCCCTTCTTTGGGTTCTATAAATACACACATTAATATCTTTATCTTCTCATACTCAAAGTTAAGGTGTGTGCAGTTATGAAAGGAATCGCATTTCGTCAATTCTGAAATATTTGTATCTTTTGTAGTTCCAATCCTGGAAAAGATGGAGTATGTGAAAGCAGCACAAAAACCTGGGTATGGCACTAGCCAGGAGAAAAATTCATTTAGTCTATGGTGGAGGTAACCGTGGATTAATGGGTGTATGTCTACAGCTGCCCATTTAGGAGGATGCCAAGTTCTAAGTATTATTCCTATAGCTCTAGCTGCATCTAACATCGTAGGAAAAACAATTGGGGAAGATTTTAGGGTAGCTTCCATGCATGAGCGCATGGTTAGAATAATGAGCAATGTTGATGCTTTCATTGCCATACTAGGGGGTTTTGGTACTTTAGAAGAAATTTTCCAAATAGTTTCTTGGGCACAACTAAATATGCATCACAAATCGATAGGTTTGTTAAATGTTAACCACTTCTTTGATGGTCTGTTGTCTTTTCTTGATCATGTTGTGGAACAAAGGTTCATCTCACACTCAGTACGACGAATTCTCATTTCAGCTTCAAATGCTGAGGAGTTGATTGATGCTTTACAAGCATATGTTCATGTACCTGATCCAACTATGGCTCAAATAGAATGGACGACAGACAACCACAGGAAGCGCAAATTGGATTTGGATCTTCATCTTTAGATGTAGTAAAACGTAGCTATTATTGTACCACTTTTACTTTCTTAGAGTCTACTTGGATACCATATTTACCAACCATATTCCCTTAGAGTTGGTAAAACTATCTTTGAATGTTGCTTATGATCCTCTAAACTTTTAAAATATTCTAGTATATCATCAATAAATATAATAACAAGTTGATCCAGGGATGACCTAATTACTATTCATTAAATCTATGAATGCAGTTATGATATTTGTCAAACTAAATAACATAACCAATGACTCATAATGCCCATAATGAATCCTAAAAGAAAATTTCCGTACATCCTCTTCTTTTATCCTCAATTAATGTTACTCATATCTCAAATCAATTTTTGAAAACAATTATTGAGTACCTTGTAATTGGTCAAATAGGTCATCTATACGAGGTAATGGGTATTTATTCCACATTGTCACCCTATTCAACTGTCTATAATTTATGCATAATCATAGTTATCCATCTTTCTTTATCATAATGCTTATACATAATATTATTGAAAACCAAATTGTCTTCGAATTCTTTATATAAACAAAATATATTATTGAAAATATTATCTTCATAGATTATTTGCTCTCAAATTCAATCCACTGCATAACTTGCCAAATTCATTTATATACATAGGTTCCAACTCATCCATCTGGAAAAAGATTTATATCTATTGCCAAAACACTCACTTTATTACAAACTGTTATCTTGGAGTTAACAATCTCAATCACATCATATTCCACTATCAATATTATATTAGCCATTCGTCATATTGTTTCACATAAGCAAATCAAACAATTAATTCAAACCTTCTTGACATCCAAACAAGCCATTCCCTTTGTGTTTGGATAGAATTTTCTTATTTTCAACTATTTTCCTAAGAGGGTTCTCTTTATCACTTTTCATCAAAATAAGTTCAAAAGCTAAACTAGTAGTCTACACACAAAATGTACCATCTAGGACATATGCATAGATGTTTAAATCTCACATATCTAAGGAAAAGAGTTAGAAGGAAGAAAATAATGACACCCTATAGAATTCTACAATAGCACTGTGAGTATAAATATGTCTGCAGTTACATACTCACACTCAAAGTCCTACTACAAAATTCTTTACTCTATTAGCCACAGGGAAACCTAATGCTCTGATACCAACTTGTAACGCCCCCAATTTATGTTACGTAAAATAAACATTTTTTTTGCAATCAGATATTTCTCATAAAGATACATAATTCAATTCTTTATCATTTCTCTCATGTATACACAATATACAGACCAAGTCTATAAACATCAAAATACAGCAGAAACGAGGATCCTGCCTGTAGCGTTCAGAGCACTCTAGAATACAAACACAGTATAATTCAAAGACCGTGAGTCTTGGAAGCAACGTAGACTCACCCAGAGAATATATCACCTATATGTCGAATCAGACTCCGATATTCTTATCTAAAAAATGTGGAAATATCGTGTAGTGAGTTTGACAACTCAGTGAGCAAATAATTCCTCCTATGACCTTTTAGGTCAGCATATGGATATACTTATATTTCAAAATGTGTCACATAAAAAATACAGTTCAGAAGTACATTCCTATGGGACCCGTATTTCAAATATTCTCAAATCAAAGGAGATTCAGATATCCAAAACCATATGCACCATGGTATGATCATTAAACAAATGATGTTATGCTCAGCTGTATAAACTATAGTAAAATATGAAGATTTGGAGAAAAAATCATCACTTTTAATGCACCTGCCTCACTCAACAATCTGGTCGATGCAATGAAAATATAACTCATTTGCTATACGCATAGTGACCTTGACCCTAGTCGCAATAAGTGATCAGGGAATGTGAGTACATCACCTTTCTGCCTCCCCACATTACCACTGTCACCCGGTTGGAGCGGCCCTCCCCCAACTCACTCAGGCTAATAGGGCGTCCCCTATTCGGTATCGTCACAAGACATACAACCAGCCGATATTCATCAATACATATATATACATGTAAAATATCAAGCAACTCGCTATGAACTTTACGCTTGCCATTCAATCTCATTTATAATATGACATGCATCATTTTCACAAGTATATAGCTTTACAAATCAATGCATCGTGCACATAATACTCACTTTATCAAATAATGATAAATACATTTAGAACAACATATTCAATGAGTTCCAAAATCCATTTCTAAAACCATACTCTTCTTGAACTATGTGCCTGTTCGTAAGTATAACAGATATTTGAACACATTTCAGAAACTTATAATAATGAATAATTTTTAATCAGAAACAATAATAAATTTATAATTCAAGAAGAGCATGGGACAAGTCATAAAAAGAAATATCTACTCACAGGGTAAAGCTCTTGGTTGGACAGCCCTAAAAATGTACTTTTTCGAAGCTGAATTTAACCAATTAGACCTTAAAACATGTCTGAAGAGTCCAAAGACGTAGAAAATGACTCCGAGAGCTTGGTCACTATTCACTGCTATAAAACACTATTCACGATGAACAAAAAGTTGTCAGATAGCTGAAAAATTTCATATCCAAAGGTTTAACTAGCTCCTGAATCCATCTACGATGTTAGAATTTCAATTAGAGGTCTCTAAGTAAGAGTTTCAGAATTTACCTTTTTCTGAAATTTTCTACTTCAGATCTACGGTAATTCAACGGTTAATTTGAAAAATTGATCGGTCAAAACTGTAGTATTCTTCGTCCTGAATCTAGTAGCACCTTCAATTTTGAGATCGGAAACCAATAGGCACTCCAAATCTAGAGACAAAGTTGAAAGTTACTATTTACTTACTATTCATCTTTCTTGTTTTTTTCTTCGAGATGTTGTAGACGGCCGTTCTCCTTCCCCCTTGTCTCCATTAATTTTTTTTAATAATTTTAATTATTATTGAATATTTAATAATAGGATTTTCTTTTATATAAATTCATATAAATTCCATTTTTCATCCTAAAATATCTCAAAAATTTCTAAAAATTTACGTTTTCATAAATCTTTAGTTAAACTCACAAATCATGATTTTTCTTGATAAAAATCGTAATAAAACAAATCTCAAATTAAATATATTTATATATATTAAAAGAAAGAATATTTCTAAAAATACAACAAAAATTTATTAAAGACCAATATAATTATTTCAAGCAAAACAATAATTATTTTAATTAAAAATAGATTTACTTTTAGCAGAAGATAATCATTTTTAAACAAATAAAAATATATTTGTTTATAACAAAACATTATTATTTAAAAATAAAAATTATTGGATGTTACAGGTTAGGCTTGAAAGGCTCAATCAATCAAATAATGCCTAAATCATCTCCTAAATAATAGTATTAGCCTAAGATTTCGCCTAAAGTAGCATTCGAATAAGTTCTAGAATCCTGTGGAGATCATGAAATATATTTGAATTATATAAACCTTCTCTAAGTAAAAGATGAATTCAATGCCCAAAGTTATTGTGCAAAAATATTTCAGGATTCTAAAGTCAAAAGTAATAAATTGCAAATGGGATAAAATTGCAAACAACCATGAATTTTCTATATTTTTGAAGAGCTAAAAAAATTTGGACAGTCATATCATTGGCTGTTGATTGTGCCTAACATCCCAAAACATAAATTGAAACATTCACACAATCACTCAACTTGCTAAATGCAATAAAAGTACATTAATAGTGAAAATCAGAATATTGATGCTCAAAATAGGGTCATAATTATTCAGAAAAATATAATTCCACCCCCACACTCAAACTTTACATTGTCCTCAATGTAAAAGAAAGATAAGAGTAGGAAAGGATATATGAAAACATATGAGTTAAGTAGACTTTGCTGAATTTTTTTGGGGTCGAATGAGCATGTTGCATTATTGGACCCTGAATTTTTCTGATATCCACCTTTTCTTTTTCTTTTTCTTTTTATGTTGGGTTGCCTCCCAATAAGTGCCTTTGTTTAATGTTGTTGGCTCGACTCAAAGTTTCACATCTCATTCAAAGACGATCCTTGATGTCAACTTTGAATTGGCTTGCCTTTGAATGTGCAGAATTTTGAGGTTTAGATGCATTATGAAGAGGTAAGTCAGCATTAGTCAAAGGTTTAATTAAATGAGAACTCAACTTACCTGGAAACAATTGATTTCTTGAGTAGCTTTTGGCATCCAATTTAATTTCATCTTTTGGAGATTTTGCCAAAGCATGGGGTAGCTTTTCCTCTATCATTGAGTAGGGCATATTTATTTAAAGTTATAACTGGGGGTGGTTCTCCACTGTATATGCCCTTTAAATGGCTAGGGAGGCTTTATAAGCCTAGGTCAGAATACTGCAAAATAGAAGGTACATGCATCTTATTGGAAATTGGAAACAACATAGAAAGATCTTTACCTATTTGCTGCACTTCTGGTGCTTCCTCTCTTGCTGTAATTTTCTTTTGGAATTTGGCATTCAAGGTAATTTCCATAGCCTCTTTCTTAGTAGGCTTACTAGTGTCAACTTCCAAGTCATCTTTTTCATTCAGTGCAGAATTTTCCTCTTTTTGGACTAATGATGTTGGGGCTAGACTTTTAATTTCTAAATTTTGAGCCTCTAGCCGACTGACTGTTGTTGCTAATTGGCCCATTTGATTTGTTAAGTTTTGAATGCTGGCCTTTACCTCTTGTTGAAATTGATGAGTATTATGTGCAAGAGATTTAACATTTTTTTCTAAAGAACTACCTACATGGGAATCCTGATATGCAGGTTGTCTAGGATAATAGACCTGTTGGTTATGCTGAAAATTTGTAAAATCTTGTTTTCCAGGCCAATTTTGTGCATTCCCATACCTAAAGTTGGGATGATCCTTCCATCCAAGATTATACATAGTTGAATAGGAATCATACCTCCCTTGTGGTGGCCTAGGGAAACCACTAACCATATTTACTTGCTCAAATGATTCTTCATAGAAAGTTGGGTACCCATTAGAAGAATACCCCATGGCTGAATGATTTACATAGAACTTCTCACTTTGCATATTTTCTACACGTTGACGAACAAGAGAAGTTAAATTTGCAAGTAGCTGTTCAAGGGAAGAACTACATACCTCACCAGCATGTCTTAATGGAGACCCTAGCCTAGTGCCAAATTGTTGAAAATTGGTTGCCATATTCAAAGTTATGATCAAAAAGAAAAAAATCACAAAAGGTAAATAGACACAGTCCCCGACAATAGTGCCAAAATTTGGTGCGTACTATCGCAGCTACACCCAATTTGATACCTTACTTCAAAACTAACCTGTAGTAGTGGGAGTAAGGGTCAATCCCACAGAGACTAGAATTACCTTTTGTGATTAAGAAATGGGGGATTGATAGTTGTAAATAAAACCGAGGAAACAATAATGAAAGTAAATAAGAGAGAGTTATTAATGATAAAGACGTTGGTTTCGGTTGATATCCACCGTCAAGCGATTGCATTGATCATTGACAACATAATCAATCTGTAATTGAATATCTATCATTAGGTTTCTAACCTTGTTCCTCCTTAAGTCAAGTAAATTAATGACAATCGCACCAATTAAACCGTAATTAGCAAGCAATCCTTTAGCACATCGGTAAAGCATAACTTATTAACCGCTTGAAGAACTAAAGAAGCTAACTGAGCTAAACAAATATAAACACATCGGCAATATCTAATGTAGTTAATTTTTTATCATAGGTTCAATGATTTATAATCCAAAATCCTCAAACCTATTTGCCTTATGAATCACAGAATTGAAGACTTTGTTCAAAACATAAGTCAGTGGTAGATTAAGACAGATAATATACTAGTAGGCCTCCCTAGCAATCATATGAATAATCATTGAGAAGAAGAGCAGATGAATAATCAATACTCATTTAAGATTGAAATAATAAAATCAAGTCCAAATCTCACAATGCATGAAGATCCCTTAAGGTTTCAATCTACCTCTACCAACTAAAAAGAACTAACCACGTAGGGCCATAGAAATTCTAAAGAAGAATTAAAGAATGTAATTAAGAACTTGGATGATTGATTGAATTCTTTTCTGCTAGATTTCCTACTTTTTTTTATAGATTCCCTCCTCCTAATCGAAAACTCAATGACGGAGTGCTACGGTGCCTGATTCCACGTTGGAACGCTCTGGTTCTGACACTTGGGCACCGCAGCGCCCGATGCTTTTGGGTAGCCAACACTGCGACTCGCTAAGGAGCGTTGCGGCCCTCTGAATCTACAATGACACAGCACCGCTGGAATCACCTTAATCCGATCTAAATTGAAGAAGAAATTCCAAAGTTAGTGACCAAAAGTCATAATTCATCCTACTGCATTGTGATTCTGATTTGCGAGCTCTGTAACGCTATGAAATATCCTGAATTTGACAAAGTGTTCAACATAAAAATTGTAGATAATTGTGTTGTATTTCACAGCCACTTGAATCACTTTTCTTGGAGTTCATAAGAGGGAGATATGCTCAAAACAAGGCTGAAAGGTCTGGAATTGCTACAATGTAGCATTTTTCCATAAATTTCTTATCTTTTTCTTCTTCCTTTGTTCTTACAACACAAAACACAAAATTAATCTAATACCTAATTATATTTTACTTAAATCAAACAAAAAGTAAGTTTAAAGGTATTAATATCATGCTTAATTATGATCACATCACATATCCACCCATAAATGAAGGAGGTCGAATCCTCATAAACTCTGCCTATCTATTCTCACCCCTTACAACTCGCTAGTTGCCTTACTCTTCACCATGATTGTTATTATTTTGCATGTGTTGTAAAATTTGGTTATGGCAACCACTTCATCTCAAATGGCCGTGGCTAGGTCATGTAGGGTTCCCTCCACACTATTCATCAAAATTCACTTTGGTGGTGCCATCGTCTACTGCATCAGTAAGAAAAAAAATAATGAGTCACTATTGAGGTGATCAATCTCAATAGTGAATTAAAACTTTACATTTGTCATTACTTCACCAAAACATATATATAGAAAATACTAGTAATTTTCTAATCATTATTACATGTGACCCCACATAATAAGACCACAAGCTTATTCAAGTCCTTCAAAGGTCGACATAGGTGACCAACCACCCCTTGGTCGCCTAAGACTGACTTACTCTGATACCAATTATGTAATAACCAAACCACTTTTTTTTGTGTACTCCTAGATTTTATATTAAAGTATACTATCAAAGGATTCCATTAACACACATAGATAAGTAACATATATTTTATATCATTATGTCAAAAGAGGTTACATCAGTGTTTAGGGGTTATGTAGGAGTAACACTGGGTATTACTCATGGCATCAAAACAAAGAAGTACCAAGGGTTACTCTCTCAAAAAGGTACACTGAGTTCACACTACATAATTTATATTATACTAATTAAGTCTTAGCCTAGCACTTCACCCCTGCAGTTCATAGGGTGGAGAAGGGGGTGGTGCTGGCATAGGAATCTCTACCACGTTTGCCACCAGCATATCTTGTAAAATGGTGAATTGACCCAGGAAGGGTATCTTCACCACTTAGATCTCTAAGACCAAGGTCAAGAGGACTGTCGGCATCTCATTTACTATTATTTGAACACATCACCAAACTTAATAAGAACAAAATCTCAATAAGTTCAACATTAACACAACGTAGAGTAAAAAAACAGGATGATATGTTCTGTTGTATAAGTGATAGGAAAATATTCTTTAGTATTCAATCATAATAGTCATATGTAGTATAATTAATTGAAATGCACAAGTCATCAATAAACATTTCCATATTATATACATATTTAATGTCATTCATAACAGCTAATTATCTGTCATCTATCTATATTTTAGTAACAAGGTAGTATGAGCCATTCACCCTTATATACTACTATCACTTGGTCAGAGTGGCCATACTCCCTCTTGGCTTACTCAAGGCAAATAGGGTGTCTCTTATTCTGTATAATCTCAAAGCCATATGACCCCGTCTGGTTACCTTATTGCCATAAGGTGCCGTATGTCGCCAGGCTACCTTGTCACTATAAAATCATCCCAAAGATTTTGTCTAATTTTGTCTCACAAATTCATCACACATACACTTCATCAACATATTTTTTATCCATGTTTTATGCATACATTTCATATTCATTTCATCTACATGTATTTCATCCATGCTTTGAATATGCATCTCATTTACATGACTTCATCCATGCATTGAACATACATCTCATATGCATCTCATCTACATGCATTTCATCCTTGTATTGAACATACATCTCATATGCATCTTATCTACTTGTATTTTATCCATGCATTGAACATACATCTTATATGCATCTTGTCTACATGTATTTCATCAATGCATTAAACATACATCTCATATGAATCTCATCTACATCTATCTCATGACTTAGTTTCTCACAATAAAATAATGGATTTAACATCACAAGACATCATTAAGAAGGAAATAATCTATAATTTGGTTCCTCTCATCATTATCCATTCATTGGAGTACGTTTAGAGCCTTTAAAAAGCAAAACAGAGCAACATTCGACTCAAAAACGACCTAGTCGTGTCATAGAGTATGGTCGTGCTCTGGCTATAGAAAACACCTACCCTTACACAAGACAACTCAGCCATGTCCCACAACACAGACATGTTGGGGTTCCTACCCAACACACCCCTTAACCATGTTTTGAAACACGACAAAAAACAAGCCACTAGCGTTGAGCACGGTTTTACCATGTCTCATAGCACGGTCGTGCTTGGTGCTGTCCCAATTTTTCCTTTATTTTTTCACTTCCATACCATACCACAACCACCAAACAATTACCCACAACATATATCCACTATTATTCAAGCATTATATTAGATAACACACTTCAAAGATTGATTTATTTTCAAAGCTTTTTCCTATGCCTAATCCTTCACACTTAACCTTAGGTCTAAAGCAAAATTTCATCAACTAGAAAATTTCAAGAACACTCACATTCATCAAGACACATCATATAACATAAACCAACCATCAAAACTCATATTTCACAAGGGTTAATGTTAAACCTACTTAGCAAACCACTTCTAGTTTTTTCTTCAAAAGGAGAATTATACTCTTTCCTACCCTTCAAACTTAGAATTTCATGCCATCACATAGAATTAAATAAGGGGATGTTACATACACTTCTTCATTGAGTTCTCCATGTATGAAAGTAGGTTTAATGTTAAGTTGATAGAGAGTTCACCTTTTTTTGAGCTGTTAGAGCCACAATCATTCTTATTGTGTACATTCTTGTAATTGGTGCACACACTTCTGTGTAGTCTATTCTTTGTTGTTGCACAAACCTTTTCACCACCAAACGAGCCTTTAACTTGTCTATTTCTCCATTTTATTTGAGTTTGTTTTATAAACCCACTTGAATCCTATCTTTTTTGAACCTAGAGGAACATCAGTGAATTGCCATGTAATGTTCCTCTCTATAGTTTGGATTTCTATGTCCATGGCTGCCCTTCATTTTTCATTCTTTGTTGCCTCCTCAAAATTCGAGGATCTACTAACGTGAATAGAGCCACATTAATATTTGTAACTTCTAACTTATTTGAAAGTCCTTGTCTAGTTACATAATCTCATCCATCCTAGATGTTGTTTATTTCTTCCTTCATTAGAACTGGATAATTCTCCTCTAGTTTCAAAACTACACTACAAGAAAATTTGGATTTTGTGACAACTAAAGTGGTCACAAAAAGTCAAAAAGTTGTCACTAAATAAAAAAGTCATCATAACATCATTACAAATAAAGCCGTTGCTAAAGGTTTTTCGTGACGACTTTGATAGTCGTCAAACTTTCAATGACCACCAAAGTCATCACTAAAATCTTTAAAAACCATCACTAAAAGCTTTAAAGTCGTTGCAAAATGGGCTCATTGAGTTAATTTTATAGGTTTCTGTGACTACTTTAGTAGTCACTAAATGTATTTTTCATGATGACCATAGAAAGTCGTCATTGAAGGAGGGATTTGAAAACCATTTAGTGATGATGATAGTTGTTACAGAAACATTTTTTATTGACAACTTTTGAAGGTCATCATTGAAAATGATTATTTTAGTGACGACTATTATCGTCACTAATAACGGTTTCACTGACGACTTTTTGTAGTCGTCACTAAAAGTGTCTTAAATGAATGGTTTCAGTGACAAATTAAGTCATCACTGAACCTATTTTTAGTAATGACTTCTTGGGGTCATCACTAAATCTTTCTTAAATGGATGGTTTCAGTGACAAATAAAGTCATCACTGAATCTATTTTAAGTGACGAATAAAGTCATCACTAAATCTATTTTTAGTGATGACTTTTTGATGTCGTCACTAAAAGTAATGAACATAGAAGATTTAGTGACGAATAAAGTCATCACTAAATCCTCTGTGTTAATTGTTTTTGCATTTATTATTACATTTGCAGTTAAAAAATAAAAAATAATGAAAAAAGAACCAAAGGAAATAATAAAAAGATACATAGGATAATTTCATCGATAACAAATATTTGTTTGTAAACAATTACAAAATGTCAATTAACTGAAAATATTACATATAACAAAATATCGATAAATTAAAACAATCAATTCAATAGTTCATTTAGAGATACCAGTGCTACATTAGTTGTAGAACTTGATATAACACTATCAGTTGGAGCTATTAGAATTTATCCCTGTTTATAACACACAATAGCAAATTAATACTCGAAAGTAACACAAAATGAAAGCGAATTAAATAGGAACAATAATTATGTATATATATATATATGCAGTTCAATTATTTCAAACAATCAAAATTAAATTAAATAAAGCATTGATGGTGGTTGTCTTTGAAGGATACTCATACACTACTGTGAGATTTGCATTATTACCCAAAATTAAAGTATGCTTGGCCCATCTACAAATATAGGATGAAAACATTGCTTTATTTATAAAAGAAATCCTACTCTTTTGGTTACCCTACATTTTTATTTATATATAAAAAAAGATTCTTATAATGTCTTATTTATACATGCATAACTAACTAACTAGTATACAAACTCAATTTAACCCATACGTCTATATATCTATAACAAACCATTACTTTGAGGGGTCATTATACCAAAAATGATCAAACAGTCAAAATATATACCCTTTTTTTGCATGTCTTCCTTCCAAATTACATATATTCCTTTATCTAAACTAAATAATTACTGCTCCACTGATGCCAAAAATTTTGTGGTCCTTATTTTATGATCTCCATATACTTTTAAAAGTTTCCTGGTGAGTGCTAATGGAAGAAATAAATCTTCACTTGAAAGAATGCATAAACCAAATATGTTTTGATATTATGCCCTCTCCAAACTACTATCATCCCTCAGTCCAATTTCATTAAACCAATGTGTTTTTATCATACAATGCCATCTCAGTAGCAAAACATAATAATAGAGTAACCTCAAAAAAATGTAAATTAATGGCAGATCCACCCCTCATAGCCACAAAGTAACACTACCATGAAATTTATTAAATGATGAAGGGATATAATAAAAATCAACCTTCACAATTACTAAATGATGAAATGGTTTCAGACTTTGAACATAAAATTTAGATTTAATATGTCGGTAATATAAACCTACACGACATTTACGTACATGCAAACACCCATGGATGTAAAAACAGCACATGCACAAAGACTTATAAACATAGTAATATAAAAGGGGTAGGTTTTTAAGTGCACAATTTCAATAACAATTTTATATAGAGAAGAAAAAAATGTATGATTGGTATGAGCTAGAACAACAATCTATTAATGCTACACAAGGAATAATGATGCTGGTATTATTAATGTTGACTTACACTACCTTGTTTCTGTAACATCCCTAATTTCGTTTCTTTTACTGATAATTTAATTAAGGAAATAAAGTTTATTAGACAATATTTTAGATATCTAAAGAAATATAATCCTTAGAAATTTTTCACCTTATGTATATGCATAGAAAATGTTTCTACCATTAAGAGAACAAATAAAGAGGGAAAACCTAATAGGAAAAACATAAATTATAAATGCAAAATTCTTGGATAAGGAAGATAAATTTTTAGAAACAAGTAAAGGTCTTAAAATTTCAAGAACAATGGATTAGGGTAATTGTTCCTAATTCAAGAACTAGAGTTATTAAGTTTAAAACATTTACCCATACATTGGGCTTTTACCTATGGACACATCATGTAGAGTTTTTCCACTTCAAATAAGTTTCTAGCAAGCCCATTGGATAACCTAAGCAAGAAATAAAACATAGACTTGGACTAGGATATAGTACTTGGACCAATAGCCCAAAAAATTATGAAAATGTGACCAAGCCCTCCAAGAAAGGTAGAATTTTATCCAAAGCAAAGAAAATTGATAGGAATAAGCCCAAATCCAAGAGAAAAAATAAAATAAAATAAATTAGGTGATGATATAATAATGTAATAATAATAAATATTAGGTTACATGGCATTAAGATAAAAATTTAGCAAGTGGTGTGATTCTACATTCATCATTTTGGCAAGTGGCATAATAATACAAGGCTTTAGGACAAAAACATCTATATCCTACACTCATAATTTTAGCAAGTGGTATGATAATACTTGGTATTAGGACAAAACATTCCTATCCCACACAAATAATATCAACCAAATAATGGAGATTCTAGGGCTAGAAATTTGCCACCTAAAAAGGCAAACCTATCATACTTGTTTAAGACAAAAGAAAATGGAAATGAATCCCAAAATCAAAGGGACCATGGCCCTTATCATAAGAACGTATCATCATAATTTTCAAAATACAAATCTCCTTTTCCTATGCATATCTTGACTAAGGAAGAGGAAGACAAGAACATAAGTTGTTTGTTTTCCAAAAATTCAACAAAGTGTATCCTAATTGTGATAAGGTAGACCAATGATCATGAAAGGTGAATTATTTGGTGGTCTATATAAGAAAACCCACCCTTACAACATTAGAATTTCATCTAATTGAGGGAGAGGAAAAATAGAAGCAAGGTAGAGTGAGGAAAGGAGAGGAAGAAAGGAAGAAAGAGGAAGGAGAAGTCTAGGGGACTAAGTGCTCCAGGTAAGTTTAACAATATTTCTTTTTAAAGAAAACTTTTGAAACTTATAATATTTATATGAGATTTTGATCTTAGAACTTTTATGATTGGTCATGATGTTGCTATATCATGTTACATATTGATCTTTCATGTGATGTATGTTTGAATACTTAGGTTGGTGTAGATAGTTCTGCATGGGTATGGCTATGGGTGGTAGAATTTTAAGCTTCGGTGTTTTAATTTATGGGAACAATATATAAGGAATTAAAATAAATGGTTAACATAATAATTAAAGATATATGTGTCATAGATGTTTATCCACTGGAATCATTCCATTTGGAGTCCATATGTGGTAGATATGGTCCGATTAGTAGTCAAAGGTCAGAAAATGGTTCATCAGGGAAGAATATGTTAGGACAGCTTCTGTATTTTACTTTTGGGGAATTATCTGTATGGAATTAAAATATATGGTTAACATAAGAATTATAGCTATGTTTGTCATCGATTTTTAGCCACTGGAATCATTCAATTTGGAGTCCATATGTGGTAGAAATGGTCCGATAAGTAAGCAAAGGTCAGAAAATGGTTTATCAGGGAAGAATATGTTATGGTAGCTTCTGTGTTTTAATTTCTGGGAATTATCTGTAGGGAATTAAAATAAATGATTAACATATGAATTAAAGATATATGTGTCACGGATTTGTAGCCACTGGAATCATTGAATTTGGAGTCCATATGAGGTAGATATGGTCCGATTAGTAGTCAAAAGTCAGAAAATGGTTCATCAGGAAAGAATATGTTAGGACAGCTTCTGTATTTTAATTTCTGGGATTTATCTGTATGGAATTGAAATAAATGGTTAACATAATAATTATAGCTATGTATGTCATGGATTTTGTGCCACTGGAATCATTCAATTTGGAGTCCATATGTGGTAGATATGTTCCAATAAGTAAGCAAAGGTCAGAAAATGGTTCATCAGGGAAGAATATGTTATGGTAGCTTCTGTGTTTTAATTTTTGGGAATTATCTGTAGGGAATTAAAAAACAATTTTAACATATAAATTAAAGATATATGTGTCACGGATTTGTAGCCACTGGCATCATTCAATTTGGAGTCCATATGAGGTAGATATGGTCCGATTAGTAGTCAAAGGTCAGAAAATGGTTCGTTAGGGAAGAATATGTTAGGATAGCTTCTGTATTTTAATTTTTGGGATTTTTCTGTATGGAATTAAAATAAATGGTTAACATAAGAATTATTGCTATGTATGTCATGGATTTTAATCCATTGGAATCATTCAAGTTGGAGTCTATATGAGGAATATATGAGCTGATTAGTAGTCAAAGGTCAGAAAATGGTTCATTAGGGAAGAATATGTTAGGACAGCTTCTGTATTTTAATTTCTGGGAATTATTTGTATATAATTAAAATACATGGTTAACATAAGAATTATAGCTATTTGTGTCATGGATTCGAAGCCACTGGAATCATTCAATTTGGAGTCCATATGAGGAAGATATGAGCTGATTAGTAGTCAAAGGTCAGAAAATGGTTCATCAAGGAAGATGATGTTAGGACAGTTTCTGTATTTTAATTTTTGGGAGTTATTTGTATAGAATTAAAATAAGTAGTTAACATAAGAATTATAGCTATGTGTGTCATGGATTTTTAGCCACTGGAATCATTCAATTTGGAGTCCATATGAGGAAGATATGAGCTTATTAGTAGTCAAAGGTCAAAAAATAGTTCATCAGGGAAGAATATGTTAGGACAGCTTCTGTATTTTAATTTCTGGGAATTATCTGTATGGTATTAAAATAAATGGTTAGCATAAGAATTATAGATATGTGTGTCACGGATTTTTAGCCACTGGAATCACTCAAGTAGGAGTCCATATGAGGTAGATATGGTCTGATTAGTAGATAGAGGTCAGAACCTATCCGTGAAGAAATAACCTATACATTTAGGGAGTAATATCACCTTGATTTCTTAATATTTCGCTATAATGTTCAACATAATTGTTTTAGATAATTGTTTTTTTCTTGAAATTGACACCAAGATCACCTACTTCAGAGTTAAATTGAGGGAGTTATGCTCCGATTAGTAAGAGAAGGTTAGATAGGTTGAAAACCTGCATCAAGAAAATAAAGAAATAAAATTTGTATTTAAAAAAGAAGATGAATCTTAATAAATGACTAGTATAGCCATAGCCATTGCCATTGTATGAACTTTTTACCATCTTAAGTGTGAAATTTTGACATGGAAATATTTTATAAAGTGATATTTGAAATGGTTATGGCATGATTACCAATAATTTTTGGTAATAATTATATTTTGATGAACATACTTGTTATTGAAAGCATATTTTTGGCTATCATTGTGAAAAGAAAAGAAATGAGCATGGTCACATGGCAATCCGTGTGGTGCACCAGTAGGGGACGCCCTACCAACGGTTATGATCATGATAATGAGAAAAGAAAGAGAAAGTGTGCCATGTCGGACAGAGCGAGAAAAGCCCGTACCGGAGAGTAGAGGATACTCACCCTGACCGGGGTAACTTGAAATGAGAATAAGTTGATGGCCATCATATGATATTTTGATAATAGTTAATCCTGTCATACATATCATTACAGTATGATTCTTATGTGCATAGATATAATGCATTCATGTGACCAAAGATATTTTCTGTAGTTTATACAGCTGAACATGACGTGATGAGCTATATTGATGATGATTTATTGTTAAAGTTACTGGGATTTAATTCTCACTTTATTTTCATATCATGTTCAGAAAATTAGTTATGCAGCTTTTTCTATGGCTCTGGCTTTTAGTGCACATTGGATCGAGTTACTTTATGTTGGGCAGATCTTAGAATCAAATAAGATGTTTATGGTCGAGTTGGCTCAGATCCCGGTGACGGTGCAACCACCCGCACCTGTATCTCCGAAATTAGTCAACCAAAATAAACAAGATGTAAATATCTATGTGTTTGATATGTTGCATGTACGTTTTGATTAATGACATGTATGTGAACTCAATATTGTATAATAATAAAGAAAAAAAAAGGTTGTTACAGTTTCCCTCACATGAAACCGAAAGAAATGAGATAAAATGTAAAAACAAAAAATATGAAGTGAAAAATGAATTATTGAAATCCATCCTAAAGATAATACTACCACAGCAATAGCGCTATATAAAAATGAAATACATATTTCAATGAGAGATTTCTCACCATTCAAAAGGCCCAAACTTAACAATTTCGAATTAAGGGTCTGAGACCAACTTCCATAAGCATTGAAATTCAAGTAAAGAGTCAAAAAATCATATTTTTATATCTTTCACCCATATTTTTATATGCAATGAATGAAGCCAAAAAAACCTAAGTAGAGAGTCGTTTTAGCATGTTTTGACTCTAAAATGGAACATCATTACTTAAAGAGTAACATTCCCAAAAGTTCCTTTTTAGTAAGTCACTTTACACCTAAAAGAATGGGAAGTAAACATCAGCATCAATAAGGCAATAACAAGAGCATTGGTATATGGCAATGTGAATCATTTACAACAACTATAATAAAGGTTGCTTGTAAATGCAGATACACAATATCTGAACCATTTCAAAATTTATAGATTGGACAGGAATAAATGAATTATTATAAACTATATAGTAGGCATTCTTATATTTTCACTTTATAGGTTGTAAATGAATAAAATATTATTTTGACATCTTTATTCATCAAGTTGTTATTAATATAAAAGTATAAACATACAGAATTACTTGCTGAAGAGATGTGATTAAAGAGGCCATTTGTGCTTGCAACCTTTCTTCAAATTGTGCTTGCAACATTGCATGCATTCTTTCTTCTTGTAATTTCATCTCTTCTTGCATCTCTTTATGTAGTTTTTCACCAACTTCTTCACGTATTTTCCTTTTTTGCTCTTGAAGATATTGGACAGTGATTTGGACAGAGGTTCTCTTAAAAGTAGGTCTCATGTTGTATCCTTTACCACGAACATACCCCATCCTTTGACCTAAAACTTGGGTCTATTTTTTGATAACTTCAATTTACTGCAATTTTTGAATGCTTTCCGAGTGTGTTTATTGTGCTATTTTGATTATTAAGCACCCTTATTCCCGGATCTAACTGAATAAGATGACTCCCTTAGATGCAATATCATCCACCCTGTGTGCTGTAGCAATGTAGTGTGCATATGTGGCAATATTGGTGGCAAACCAAGTGATATTGAGTAAAGATGCTCTTTTTTCTTACAAGGCACTGATTTTCTTTTATTTGGCGCAGGTGGTAGGGGAGCAGAGCTTCGCAGTAGGTGCAACCACCACCTAGCAGGAGAAAGCAGCAAGCTGACACTACAGGATGCTGGTTGGGTTGGTACAGAACTGCCTCCACTACTGAAAGTGGAGAGGAAAAGGCTGAAAGTAGAGATGCTAGCTGCAAAGCAGGGAGAATGTCAGAAAACCTAGACACCTTACTGGGACCACAAGGCCTGATTATAAAAGGGCAGAAAGCAAAGTCAAAAAGAGGAGAACGGCAGGAGAGGAGGAGGAAGAACAGCGACAGACTGCATAGAAGCATTAGAGAACAGAATAGTTTGAAAACTCTGATTTCCATTTATCGATGTTGTGTTTTCTTTTTTCTTTCTTCTGTTTTTATCAAAGACTGCACTTGTGTTTTTTTTATCACTTGGGATGTATACCAGTGATTCTGGGATATCTGTAACCAGTGTAACCATGAGGCTTGGCTAGTTTCCAGCCAGGGCTGCATAAGGGTTGTAATGAACTTGAGCACATATTTTTAGTAATAACATATTTTGCTGCAGCATTGTTTTAACATTCAACTGTGTTTATATTTTAGTTTCCCCTGATAACGGAAGTTAGTGGAGGAAGGCTTAGGCCAAGATTCACCTGGGAGGGAAATGGAGGCTGGAAAAACAGTTGAATATATGGGATTAAGCCAATATAGGAATATATGGTTCCCCATTACCCAAAAGTGGAGCTTCATGCACAATTCCGGGGCGAGGACTGATGCAGGAATGCATGTCTGAACCTCAGAATTGCAAGGAATGGAAGTCTAGGAAGACTCCATTCAAGACTGAACTTGGCACTTAGAGTAGTTGCTGCAGCAATCCCTTGAGCAAATACGAGTGCTGTAGTTCATGGCAACCCTGAGCAACCCTAGATCTCCTATTATCATTTCCTTTACATTCTAGGACCCCTTATCTTAGTTATAGTTGCATTTAATTGATCCACCTTTATTTTATCTTTTGAGCCATTGTATCTTTGTTACAGCATTTCACACGGCAAAAGTCTCTTTAATAGTTTTAGTTCACTCCTCGTGGGATGATACTCACTCATCACTTTATTACTTGGTCACGACACGTGCACTTGCGTTCGGACATTGCATACATCTTTGCATGATATTCAACAAGTTTTTGGTGCCGTTGCCGGGGAGTGTCAACTTAAAAAATTGTTCTTAGTTACTTGACTGTGTGAAGTGTTTCTAGTTATATCTATTATTCCCTCTGGTGTTTTGTTAACGCAGTGCATGACCCGGGCTGACAGAGAACTTCTGCCTCTAGATCCAGAAATAGAAAGAACGCTTTTGAGAAGAAAAAGAGGACAGTTAGGACCTCAGCAGCAGGCAGGAATGGCTAATCAGAATGGTGCAGATAACATGGACGATAGAGATAGGGTCTTAAATGCTTATGTTCAACCAAACCTGAATGGGTTAAACCCAAGTATTGTGAGACCAGAGATTGAGGCTCTACACTTTGAGCTCAAGCCAGTAATGTTTCAGATATTGCAGACTGTAGGCCAGTTCAATGGAATGCTTACAGAGGACCCTCATCTTCACTTAAGAGTATCCATGGAAGTCACAGATGCTTTCAAAATGAATTGGGTAACAGAAGTAGTGCTCAGGCTAAAGTTGTTCCCTTTAAGAGATCAAGCAAGAGTGTGGCTAAACTCTTTGCCACCCGACTCTATCGCTAACTGGAGCGATTTGGCTGAGAAATTTCTGCTGAAATATTTCCCGCCTACTAAGAATGCCAGATTAAGAAATGACATCACCTCTTTCTAGCAATTGGAAGGTGAATCATTGTATGAGACCTGGGAGAGGTATAAAGAGCTTTTACGGAGATGCCCTCATCATGGAATCCCTTATGTATTCAGATGGAGACCTTTTACAATGGCATTAATGCTCAAACCTGCACTATAGTGGATGCAGCAGCTAATGGGGCACTACTGTCCAAAACATATAATGAGGCATATGAGCTGCTCTAAAGAATGGCTAGTAACAACTATCAGTGGCCTATGGATAGAGTTTCCACTGGCAGAAAAATGACAGGCATACATAAAGTGAGTGAAGTTACTTCTCTCATGGCCCAGCTAGCTTCACTAGTCAATGTCTTAAAAAGCCAGCAAGTGAACCGCCCTCAATCAACCAATGCAGTCCAGGAGACTGGACCATCTTGTGTTTTGTGCAATGGACCACATCTATTTGAAACTTGTCCCTCAAACCCAGAATCAGTGTGCTACGTGGGAAATATGAATCGCAATAACAATCCCTACTCCATCACATATAACCCAGGATGGAGGCAACACCCCAATTTTTCTTGGAGCAACTATGGTACGGGACAAGGGAGCAACGCTGCTCCACAAAGACTACAGGCTCCCCCTGGCTTCCATTAGCAAAGATAGAAGCCTCACGAAACCACCACTTCACTGGAATCCCTAATGAAGGAATACATGGCAAGGAATGATGCTCTAATCCAGAGTCAAGCAGCCTCATTAAGGAATCTGGAAACTCAAGTGAGACAACTTGCCAATGAACTAAAAAGCAGAACTTCAAGGACACTTCCAAGCAATACTGAAGTCCCTAGGAGAGAAGGGAAAGAGCACTGCAAGGCTATAGCTCTAAGAAGTGGGAAGTTGGTGGAGGCACCAAAGGCAAGAGGACAGGACTAGAAAGACTCCACTGTACCCCCAGAGAAAAAGAAAGACAAGCAAAAGTAAGAGCAGGAGGTAAGCGAGGAAGCAACCATCTCTGGAGAAAATGCTGCAGCTATGCCACAGCAAAACTCGACAGATTCCTAGATGTCCTGAAACAGCTGCACATTAACATTCCTCTGGTGGAAGCACTAGAGCAGATGCCTAATTATGTAAAGTTCATGTAAGACATCCTGACCAAGAAGAGAAGATTTGGCGAGTTTGAGACAGTTGCTTTCACAAGAGAATGCAGTGTTGTGCTGTAGAATAAGCTGCCACCCAAAGTTAAGGATCCAGGCAGTTTCACCATACCTTGTTCTATTGGGAACCAGTATTTTGGCAAGGAACTTTGTGATTTGGGAGCAAGCATCAACCTCATGCCAATGACCATATTTAAGAAGCTAGGTATTGGAGAAGCAAGACCTAGCACAGTCTCACTGCAACTTGCAGACAGATCCATAGCTCACCCAGAAGGAAAGATCGAGGATGTACTGGTTAAGGTGGACAAGTTCATCTTCCCAGTAGACTTTATAATACTGGACTATGAAGCTGATGCAGAGGTACCAATTATTTTGGGCAGACCATTCTTAGCAACTGGCAGGACATTAATTGATGTTCAAAAAGGGGAATTAACCATAAGAGTCCAGGATGAGCAGGTTACATTCAATGTACTCCAAACCATGAAGTTTGCTAGTGAAGAAGAGGAATGCGCAATTGTGTCTATGATAGACTCATTAGCATCTAAACAATTAGAAGAATGCTGCAAGGGCCCACCACCAGTAGCATGGACAGACAACTCATATTCAGAAGGGGAAGATGAGAAAGAATGGCCCTGGATTGATGTCAGTCATGGCATTAGAAACCAGGAGCCAATAAAGGAGCCATTATATATAGCCCCACCGGAATCAAGGCTACTGAAAGCATCAGTAAAGGAACCACCAGTCTTGGAAATGAAGCCTCTGCCAGCACACCTCAAGTATGTGTATTTCGGAGAAGCAACCACTCTTCCTGTGGTTATCTCAGCATTGTTGACAGAGGAACAAGAGGAGAAATTGGTCCTGACATTGAAGAAATTCAGAAGGGCCATTGGTTGGACATTTGCTGATATTAAGGGAATCAGCCCCTCATTTTGCATGCACAAGATCCTCTTGGAAAGCAATGAAAGAGGGTCCATAGAACCTCAACGCAAGCTCAACCCGATAGTGAAGGAGGTGGTTAAGAAGGAAATTATTAAGTGGCTAGATGCTGGAATTATCTACCCCATATCAAACAGCTCCTGGGTGAGTCTGGTCCAATGTGTTCCTAAGAAAGGGGGTAGGACTGTGGTGGAAAACGAAAACAATGAGCTTATCCCCACCAAGGTTGTGACTGGTTGGAGGATTTGCATGGATTATCAGAAACTGAACAAGAGTACCAGGAAAGATCATTTTCCCCAGCCATTCATTGATCAAATGTTGGATAGACTTGTGGGAAGAGAGTATTATTGTTTCCTGGATGGGTATTTAGGGTACAACCAGATTGCTATAGCACTGAAAGATCAGCATAAAACCACATTCACATGTCCTTATGGTACCTTTGCATTTCGAAGAATGCCATTCGGGCTTTGTAATGGTCCAGCAACATTTCAGCGATGCATGATGGCAATTTTTACAGACATGGCTGAACAGTTCGTGGAAATTTTCATGAATGACTTCTCAATTTTTGGGGATTCCTTTGACCTATGTTTAGGAAACCTTGCTAAAGTCTTACAACGGTGTGAGGAAACAAACTTGGTGCTGAACTGGGAGAAGTGTCAGTTTATGGTAAAAGAAGGAATTGTGCTGGGGCATAAAGTTTCTCAAAGAGGACTTGAAATTGACAATGCCAAGGTGGAAATCATAGAGAAGCTACCTCTTCCCACCTCTGTCAAGGGCATCTGAAGCTTCTTGGGTCATGCAGGATTTTATAGGAGGTTCATCAAAGACTTCTCTAAGGTTGCCAAACCTTTATGCAGTTTGCTCGAGAATGACATAACTTTCTGTTTTGATGAAGGTTGTATGACAACATTTTGTGACCTCAAGAAGAAATTAAGTACAGCCCCAGTTATCGTGGCACCAGACTAGACCTCTCCATTCGAGTTAATGTGTGATGCTAGTAAAGAAGCATTGGGAGCTGTTCTCAGACAGTGTAGGAACAAGCTTTTTCACTCTATATATTATGCTAGCAAAACACTGTAGGGGGCCCAACTGAACTACACAGTGACAGAGAAGGAATTGCTCGTAGTAGTTTTCGCCTTTGAAAAACTTAGAGCATATCTGGTAGGAGCAAAAGTGATAGTGCACACAGACCATTCTGCCATCAAACACCTGGTTAGGAAAAAGGGTTCTAAGCCCAGGTTCATTCGGTGGGTGCTTTTGCTTCAGGAATTCGACCTAGAGATCAGGGATAGAAATGGAACTGAAAATCAAGTGGCAAATCATCTTTCCAGACTGGAAGGGGATAGCTCAGGGGAAAATGAAATTAACGAGAGGTTCCCAGATGAATAACTCTACCTCCTGTCCCAACATGGTATGCCATGGTATGTTGATTATGTAAATTACCTTATGAGTGGACTGCTCCCACCAGACTTGATGTTACAACAGAAGAAAAAATTTATGCAAGAAGTGAAATCATATTACTGGGATGAACCATACCTTTACAAGCACTGTGCTGATCAGATGATAAGGAGATGCATACCCAGCGAAGAGATGGAGCAAATCTTACAGCAATGTCATGCTTCTCCTTATGGGGGTCATTTTGGAGGAGTTAGAACTGCAAACAAGGTACTACAGGCCGGATTCTATTGGCCCTCTCTATTTAAGGACTCCCATTCTTTTGCAAAGCAATGCGACCGATGTCAGAGCACAGGAAGTATATCTCGCAGACATGAAATGCCACTGAACAACATCTTAGAAGTGGAATTATTTGATGTATGGGGAATAGATTTCATGGGCCCATTCCCTTCGAGTTTTGGGAATCAATACATCCTAGTAGCCGTAGACTACATCTCAAAGTGGGTGGAAGCAAGTGCATCTCAAACTAATGAGGAAAGAGTGGTGACCAGATTTCTGAAGAGAAATATCTTTACAAGGTTTGGAACTCCCAGAGCCATTATCAGTGATGGAGGGACCCATTTCTGCAATAGGCAGTTCAAAGCACTCCTATCCAAATATGGAGTGAGGCACAAGGTGGCAACACCCTATCACCCACAATCGAGTGGGCAGGCTGAAGTTTCTAACAGAGAGATCAAGAAAATCTTGGAGAAAATAGTAGGCCCCACGAGGAATGATTGGTCCTCGAGGTTGGATGATGCATTATGGGCATATAGAACAGCCTACAAGACACCACTAGGCATGTCACCATACAAGTTAGTGTTCGGGAAGGCTTGTCATCTACAAGTAGAGTTAGAGCATCGAGCATTTTGGGCAGTGAAAAAGTTAAACTTGATCTGGAAGCTACTAGTGAGCAAAGGATGCTGTAGCTTAATGAGCTAGATGAATTCTATGGTTAGCCTTATGAGAATGCTAGACTATACAAGGAGAAAGCAAAGCAATGGCATGACAAGAAGATACAACCAAGGAACTTCAAAGTGGGACAGAGAGTGCTACTATACAACTCCAGGCTAACCTTGTTTCCTGGGAAGTTGAAATCTCGTTGGTCTGGTCCTTTTCGCATAAGCAAGTCTTCCCTTTTGAAACTGTTGAATTGGAAGAAGAAAAGGAAGGGAGGACATTCTGGGTAAATAGACAAAGAGTCAAGCACTATCTGGAAGGTAATGCGGATAGAAAGCACACCTCCATTCATCTTCAAGAGGAATGAACAGGAAGTAAGTCAGGCTGATAACTCTAAAACAAGCGCTCATGGGAGGCAACTCACATTTAAATCTGTTGATTGGTTAATTTAGCAGTTTTAGAAAGTTTAATTTTAGAATTTAATCGCATTTATGTTTGTTACACAGGTAGGGAACATAGTAATCTGCAGGACAGTTCTCGCTTTGCTACAGCAAAACTAGGTGGAAGTTAGTCTTTGCTCTACTGAAACAAGATTTTAGGCAAGCCACCTCTGCTGTAGTAAAATTCTAGGCAAGCCAGTTTTTGCTGCAAAAGTTGCTGCAGCAAATGCATTCAGCCCTAAATCAAAGGGTTCCCCTCTGCTATGCTATAATATATATATATATATATATATATATATATATATATATATATATATATATATATATATATATATATATTCAAAAAATTGTTGTCATAAGCAAAATGGGGGCGGGAAAAAGGTAGAAGCCCATAAGTCACGAAAGCATGTTGTTTCACCCTCATTAAACCTCTGCAACTCCACTATCCCCTTCACCCTCGAGTATCTCTCCCCCAAAACCCCTACAACTCCCTCACCTACTTCGTACCAGAGACCTCCACTTCCAAACCCTCGTAACCAACCATGCCGAGAATTAAGACAGTGGCCCGAAAGGCGAGCAAGGTTAAAAAGTTCACCTCCGAGGTGAACAAACAGAGACACGATGAGGAGATCTTGCTAATAAATTTTTGCGTAGAGATGGGTTTCACTTTCACAGCCATGGAGGATTTGGGACTGCCAATGTACGTTGGCACTGTGGTCAAACAGAGGGGTTGAGAAACTTTTGCAAGACACTCACAACTTGCCCTCATCCCTCTGGTTTGGGAATTCTACCTAAACTTCTCACCGGGCAATGAGAAGTGGGTGACAGTTCGGGAGACTAGGGTTCGGTTTGACTAAGCCTCCATAATAAAGGCTTACAATCTGCCAGACGAGGAAGACCAGTACGAGGACTATCTACAGGGTCTACAGGACCAGGACTGGGATGCTATGCTTACCCGGGTATGCCTTCCCGGCACCACCTGGGATAAATCTCCTTAGGGCTCCACCACTATCAATCGGGTCTATCTGGTACCTATAGCAAAGGAGTGGTACCACTTCCTCAAGACTCGCTTGCTACCTTCCACCCATGGGCAGACAGTGAGCTGAGACAAAGTAGCAATGGTTGACGCACTCATATCCAGCAGACCACTCAACGTTAGCCGAATCATCAGTGGCCAAATCGAAGTATGCGCCAATTGGAAAAAGGGAAGCTTACATTTCCCTTCACTCATCACTATCCTGTGCAAGAATCGTGGAGTCCCAGTCTCCATTGATGAAAAAACATTGAAGGACAGCAGCCCCATCACTGCCATCACCATTGCCCGGATTGTACAAGAAAAAGTTTCCCACACCTACCACCTGCCTCCCGAGATCTTCCACAAGCCGCCGGACCATCTGCTTCTACCTCAGCCCCTCAGCCAGTCGACAAGACCCTTCAGCTCATCCTCCAACAACAAGCTACAATCGTCAGACAGCAAGAAAAGCTGTTGCAGCATCAGTAGATGTTTTGGCGTTATGAACAGAAGAAGGAATTTGCCCTCCATACCACCCTTAAGCAGAATTACAAACAATTTTTCTCATTTTCGGAGTTCCCCACAGAATTACTCCATTCCACCTTTGAAGAGGAAGGCGAAGTACTGGAACCTTGGGAAGATGAGAATTAGGAGTCTTAAGACTTCTCCCACAGCAAAGAGCCACAACCAGAACCCCATCAGACTCCAGTAGGCACTGAGTCCTCAGAAGATGATGAACCCATTGCAAAACGGGCAGTAATGATGCGCAGAGGAAAGGCCCCACAACAATCAACACAGTGAAGGAGTGGGCTCAGGAGCTCATCAAGGTCTTTTGGGGGTCAATGCCCCTAGGGTGTTGTAGCATCCCTGCAAGCACCCCCAGGAAGTTCCCTTCTCTCCTATTCCTTCTTTGTTGCATTTAGAATTTTTTTTGGCCCTGCCTCTATTTTTTCCTGGTGCCCCTTCTATTTTTGGCCATTCAATCAGCAGTGGGGACACTGCTCACCTTTAAGTTTGGGGGATGATATAATGTTTGTTGTGGCATTTGAGGGGCTTAGTGTTGCTTTAGTTATTGCCGTAGAATTTGCTGAAGAATATGTTAGGATGGGACTTGTTTATTTGTGTTTGTTTATCTATGTTGTTGTTTATCTGTGTTGCTGTTTAATTATGTTTCTGCTTGACTGTGTTGGATAAGATTTCATTAGTAATTGTTGCTGCCTGTCTTACTGTTTGATTCGATGCATATAGTTATATACACATATATATAAAAAAAAAGAGAAGAGAGAAATGTAGAGAGAGATGAGTTTGCACATTGTATAGCCTGTTGTAAGCTCTATGATACTCTATGAGGAGGATCGTGAACTTCACTAAAAAACCAGAATAGGAGACCTGCACACCTACCCAATCACACACAGAACCTTCTTCTAATAAGCACAAGATTATGGGCAATTTGCCAAAAGAAATTTGGTAATTTTTCAGAAAGGGAACCTAAGTTTTAGAGCTAATATTGAGAGTTTTCTATATAATTATAAAAGAGGCATACACATATGGTCAGTAAGGTTTAAGTTTGGGGGGGAAGTAGGAAAGTAGGGAAAGGAGAGAAAAAATTTGGACACTCCAATGCTTCTGTAGTTCCTTAGTAACCAGGGGTATGCATGAGCCCCATGTGTACCCTTGCGTAAAACAGGGACATAAAGTATGAGTGGGATGCTGCTTAAAGGTGATAAGACTGAGTAACCGGGTGCCTGCATCATACATGTTGGCATTCACGTCAAAAGGCACTAATGACCTCTGTTTTAACAAAAAAAAAGATGAAGAGAGAAAAAGGAAATATATATACAAAGGAAGAAAGGAAATCAGTGAGCTACCCCCGTCCCCGGTATTTGCTGCCCTGGCTGCTACTATGATGCATGCCAACTTTTCCAAAAAGGAAGCTCAATATATTAGTAAGAAAATCTCAAGAACTCTGGCTGATTTTGAACCAAGTAGCTCTTTGGGAAACTATCCATGTCACACACACAACTTCAAAGAAGGTCTTGGTTGTGATTAGGAGAAAGGCTTGTGGTGTCCCTTATATAGAAGCAATCCTGAGAGTTGAGAGCTATCAGTAGAACTACATGAAATTGTGGAAGAAAAAGTGCTGGAATCATTTGGTAGGGTTGTCGTGAGCAGAGCAGATTGCTTGGGGACAAGCAATCCTTTAAGTTTGGGGGGATTTGATAACTTCAATTTACTGCAATTTTTGAATGCTTTCTGAGTGTGTTTATTGTGCTGTTTTGATTATTATGCACCCTTATTCCCGGATCTAGCTGAATATGATGACTCCCTTAGATGCAATATCATCCACCCTGTGTGGTGTAGCAATGTAGTGTGCATATGTGGCAATCTTGGTGGCAAACCAAGTGATATTGAGTAAAGCTGCTCCTTTTTCCTGCAAGGCACTGATTTTGTTTTATTTGGCGCAGGTACAGCCACCACCTAGTAGGAGAAAGTAGCAAGCTGACATTGCAGGATGCTGGTTGGGTTGGTACAGAACTGCCTCCACTACTGAAAGTGGAGAGGAAAAAGCTGAAAGCAGAGATGCTGACTGCAGAGCAGGGAGAATGTCAGAAAACTTGGACACCTTATTGGGACCACAAGGCCTAATTATAAAAGGGCAGAAAGCAAAGTCAAAAAAAGGAGAACGGCAAGAGAGGAGGAGGAAGAATAGCGACAGACTGCATAGAAGCATTAGAGCACGGAATAGTTTGAAAACTCTGATTTCCATTGATCGCTGTTGTGTTTTCTTTTTTTTCTTCTATTTTTATCAAAGACTGCACTTGTGTTTTTTTTATCACTTGGGATGTATACCAGTGATTCTGGGATATCTGTAACCAGTGTAACCATGAGGCTTGGCTAGTTTCCAGCTAGGGTTGCATAAGTGTTGTAATGAACTTGAGCACAAATTTTTAGTAACAACATATTTTGCTGCAGCATTGTTTTAACATTCAACTTTGTTTATATTTTAGTTTCCCTTGATAACGGAAGTTAGTGGAGGAAGGCTTAGGCCAAGATTCACCTGGGAGGGGAATGAAGGCTAGAAAAAACAGTTGAATGTATGGGATTAAGCCAATATAGGAATATATGGTTCCCCATTACCCAAAAGTGGAGCTTCATGCACAATTCCGTGGTAAGGACTGATGCAGGAATGCATGTCTGAACCTCAGAATTGCAAGGAATGGAAATCTGGGAAGACTCCATTCATGACTGAACTTGGCACTTAGAGCAGTTGCTGCAGCAATCCCTAGAGTAAATACGAGTGCTGTAATTTATGGCAACCCTGATCAACCCTAGACCTCCTATTATCATTTCCTTTACATCCTAGGACCCCTCATCTTAGTTATAGTTGCATTTAATTGATCCACCTTTATTTTATCTTTTTGAGCCATCGTATCTTTGCTACAACATTTCACACGGCAAAAGTCTCTTTAATAGTTTTAGTTCACTCCTTGTGGGACAATACTCACTCATCTCTTTATTACTTGGTCACGATACGTGCACTTGCATTCGGACACTACATACATCTTTGCATGATATTCAACAGTTTTCTTCGTTGTCCAAACCTAGAGCTTTTTCCTGTGACTGCTTTGCTATAATCTCTTGTAGTTGGCCCTATATTTAAATTGATTATACATTCAGAATAAGAAAAAAAGTATAAATTAAAAGTTATAAAAGTTAAAAAAAAGTATACATGAACTTCTTGGGACTTTGCATCCAACTCTCCGTCTTTAGTCTTGCTAGTATGTTGTATTTTCCATATCTTATCAATCGGTGCCTTCTCTCCAGTTTTAGGATTTCTCTATGAAAAATATCATGAATAATCAACGGTTGTATAAAAACATACATAGTAAAAATATGTATGACAATATATAATTTTAAAATCTCACTGTTGATTCCTCGTCATCAGCAAATGACCACGAACCACACATATGTTTTGTTGTCAAATTGGCCCTATTTTGTGCGTTTGTTGAACTTTTGCCCTACAATGAACTTGATAGTCAATGTCTAAAACACAATTCATATCAAAACAATAGGTAATAGTTAATACCTTAAAGTCATTTGAGTCAAAATAACTAATCAAGTGCTTCCATTTGTCGTCATTGACTACTGTAGTTATGTGTGCTAGTCTTTCTTCATCAGTGTTGTACCTGGTGTAACATCCCAAATTTTAATAAATGGAAAATAATTCTCAATGGTGAAGGAACATCGATGAAACCTTAAAAGAAGGATAAAGTGGAATTAAAGCATTTGGTGGAATTTTCCTACAACCAAACAAAGCCTTACCTAATGGCATAGTTCATTTGTAAAGGGATGGCAAGGTTGTAATAGTTGGATAAAATAGGGTCTTGAGATAGGAGGATGATGTCTTGTTGAGGAAGAATAAATAAAATATATTATCCTTGCTTGACTCAAGGGAGAGAAGAAGGAATCCATGACAAGAAGGAAAAAGAGGAGCCTTGCCTTGGAGAGGAAGTCTTGGCTTGGAAAGGAAGCCTTGACTTGGGGAGAAATTCTTTCCTTGGAGACGAAGTAGACCAAAAGATTAAGGGAGAAGGAGGTAGTGGCCAGGGAAAAGAAGAAAAGGGAGAGAGGTCAAGAGAAGGAAAGGAAGGAAAAGGAGAGAGAGAGAAAAAAAAAGGAAGGCACAATGGTGAAGGTCCAAGGATTTTGTAGAGAAAAGAAGAAAGAGGAGTGATCAAGAGGAGGAAATCCAAAGAGGGTTAGAATCTCTTGTTTTGGTAGGTTTAACATTATTCATATTTTTAAGGAATTTCATGAATTTTGAATGATTTATAAGTGTTTCAAATATCCTCTTTTGATGATTCATGATGTATATTTATGATTGGGCATGAAAAGTGAGAGTTGGATGCATAGATCATACATGTGTTTGCTGAAATTGGCTTGAAAAGGGTGAAAATCGATGCTTTGAATGGTTGGTTCTGTTGGTTATGATTTGTATCGAATTTGGAAATCTGTTCAAAACATGAGTTGTAGCCATGTTTCATAGCTTTCTAATGCCTCTAAAATCACGTTACTTGGATTTGAAATGAAAGAGATATCCCTTGATGAGTGAAGAAAGGTTAGATATAACGCATAGAGTCACAATGCTGTTTTCGAACACCATTTTCACCTATTTTTGTTTCTAATTTTTTAAATTATTAAACTTAAAAGCTTTCCATAGACACCAAAATAACCTTAATCAGAGTTAAAATGAGGGAGTTGTGGTCTTTTTAGTGAGAAAAGGTTTGGCTGGACAGAAATCTAGGGTGCAGGAAAACCCGAAGCACGACCGTGCTTGGTGACACGGCCAGGCCGTGTTTGAGGCTGCATTTGCTCTATTTTTCATTTTGAAGGCTCTAAATGAACTACAATAAATGGATGATGTTAAGGGGAACTAAAATACAAATAAATACCTTCTTAATGATGCATTGTAATGTGAATTCTATCCTTTTATTATGAGAAATTAAGTCACATATTGCATATTGATGAGATGTATGTTTAATGTATAGATAAAAATACATATTAATGAGACCTATGCAAGTGAATTTGTTATATATTGATTAGATATATGTAAGTGAATTGCATATGAGCTATATGTGCAATGTATGGATGAAATGCATGTTGATTTGATGCCTATGCTAGTATATCAATGCATAAAGATTACATGATATAAGGTATGCATTGTTGGTAAGTGTATTAATACATATTTGTTAAATGATGTGGTGATGATATTATGCATGATATTAGTGATATGCTTGGTTAAGACATAATCCTATTGTGATGGTCATGATGATTAAAGAAGATGATGTGTACATTATTATAAGACGATAAAGGAGTTATTACATAGTGATTATATGAAGAGACGAAATTGATTATGGATGGTGAGCATGATGATAAAGGTGAGTTGTTTGATGTATACATGCTTATATCATGTTAATGTACATGGTTGGACTCGTGGTTACAGACGATTAGTCATTGAGTGTGGAGATGTGACTATAGATGATTAGTCACTGAGTGTTGAGATGTGGCTACAGATGATCAATCACCCTGCATGAAAGCACTGTAAAGATATATAGATACAAGCATAATATTAAAGTATAACCTGGTTATTATACATGCCTAATATTGATGCATAACCCGTCTATTGAACATGAAAGCATGCTATACATTCTTGTTATTTTATCATATACAAAGAGAAAATGTTTTTTTTGTAGTTTATACAGCTAGACATAACAATGTGTTTTTCTTATTTACTATATAATGCTTTTAATGTTAAACCTATTAGGAATCTCCATTCTCATTATTTTGGTGTTCTGTTCAGATAAGAGCAAACATTATGCTAGTTGCTTACGTGCACTTGATCATAGAAGATCCAGTGGATGGTGATGCCTTGTCCAGATCCCAATGCCAGCACCACCTCCTCCACCCTTTTACACCCAGGGGAGATGTGCGCTATAGGGTTCAATGTTAAGTTGATGTACTTATGTGTCTCAGTGTCACTTATGTATAAATATTATTCTCTGATGTAGTTCGGATATTATGATAATAGAATATTAGATGCTTATATAAATATGTATGGTTCGCTACTTGGAATGCGTTATCGGTAGCTATATATATATATATATATATATATATATATATATATATATATATATATATATAAACCTGGTCGTTACACCTGGCGTAGAAGCTATGCAAACTACTTCTTCAGGTTTTGTACGACCTTTATGCAGTTGCTTATATATATATATAAACCTGGTTGTTACACCTGGCCTAGAAGCTATGCAAATGACTTGTCCAGGTTTTGTACGACCTTTATGCAGTTGCTACAATTAATGCATCAAATTGGCTTTCTGTACTTGCACTAATCTCAAAATTTTCCTACAATAATGAACTCAGAGATGTTAAATTCAGAAAGTAAATATGGATATATAAGTATGATTATGCTAGTTATAATCTTCATTTTCAACAAGATCTGGTCTCCACATTATTCCCAAAATTTAGTCCAATCCCTCTCCTTTAAGGGACAAGTACATCGTGTGATATGTCCAATGTAGTTAATGAGCTCTCTTGATCCTGCTTCTACCCCTCAAAAGATATCATCAAGGATCTCAATTTGGATTTTTTGTCTGAGTCTATTGAAATACATTTGTATAATCCCCTAACATTCTTGGCTATGCTGCAAGAAGTTATGAATCAAATGATAATAAGGTATTAATCATATAGTAAATGTACAGACCGGTTTTTATTTTTACATGGTATAACACAAATAACAAAACAAATAACCAATAAGCGAAAAGCATATGTATCTTATATATATATACACACACACACACACACACACATTCATAATACATCAGAAATTAGCTTGTATGTACATATGTAACCCTAGGTACTAAGCATTATACTCAAAAGACAAAGTACCAAGTGGTTACACCAAAACAATGGGTTAGCCTATTAACTAGACATATATTAGTTTACTGTACAAATGCTCATATGGCCATCATCCCTAGAGAATAGCTGGTGGGCGAGGTGGCCTAGGTGCAAGTACCTCTACCATGTTGATCACCAAAAGACTGGCAATAATAGTGGATTGTTCCAAATAAGGGACTTATACTATCTAAAGCTCTAAGAGAAGTGTTAGAATTATGAATGATATGCTACTAGTTCGTATCTGAACATAACACCATAAGAAACATGATGAGATAATATATCATAATAAGATCAACATAAAAAAACCACATACCAGTGAAAAGTTATGTGTTATGTTCAGTTGTATAAGCTATAAAAAATGTTTCCTCTTTGCATATAATAAGATAACTACTCACCCACCATTGGGTTCTTGGATGGAGCAGCCCTTCACACATTAGCCAATCTAGGCTAATGTGTGAAAGGCTGCTTCGTCACCTTACCTCCACAAGGTGTCTCATGTCACTGGGTCACCTTCGTTGGGTAAGGGTCATCCCAGATATTCGTCATTTCCATCAACACAACAAGATACCACCTATTACTAGGCCACTCTGCTTCAGAGAGGGTCTTCCTAACATTTCATATATCTCTTCAACACATTTTACAACCACTTTCATTAACAAATTATACATATCAATATCATCATATGCATAGTTAACCATTTCTCTCATGTATACACCAAATATTTCAACACATAAGGTAGGATGCAACAATTATGTATTAACACCTTTATATGACATAAATATATCATTTACCACTTTTCTTCAATGTACATATGATTTAATCAAGAGAAGTATAATACAAAAAAATCAAACCATGTTATATTACCCCAATTTGTAGCTCATGGAACTTTTATTTAAGTCCTATAATCATTAGCTCATGGTTAGAAATCAGAAGAGGTAAAAAATAAACAAAAATGAGTTGGGATAGCATGCAACACAGCCTAGCCGTGTCATGAAGCACGATCGTGTTGCATCTGTTCCCTGCTCTAGGATTTTCCCCATTCTCACCCAGAGAACGCCCTAGTTGTGCCACGAAGTACGGTCCTGCTCTGGATGTTAAAAAAGAAAAACTTTCTTTCTCCATTTCCAATTAGCCACCAAACAGGAAACCAACCAAAAACATAAATCATAGGTATATTTCACAAGTTAAAAATAACATTTAACCCCAAAAATCATGAGTTATACCCCCAAAAAACCATCCACAAAATGGTTATAATCAACACTCTTTCACATATGTTTATGGAAGACAACCACCAAAACATCTTATACACATCATCAATGCACACAACTACCATACATTTATACCTTCATTAATGCATATGTACAATACTTACTACCATTTAGTCAAGAATCAAAAGAGTAGATGTTGATTTTACATTATTCCACTAATTAAACTCTTTCTCTCTCTAACTTGACTTGGTTCTCTCATTCTTCTTCCAACCACAAAACTATAGATTTTTCCCACCATTAGAGCTCCAAGCAATTTCTTTATCAACAAACAAGATTAGAGGGGTTTGGAGAGTTCAAAACTTACATTTTGCCTTCCTCCTTGTACTTTCTCTCTTCTTTTTCTTCTTCTTCTTTTCTCCTTCTTTTTCATTCTTTTTCTTCTTTCTTCTTCTCCCTTTTTCGTGAACCTCTCCCTCTCCTTGACCTTGGCTGACTTTCTCCCCAAGTCAAGGCAGAAATAATTATTTTATTCTAAGCTTCAATAAGATTGCCTCTCCTTAATACATGCCATCCCTTTCTCTAAATATTACACTTTTACAATTCTATTACAATGTAACGATGTCATTAGCTAACGGCTTGTTTGGTTTAGTTGAATTTAACCAAGTGATTAATCTCGCCTTTAGGCATATCCATGGTTCCTCATTCCACCTGTTGATGCCCGGTCCCTGCCCTAAAAGCGAAGAAATTACTATTTTGCCCTTTAGGACTTTTCTCTAAGAATAAGAATTCTCTTCTCTAATACTTATAATTATACATATGAAGGTGATCCATTTAATTCATTTTTTACCTTTCCTAACACATTATTTCATAAAAAGAATAGAAATTCCCAGGTGTTACACTTTTCCTCCCTTAAAAAGAATTTTGTCCTCAAAATTCAGAATTACATGTCATCAAAGAGTTGTGGATAATAGTGTATCATCTTCGCTTTCCCATGTGGCTTCTTCCTCAGTTAAGCCTCTCCAAATTACCTTTACGAACTGAAAAAATTTACTCCTTAGTTATTTTACTCCTCTGTCCAAAAACGTAATTAGCTCCGATTGATAAGTCAAGTTTTTCTTCACGGTTACTATTTCTTCTTGAATTGTATGTGACAGGTCTGAAAAATATTTGTGAAGTTAGGAGACATGAAACACATAATGCAGATTTGATAATTTTGGGGGTAGAGATATCTGATATAGACCTATATAATGTAGGCTTAATTTCTTAACTTTTATGGTTTGTCCAATTCCCGTAGTAGGAGAAATGTTTAGAAACACATGCTCCATTTCTTAAAATTGCAACGGCTTCCTCCTCTGGTCATAATAACTTTTCTGTCAACTCTAGGCAGCTCGCATCCTATCTTGAATCATTTATATTTGTTATGTATTATGCTGTACTAGATCAAGACTTAACAATTTCCTCTCTCCTACTTCATACCAACATAAAGGTGACTTGCACCTTTTACCATATAAAGCTTGGTATGGTACCATCCTAATGCTAGAATGATAGCTATTATTATATGCAAATTCTGCTAGAGGTAGGTATTTATCCCATTCTTTCCCTTGTTCTATAGTACATGCCTGCAACATATCTTCCAGGGTTTGAATGGTCTGTTCAATTTGTCTGTCTATTTGTAGATGATATGCAATGCTGAAATGCAATTCAGTGCCGAAAGCTTCTTGTAACACTTTCAAAAACTTAGAGGTGAATCTAGGATCCTGATATGAAATAATACTGCTTGGGACTCTATGCAATCGAATAATACCCTTCACATAAAAATGTGCTAGTTTATCCAGTGAGTAATTGATTATTATGGGTTAAAAGTGAGTAGATTTTGTCAATCTATCCACTATTGCCCAAATTGTATCATGGCTTGCCTGTTTTTTTAACAATTTGATAATAAAATCCATAGCAATGCTATCCCATTTCCACTTAGGGATCTTTAAAGGTTGTAATATTCTTGAGGGTATTTGATGTTCGATCTTGACTTTCTAACAAGTCAAACACTTTGTTACATACTCAGTATATCCCTCTTTATTCTTGGCCACTAATAGGATCTCTTTAAGTCTTGGTACATTTTAGTAGCTCCTGGGTAGATAGTATATTTACTTAAATGGCCTTCTTCCAAAATCTTTGACCTTATATCTTCCTTTCACAGCACACACATTCTTCCTCAGTAGAGGATGATCCTATCTTCTAATTTCATAAAGTCAAGTGAATCATCTCGATTCTGAAGAGATAGATCTTGTGCTTGTGCTTCCTTAATCTGTGCCATCAGATCACATTACACTCGCAGCTCGCAAATAAGAAAACTTTTAGGAGAAGTTACAATAGACAGTCTTAAATTTATGAATTCCTCGATCAGTCCCATCTCTTTTACTAATTTATGGTTCAAATGTAGAGATTTTCTACTTAATGCATCTGCTACCACATTTGCTTTTCTTGGGTGATACTTTAGTTCAAACTTATAGTCATTGATGAATTCCATCCACCTTCTCTGCCTCATGTTCAAATTTTTTTGGTCAAAAAGATATTGTAGACTCTTATGATCACTGCATACTTCAAACATTGCAACGTATAAATAATGTCGCCAAATCTTCAAGACAAAAACTATAGCAGTTAATTCCAGGTCATGAGTGGGGTAGTTTTCTTCATGTGGTCTTAATTGCCTAGAGACGTAGGCAACCTGTAACATCCCTAATTTCGTTTCTTTTATTAATAAACATACATAAATATTTAACTAAGGAAATAAAATTTCTTAGACAATTTTTAGATATCTAAGGAAATATAAGCCTTAGAAATTCTTCAGCTTATGTGTATGCATAGAAAATGTTTCTAACATTAAGGGAATAAATAAAGGGAGAAATCCTATTAGGAAAAATTAGAAATAGAATACTAAAGAAAGGCAAAATTTTTGGGTAAGAAAGATAAATTTTTGGGAAGTAAGTAAGTCTTAAAATTTCAAGAAGATTGAATTAAGGTAATTTTTCCTAATTGAAGAGCTAGAATACATAAGTTCAACATCTCTAACCATACATTGGGCTTTCACCTATGGACACTTCATGTAGAGTTTGTCCATTTCATATAAGTTTCTAGCAAGCCAATTGGGTAGCTCAAGTAAGAAATAAAACATAGATTTGGACTACGAGATAGAAGTTGAACCGATGGCCCAAAAATATGAAAATGTGACCAAGCCCTCCATGAAGGGTAGAATTTCAGCCAAAGCAAAAGAAATGGGTAAGAATAAGTGCAAATCCAAGAGGAAGAAATAAGAACTATGTGAGGAAATAATAGTGTAATAATAATCAAGATTAGGTCACATGACATTAGGACAAAACATCTATATCTTACATTCATAATTTCAACAGGTAGGTAATAATACATAGCATTATGACAAAATATCCTTATCCTACATAAATAATTTCAGCCAAGCAAGTGAAACTCAAGGGCTGAAAATTTGCCAACTAGAAAAGTAAACCTATCATACTTGAGTGAGATAAAAGAAAAAGGAAATGAATTCTTAAATCAAAGAGACCTTGTCCCTTGTCTTAAGAACGTTTTATCATGATTTTCAAAATACAAATCTCCTTTTACTATGCATATCTTGGCTAAGGGAGATGAAGACAAGAATATGAGTTGTCTTTCCCTAAAAAAACAATCAAGTGTATTCTAATTGTGATAAGGTAGACCCATGATTATGAGAGGTGAACCACTTGATAGTTTATTTAAGAAAAATTGACCCTTATAACATTATAATTTTGTCCAAGTGAGGGAGAGGAAAAATAGAAGCAAGGTAGAGTGAGAAAAGGAGAGAAAGAAATGAGAAGAGTGGAAGAAAGAAAAAGGAGAAGTCTAAAGGACTAAGTACTCAAGGTAAGTTAGCTTAATCTCTACTTGAATCCATCTTGTCTCTTCAACCTTGGGGTTCAAAACTCACCCTCCGTCTCATATTTAAGCTGTTAGAAATGTTAAGGGAAGGGAGGAATCTTACTACTTCCTTCAAGAAGAAATAAGAAAAAGAATTCACTAAGTGAGTTAGGGAGATCTTTAAGTAGGTGTAACAATATCTCTTTTTGATGAAAAACTTTGAAATTTGTAACACTTATATGAGATTTTGATCTTAGAACTTTGATAAAATTTACAATATTTGCTACTTTGATGATTGACCTTGGATGTTGCTATATCATATTACATGTTGATCTTGCATGTGATGGATGTTTTGAATACTTCGGTTGGTATGAAAAGTTCTGCATAGATATGGCTATGGGTGGAAAAATTTTAGGGCTTTTATGCTGCTGTTATGTATATTTGAATACGGTAAAAATGGATGGAAGATAGTTAGGTTGGTAAATTAAGTATGGCCTTAAACACCTAGGGGAAGACCATGAAAAATTTCTATTGAGAAACACCCTAGTGATGCATGATTTGATTCTGTTTTTCTTTTGAGGTGGATGATGGAATATGTTAAATTAAGTAAGAAATATAATTAAATCTTCATATGAGTAATTCTATGGTTAGGTGGAAATTTGGAAGAAAAATGGAAGATGAATTAATAAAAAGATGAACTAGAACTTTAGGAAAGGCTAGAAAATTGGATTTCGGAGTAACCAGGGAAGCTTATATTTTTGAAATTCTAGGACGAATAGGTTAGAAATTAAAAGAAGTCGTTAACATAAACAATGTAGTTATATGTCTCACAGATTTTTAACCACTGGAATAACCCAATTTGGAGTTCAAATGAGAGAGATATGGTCTGATTAGTAAGCATTGGTCAGAAAATGGTTAACCAGGAAAGAATCTGTCAGGTCAGCTTCAGTGTTTGAATTCCTGATAAAACTCTATAGGGAACTAAAATAAATAGTTAATACATAAAATATAAATAAATGTCTCAAGAATTTTTAGCCATTGGAATCATTCAATTTGGAATCCATATTAGGAAGATATGGTTAGATTAATAAGCAGTGGTCATAAACTAGCTAACCAGGGAAGAATCTAATGAGTATGCTTATGTGTTTGAATTTTTGGGAAACATTTGTAGGGAATTAAAGGACATTGTTAACATAATAAATATAGATATATGTCTCATGGATCTATAGGCTCTGAAATTACTTAATTTAGAGTCCATATAAGGGAGATATGGATGATTAATGAGTAGAGGTCAGAATTAGTCAAGAATCCAGGGTGGTAAATGTAAACATTTTTATTTTCAAGTTTATGGAAATAATTCGTAAGGAATCTGAAGAAATGATAAATATAAAAATTGTAGATAAGTGTCTTAGAGTTTTATAGGCTTTAGAATCACATCAATTGGAGTTTATATGAGTGAGATATGGTTGAATAATTGAAAAAAAGGTCACAGAACATAGAAATATTATAAATGGAAATAATAAATAGCTAGTGTATGCCATTTCCATTGCCATTGCATGAACTCCTTACCATCTTAAGTGTATAATTTTGACATGAAAATGTTTTATAAAGTGGTAATTGAAAATGATTATGTCTATGGCAAGATTGTATTTTACCAATGATTTTTGATAATGATTATCCTTTTATGATAAATTATGGCATGTGAGCATAATGAACATACTTGTTATTGAAATCATATTTTTGGCTATTAACGTGAAAAGAAAAGAAAAGAGATTAGCACTGTCACATGGAAGTTCTTGTAGTGCACCAGTAGGGGACACCCTACTCCTGGCTATGATTATGTTAATAAGAAAAGAAAGAGAAAGTGTGCCATGTTAGATGGAGCGAGAAAAGCCCGTACCGGAGAGTAGAAAGTACTCACCCTGACCGGTGTAACTTGATATGAAAATAAGTTGATAGCCATCATATGATATTTTGAAAATAGTTATTTATGCCATACATGTCATTGTTGTACGATTTTCATGTGTATAGAAAAAGTACATTCATGTGACCTAAGATATTTATTGTAGTTTACATAGATAAACATAACGTGACGAGTATTATTGATGATGATTATGATATATTTTTTGACCTACTGGGATTTAATTCTCACTATATTTCTATATCATATTCAGAAAACTAGTTATGCAGATTTTTCTATGACTCTAGCTTTTAGTGTACGATGGATTGAATTACTCTATTTTGGGCAGATCCTAGAAATTAATAAGGTGTTTGTGGTAGAGTTGGCTAAAATCCCGGTGAAGGTGCAACCACCTGCACCTTATATCCAGAATTGGTCAATATGGATGAATAAAATGTAAATATTTATGTGTTTGATTTTTGTATAGATGTTTTGATTAATAATGTGTATGTGAACTCAAAATTATATCAGTGTTAATGGTAGACTTTAAACCTTGAATTATGCTTGATTAAATTAATCGAATGTTATTATGAGTTAAGTAATTAGAAGTAAAGAAGCAATGACTTTATGGGACTTTACAAATATATATATATATATATATATATATATATATATATATATATATATATATATATATATATATATATATATATATATTTAAAAAAATGGAGTTGTTACACAACCACTTTACCTTCTTGTATTAGAACACATCCCAATCCCCTCTTGGAAGTATTTGTATACACTTCGAAACGTCTTAAAAGGTCTAGAACAATCAAAATCGGGGGTGTAGTGAGCCGAGTCTTAATGATGGAGATCAAGGTGCTATCAAAGCTACTATAAATCGTTCCCAAGATCCTTTGCAAGGGATAGGCGGTCCAATGACTAGGAGCAGGACGAAGCGGGCCAAAGAAGCTTTACTGGGCTTGATCTTGGATGTGTAGGCTAAAGAGGAAGTTGTTGGGCCAAGTCAAGACATCAAGTGGGCCACACTTTGCAGCCTTGATGATGGCATTAAATAGGGCAATTCGGAGGCCCAATAAAGTTTGTTGGATCTTGAAGACAACTAGCTCAAATCTGCATTGACTTAAAATGTATTATGGGCTTTATGCTATAGGTTTTGTTTTGGATATTATTAGTATTTGGGCCCATTCTTTATACTGGCCAATTAATAGTTTAATTATGGGTTTGTTTTTATTAGTTTAGTTGGGTTAGATAACTAGTGTTATTTGGGCCATATTCTATTAGAAGTCCAATTAGAAGTTTAAGGCCTTTTGGTTTTCCTACTAGGGTTAGGATTGATTGCCTATATAAGGGTTCTTTAAGTTCATGTAATTCAGACTTTTGATGATTAATAAAGATTGAGTTTTCTCCTAAAGTGAGAGCTTCCCTTAGTTCTTGGGCAAAGAACTGAATCCCATCTTATCAAGGCAACTCGTGGCAATCAAACATCTATTGAATTTTCAAGACGATCTTTGCTTTCGCCAAACACTCTGTTTCTTGGTTAGGGAAACGCATCATTCGGTATCAGAGCTTTGCCTCCTTGAAATTTCGTTGGTGTCCTATCTTTTCTTCTTTAATTTTTGTTCTAGAGTTATTATTCTTCTTCTACCTTTCTTTAGGTCAAATTAGAGTCCTAATTCTAGTTAATATTCTTCTAGTTACTTCAGAAAAAAAGAGAGTCCTAGTTCTAGTCAATTTCCTTTTCCTACTTATAGTCTAATTCCTTCAACAACAAAAAAAGAGTCCAAATCTTAGTGAAATTTAGTTTCTTCTTCCAAAAATTTATATTTTGAAAAAAAACAGAGTCCTATTCCTATTTCAATTTGGTTTCTTGTTCAAAAAAAAATTCGTAGAAAAAAATTCAGATTCCTAGTCCTAGTTGAATTTGGTTTCTTCTTCCAAAAATAAATTGTAAAAAGAAAACAGAAATTCACTAAAAAAAGGAGGTGAAATGAAGTTATTCAAAAAAAGAAGAAGAGAAATTCGTTCAAAAAAAAGGAAGCCAAAAAATAGCATACTGATATTAGTATCCCTTATTTTTTTTTCAAATTCAGTTCCTAGGGTTGTCATCGTCTGAAAATTTGTTCTTATTATTCTGAATTCACTTATTTTCTTTGATAAGTTTGTTGATCAGGTTCTTGTTTAAGAGTTTTAAGGGAAAGAGAGTAAAATTGAGTGCAAAACACGTGAGGTTTGTAAGACAAACATGAATAGTGAAAGAGATCAACTTGAAATTGATCTTAAAATCTTTATGAAAGCAGTTCAAGATCAGTTTAAGTTGCTGAATATGAGGCTGGATAACCTTGATTCACCATCCCAGCCTAAGCTTACCAAATAGTTTGGGTTTGATGAGGGAGAAGGGGAATATTCAGATAGTGAAGCATTCAAGTTAAGAAAGGAAAGGAAGATAGCTCCTAGGCGTGATAGTGGCTTGGGAAACATAAAAATGACTATTCCTACATTCCAAGGTAAGAGTGACCCTAAACTTTACTTAGAGTGGGAGATGAAGGTGGAACATATGTTTGAGTGTCATGGTTATACTCAGGAGAAAAAGGTGAAGCTAGCTGCTGTGGAGTTTAATGACTATGCTAGTATTTGGTGGGATTAGTTAGCAATTAATAGACGGAGAAGTGGTGAGAGACCTATTCGGTCATGGGAAGAGATGAAGGTTGTCATGAGAAAACAATTTTTTTCTAGCCATTACTATAGAGACTTGTTCAGAAAATTACTAAATATGCATCAAAGATCTATGAGTGTAGAGGGTTACTACAATGAGATGAGATGGCCATGATGAAAGCTACTATTGAAGAGGATAGAGAGGCTACAATGGCAAGGTTTATAGGTGGTTTGAGGAATGAAATTATAGATGTAGTGGATATGCACCATTATGTAGAGATGAAGGATTTACTGCATAAAGCAATTAAAGTTGAGAAGCAATTAAAGGTTAGAACATCTTCTAAATTTGGCATTATTCCTAAAACTCTAAGGAAGCCGAATTGGCAAGATAACCATAAGGCTGCTACTAGGCCAAAAGAAGAGAGCAAGCAGAGGAATTCAGTTGCAACCCCTAATCCCAAGGCCAAGAATGATACTTCTACTTCCTTTAGAGCACGATATACAAAATGTTTTAGATGTCACGGGTTGGGACATATTGCATCATAGTGTCCTAACAAGAGAGCCATTGTTCTTCTTGATGACGAAGGCATAGAGAGTAAGCATTCAACTGATGATGAGATGCCACCATTGGAGGATTGCAGTGACATGGAGATTGGTGAACCAGTGCATGGAGAAGTATTAGTTACTCGAAGTGCTCTTAATATGCAACCTAATGATGATGTTGATGATGAACAACGTGAGCACATCTTCTAGACCAAGTGCCACGTGAATAACAAGGTATGTAGCTTGATTATTGATAATGTGAGTTGCACTAATGTAGCTAGTACCTTGATGGTTGATAAATTGGGTCTACCCCCATTGAAACATTCTAAGCCATATAGGTTAAGATGGTTGAATGACACGGAAGATATATGGGTGGCCAATCAAGTTCGCATATCTTATTCTATTGGTAACTACAAAGATGAAGTGTTTTGTGATGTAGTACCAATGTTTTGTGATGCAGTACCAATGAATGCTGGACACTTGTTGTTAGGATGTCCATGGCAATTTGATAGAAGGGTTAATTATGATGGCTACAAGAATCAATATACATTAACCATACATAAGAGAACCTTTATTTTGACACCCCTAAAGCCAGTTGAGGCTGATCAAGTGAGGATTAAAAAAGAGTGTAAGTTGAGAGAAACAATATAAAAAGAGAAGAAATAGAGCAAGGCCAAAATTGAGAGTGAGAGAAAAGAGAGAGAGGTTGAGACATGTGAGCAAAAAAAGAAAGAGAGTTGTGAGCCAGAAAAAGAGAAAAATAAAAGAGTGAGTGCTTTTGTACTAAAAAGTGAGGTAAAGAGTCCTTTGGTATGCAAGTCAAACCTCCTTATGCTCATGTACAAGGATATTTATTTTACTAACACTCCTAACCTATCTTTGCCTAGTATGGTCGTACCTTTGATACAGGAATTCACAACATTGAACTATCCTACTTATGATAAGGAGTTATATGCATTGGTGAGGACTTTACAAATTTGGCAACATTGTCTATGGCCAAGGGAGTTCATTATCCATTCAGATCAGGAGAACTTAAAATTCCTAAAGTCCTAAGGTAAGTTGCATAAGAGACATGCTAAGTGATTAAAATTCATTAAGACATTTCCATGTATGATTAAGTATAAAACTGGAAAGGATAATGTGGTATCTGATGCATTGTCTAGAAGATATGTGTTGTTGATATCCTTGCATGCTAAGTTGCTTGATTTTGAATATATTAAAGACTTGTATGCTAATGATGTTGATTTTGGATCTACTTGGAATTCTTGTGATAAGCGTGCTATTGATGGTTTATATAGACATGAAGGTTACTTGTTTAAAAATAATAAACTTTGTGTGCCTAAGTGTTCTATGTGTGACTTATTAATTAAGGAGAGTCATGGTGGAGGTCTAATGAGATACTTTGGAGTGACTAAAACCTTAGAAACTCTACATGAATATTTTTATTGGCCTCACATGAAACATGATGTCATTTCGTTTTGTGCTAAGTGCATGGCATGTAAACAAGCTAAGTCTAAGGTTATGCCACATGGTCTTTATACTCCATTACTTGTACCTACACAGCCTTGGCATAATATTTCTATGAATTTTGTTATAGGGTTACTGAGATCTCAAAGTGGTAAAGATAGTGTTTTTATGGTTGATAGGTTTAGCAAAATAGCTCATTTCATTACATGTGCTAAAACTAATGATGCAACACACATAGCTAATTTGTTCTTTAAAGAAGTAGTGCGTTTGCATGGGTTGCCTAGAACAATAGTAAGTGATAGAGATGTTAAGTTCTTAAGTCATTTTTGGCGTACTTTATGGGATAGATTAAGGACTAAACTTCTATTTTCTAATGTTGCACACCCTCAGACCGATGGGGCAAACTGAGGTAGTTAATAGGACACTTACTACACTTTTACGTGCTATTATATCAAAAAATTTGAAACATTAGGAAAGAGCTTTACCACATGTTGACTTTGCTTACAATAGATCTATGCATTCTACTACTGCTTATAGTCTTTTTGAAATTATTTATGGCTTTAATTCTCTAACACCTTTGGATATTTTACCTTTGTCTACTAATGAGTATTTTAACTTGGAGGGTAAGCAAAAGGCTGAATGTTTAAAGGATTTGCATGCTAAAGTTCGAGCTAACATTGATAGGAAGAATAAGCAATGTGCAACGCAAGCCAACAAGAGCCGAACAAAAATTGTATTTGAACTTAGGGATTGGGTTTGGGTACATATGCATAAAGAGAGATTCCCAATTCAGAGAAATTCTAAGCTACATCCTAGGGGAGATGGACCTTTTCAAGTCTTGGAGTGAATCAATGACAATGCCGACAAGATTGATTTACCTAGTGAGTATGGCAATATTAGTGCTACATTCAATGTTGCTGACTTGTCTTTATTTGATGTAGGTGGTACTTTTGATTCGAGGACAAATCCTTTCGAGGAAGGAGGGAATGATGGAGATCAAGGTGCTATCAAAGCTACTATAAATCGTTCCCAAAATCCTTTGCAAGGGATAGGAGGTCCAATGACTAGGAGCGGGACGAAGCGGGCCAAAGAAGCTTTACTGGGCTTGATCTTGGATGTGCAGGATAAAGAGGAAGTTGTTAGGCCAAGTCAAGACATCAAGTGGGCTACACTTGTAGCCTTGATGATGGCATTAAAGAGGTCAGTTTGGAGGCCCAATAAAGTTTGTTGGATCTTGAAGACAACTAGCTCAAATCTGCATTGAATTAAGATCTATTAAGGGCTTTATGTTATAAGTTTTATTTTGGATATTATTAGTATTTGGGCTCATTGTTTATGCTGGCCAATTAGTAGTTTAATTATGAGTTTATTTTTGTTAGTTTAGTTGGGCCAGATAACTAGTGTTACTTGGACCAAATTCTATTAGAAGTCTAATTAGGAGTTTAAGGCCTTCTGGTTTTCCTACTAGGGTTAGGTGATAAAGGGGAATTTTGAGTGTTTAATGGCTATATTTTATCCCCTAATTCATAGTAACTTGTGGTTATTTGTATGCTTTTGGTTATACTTTGTTTTGGGTAATGCTGTGGTTTGTTTTATGGTTGTATGAGAGCAAAAGAGGCCAAGAAGCAAGGGAAAACAATCATAGAAAGAGCCAAAAGGATTTGGGATATGCTAAGGAAGAAGCAAGGAGGCTACACACCAAAAATCATGAAGAAACCACTTCGGCAGCATGCAGCACGACCAGGCTGTGCCCTAGGCAGAAGTTGCAGCATTCTCCCAGAAACCAGCCCGAAGCACGGCCGTACTTCGGGTCCATACTGCACGTTAAAATTAGGGTTTTTGGTTGCAAAATATATACATAAGTGGGGGAAAACGCAGGAACAGACATTCATTCCGGAGGAGACACTTTAGACTCAGTTTTTAGGCTTAGAAAACACTCATAGGTTAGATTTTAACTTGAATCATTGTGGATTGGATGTTATAGGATAGGATTTATCAGCATTGGAAGATTGTATTTCAGTTTTTACTTTTATGCTCACCAGGTTATATCTTTCTGCTTTAGTTCTTTATCTCTACTTCTACTTCCATTCATTCTCTTGAGTTTGTATTGAACTATTATGATTTATTTAATGATTATGAGTTTGGTTTCTAACTATATGATGTGTGAGTAGTTTTTATCTAGGGTTTTGGTAAACCCACTTGTGATATGATGATACTTTGATTGAATGTTGGAACCCTAATTGTAATTGCTCTAGATGGATTATGATTAACTATTATATGCATGAATGAGTTGGTAGAATGCCTGATCACCAATCTATCACGTCTAGGGCATTTAATTGATGAACTGAAAGTTAAAGATTAAAACCTAAACCTAATAGTTAATTAGAAATATCTTAATTGCAAAAGTAGTTTAAGATTCTATAGGATTGAATCAATTAGTAGGCACGAGAACACCTATTATTTCTATTCCATGGTTGGCATAAAGCTCAATGAACCTAGGTTAAACTAAGCACCACGAAAGTAGGCAATTGGATTAATCTAGGTATGATTAGTAATGCTTGAAAGAGTTTGCTAGTTAATTAAGGTTAAACCATCCCCTAACTAATCTAGATAATTGCAAATAGAGGTACGTACTTGTTGTTGAGTATCACAAGTGTGGTGAACCCTAACCCTAGGCTTTGCTTAAATTGGTTATTTTAATCTATTTAATATCATCACTTTCTCATCAAATTGTATCAAACTAGATAGCACATTTTACAAAATTCTAATAGTTGACATTGTTCTCTCTGGAATACGACCCGTACTCGCCGAATTAGCTACAGCTACACCATGCGCTTACGGTAACTAGTGAAATACACAACAACAAGTTTTTGGCGTTGTTGCCGGGGAACAATTGTCAATATTAGATAGATTGTGAAATAGCTAGACTAGATCACTTTCTTTTAATTTCTCTGCATTACTTTATCTTGCTGATTTTTGCCTATTTTCTTCCCTTATAGGTGTGTTTCTCTTTTATGCGAAGAAACCGTGGGTTCATTGCTGAATTTGACCCAGAAATTGAACGCACCCTACGAAGGATAAGAAAAAGACAGCAGCAAGAAAACTCTACATCTATCATGGCAGAAAGAGATAACTGATCTCTCAAGGATTTTACCACCCCGGATAGTCATGGCCTAAATCCCAGCATTATAAGACCTGTTGTTGAGGCCAACAACTTTGAGCTGAAGCCTTCTCTGTTGCAGATGATTCAGCAGAATCAGTTTAGAGGGTCACCTACTGAAGACCCTAATCTCCACCTCTCAGTCTTTTTGGAGTATTGTGACACCCTGAAGCTGAATGGGGTATCCTTAAATGCCATCAGGTTGAGACTGTTCCCTTTCTGTTTGAGGGACAAGGCCCGTGCATGGTTGCATTCTCTTCCATCAGGATCCATTACCACTTGGCAACAACTTTCTCAAGCTTTCCTGGCCAAGTACTTCCCACCGAGCAAGACAACCCATCTTAGGAATCAGATCACTACTTTTGCTCAAAAGGATAAGGAGTCATTATATGAGGCCTGGGAAAGATTCAAAGAGCTCCTCAAAGTATGCCCACACAATGGGTTGGAAAAGTGGCTGATAGTCCATACATTCTATAATGGACTGATTTACAGCACCCGTATGTCTGTGGATGCTACAGCTAGAGGAGCAATTATGAACAAGACAGTTTATGAGGCATATGAGCTGATAGAGGATACAGCCCAAAATCACTATTCATGGTCTAGTGAAAGGCAGCCAAGGAAACCCTTAGGTATGTATGAAGTTGATGCCTTTAACCATCTGACTTCTAAGGTTGATGCCTTATTTCAGAAATTAGACAAGTTGAGCATCAATACTGTTGGGACCTCTTCCTTTTCATCTTCATCTTGTGAGATTTGTGGAGGTGTTGGTTATGTGGCCAATGAATGTTAGCTTGGGAACTCTGTACCTCAGGATTGTGAGCAGGAAAACTTGGTGAATAACCAAAGGAACAATCCCTACAGCAATACCTATAACACAGGCTGGAGAAACCACCCAAACCTTTCTTACAAGCCTAATGCTAATCAGTAGCCTCAGAACAATTTCAGGCAACCTCCAGGCTTTCAGAATCAAAGGCCATTCAATCCTCCTCCACCTCAACCAAAGTCCAATTTGGAGGCTCTAATGGAAAACTTCATCTCTACACAAAGTAGACAGAATGAGGAGTTTAGAGCCCAGAATCATTCAATAAATGAAGCCCTAAAGAACTTAGCTTTTAAAGTGGATTCACTTGCTACACATAATAAGATGCTAGAGACTCAAATAGCACAGCAAGTGAGTTCTTCAAATAAAAATTTTGGTAAATTCCCTGGCCAGCCTAAGAATCCAAGGGAACACTGCAAAGCTATCAATTTAAGAAGTGGTAAGCAATTAGGTGAGTTAAGGGAAAAGGAGGAAGATAAGGAGGAAAAGAAGAGTGATGAGCCTAAAAGAACAACTGAAGAGGAGGAGCAAGTTAGTGAAAAGAAAGAGGAAGAAGAGCCTAAATACATGGCTCCTGAACCATACAAGCCACCAGTTCCTTTCCCTCAGAGACTAGCTAAAGCCAAGTTAGAAAAGCAGTATAGGAAATTCCTTGATATATTGAAAAAGCTGCATATCAATATTCCATTCTTAGAAGCTGTCTCTCAAATGCCCTCTTATGCTAAATTTTTGAAGGAAATCCTCTTTAACAAGAGGAAGATTGAGGAGTATGCCACTGTGGCATTAACTGAGGAGTGCAATTCTTTGATCCAGAACAAATTGCCTCCTAAGCTCAAGGATCCTGGAAGCTTCTCAATACCATGCTCCATTAGAGATGTGTAAATCACTAAAGCCTTATGTGATCTTGGAGCAAGCGTGAGTCTTATGCCATTATCCATATGCAAGAAGCTCTAGATGGGTGATCTGAAACCTACTACAATCTCCCTCCAGTTAGCAGACCGATTCATTACTCATCCGGTAGGTATACTAGAGGACGTGCCTCTAAAGGTAGGGAAGTTTTTCATACCTATTGACTTTGTTGTCTTAGAGATGGAGGAAGATAGCCAAATCCCCATCATTCTTGGAAGGCTTTTCCTAGCTACTGTGGGTGCTATTATAAATGTGAAAGATGGAAAGCTTTCCTTGAATGTAGGGGATGAAAAGATTGAGTTCAATCTTAATGAGGCAATGAAGTGCCCATCTTTAGGCAATACTTGTTGCATGGTTGATATTATTGAGCAAAATATTGTTGAAAATGCAGTAAGCTTTTGTTCTACTGACCCACTTGAACTTTGCCTTGTGGAAAGTTCTATTTCTTGTGCTGAACAGGTAGAAGCTGATGAATATGCCCAGATGCTTGATGAATGCCCCCTGCTATCCTAAAAAGTAAAAGCTGAAAAGCTGGAATCGGACAATGAAAAATCAGCAACCATTGAGGAAACCAAGGCACCTAAGGTAGAATTGAAACCTCTTCCGTCCAACCTGAGGTATGAATTTCTAGACTCTAATTCTTCATATCTAGTCATTGTGAATGCTAATCTGAATGCTGAAGAAACTGGTAAGTTGTTGGATGTTCTTAGAGAATTTAAAAAAGTGATTGGATATAGTATTGATGACATTAACGGGATTAGTCCATCTGTGTGCATGCATCGTATTATAGTTGATAATAATCTTAAACCTTCTAGGGAGAACTAAAGGAGACTAAATTCAAACATGAAAGAGGTAGTTAAGAAGGAAGTGCGTAAATTGCTAGATGCAGGTATTATCTATCCTATTTCTGATAGTGAGTGGGTAAGCCCTGTGCATGTGGTTCTTAAGAAGGGGGTATGAATGTGGTAAAAAATGATAATGATGAATTAATCCCTACTAGAGCTGTTACGGGTTGGCGCATGTGTATTGATTACAGAAAATTAAATAAGGCCACCCGTAAGGATCACTTCCCTTTGCCCTTTATTGATCAATTATTAGAAAGGCTGGCTAAACATTCACATTTTTATTATCTGGATGGATAATCAGGGTTCTTTCAGATCCCTATCCATCCAGACGACCAAGAAAAGACAATGTTCACATGTCCCTATGGCACCTTTGCATATAGAAGGATTCTATTTGGATTGTGCAATGCTCTAGCAACTTTCCGAAGATGTATGATGGCTATTTTCTCTGACTTTATTGAGGATATAATGGTTATCACATTCAAAAACGGTCATAATAGGCATATGTTTCAATTCTTTAAATTTTTTGGCATGCCTATCACTTTCACTTTTAGAAAGAAATTAACCTATAGATACTTTTTAAAATGCCATAATATTCTATTAATCTTATACTAGAAAATTTAGCAAACTTGGAATAAAAAGGAAATTGAAACCCTATAGATCCCTCAGCAGCACCTGAAGTATAAATATGTCCGGATCATATCCATACTAAAGGTCCTACTAAAGAATCCATTACTTTGATAGCCACAGGAAAACTTAATGCTCTAATACCAACTTGTAACGCCCCCAAGTTATAGGCACATGAAAAAAATATTTTTTTTCCGCAATCAGATATTTTCTATAACATACATAACACTATTCTTTGTCATAAAAATATATACATATAGGTTCTCTCATGTATACACATATTATATAGATCAAGTTATAAATATCAAAGTAGCAACAGAAGTAGGAATCCTACCTGTGGCGTTCAAAGCACACTCTAGAATACAACACAGTATAATTCAAAAATTGTAAGCCTTGGAAGCAACATAGACTCACCCAGAGAATATGTCACCTAATTGATCACCTATCTACAGGATTAGACTCTGTATTTTTATATGAAAAAATGTGAAAATATTGTGTAGTGATTTTGATAACTTAGTGAGTAAATAATACCTCATATGACCTCTTAAGTCAGCATATTGATGTACTCATATTTTAAAATTTATCACATAAAAAATTACAGTTCGGAAGTACATCCATATAGACCCGCATTTCAAATATTCCCGAATCAAATGATATTCAAATATCCAAAACTATATGCAATATAGTATGATTATTAATGAAATATTGTTATGCATCAAAAAATTTCTCATGAAAACATTAGAAGGATCCCATATCAAAACCATCAAATAATCCCAAACACACAGCAAGCGATAGTACTATGTTCCGCTATATAAGTTACAGAAAAATATCAAGCTTTAGAGATAAAATCATAACTTTTGTTGATGCATAATTAACATACTATATATGCACTAAAATTCCACTCTTTTACATAATTCTCAGGCATGTCACAATTCTCATTATACACAATTCACTCATTTACTATAGCCATAGTGACCAATCGACTAAAATCACAATAAGTGCTCAGGGAATGTGAGTACATCACTCTTCTGCCTCCCTACATTAACACTGTCACCTGGTTGGAGCGGTCTTCCCTTGGCTCACTCAGGCTAATAGGTGATAACTTTAATTTATTAGAGTTTCTCTATGCTCTTATGTAAATATTTACTATGCATTTTGATTTATTAACATTCATTCCCCCTAATTTAATAGTATGTTCTGCCTCCTATGGATACAAGATCACCCATTCCGTTTACTGTGACAATTCAATATACATGCGCGACAATTAAGGCAGTAAACCGAGTAATGTTGGGTAATCTTGGTCATTTTTAATATGATGCATATGATGGGAAGCTTCCCTTTTGTGATATGGTGCAGGTGGCAGAGAGTCAGAGCTCTACAGTAGGAGCGACCACTACCTAGCAGGGGAAAATGAGTGCCCAGCTGACATAGCAGACTGTTGGAGGTACAGGAACTGCCTCCACTACTGGAAGTGGAGAAAAAGCTGTGAACAGAGGTGCTGGTCAAAAAGTAAGGAGAATTTTAGTAGACCAGGCCACTTTAATGGGACCACATGGCTTGCTTATAAATGTAGAAAACAGAAAGCACAGAAAAGGAGGAAGACGAACGACAGAAGAAGAACAGAAAGAGGAAGCCCAGAAATCCCTGACGGGAGTGGGCTGTGAGGATACACTCTAGCTTAGGACGGGCCAACCTGGCATAGTGAAGCATAGGAACGAGGAAGAGGACTGCTACTGAGGATTCCCTTCATCTCTTTTTGTGTTTTCATTGTTTAGCAGAGAACTGCAGTTCTTTTCATATAGTTGTATTACTCTCACTGCATACTGGCTATTCTAATGCTTGTAGTCAGTTTGGATATGAGGCTGGGCTAATTTTCTAGCTAGGGTTGTAGACGGGTTACATGAACACATGCACATTTTAATTTATAAATGATTTTGCTACAGTAATTGAAACATCCCTAATTTTGTTTCTTTTATTAATGAAGGCACATAATATTTCCTCAAGGAAATAAAATTTATTAAACAATTTGGTTAGATATCTAAGAGAATATAAGTCTTAGAAATTCTTCACCTTATGTTTATGCATAGAAAATGTTTTTAACATTAAGAGAACAAGTAAAGAGAGAAAACCTAATAGGAAAAATTAGAAATAACATACTAAAGAGATGTGAAATTCTTTGGTAAGGAAGATAAATATTTTGAAACAAGTAAAGGTCTTAAAATTTTCTAGAAAACATTCGATTAAGGTAATTTTTCCTAATTCAAGAACTAGAGTTACTAAGTTTAACATATTCATGGGGTTTTCACCTATGGACACTTCATATAGAGTTTTTCCACTTCACATAAGTTTCTAGCAAGCTCATTGGATAACCTAAGCAAGAAATAAAACATAGACTTGGACTAGGATAAAGAAATTGAACCGATAGCCCAAAAATTATGAAAATGTGTCCAAGCCCTCCAAGAAAGGTAGAATTTTATCCAAAGCAAAGGAAACGGGTAGGAATAAGCCCAAATCTAAGAGGAAAAATAAAATAAAATATATCATGTGATAATATAATAAAGATTAGGTTACATGGCTTTAAGACAAAAATTTAGCAAGTGGTATGATAAGACAAGACTTTAGGACAAAACATATATATCCTACACTCATAATTTTAGCAAGTGGTATGATATTACATGGCATTAGGACAAACCATTCCTATCCCACACAAATAATTTCAACCAAATAATGGAGATTCAAGGGATATAAATTTGCCACCTAAAAAGGCAAACCTATCATACTTGATTAAGACAAAAGAAAAAAGAAATGAATCCGTAAATCAAAGGGATCTTGTCCCTCATCTTAAAAACATATTATCATAATTTTCAAAATACAAATCTCCTTTTGCTATGAATATCTTCACTAAGGAAGAGGAAGACAAGAACATAAGTTGTTTGTTTTCCAAAAATTCAACTAAGTGTATCCTAATTGTGATAAGGTAGACCCATGATCATGAAAGGTGAATTATTTGGTGGTTTATTTAAGCGAAACCTACCCCTATAACATTTTAATTTCGTCCAAGTGAGGGAAAGGGAAAAATAGAAGCAAGGTAGAGTGAGGAAAGGAGAGAAAGAGAGGAGAAGAAAGAAAGGAAGAATAAAGAGAAGTCTAGAAGGCTAAGTACTCAAGGTAAGTTAGCTTAATCTCCACTTGAATCCATTTTCTTCTTCATCCTTGAGGTTCAAAAACTTACCCTACTTCTTTTGTTTAAGCTGCTAGAAAAGCTAAGGGAAGGGAGGAATCTTGCTACTTCTTTCAAGAGGAAACAAGAAAACAAATTCACTAAGTAAGCTAGGGAGATTCTTAGGTAAGTTTAACAATATTTTTGTTTTTGAAGAAAAGTTTTGAAATTTACAACATATTTGTGGGATTTTGACCTTAGAACTTTGATGATTGGTTATGGATGTTGCTTTATCATGTTACATATTATGTATGTTTGAATACTTGGGCTGTTGTAGATAGTTTTGCATAGGTATGGCTATTGGTGGCAAAATTTTAAGCTTCTGTTTTTAAAATTTTGGGAAGCATCGGTAAAGAATTTAAACAAATGGTTAACATGAAAAATGTAGATCTATGTCTCACGGATTGTTATCCACTGGAATCACTCAATTTGGAGTCCATATGAGGAAGATATAGTCTGATTAGTAAGCAGTAGTCAAAAAATGGTTAATCAGGGAAAAATATGTTAGGATAGCTTCTGTGTTTTAATTTTTGGGAATATTCTGTAGGGAATTAAAATAAATGGTTAACATAAAAATTATAGCTATATGTGTCACGGATTTTCCATTGGAATCACTCAATTTGGAGTCCATATGAGGTAGATATGGTCCGATTAGTAAGTAATGGTCAGAAAATGGTTAATCATGGAAGAATATGTTAGGATAGCTTCTATATTTTAAATTCTGGGAACATTCTATAGGGAATTAAAATACATGGTTAACATAACAATTATATCTATATGTGTCACAGATTTTCACCCACTGGAATCACTCAATTTGGAATACTTATGAGGGAGATATGAATATATTAGTAAGTAAAGGTCAGAATCTACCCGAGAAGAAATCACATGTATATTGAGGGAGTAGTATCACCATGATTCCTTTATCTTTTGCTAAACTATTCAACATAATAATTTTCGATAATTATTTTATATTTAAATTGACACCAAGATCACCTAAATCCGAGTTATAATGGGGGAGTTATGCTTTGGTTAGTAAGAGAAGGCCAGATAGGATGAAAACCTGCATCAAGAAAATAATGAAATAAAAATAATATTTAAAAAAGAAGAATCTTAAAAATGAAAATAATAAATGACTAGTATATGCCATAGTCATTGCCATTGCATGAGTTTCTTACCATCTTAAGCTTGAAATTTTGACATGAAAATATTTTATAAAGTGATATTTGAAATGGTTATGTTCATGACATGAATACCAAAGATTTTTGTTAATAATTATATTTTGATGAACATACTTGTTATTGAAATCATATTTTTGGTTATTATTGTGAAAAGAAATGAGCATGGTCACATGGCAATCTGTATGGTGCACCAGTAGGGGACGCCCTATGAACGGTTATGATTATGTTAATGATAAAAGAAAGAGAAAGTGTGCCATGTCAAACGAAGCGAGAAAAGCCCGTACCGGAGAGTAGAAAATACTCACCCTGACCGGGGTAGCTTGATATGAGAATAAATTTATATTCATCATATGATATTTTGAAAATAGTTAATTCTGTCATACATGTCATTACTGTACAATTTTCATGTGCATAGATTAAGTGCATCCATATGACCAAAGATATTTTCTGTACTTTATATAGATGAACATGACGTGATGAGCTATATTAATGATGATTTATTGTTGAACATACTGGGATTTAATTCTCACTATTTTTTCATATCATGTTCAGAAAATTAATTATGCAGCTATTCACTATGACTCTTATTATTGTTGTATGATGGATCGAGCTGCCCTGCCTTGGGCAAGTACCGATTATATCAGATATATTTTTTGTAGACGTAACTGAGATTCTGGTGGGCATGCCGCCACCCGCACCAGTGTCCTCGGAAGTGGTCTACGTAGATGATTAGAGCTAATATGTATTTGTTAGACTTTTGTATGGATGTTTGTAAAATAATGATGTGTATGTGAACTTAGTGTTGTATAAACTAAATAAATGTTATTTTGAGTTAAGTTGTAAAGAGGTAATAACTTCATGGATTTTTACAAATATAAAAAAAATTGGTACTTAAATGGAGTTGTTACAGTAATGCTGTGTCATTCAACTGTGTTTGTATATCTTAACTCCTCTTGCTAACTGAAATTAGATAGAGGAAGGCTGAGGCTAACATTAACCTGGAAAGGTGGTGGAGGCTGGAAAAGAGTTGAATGTATGGACATAACTAATATAAGAATATATGGTTGTCCCATTTGACCCAAGAGTTGGGGCTTCAAGTACAACTCTGGGGTTGGGATTGGTGCAGGGATGCGTTTCCAAACCCCAGGAGTGCATGGAATGGTACTCTGGAAAGACCCCATTCAAGAGAAGACTGGGCACTGAAGTAATTGCTATAGCAATTTCTAGAGCAAATGAGTGCAGAAGTTCATGGCAACCCTAAAGCAACCCTAGTTCACCTAATACCTTCTTCTTCATAACCTAGAGTCTCTCACTTAATTAAAGTCTTGTTTAGTTTGTTCAATCTCAATTTCTCCTAAACATTAAATCTTGTGAACCAACAGAATTTTGCTACAACATTTCACGAGTCAAAACATTCTATAGTAGTTTCTAGCACACTCCTCGTGAGACGATACTCACTCATCATTATATTACTTGGTCAAGACACATGCACTTGCGTTTTGACATTGCATACATACTTTGCAACCAACAAGTTTTTGGCGCTGTTGCCAGGGATTGTCAACTTGAAAATTATTATTAGATATTTGATTGTGTGAAGGACTTTATCTTTTAATCACTCTGATGTCATTTTGGGCAGGTGAATGCAGTGCATGAGCAAGTTCGAAAGAGAAATACTACCTCTAGATCTAGAGATAGAAAGAACGCTTCTGAGAAGAAGGAGAGGACTGTTGGGACCTCAGCAATAAGCAAAAATGGCCAACCAGAATGGAGTAGACAACATGGATGACAGAGATAGAGTCCTAAATTCTTATGTTCAAACAAACCTGAATGGCTTGAACCCGAGCATTGTAAGACCAGAAATTAAAGCTCTTCATTTCGAGCTCAAGCCAGTAATGTTTTTGATGCTGTAGACTGTAGGGCAATTCAGTGGAATGCCTACAGAGGACCTTCACCTTCACTTGAGAGTATTCATCGAAGTCATTGATGCTTTCAAAATGAATGGGGTGACAGATGAAGTTCTCAGGCTGAAAGTGTTCCCCTAATCATTAAGAGATCAAGTTAGAGTATGGTTAAACTCTCTGCCACCCGATTCTATTGCAAATTGGAGTGATTTGGCAGAGAAGTTTCTTCTAAAATACCTCACACCCACCAAGAATGCAAGATTAAGGAATGATATCATGTCCTTCCAGCAACTAGACGGGGAATCGCTATATGACACCTGGGAAAGGTACAAAGAGCTGCTACGGAGATGTCCCTATAATGGAACCCCATATTGCATTCAAATGGATGCCTTTGATAATGGCCTTAATACTCAAACACGAACCATAGTGGATACAGCAGCTAATGGGGCACTTATGTCCAAAACATACAATAAGGCACATGGGCTACTCGAAAGAATGGCTAGTAATAACTATCAATGACATATGGATAGAGTCTCAATTGGAAACAAAACAGCAGGTATGCATGAAGTTAGTGAAGTCACTTCTCTCACAGCCCAGCTAGCTTCATTAGTGAATGTCCTGAAAAACCAACAGCTAATTCGCCTTCAAGTAGCTAATGTAGTCCAGGAGAATATAGTATCTTGTGTTCTGTGCAATAGGCCTCATTTATTTGAAAGTTGTCCCTCAAATCCGGAGTCGATATGCGATGTGGGAAACATGAATCGTAACAACAATCCCTATTCAAACACGTATAACCCGGGTTAGAGGCAGCATCCCAATTTTTCTTAGAGTAACTATGGTACTGGACAGGGAAGCAACTCTGCCCCACAAAGACCATAGGCCCCCTAGGATTTTAGCAACAAATGCATCAGCCTAATGAAACTCCCACTTCATTAGAGTCCCTGCTGAAGGAATATATGGCAAGAAATGATGATGTGATCCAGAGTCAAGCTACAACATTAATGAATCTGGAGACCCAAGTTGGACAGCTTGCCAATGAGTTACAAAGTATACCTCTAGGGATGCTTCCAAGCAATACTGAAGTCCCTAAGAGAGAAGGGAAAGAGCATTACAAGACTACAGTTATTAGGAGTGGAAAAGTAGTGGAAGCACCCCAAACAAAGAGACAGGACCAAAAAGACCCTACTATACCCCTGGAAAAGAAGAAAGACAAGTAGAGGCTAGTAGAAGAGACAAGTGAGGAAGCAGGAATCTCTGGAGAAAAGTTTATAGCTCTGCCACAGCAAAACGCTGCAGTTTTCCCACAACAAAATGTGCAGCAGACCAAGCTACCTCCACCATTTCCTCAAAGATTCCAAAAATAGCAGAATGACCAGCAGTTCAGAAGATTCCTAGATGTCCTCAAGCAACTGCACATTAACATCCCCTTGGTGGAAGCATTAGAGCAAATGCCAAACTATGTAAAGTTCATGAAGGACATCTTGACCAAAAAGAGAAGATTTAGGGAATTTGAGACTGTTGCTCTCACACGAGAATGTAGTGCTGTGCGGCAGAATAAGCTACCTCCCAAACTGAAGGATCCAGGTAGCTTCACCAAACCTTGTTCCATTGGGAATCAGTATTTTGGCAAAGCCCTCTATGACTTGGGAGCAAGCATCAACCTCATGCCAATGGCCATATTCAAAAAGCTAGGGATTGAAGAAGCAAGGCCTACAACGGTCTCACTACAATTGGTAGACTAATCCATTGCACATCCAGAAGGGAAAATCGAGGATGTCCTAGTTAAGGTGGACAAATTCATTTTACTAGTAGATTTTATAATACTGGACTATGAAGCTAATGTAGAGGTGCCAATTATTTTGGGCAAGCCATTCCTAGGAACTAGCCGAACCTTAATCGATGTCCAAAAAGGGCAATAACCAAGAGAGTATAGGATGAGCAGGTTACATTCAATGTATTCCAATCCATGAAATTCCCCAGTGAAGTAGATGAATGTTTGGTTGTTTCTGTGATAGACACATTAGCATCAAAGTAGTTCGAAAAATGTTGTAAGGGCCCATCACCAGTTGTATGGGCAGATAACTCAGATTCATAACCAAAAAACGAGAAAGAATGGTGATGTGATCATAATTAAGCATGATTTTAATACCTTTATGCTTACCTTCTGTTTGATTTAAGTAAAATATAATTAGGAATTAACTTAGTTTTGTGCTTTGTGTTGTAGGAACAAATGAAGAAGAAAATGGAAGAAAAAGATAAGAAATTCATGGAAAAATGCTACATTGCAGCGATTCCAGACCTTTCAGTATTGTTTTAAGCATATTGCCCTCTTATGAAATCCAATCAAGGTGATTCAAGTGGCTGTGAAAACATAACACAATAAGCTACAACTTTTATGTTGAGCACTTGGTCAATTTCTGGAGATTTCATAGCCTTACAGAGCTCGCCAATCAAAATCACAGTGTAGCAAGATGAATTCTGACCTTTGGTCACTAATTTTATCATATCTCCTTCACTTTAGATCCGATGGATAGCAGCTATGGAAAGAAGAGACATAGAGCTACAACTTTCGTGTTCGGCACTTTGGCAAATTCTGGAAATTTCAGGGCGCCGCGGTGCTTACAAGTGAGCACCGCGGCGCTGAACAACCCAGCCAAGTTTCGCAGCATGTGAGCACCGCGGCGCCCCGTCCCTGATTCCCCGCAGCGCCGTGGCACCCGTCGCCGCACCAGGTCACTGAATTCGCGATTTTAAGGTTTTTTTTTACTCCAATTGAAGCCCGATAGGTCAAAATTTGACCTAGAAACACTCCTACATCAATTAGGAGGAGTTAATCTATGAAAAGGAGAGCAGAGCAACCAGAGAAGGGATCCAATTCTTGATCCAATCTTTCACTGAATTCTTCATCTACATTCTTCAATTCTTCTTTTGTTTATCTTATGGCCCTGCGTGGCTAATTCTCTTTAGTTGGTTGAGGTGAGTTGAAACCTCAAGGGATTTTTATACATTGTGAGATGTGGTTCTGATGTTATTATTTCAATTTGTTTTGAATATTGATTGTTCATCTATTCTTGTTCTTAATGATTATGCATATGTTTGCTAGGAGGCCTACTAGTATTTCGTCTGTTACAATTTACCGCTGAATTGTGTTTTGAACAAAGTTTTTAATTCTACGATTCATGAGGCAAATAGGTTTGAGGGTTTTGGATTATAAATCATTGAACCTATGATGAATGATTGACTAAATTAGATATAGCCGATGTGTTTATATTTGTTTAGCTTTGTCAGTTTCTCTAGTTCTTCATGCGGTTAACAAGTTATATTTTACCGATGTGCTAAAAGATGGCTTGTTGACTAGGGTTTAATTAGTACGATTGTCATTAATTTGCTAGGCTTAAGGAGAAACGGGGTTAAAACCCCAATGATAGATATTCATTTGCAGATTGATTATGTTGTCGATGATCAATGTAATCCCTTGACAGTGGATACCAACTGAAACCAACGTCTTTATCATTAATCACTTTTTCTTATTTATTTTCATTATTGTTTACTTTACTTAATTTGCGATTATCAATTCCCCCCCCCTTTTAATCACATAAGGTAATTCCAGTCTCTGTGGGATCGACCCTTACTCCCACTACTACAGGTTAGCTTTGAGGTAAGGTATTAATTTGGGTGCACCTGCGACAGTGCGCACCAAATTTTGGCGCCGTTCCCGGGAACTCTGTCTATTTACCTTTTGTGATTTTTTTTTCTCTTTTCTTTTTGTTCATAACTTTGAAAATGGCAGCCAATTTTTAACAATTTGGCACTAGGCTGGGCTCTCCATTAAGATATGCTGGTGAGGTATGTAGTTCTTCCCTTGAAGAGCAACTTGCAAATTTAACTTCTCTTGTTCGTCAACGTGTAGAAAATATGCAAAGAGAGAAGTGTTATGGAAATTATTCAGCCATAGGGCATCCTTCTTTTGGGTACCCAACTTTCTATGATGAGTCATTTGAGCAGGTAAATATGGTTAATGGTTTCCATGAACCACAACAAGTGAGGTATGATTCCTATTCAAACATGTACAATACTGGATGGAAGGATCATCTTAACTTCAGGTATGAGAATGCACAAAATAGTCTTGCAGAACAAAATTTTGAAAATTTTCAGCATACTCAACAGGCCTATTATCCTAGACAGAATACATCTCAGGATTTTCAGGTAAGTACTCCTTTAGAAGATATTGTTAAATCTCTTACACAAAGTACTCATCAATTTCAACAAGAGGTAAGGGCAAGCATTGAAAGCTTAACAAATCAAATTGGGCAATTAGCAACAACAATTAGCAGGCTAGAGTCTCAAAATTCAGAAATTGAAAGTCTAGCCCCAGCATCGTTAATGCAAAAGGAAGAAAATTCTGCACTAAATGAAAAAGATGACTTGGAAGTTGACACTATTAAGCCTACTAGGAAAGAGGTTATGGAATGTACCCTAAACATCAAATTCGAAGAGAATGTTATAGTCGGAGAGGAAGCACCAGAAGTGCAGCAAACAGGTAAGGATTTTTCTATGTTGTTATCAATTTCTAATAAGATGCCTGTACCTTCTATTTTGTAGTATTCTGACCTAGGCTTAAAGAGCCTCCCTAGCCATTTAAAGGCCATATACAGTGGAGAACCACCCGCAGTTATAACCTCAGATAATTATGCCCTACTCAAAGATAGAGGAAAGTTACCGCATGCTTTGGTAGAATCTCAAAAGGATGAAATTAAATTAGATGCCAAAAGCTACTCAAGACATCGGTTATTTCCAGGTAAGTTGAGTTCTCATTTAATTAAATCTTTGACTAATGCTAACTTCCCTCTTCATAATGCAGCTGAACCTCAGAATTCTGTACATTCAAAAGCAAGCCAATTCAAAGTTGACATTAAGGATCCTCCTTGAATGACATAAGGAGCCTTGAGTCGAGCCAACGACGTTAAACAAAGGCGCTTATTGGGAGGCAACCCAACATAAAAAGAAAAAGAAAAGTGGGAATCAGAAATATTCATGGCCCAGTAATGCAACATGCGCATTTCACTCCAAACAAATTCAGGGAAGTTCACTTAACTCATATTTTTTTTTCTATATCTTTCCCTAATTCTTATCTTTCTTTTACATTGAGGACAATGTAAAGTTTGAGTGTGGGGGTGGAAGTTTATTTGTTTGAATCATTGTGACCCTATTATGAGCATCAATTTTATGTTTTTCACTATTTATCCACATTTATTGCGTTTAGCAAGTTGAGTGATTGTGTGAGTATTCAATTTATGTTTTGGGATGTTAGGCACAACCAACAGCCAATGATATGACTATCCAAATTTCTTTTTAGCTCTTGAAAAATGTAGAAACTTCATGGTTGTATGCGATTTTATCCCTTTTGCAATTTATTACTTTTGACTTTAGAATCCTGAAATATTTTGCACAATAAATTTGGGCATTCTATTTATCTTTTACTTAGAAAAGGTTTATATAATTCAAAAATATGTAATGATCTCAACAGGATTCTAGAACTTATTTGAATGCTGCTTGAGGCAAAATCCTAGGTTAATACTATTATTTAGGAGATGATTTAGGCATTATTGGATAGATTGAGCCTTTCTAGCCTAACCTACACAATGAAATATCCTTAGTTCCTCTATTTTGCGCTTAATGAACTTTTTCTTCTAAAAACCACAAATGAGCTGAAAGCCAAATTTTGTATGAATATCCTTATTTTTGATCTTATTCACTCACTCCATGATTATTTTTCTGAATACTTGTGTTGTAGAGCTTTATTTACAGAAGAGTGGAAAGGTGGAGCAAAGAAAAGAAAGGAATTATGCAAAAAAAAAGAGAATTATGCCAAGAAGAGAGAAGAAATATCCAAAGAGGATAAAAGCAAATTTTATGGCTGAAAGAAAAAAAAATTGAGAATCGAAGAAAATGATGGATCAAATTCAATTGAAACAAGAAAATGAGTGTGGGGGGGAAAATCTCCCCAAATTTATAAAAGCTCAAGAGATCATATTTAATCATGTGGTGCTGAGTGATTGACCCTAAATTTGTATCCTTTATCCCACCTTATATCATGGCCACATTACAAGCTAAATAAAGTCCTATTGATCCTAGAGGTAGTTTTGGCCTACATTAGTGGAGAGTGGCATGAATAATAAGCATATGGAAATCCTAAATTACTTAGAGATCTACAACCAAAATTTTGAGATATATAAACTCATCTGGGTAAAATAAAATGTAGTGACCCAAAACACACACACACACATTCAGGATTCAAGAGAATAAAATAATGAATTGCATTTGAGTTAATCTTGTGTATGATTATGATCTTTCAAAATTTTTCTTGAGAATATTTTTAAGATATGAGGCAAAAAGTTTGGTAAGCCTAACACTCACCACAGATATTGATTTTTGATTTTGTCTTCAGGGATTATTTTGCTTGAGGACAAGCAAAAGGTTGAGTGTGGGGGTATTTGATGTGATCATAATTAAGCATGATTTTAATACCTTTATGCTTACCTTTTGTTTGATTTAAGTAAAATATAATTAGGAATTAACTTAGTTTTGTGCTTTGTGTTGTAGGAACAAATGAAGAAGAAAATGGAAGAAAAAGATAAGAAATTCATGGAAAAATGCTACATTGCAGCGATTCCAGACCTTTCAGTATTGTTTTAAGCATATTGCCCTCTTATGAAATCCAATCAAGGTGATTCAAGTGGCTGTGAAAACATAACACAATAAGCTACAACTTTTATGTTGAGCACTTGGTCAATTTCTGGAGATTTCATAGCCTTACAGAGCTCGCCAATCAAAATCACAGTGCAGCAAGATGAATTCTGACCTTTGGTCACTAATTTTATCATATCTCCTACACTTTAGATCCGATTGAGGTGATTCTAGCGGCTATGGAAAGAAGAGACATAGAGCTACAACTGTTGTGTTTGGCACTTTGGCAAATTCTGGAATTTCTGGGCGCCGCGGCGCTTGCAAGTGAGCGCCGCGGCGCCCCATCCCTAATTCCCCGCAGCACCGCGGCGCCCGTCGCCGCACCATGTCACTGAATTCGCGATTTTAAGGGTTCTTTTTACTCCAATTGAAGCCCGATAGGTCGAAATTTGACCTAGAAACACTCCTACATCAATTAGGAGGAGTTAATCTATGAAAAGGAGAGCAGAGCAACCAGAGAAGGGATCTAATTCTTGATCCAATCTTTCACTGAATTCTTCATCTACATTCTTCAATTCTTCTTTTGTTTATCTTATGGCCCTGCGTGGCTAATTCTCTTTAGTTGGTTGAGGTGAGTTGAAACCTCAAGGGATTTTTATACATTGTGAGATGTGGTTCTGATGTTATTATTTCAATTTGTTTTGAATATTGATTGTTCATCTGTTCTTGTTCTTAATGATTATGCATATGTTTGCTAGGAGGCCTACTAGTATTTCGTCTGTTTCAATCTACCGCTGAATTGTGTTTTAAACAAAGTTTTTAATTCTGCGATTCGTGAGGCAAATAGGTTTGAGGGTTTTGGATTATAAATCATTGAACCTATGATGAATGATTGACTAAATTAGATATAGCTAATGTGTTTATATTTGTTTAGCTCTGTCAGTTTCTCTAGTTCTTCATGCGGTTAACAAGTTATATTTTACTGATGTGCTAAAAGATGGCTAGTTGACTAGGGTTTAATTAGTGCGATTGTCATTAATTTGCTAGGCTTAAGGAGAAACAGGGTTAAAACCCCAATGATAGATATTCATTTGCAGATTGATTATGTTGTCGATGATCAATGTAATCCCTTGACGGTGGATACTAACCGAAACCAACGTCTTTATCATTAATCACTTTTGCTTATTTATTTTCATTATTGTTTACTTTACTTAATTTGCGATTATCAATTTCCCCCCTTTTAATCACATAAGGTAATTCCAGTCTCAGTGGGATCGACCCTTACTCCCACTACTACAGGTTAGTTTTGAGGTAAGGTATTAATTTGGGTGCACCTGTGACAGTGCGCACCAAATGGGCCTGGATTGAAGCTAGACATTGCACTAGGAAGCAGGGGCTGATGAATGAGCCATTAGACATGTCCTCACCAGAAGCAAAGCTTCCAAAAGCATTAGTAAAGGAACCACCAATCTTGGAGTTGAAGCCAGTACCAGCACATCTCAAGTATGCATATCTAGGAGAAACAACCATTCTTCCTGTGATCATTTCAGTACTCTTGACAGAAGAGAAAAAAGAGAAACTAATCCTGACATTAAAAAGATTCAAAAAAACTATTGGTTGGACCCTTACTGATATTAAGGGTATCAGCCCCTCATATTGTATGCATAAGATCCTTTTGGAGAGCAATGAAAAAGGGTCCATTAAACCCCAACGGAGGCTCAATCCAATAATGAAGGAGGTGGTAAAAAAGGAAATCATCAAGTGGTTAGATGCTGGGATTATTTACCCTATACCAGACAGTTCCTGGGTTAGTCCAGTCCAATGTGTTCCTAAGAAAGAGGGCATGACTATGGTGGAAAATGAAAACAATGAGCTCATCCCCACCAAGGTTGTGACTGGCTCGAGGATTTGCATGGACTACCAGAGACTGAACAAAAGCACCAGGAAAGACCACTTCCCCTTGCCATTCATAAACTAGATGCTAGACAGGCTTGTGGGAAGGGAATACTATTATTTCCTATATGAGTATTTAGGATACAATCAGATTGCTATAGCACCTGAAGACCAGCACAAGACCACATTGACATGTCCTTATGGCAACTTTGCATTTCGAAGGATGCCGTTTAGGTTATGCAATGCTCCAGCAAGTTTTCAGCGATGCATGATGGCAATTTTCACAGAAATGGCTGAGTAATTTATGGAAATTTTCATAGATGACTTTTCAGTTTTCAGATACTCCTTCAACTTATGTTTGGGAAACCTTGCTAAGGTCCTACAAAGATGCGAGGAAATAAACTTGGTGCTGAACTAAGAGAAGTGTCAATTTATGGTGAAAGAGGGGATTGTCCTAGGACATAAAGTCTCTCAAGATAGACTAGAGGTTGACAAGGCCAAGGTAGAAATCATAGAGAAGCTGCCTCCTCCCACCTCAGTCAAGGGCATCAGAAGCTTCCTTGGTCATGTAGGATTCTACAGGAGGTTCATCAAGGACTTCTCCAAGGTTGCTAAACCTCTATGCAGTTTGTTAGAGAAGGACATAATTTTTTGCTTCGATGAAAACTGCATGACAGCATTCTATGACCTCAAGAAGAAATTGAGTAGAACACCAGTTATCATGGCACTAGACTGGACTTCTCCATTTGAGCTCATGTGTGACGCAAGTAAAGTAGCATTGGGAGCTGTCCTTGGGCAACGCATGAATAAAGTTTTTCATTCTATATATTATGCAAGCAAAACGCTGCAAGGGGCCCAGCTCAACTACACAGTAACAGAGATGGAGATGCTTGCAATAGTATTTGCTTTTGAGAAATTTAGATCATATTTGGTAAAAGCAAAAGTAATTGTGCACACAAACCATTCTGCCATCAAAAACCTGGTTAAGAAGAAGGATTCCAAGCCTAGACTCATTCGATTAGTGCTCTTGCTTTAGGAATTTGATTTGGAGATCAGGGGTAGAAAGGGAACTAAGAATCAGGTGGCAGACCATCTCGCCAGACTGGAACAGGACAATGCAGAGGTAGAAGAAATTAATGAGAAATTCCCAGATGAACAACTATTCCTCGTGTCCCAAGATGGTGTGCCATAGTATGCTGATTATGTAAACTACCTAGTAAGTGGCTTGCTCTCACTGGATTTGATGTCACAGCAGAAGAAGAAATTTATGCACGATGTGAGTTCATATTACTGGGATGAACCATACCTCTTCAAGAAGTGTGCTGATCAGATGATAAGAAGATGCATCTTCAGCAAAGAGATGGAGCAGATCCTGCAGCAATGTCATGCTTCACCCTATGGAGGCCACATTGGAGGAGTGAGGACTGCAAACAAAGTACTGCAGGTAGGGTTCTATTGGCCTTATCTATTCAAGGACTCCCACTCTTTTGTATTGCAATGCGACAGATGCCAAAGAATAGGAAACATATCCAGGAGACATGAAATGCCGCTGAACAACATCTTAGAAGTAGAATTGTTTGATGTATGGGGAATAGATTTCATGGGCCCATTCCCTTTGAGTTTTGGGAACCAATACATCCTAGTAGCTGTTGAGTACATCTCAAAATGGGTAGAAGCAAGTGCATCTCCAACTAACGAGGCAAAGGTGGTAACCAGATTTATGAAGAAGAACATTTTTACAAGCTTTAGAACCCCGAGGGCCATCATCAGCGATGAAGGATCCCACTTCTGCAACAGGCAATTCGGAGCACTGCTGGCCAAATATAGAGTAAAGCACAAGGTGCCAATACCATATCATCCATAAACCAGTGGGCAGGTTGAAGTCTCCAATTGAGAAATCAAGAGGATATTGGAGAAAATGGTTGGCCCAACTAGGAAGGATTGGTCCTCAAGGCTGGATGATGCATGGAGTAAAGGCTTGAGCCAAAAAGAGAAGTTGTCAAATATATATATATATATATACACACACACACACACACACACACACACACACACACACATATAAAAGAATCAAAAATCAGTGAGCTACCCCATCTTATTTGTCGTGCCTGTGCCTATGAAGTATGCCAACTTGTCTTGATTAAGGAGAATCGATATATTAGCATGGGAATCATAGGACTTTGACTGATCTTGACCTAAGTGGATATTGGAAAATTGGCCATATCACACACACAACTTCGAAGAAGGTTCTGGTTAAGATTGAAAATGAAAAAGGAAGAAGGCGTGTGGTATTCCTAATATGGAAACAACTCTAAGAGTTGAGGGCTACCAGCAGGACCACATGGAACTATACAGGGGAGAGGGGCTAGAGCTTAATAGAAGAGTTGTAGTGGATAGAGTAAATTGCTTAAGGACAAGTAAACCTTTAAGTTTGGGGAGAATTGATAACTCTAATTTATTATAGTTTCTCTATGCTCTTATGGGAATATTTACTATGCATTTTGATTTATTAGCATTGATACCCCCTGATTTAATAATAAGTTCTGCCTCCTATGGATACAAGATCACCCATTCCATTTGCTGTGACAATTCAGTATACATGTGCGGCAATTAAGGCAGCAAATCTAGTAATGTTGGTTGATCTTGGTCCTTTTTAATATGATGCATATGATGGGAAGCTTCCTTTTTGTGATATGGTGCAGGTGGCAGGGAGTCAGAGCTATGCAGCAGGAGCGCCCAGCTGACACAGCAGTCTGCTGGAGGTACAAGAACTACCTCTAGTAAGAGTTTCGCGATCCTCTTATAGAGAACGCCGCGGTGCTGTGTGTGTCCGCAATTCTGAAATTTTTTTTTAAATAAAGATAAATTAAACTATGAATAGAAAAAATAAGAAGAAGAAGAATGGTTGTTGGGTTGCCTCCCAACCAGCGCCTTTGTTTTACGTCGTTTGCTCAACTCAGCTCCCTATCTTTGTTCATGGAGGCTCTCTGATGTTCACTTTAAATTTCTGAGACTGATTCAATCCTTGAAATTCAATTGCATAACCAGAAGCCACATTAGTAATAACAAGTGGTCCTAACCAAGGGAGAGATTTCTTACCTTTAAGGGATCTAACCCCTTTAATTTCTAGAACTTGAGGCAACTCTACAGTCGGGTCTATGCCTTTAAGGTTTGCAATTTTTTACAATGGCATTTCTTTTTTTTTTCTGAAGAATATGCATCAATTCCTCTTCTTTTTTAACACCTAAATTCTTGGCAACTAAAATAGGTGATGCATCTACTTCCAAGTATTTTAAGTGATTAGGAAGAGGTGACATATTTGATCCATAGTCCTGCAAAACAGAAGGTGCATTTGCATTAGAATTAGGTACTAAAGTAAAGGGATCCTTACCTGTTTGCTGTACTTTTGAAGCTTCTACATTATTCTCCTGCAAGTGAACACTCAAGGCTGATTGCTCACTCTTTGTCTCTGAAGGCTCAACATCCTATGCTATAGAATCTACCATATTAATAGTATAGGCAGTGAGACCTTTCATGGCACTACAATTACTTAATTTCATAATTTTTCCTTCAAATTCCATTGTCAATGTGCCACTATGAACATTTATGATGGCCTTGGATGCTTTTAAGAATGGTCTCCCTAACAAAATTGGAGTTGGTTGATCCCCACTCTCCATGTTAAGTACATAAAAATCAGTAGGGAAAATCAGATCTCCAACTTGTACTAAAACATCCTCAACTACACCCTCAGGAAGGGTATTAGATTTGTCAGCCAGTTGCATTATAACACTAGTTTCTTTTAGAGGTCCTAATGCTAAAGATGTATAGATGGAGTATGGCATGACATTAATAGATGCTCCTAGATCTAGCACGGCATTTTCAAATGTATTGTTGCCTATAGAGCAGGGAATAGAAAACATACCTGGGTCCTTGCATTTTGTAGGGAGTTTTTTCTGAATAATTGCAGAAACATGCTCACCTACTTTTACTTTCTAAGCTCCTTTCAACTTCTGCTTCCTCTCACACTTTTTAAAGGTGTCATATAGTTCAGAAGTTCTCTCATTCATCCTATTTTCCTTCAAAGCTACCATGGTTGCATCATTCTTGTCTTCCTCTTGCTCAGTTGGTGCATGTAACTCTTGTATTGGGGTCTCAATTTCTTTATCACCTTGTAGCATGATTGCACTCACATTTTCGCTTGGGTTTACCACAATTTGTGAAGGTAACTTACCTGAGTTTTGAGCATCCAATCGACTCACTGTGGTTACTAACTGACTTACTTGAGTTATCAGGTTCTGAATGCTAGCTCTTGTCTCTTGCTAAAATTGATGAGAGTTATGTACAAGAGTTTTCACAATGTCTTCCAACGGATTACTTACCTGTTGATCCTGGGGTGCATTCTGTCTAGGATAATAGGCTTGTTGATTTTGTTGAAAATTTTGTCCTGCAGGCCTATTTTGTGCATTCCCATATCTGAAATTGGGATGATCCTTCCATCGAAGATTGTATGTATTGGCATATGGATCATACCTTTTTGGTTGGCCAGGAAAACCTCCTACAATATTCGCTTGTTTTGTGGATTCCTCTTGAAGTGTAGGACACATGTCAGTTGGGTGCCCTGTGGCTGAGCATATTCCATATACTTTAACTTGCTGTAGTGTACCTGTAGCCATTTGGCGCACAAGAGAAGTAAGTTCAGATATTTGATTCTAAAGAGAAGTAGTACTTACCTCATGGGCATGCCTAATAGGAGGATCATGCCTAATGCCAAACTATTGGGAATTGGCAGCCATATTTGATATCAGGATTTTGGCTGCTTCAAGAGTCTTATCTACTAGTGCTCCTCCACTAGCTGCATCTATCATGCTCCTATCTCCCTGCAAAAGACCTTCAAAAAAATATTGGATTAGTAGCTGCTCACTAATCTGATGATGTGGGCAACTTGCACAAAGTTTCTTAAACCTTTCCCAATATTCTAAAGCGTTTCACCATGCAATTGCCTAATGCCGCATATTTCTTTCCTAATAGTAGCGGCCCTATATGTAGGAAAATAACGTTCTAAAAACATTCTCTTTATCTCATTCCAGGTAGTGATAGTACCAGGGGGCAGATAATACAACCATCTTTGGCTGAATCTTTTAAGGAAAAAGGAAAAACCCTTAGTTTTATTTGTTCCTCAATTACTCCAGGGGGCTTCATACTGGTACATACCACATGGAACTCCTTCAGATGTTTATACGGGTCTTCACCTGCAAGACCATGAAAACTTGGTAAGAGATGAATTAATTCATATTTCAACTCAAAATTAACATTATCATCAAGATTAGGAAAAGTAATGCATAAGGGTTGCTGATGCAAATCAGGAGCTGCAAGCTCCTTCAAAGTGGGATGCCTGGCCATGATCACTTCCTCCGTATCCTAATCAATGTCTTCTTAAATTCCTCTTCTGTGCCTATATACAGATTTTTCAATATCTGGATTGAACTGTAAATCTCGAGAATTAGAAGAACGAGTTACAGGCATAAATCAAAAAAATCACAAAATGTAATGACGCAGTCCCCGGCAACAGTGCCAAAATTTTGGTGCGCACTGTCGCAGGTACACCCAAATTAATACCTTACCTCAAAACTAACCTGTAGTAGTGGGAGTAAGGGTCGATCCCACAGAGACTGAAATTACCTTATGTGATTAAGAAAGGGGGGTTTGATAATTGTGAATACAGTAAATTAAGCAATAATGAAAATAGTGAAAATAGTAATTAATGAGAAAAGCGATGGTTTCGGTCGATATTCACCATCAAGGGACTGCATCGATCATTAACAAAATTATCAATCTTAAACCAAATATCTACCATTGGGACTCTATCCCAGTTCCTCCTTAAGTCTAGTGAATTGATAACAATCGTACCAATTAAACTCTAATTGATGAAAAATCCTTTAACACATAGGCAAAGTCTAACTTATCAACTGCATTAAGAACGAGAGAAACTGATATAGCTAAATAAATATAAGCAAATCGATTATATTTAATTTAGTTGCTCATTCATCATAGGGTTAATGATTTATAATTCAAAATCCTTAATCCTATTTGCTTCATGAATCAAGTAATAAAAACTTTGTTCAAAACCTAATTCAGCAGTAGACTTAGACATACAATATACTAGTAGGCCTCCTAGCAATCACATGAAAAATTATTTAGAAAAGAAAAGCAGATGAAAAAACAATACCTAGTTAAGATTGAATTATTGAAAACAATTCAAAATCTCACAATGCATGAATATCCCTTGAGGTTTCAATCTACCTCAACCAACTAAAAGAACTAGCCACGCAGGGCCATAAGAAAATCTAAAGAAGAATTGAAGAATTTAGATGAAGAATTGGATCCCTTCTCTGCTTGCTTGCCTCTCTTTTTATAGATTTCCCACTCTTAATTGAAGTAGGAATGTATTTAGGTCAAAATTCCCGTCCATCCGCCTTCAATTTGAGCAAAAAAGACCTAAAATCGCGAAATCAACAAGTCTATACGGCGCGCGGGCGTTGCGGCGCTACGAAGAACATGCCACGGGGCGCCGCGGTGCCCTCAGTCAGTGCCGCGATGAGCTGTGTTGAAGGTGCTCAGGCGCCGTGACGCCCTGGATTGAGCACCGCGGCGCTCCCTCCTGGGTAACTCCGCGCTGCGGCGGGCTGAATAGCGCCGTCGCGCTTCGGATGTGTCTTAACGTGGCGCTGCGGCGCTCTCTTGTGAGCGCCTCGGTGCCCAAAATCCTCTAGATTTTGCCGAAGTACCAAACAAGAAAGTTGTATCTCTATGTTTCTTCTTTCCATAACCGCTGGAATCACCTCGATCGGAGCTCAAATGAGCGAGATATTCCTCCATTAGTGATGAAAGGTCAAAAATCAGCATTTTTCATTATTTTCTCTCTATTTTTTTTTTCTTTTCTTCTTTATTATTCCTAAAACATAAAACAAAAAAAATAATTAAATCTTATTTATTCACTATTTAAATAAAATAAAAAGTAACATAAAATATGCTAAATACATGCTAAAATTATAGCATGTCAGATATACACAGTCAGACCCATCACATGTAGCTAACATAGCTCGGCTTTACCAGATCCACATTGGACATACATCTAAGTCATCTCCCTATTCCTAAACTTGTCATACTTCTACCCCATCTTCCCATTCATAAGCAGGGCAATCAAGTGCCTTATCTTCTCATCTTTTGAGTACAATTGCCCCTACCCCACCTTCATATACCATGTGTGCCCTGTCCCCTAGTTCATCCGCATATCCAAATGTTGAGGTAGTTTATTTGACACCACAGAATATTCAATGGGGAAAAAGGGACATAAATGGTCAAATTTGGATTAGATAGGTATCTAGGAACACGTAAGTAATTTGAAGGTGCTTGGTCCAGTTGGGGAAAGGTAGACAACAATACCATTAAAATGTGATTCGATGAATTCAAGGTAATATGTAACACCTCCTATAATATTTATTGATATGCTTTTTAAAAATGTATGAATGTTATGTTAATCTATTTAGGCAAATTTTACATGGTTGGACAATGATGAGCATAACATTAAAAGGTCTTTCGACAGTAGGGGATTAACAACCCTAAAAAATGCATTATTTAATGTGTGTAGTGGTGAGGACAAGGGTGATTGGATTCCTCCAGAGATACTACAACAATTAAGGGATGAATGAAATAGTGAAGGCTGGCAAGATAAAGCCAAAAAATTAAACAAAATAGGCTTCCCAAAGAAGGACTTAATGTACATAGTGGAGGGTCTATATCTACACAAGAGCATGCCAAAAGAATGGTGAGTAATTTCTGTTAAATCCATAATGATTAAGTTTTTACTCCAATATTACTTAACCTTTTATTATTTTAGAGGGTGCAAATGAACAAAGAACTGACATGTTTTGAGTTGTATGAGCGGCTTTTTAACATGTAACATCCCTAATTTTGTTTTTTTTATTAATAAAGGTACATAAATATTTAATTAAGGAAATAAAATTTATTAGAAAAGTTTTAGATATCTAAGGAAATATAATCATTAGAAATTCTTCACCTTATGTGTATGCATAGAAAATGTTTCTAACATTAAGGGAATAGGTAAAGAGAGAAAACCTAATAGAAAAAAAATTTAGTAATAACATACTAAAGAAGGGCAAAATTGTTGGGTAAAGAAGATAATTTTTTTAAAAGTAAGTAAAAGTCATAAAATTTTAAGAAGATTGATTCGGGTAATTTTTCCTAATTTAAGAGTTAGAGTTACTAAGTTTAACATCTCCACCCATAAATTGGGCTTTCACCTATGGACACTTCATATAATGTTTTTCCACTTCACATGAATTTCTAGCAAGCCAATAGGATAGCCCAAACAAGAAATAAAACATAGACTTGGACTAGGATAGAGAAGTAGAACCGATAGCCCAAAAATCATGAAAATGTGACCAAACCCTTCATGAAAGGTAGAATGTCAGCCAAAGCAAAGGAAATGGGTAAGAATGAGCCTAAATCGAAGAAGGAAAAATAATAATCATGTGATGAAATAGTAGTATAATAACATCTATATCCTACATTCATAATTTCAACAACTAGGTAATAATATATGGTATTAGGATAAAGCATCTATATCCTATATTCACAATTTCAAAAAGTGGGTAATAATACATAGCATTATGACAAAACATCCTTATCCTACATAAATAATTTCAGCCAAGCAAGGGAGACTCAAAGGCTGAAAATTTTCCACCTAGAAAGGCAAACCTATCATACTTGAGTGAGAAAAAAGAAAAAAGAAATGAATCTTTAAATCAAAGGGACCTTGTCCCTTGTCTTAAGAACATTTTATCATGATTTTTAAAATACAAATCTCCTTTTGCTATGCATATCATGACTAAGGGAGAGGAAGACAAGAACATAAGTTGTCTTTTCCCAAAAAACAACCAAGTGCATCTTAATTGTCATAAGGTAGACCATGATCATGAAAGGTGAACCACTTGATAGTTTATTTAAGCAAAACCCACCCTTATAACATTATAATTTTGTCCAAGTGAGGGAGAGGAAAAATAGAAGCACGGTAGAATGAGGAAAGAAGACAAAGAGAGGAAAAGAAAGGAAGAAAGAAAAAGGAGAAGTCTAGAGTACTAAGTACTCAAGGTAAGTTAGCTTAATCTCCACTTGAATCCATCTTTTCTCTTTATCCTTGTGGTTCAAAACTCACCCTCCTCTTATTTAAGCTGCTAGAAAACCTAAAGGAGCTAGGGAGATCTTTAGGTAGGTTTAATAATATCTCTTTTTAAAGAAAAACTTTGAAAGTTGTAACATTTATATGGGATTTTGATCTTAAAACTTTGATGAAATTTACAATATTTGCTACTTTGATCATTGGTCATGGATGTTGCTATATCATGTTACATGTTATTTTGTATATGATGGATGTTTTGAACATTTCGGTTGGTGTGGAAAGTTCTACATAAGTCTGGCTATGGGTGGTAAAATTTTAGGATTTTTATACTGTTATTTTGAATATTTGAATGTGGTGAAAAATTAATGGAATATGATTAGATGTAAATTAGGAAGAAAATGGAAGATGATGTACTATAATGATGAACTAAAACCTTAGGAAAGGTTTGGTTAGGAAACTAGATTTCAGAGTAACCAGGGAAGCTTCTATTTTTGAGAATCTAGAAAGAATCAGTTAGGAATTTGATAAGAGTCATATTATTGCACTTTTGTTATGATTTAAATATTGATATTTGTGTGAAAATTGTGGTTATTTGATTATTTAATCCACAAATTTCATTTCACGGGTATTTCGTGTTTAAAGTGCAATTTCAGGTAAAATCATAAGTTTGGAGAAGTTTGGGACAAATTCTAATGACCGGGGTTGAGTGAAAGTCAAGAAAATCAAGTTTCAAGGTTTGGAAATCTGGCAGCGGCGAGAATATTTTCGCCGCGGCGAAAATGCTGCAACAAACTTTCCTGAGAGCGCAAATTTTGCAATCAAATCTGCCCGCCGGCGAGCTCATTTTCGCCGTCGGCCAAATTAGTTCGCCGGCGGCGAAGTGTGTCTCGCCACTGGCGAAAATTGGGACTCCAGAATCTCGCCGTGGCAAGAATTAGTTTGCCGGCGGCGAGGTTCGACTACCAAACGCGTTTTCTATGATTTTTGTTCCAAAATTGTCCCCAAAACCCTAGATCTATAAATACCATAAGGTACAGAGAGAGGGGACGGCGAAATAGACCTAGGAGAGGCGTTTTTGGAGGAGAGGAAGCCATTTTGGAGAGAAAGCTTGGAGAATCTTGAAGGATCATCACCATTGTTGCTGCCAAGTGTTCATCTCCAAGAGTTCTTCATCTCTTTTCCTTAGCTTCGTTTTTCTGCAGTTTATTTCGTTTTTATAGTTATGTATTCAATTGAGATAGTTGTTATTCTTGTTTCCATTATGAGATAATTCATTTTTGCTAAGGCTATGATGTAGTTGAATCATGAAACTCTGATTTCTTTGGTTATGGTTATATGAGTTCATTGTTTTCAAGATGAGTATTTATTTCCATGCTTAATGCTTCTAAATTTCTAGCCAAGATTTAGATGATTAGTTGCATTATATTGAGACCGAGAGGAGATGTGTAATGAATGCTTCTTGTGATCAATACCATATGTTGAATGCGAGTGTGAGAACTAATGCATGATGTATGTGGTTATCCTGGAAATTCCATAGATCATAATGTGCTTGTTTGTGATTAAATCTTCATAGAAATATAGTTGATTATCATAGATAAGTAATTCTAATATAACTTGAGAGAGAGTATTAGATAAGTTTGGGTTTTTCAACCATCACTTGTAGCTTTGATCCTCATATAACATGCCTTGAAATCGGATTGAATTGATTCAGTGAAATCAAATGCCTTAGCGTTTTTAATCATTTGTGAACAACATTCAATTGTGTTCTTTGTATTTATTTGTAAGTTAATTTGCTTCTTAAACAATCAACAATTTGGTTTTCAGATAAAATTAGGATTAGTCAATTTCGGTACTTAGTAACGCCATTCCTTGTGGGTTCGATATCCGTACTTTTGTACACTTTATTACTTGAACGATTCGTACACTTGCAAAAATACGCATCAAGTTTTTGGCGCCGTTGCCGGGGAATGGTTTGATTATTAATATCGATACTACCTAATCTTAGTTTTAATTTGAAGTTAATTTGCTTTATCATTGTTTCATTTTTATTTTTATTCTAAATTGAGTTTGTGAGTTGTGTTGAACATTTGTTCATTTAGAGTTGTTGTTGCTTGTTTGCATTATTTATTTTAGTCATTTCTTGCACATTTTTCAGTTGTTTATTTTGCTCTTTTATTTTATTTATCATAAAATAAAATGGGGTAACTTTGTGTTGTGTGAGTGCTTGTTGATTTTTCAGATTGTAGGACTTTTGTATGCGATGTGCACGAAGCCTTAACCTTCTTCCTTTTGATCCGGAAATTGATCGAACATATAGGCGTCTAAACCGAGAGAGAAGGCGTTCAACCTCCGCTCCTAATAGACAATCAGCCATGGATCCACAATTTGTTGAGGGAGGTGGAAATCGTAGAGCTATGAGGGATTATGTTGCGCCTAATGTTGCTGGAACCACTTCGGGTATAAGGAGGCCAAATGTTCAAGCCAATAACTTTGAGATAAAGCCATCCTTTATCCAAATTGTTCAATCAAATCAGTTTGGGGGAATGTCAAAGGATGATCCTAATGCACATATTGCTTACTTTCTAGAGGTGTGTGATCTTTACAAGATAAATGGTGTGTCTGAAGATGCCATAAGATTAAGGGTTTTTCCTTTTTCACTTCGGGATAGAGCCAAGGAGTGGCTAAACTCATTACCACCGGGATCAATTACAACATGGAATGAGTTAGTGCATAAGTTTTTGTCCAAGTTCTTTCCTCCTGCTAAGACGGCAAAATTGCGGAATGAAATCACATCTTTTACACAGTTTGACCAAGAATCATTGTATGAAGCTTGGGAGAGATTCAAAGAAATGTTGCAGAAGTGCCCACATCATGGTATACCGATTTGGCTGCAAGTCTCTACATTTTATAACGGGTTGGTTTCAAACTATCGGGCAATGATTGATGCTACAGCTGGAGGGTCTTTAATGGGAAAAACACCAGAGGATGCACATGAGTTGTTAGAGATTATGGCAGAAAATAACAATCAGTGGCATTCAGAGCGGGTAACTGCAAAAAGACCAGCAGGAGTGCATGAAATTGATTCCGTGAATGCTTTGTCGGTTCAAGTTGCTGCTCTTTCAAGAAAGGTGGATTCTTTGTCATCCAAGTTCGAATCCAAACGAACTACAGAATGTGATTTATGTGGTGGAAATCATGCTAGTATCGAGTGCCAAGTTGGAAATCCATTTGCTTCACCAAATGCTGAACAAGCCAACTATGTTTCAAATTTCCAAAGACCTCAACATAACCCATATTCGAACACCTACAATCCAGGTTGGAGGAATCATCCAAATTTGTCATGGGGAAATAACCAAGGGGGATTCAAACCGTCATCTTCCCACTAACCCCAAGAGAAGAAACAAACAAATTTGGAAGAAATTTTGGGGAAGTTCATTGAGGAGTCAAGAACAAATTTTAGAAATCAAGAGGCAATCAACAGGGACATCCAAAACCAACTGGGGCAGATTTCAAAGCATATTACAGAAAGATCTCAAGGATCATTGCCAAGTGACACAATAAATCCCAAGGAGCATATAAAGGCTATCACATTAAGAAGTAGAAAAGAACTTGAATGGCAGAAGAAATCAGAGAAAAAGATGGAAGAATCTAAAGAAAAGCCATAAACATCCCAAGATGTTAAACCTTCGCCATATGCAAAATATGAGCCTCCTATCCCATATCCTCAAAGACTGCAGAAGAAAGAGCTTGATAATCAATTTGGTAAATTTCTAGAAATTTTTAAGAAATTGCATATTAACATTCCTTTTGCAGAGATGTTGGAACAAATGCCCAAGTATGCAAAATTCATGAAGGAAATTCTATCAAAGAAGAGGAAGCTGGGAGATTATGAAACTGTCATGCTAAATGAGGAGTGTAGTGCAGTTTTTTAAAGAAAACTGCTGCAGAAAGTGAAAGACCCAGGGAGTTTTACTATACCTTGTACTATAGGAAGTTGCAATTTTGATAAAGTCCTATGTGATTTAGGATCAAGTATTAATTTGATGCCACTTTCTATTTTCAGGAAACTAGGCCTGGGAGAAGTAAAACCTACTTCAATTTCTCTACAATTAGTGGATAGATCGGTAAAATATCCTCGAGGGGTAATTGAGGATGTTTTAATTAAAATTGACAAATTCATTTTTCCTACAAATTTTGTGGTGCTTGACATGGAGGAAGATAGTGAGATACCGTTGATATTGGGGAGAGTATTCCTTGCAACTGGAAGAACATTGATTGATGTTCAGCAAGGAAAACTAATTCTAAGGGTGCAAGATGAACAAGTGACTTTTGATTTTTTTTAAGCAATGAAATCTCCAAGTGAGGTACATTCTTGTTTTCAAATTAACACCCTTGACAGGTTAATCTCAGAAAATTTTGAGGAGAGAACTCCATTGCTACCACTAGAAGCTTGCCTTTTGAAATCTGCAACAATTGAGGAGAAAGATGAGGGAGTGAGACAATGTTCAGAATTACTGGCAGAACTTGATGAATATTTGTTCAGTGATCAAACATTCAAGGACTTGGGAACAAATGAAACTCCAACCTCAGTGGTCAAGAAGGAAGCCAACAAGATTGAGCTAAAGCCACTACCATTCCCATCTAAGGTTAAAAAAAAACTCATTGTTTTCCTTTCTTACATTGAGGACAATGTAAGGTTTTGGTTGGGGGTGCGATAAACAGTACATTTTTCTTAGTTTCATTTTTTTAGTAGTTTTGTTTGTGTGTTTAATTTTGTTGTTTCATTTTTAGTATTTTTGTTTGTGTGTTTAATTGCGTTTAATTTTGATTTTCCATTTATTTTTCTGCATTTCGATTTAATTTCTTTTATTGTCTTATTGTAATTTTTTATATTTTGTCTCAGTTGCATTTTACTTGTTTTAATTTGCACGTTGATGATAATAGTGTGATTGTGATAACACGTAGCTTTTAGAAGACATTAAATTTTACTTCGGTTTAAAGATAATTTCAAATGTTGATTTTACCTAGTTAGCGACTCTTTTGGTATGTGGTATGACTTAGTTGATTAGTCTAAATACTTAGAGAAGTCTTATGTGCAAATTTTTCATGGACATTTTTGTGATCTCAACAAACTCTAGAACTCATTTGAAAACCTCTTGAGGCGAAATATTTTGGAATTGCACTGTTTAAGATATGATATAGGCCATTTTTGGATCGATTGTGCCATTTTTAAGCCTACCTTGTTATCCTTATGTCACTAGTTACCTCTTTGAGCCTTTTTACACACACACACACACACACACAGATATATATATATATATATATATATATATATATATATTTCCTACCTTATTTGTTAAGAGCACTTAATTTTGAACACAAACTTTTCAAGAGCACTTGGAATAAGGATGGAATAAAATAAATAAATAAATAAATAAATATCTTCCACATATATTGGAAGAAATTGGTTGGGGGTTACCTATTGCAAAAAAAAAACAAGAAGAGGGCTTTCACATTCTAGTAAATAAAAGAGTGTTAGTGATGGATATACTGAGGTGAATGATTGAGAAAGAATTTTGTTTATCTTTGGAAAAATGGGATATGATCGGAAGAAACAATGTGGGTTTAATGGTGTTATTCTTTTATTTAATTGGTTGTGTTTAATCTAATAAGTTCTCTTATTTGTATTTTGACACTTCCCATTTTTCTTAACCAAATACCTAAGCCTAACATTACAAGCCATATTAAGTCCAATTGATCCAAAATGGTGTATTTTTCCTTTATTAGTTGAGAGAGGTTTGAAAAATGAGCTTATGGAGTTTAAGATTTCACCTTTTAGTTTGTGGATGTTGTGCATAATATTATCTAGGCATTATGGCTATTGGTTTGTGGTTTGATGGATGTTTAAGAGTCAAAAACAAAAGTGAAATTGGCATTTGAAATTTCTTAAAGCTTAGGTGACATTTAATTATTCTATGTATTGTGTGTTATTTACAATTTTTGAAACATTTGTGCAAATTAATTGTTGTGTGATTTGATTAGTTTGAGTTAGTATAGTTTAGGGTAAGATGTTTGTGGGTATCATCACTGGAAGCCCTCACGAGACTACAACTCGTCCTACTAGGGCCACCTAAGGGTTTAAAGGCTTATTGCATACGCTTAATGCAATTTTGTAAATAGAATAAATTTTCTTTGAATTTTTCTTTTAATGTCTCATTTGAATTTATTTATAGATCGCTTTTCTTGCTAGAGACTAGCAAGAAGCTGGTTGGGGGTTGTTGATAAGAGTCATATTATTGCACTTTTGTTATGATTTAAATATTGATATTTGTGTGAAAATTGTGGTTATTTGATTATTTAATCCACAAATGTCATTTCACGGGTATTTCGTGTTTAAAGTGCAATTTCAGGTAAAATCATAAGTTTGGAGAAGTTTGGGACAAATTCCAATGACCGGGTTGAGTGAGAGTCAAGAAAATCAAGTTTCAAGGTTTAGAAATCTGGCCGCGGTGAAAATGCTGCAGCCAACTTTCCCGAGAGCGCGAATTTTGGAATCAAATCTGCCCGCCGGTGAGCTCATTTTCGCCGCCGGCGGCAAAAATTGGGACTCGAGAATCTCGCCGCGGCGAGAATTAGTTCGTCGGCGGCGAGGTTCGGCTGCCAAACGTGTTTTTTATGATTTTTGTTCCAAAATTGTCCCCAAAACCCTGGATCTATAAATACCATAAGGTACAGAGAGAGGGGACGGAGAAATAGACCTAGGAGAGGCGTTTTTGGAGGAGAGGAAGCCATTTTAGAGAGAAAGCTTGGAGAATCTTGAAGGATCATCACCATTGTTGCTGCCAAGTGTTCATCTCTTTTCCTTAGCTTCATTTTTCTACAGTTTATTTCATTTTTATAGTTATGTATTCAGTTGAGATAGTTGTTATTCTTGTTTCCATTATGAGCTAATTCATTTTTGCTAAGGCTATGATGTAGTTGAATCATGAAACTCTGATTTCTTTGGTTATGGTTATATGAGTTCATTGTTTTCAAGATGAGTATTTATTTCCATGCTTAATGCTTCTAAATTTCTAGCCAAGATTTAGATGATTAGTTGCATTATATTGAGACCGAGAGGAGATGTGTAATGAATGCTTCTTGTGATCAATACCATATGTTGAATGTGAGTGTGAGAACTAATGCATGATGTATGTGGTTATCCTGGAAATTCCATAGATCATAATGTGCTTGTTTGTGATTAAATCTTCATAGAAATATAGTTGATTATCATAGATAAGTAATTCTAATATAACTTGAGAGAGAGTATTAGATAAGTTTGGGTTTTTCAACCATCACTTGTAGCTTTGATCCTCATATAACATGCCTTGAAATCGGATTGAATTGATTCAGCGAAATCAAATGCCTTAGCATTTTTAATCATTTGTGAACAACATTCAATTGTGTTCTTTGCATTTATTTGTAAGTTAATTTGCTTCTTAAAAAATCAACAATTTGGTTTTCAGATAAAATTAGGATTAGTCAATTTCGGTACTTAGTAACGCCATTCCTTGTGGGTTCGATATCCATACTTTTGTACACTTTATTACTTGAACGATTCGTACACTTGCGAAAATACGCATCAGAATTAGAAGAAATGGTTAACATAAAAAATGTAGATCTATGTCTCATAGATTTTTAACTACGGGAATCACTTAATTTGGAGTCTAGATGAGGGATATATTTCCCGATTAGTAAGCAGTGGTTAGAAACTAGCTAACCAGAGAATAATCTGTTAAGTATGCTTCTGTGTTTGAATTTATAGGCAAAATCTATAGAAAATTGTTAACATAATAAATATAGATATATGTAGCACAGATCTATAGGCTCTGAAATCACTTACTTTGGAGTCCATATGAGAGAGATATGGTTGATTAATTAGTAAAGGTTAGAATCAGTCTAGAATATAGGTTGATAAATGTTAACGTTTTTGTTTTCATTTTTTGGGAGTAATTATTAAGCAATCCGAAGCAAGAATAAAAATGAAAGTTGTATATAAGTTTCTTAGCTTTTACAGGCTTTGGAATCACCTTAATTGGAGTTCGTATGAGTGAGATATGGTTAGATTAGTAAGTAGAGGTTTGAACCTACCCGAGAAGAAATAGCATTGAATTTAAGGGAGTAGTAACAACATGATTACTTAAGATTTCACTAAACTATTCAACAAAAGGGTTTTAGAGGATTGTCTTATCTTTCAATTGACACCAAGATTATTTCAATCGGATTTATGACATGCTGTAAGTTAAGCATGTTGTTAGCATTATTTTAGTTAGTTTTTATTTAATTTAAGTAGAAAATAGATATGAATTAATTGAGTTTTTTGTTTTATGTTTTAGGAATAATAAAGAAGGAAAGAAGAGGAAAATAAAGATAAAATTATGGAAAAATGCTAATTTATGAGCCTTCGTCACTAATTGAGGCATATCTCACTCATTTTATCTCTAACTGAGGTGATTCTAGTGCTTATCGAAAGAAGACAGATAGAGCTACAACTTTTATGTTTGGCACTTTGGCAAAATCTAGAAGATTCTGGGCACCAAGGCGCTCACAAGAGAGCGCTGTGACGCCACATGAGGATGTATATAGAGCACCGCGGCACTGAGCAACCTAGCAATGAGCGCCATGGCACCCTGTCTTTGAAATTCCATAGCGCCGTGGCACTCACCATTGCATTAGTTTGCCGAATTCATGAATTTTAGGTCTTTTGACTCCAATTAAAGCCCGATGGGCTGGGATTTGACCTAGATACACTCCTACTTCGATGAGGTGGAGTTAATCTATAAAAGGGGAGGAAAGAAAGTAGAGAAGGATTCAATCATTCATCCAAGTTCTTAGTTACATTCTTCAATTCTTCTTTAGATTTTCTTATGGCCCTACGTGGCTAGTTCTTTTTAGTTGGTTGAGGTAGATTGAAACCTCAAGGTATCTTCATGCATTGTGAGATGTGGATTTGATTTTATTATTTCAATTTAAATTGAGTATTGATTATTTATCTGTTCTTCTTCTTAATGACTATTCATATGATTGTTATGAGGCTTACTAGTATATTATTTGTCTTAATCTACTGCTAAATTATGTTTTGAACAAAGTCTTCAATTTTGTTATTCATGAGGCAAATAAGTTTGAGGATTTTGGATTATAAATCATTGAACCTATGATGAATAATTAAGTAAATTAGATATAACCGATGTGTTTTTATTTGTTTAGCTCTGTCAGTTTCTCTAGTTCTTTATGTGGCTAATAAGTTATGCTTTACTGATGTGCTAAAGGATTGTTTGTTAATTAGGGTTTAATTGGTGCAATTGTCATTAATTCCAGTCTCTGTGGGATCGACCCTTACTCCCACTACTACAGGTTAGTTTTGAGGTAAGATATCAATTTCGGTGTACCTGCGATAGTACGCACCAAATTTTGGCACCGTTGCTAGGGAACTACGTCTATTACTTTTTGTGGTTTTTATTTTGATTTATGCCTGTAACTCGTTCTTCTAATTCTCAAGATTTACAATTCAATCCAGATATTGGAAAATATGTATACAGGCACAGAAGAGAACTTCAAGAGGACATTGATCAAGAAAAGGAGGAAGTAATCATGGCGAGGCACCCCACTCTGAAGGAGCTTGCATCTCCAGATTTGTATCAACAACCCTTATGCATTAGTTTTCCCAATCTAGACGACAATGTTAATTTTGAGTTGAAATATGGATTAATTCATCTCTTACCTAATTTTCATGGTCTTGCAAGTGAAAACCCGCATAAATATTTGAAGGAATTTCATGTGGTATGTACCAGTATGAAGCCCCCTGGAGTAACTGAGGAACAAATAAAACTCAGGGCTTTTCCTTTTTCATTAAGAGATTTAGCCAAAGATTGGTTGCATTATTTGCCCTCTGGTACTATCACTACTTGGAATGAGATGAAGAGAATGTTTTTAGAACATTATTTTCCTACATCTAGAGCCGCTACTATCAGGAAAGAAATATGCGGCATTAGGCAATTGCATGGAGAAACACTTTATGAATATTGGGAGAGGTTTAAAAAGTTTTGTGCAAGCTGCCTACATCATCAGATTAGTGAGCAGCTATTAATCCAATATTTCTATGAAGGTCTTTTGTAGGGAGATAAGAGCATGATATATGCAGCTAGTGGATGAGCACTAGTAGATAAGACTCCTGAAGCAGCTAGAATCCTGATATCAAATATGGCTACCAATTTTAAACAATTTGGCATTAAACAGGATCCTCCTATTAGACATACCCATGAGGTAAGTATTATTTCTCTTCAGAATTAGATATCTGAACTTACCTTTCTTGTGCACCAAATGGCTACAGGTACACCGCAGCAAGTTAAAGTCTATGGAATATGTTCAGCAACAGGGCACCCTACTGATATGGGCCCTACACTTCAAGAGGAATCTATAGAAGAAGTTAATGTTGTAGGAGGTTTTCCTGACCAACCAAAGAGGTAGGATCCATATGCTAATACATATAATCCTAGATGGAAGGATCATCCAAATTTCAGGTATGGAAATGCACAAAATAGGCCTATAAGACAAAATTTTCAGGATAACCAACCGGTATATTATCCACTTAACTTATCTGTTTTCATATATCCTTTCCTAATCTTAACTTTCTTTTACATTGAGGACAATGTAAAATTTTAAGTGTGGGGGGGTCACTTTATGATTCAGCTGGATGACTATATAATAACTAATATTTGTGCACTATTTACTTTGCTGTGTACTACAGTAAGCTTCTATGATCTTTGCACTTTTATTCTAGTTATTAAATAGAGTAAGCATGTGAACTTTATCTCAATCTATGAGTTTGTGTTAGCTGAACCAATAGCCAATGATATAACTGTTTAAATTGCTCATAGCTCTTGAGAGACGTAGGAAAATCATAATTATGTGTAATTCTAATTTCTTTTCAATTTATTATTACCTATTTTCTAAAATTCCTGAAATTCTTTTGCACAGTAATTTTGTATATTTAATTTGTCTTTTACTTAAAAAAAGATTATATAACTCAAAAATATTTTATGATCTCATTAAAATTTCTAGAACTTATTTAAATACTACTTGAGGCAAAATCCTAGGCTGATACTAATAATTAGGAGATGATTTAGGCATTATTTGATCAGATTGAGCCTTTCAAGCTTAACTTAAGCAAGTAAATATCCTTAGAACCTCTATTTTGAGCTTAATTGACATTTTATTCTATACCCACAAAACAGCCAAGACCAAATTTGATGATTAATATCTTTATTTTTTTACCTGATTCACTCACTCCATGATTAATTTATGAATACTTGTTTTGTAGATCAACATTAATAAAAGGGTGGAAGGGTGGAGCAAGGAAAAAAGAAAAGAAAAATCAAAAGAAAAAGAAAAAGTCTCAAAAGACTAATGAAAGTCTATTCAGTGATTGAAAGAGAATCAAGGAAAAGTAGAAGGCAGTAAAGCAAGGAAATAAGTGTGGGAGAAAAGTTCCCCAATCTTGAGAATTAGCTCAAATAGATTAGAGTTAATCATGTGGTGTTGAGTGATTGAGCTTTAAACTATATCTTATATCTCACCCCATAACCTAGCCACATTACAAGTTGAATTTAGTTCTTTTGATCCTAAGAAGTAGTTTTAGCCTACCTTAGTGGAGAGTAGCATGAAAAATAAGCCTATGGAAATCTTAAATAGAGATCCATGCTCTAATTCTTGAGATATATAAACTTATTTAGGAAAAAGAAACTTAAATAATTCAAAGACACACACACACTAATGATCATTTTCTGAAATTTATTTAAGAGCATACAATTTTTACTATGAGGCAACACATTGGTAAGCCATTCACTCATATCATATTTTAAATATTATTCACATGAATCAATGTTTGCTTAAGGACAAGAAAAAGAGTAAGTGTGGGGGTATTTGACATGCTGTAATTTAAGCATGTTGTTAGCATTATTTTAGTTAGTTTTTATTTAATTTAAGTAGAAAATAGATATGAATTAATTGAGTTTTTTGTTTTATGTTTTAGGAATAATAAAGAAGGAAAGAAGAGGAAAATAGAGAGAAAATTATGAAAAAATGTTGATTTCTGACCCTTCGTCACTGATTGAGGCATATCTCACTCATTTGGACTCCAATTAAAGTGATTCCAATGGCTATGGAAAGAAGAGACATAGAGCTACAACTTTTGTGTTCATTACTTTGCAAAATCTAGAAGATTATGGGTGTTGCGTGAGGATATATCCGGAGCTCCACGGCGCTAAGCAGCCCAACAATGAGCGCCGCGATGCCCCGTCTTTGAAAGTCCACAGTGTCACGGCGCTTGCCGCCACATCAGGTTGCCGAATTCGCAAATTTTAGGTCTTTTTGACTCCAATTGAAGCCCGATGGGCTGGGATTTGATCTAGATACACTCCTACTTCGATTAGGAGTTAATCTATGAAAGGGGAGGAAAGTAAGTAGAGAAGGATTCAATCATTCATCCAAATTCTTAGTTACATTCTTCTATTCTTCTTTAGATTTTCTTATGGCCCTGTCTGGCTAGTTCTTTTTAGTTGGTTAGGGTAGATTGAAACCTCAAAGGATCTTCATGCATTTTGAGATATGGATTTGATTTTATTATTTCAATTTGAATTGAGTATTGATTATTTATCTGTTCTTCTTCTCAATGATTATTCATATGATTGCTAGGAGGGCAACTAGTATATTATTTATCTTAATCTACCGCTTAATTATGTTTTGAACAAAGTCTTCAATTCTGTGATTCATGAGGCAAATACGTTTGAGGATTTTGGATTATAAATCATTGAACCTATGATGAATAATTAACTAAATTAGATTTAACCGATGTGTTTATATTTGTTTAGCTCTGTCAGTTTCTCTAGTTCTTCATGCGGTTAATAAGTTATGCTTTACCAATGTGCTAAATGATTGCTTGTTAATTAGGGTTTAATTGGTGCGATTGTCATTAATTTACTAGAGTTAAGGTGGAACAAGGTTAAAAACCCAATGATAGTTATTCAATTACAGATTGATTCTGTTGTCAATGATCAATGCAATCCCTTGATGGTGGATATCAACTGAAACCAACGTCTTTATGATTAATCACTCTCTCTTAATTACTTTTGTTATTATTTACTTGGTTTTATTTACAATTATTAATTTCCCCTTTCTCAATCACATAAGGTAATTTCAGTCACTATGGGATCGACCCTTACTCCCACTACTACAAGTTAGTTTTGAGGGAAGGTATCAATTTGCGTGTACCTGCGACAGTACGCACCAATTTAAAATGAGGGTGTTATGCTCTGTTTAGTGAAAGGAGAAAATAATATTTAAAAAAGAAGAATCTTATAAATAAAAATAATAAATGACTAGTGTATGCCATAGCCATTGCCATTGCCATTGCATGAACTCCTTACCATCTTAAGTGTTTAATTTTGACATGAAAATATTTTATAAAGTGATATTTGAAATGATTATATTCATGGTATGATTACCAATGATTTTTGGTAATGATAATATTTTGATGAAAAATTATGGAATGTGAGTATAATGAAAATACTTGTTATTGAAATCATATTTTTGACTATTAATGTGATAAGAAAAGAAAAGAAAAGAAATTAGCACGATCACATGGCAGTCCGTGTGGTGCATCAGTAAGGGATGCCCTACTAACGACTATGATTATGTTAATGAGAAAATAAAGAGAAAGTGTGCCATGTCGGACGGAAGGAGAAAAGCTCGTTTCGGAGAGTAGAAACTACTTGCACTGACCGATATAGCTTGATATGAAAATAAGTTGATAACCATCATATGATATTCTGAAAATAGTTATTTATGCCATACATGCCATAACTATACGATTTTCATGTGCATAGATAAAGTACATTCATGTGACCTAAAGATATTTATTGTAGTTTATATAGATGAACATGACATAATGAGCTATATTGATCATAATTATGATTTATTATTGAACATCTTGGATTTAATTCTCACTATATTTTTATATCATGTTCAAAATATTAGTTGTGTAGATTTTTCTATCGCTCTAGATTTTAGTGAAGTTGGATCGAGTTACTCTATGTTGGGTAGATCCTAGAAATTAATAAGATATTTGTGATTGAGTTGGCTAAGATCCTGGTGTTAGTGCAATCACACGCATCTATATCTCCGGAATTGGTCAACATGAATGAATAAGATGTAGATATTTATGTGTTTGATTTTTGTACTTACATTTTGATTAAGGATGTGTATGTGAACTCAGAATTGTAGACCTTAAACCTTGATTATGCTTGGCTAAATTAATTGAATGTTATTTTGAGTTAAGAAATTATAATTAAAAAAAGTAATGTCTTCATGGGATTTAATATATATATATATATATATATATATATATATGTGTGTGTGTGTGTGTGTAAAAAAATGGTGTTGTTAAATAACATCCCTAATTTCTTTTCTTTTATTAATAAAGGTATGTAAATATTTAATTAAGGAAATAAAATTTATTAGACAATATTTAAATATATAAGGAAATATAAGCCTTAGAAATTCTTCAACTTATATGTATGTATAGAAAATGTTTCTAACATGAAGGAAATAAGTAAAAAGAGAAAATCTAATAGGAAAAATTAGAAATAACATACTACAGAGAGACAAAATTCTAGGGTAAGGAAGACAAATTTTTGGGAAATAAGTAAAGGTTTTAAAATTTCAAAAAGATTGGATTAGGATAATTTTTCCAAATTTAAGAGCTAGAGTTCTTAAGTTTAACATCTCCACTCATACATTGGACTTTCACCTATGGACAAATTATACAGATTTTTGCAACTTCACTTGAGTTTCTAGCAAGCCAATTGGATAGCCCAAGCAAGATATAAAAAAGAGACTTGGACAAAGATATAGAAGTTAGACCGATAGCCCAAAAATTATGAAAATGTGACCAAGCCATCCATGAAAGGTAGAATTTTAGCCAAAGCACAAGAATTGGAAAAGAATGAGCCCAAATCGAAGAGGGAAAAATAAGAACCATGTGAGGAAATAGTAGTGTAATAATAATCAAGATTAGGTCACATGGTATTAGGACAAAACATTTATATCCTACATTCATAATTTCAACAAGTAGGTAATAATACATGGCATTAGGACAAAATATCTGTATCCTACATTCATAATTTCAGGAAGTAGGTAATATTACATGGCATTATGAAAAAACATTCTTATTCTACACAAATAATTTCAGCCAAGCAAGGGAGACTCAAGGGCTAGAAATTTTTCATCTAGAAAGGAAAACCTATCATACTTGAGTGAGACAAAAGAAGACAGAAATAAATCCCTAAATCAAAGGGACCTTGTCCCTTGTCTTAAGAATATTTTATCATGATTTTCAAAATAAAAATCTTCTTTAGCTATGCATATCTTGACTAAGGGAGAGGAAAACAAGAAGATGAGTTGTCTTCCCTAAAAAAAATAAGCAAGTGCATACTAATTATGATAAGGTAGACCCATGATTATGAGAGGTGAATAACTTGATAGTTTATTTAAGCAAAATCTACCCTTATAACATTATAATTTCGTCCAAGTGAGGGAGAGAAAAAATAAAAGCAAGGTAGAGTGAGGAAGGAAGAAGATAGAGAAGTCTAGAGGACTAAGTACTCAAGGTAAGTTAGCTTAATCTCCACTTGGTTCCATCTTTTCTCTTCATCCTTAGGGTTCAAAACTCACCCTCCTCTTATTTAAGCTACTAGAAAAGCTAAGGGAAGGGAGGAATCTTACTACTTTCTTCAAGAGGAAACAAGAAAAAGAATTCAATAAGTGAGTTAGGGAGATCTTTAGGTAGATTTAACAATATCTCTTTTTGAAGAAAAGCTTTGAAATTTGTAACATTTATATGGGATTTTGATCTTAGAACTTTGATGAAATTTATAATATTTTCTACTTTGATGATTGGCCATGGATGTTGCTATATCATGTTACATGTTGATCTTGCATGTGATGGATGTTTTGAATACTTCAGTTGGTATAGAAAGTTCTGCATAGATATGGCTATGAGTGGCAAAAAAGTTGGGCTTTTATGCTGCTATTATTTATATTTGAATATGGTAAAAATAGATGAAAGATAGTTAGGTTGGTAAATTAAGTATGGCCTTAAACACCTAGGGTAAAACCATGAGAAATTTATGTTGAGAAACACCTTTAGTGATGCATGATTTGATTCTATTTTTCTTTTGAATTCAATGATGGAATATGTTTAATTAATTAATAAATATAATTAAATTTTGAGATGAGTAACTCTGTAGTTAGGCAAAAATTTGGAAGAAAAATGAAAGATAAATTAATAAATGGATGAACTAGAATTTTAGGAAATGCTAAGAAAATTGGATTTCGGAGTAATCAGGGAAGCTTCTATTTTTGAAATTCTTGGAAGAATTGGTTAGGAATTAAAAAAAATGGTGTTGTGTGTGTTTTATAAATACCCTCAAGCACATGGCATAGCTGTAACTAGTCCATTGAGTATGAGACGTATCCCACAGAGAATAATTATCAATTACTAGACTTTATGAAGTATTCTATCTAAATCAATGCAACTCATTGAGAGAGTGTGTCACAATTAAGTAAATAAGTAATTCAATTAATAAAAGTCTAGGGTTAGGGTTTACCACACTTATGATATTTAACAATCAATATGTACCTCTAATTGCAATTATCTAAGTAATTGGGGATGGTTTAGCCTTAATTAATTAATAACCTCTTTCAAGTGTTACTAATTATACCTAGGTTAATCCAATTGCCTACTTTCGTGGTTCTTAGTTCAACCTAAGTCCATTAAGTTCTATGCCAACCATGGAATTCAACTAATCAATTTTCTCATACCCACTAATTGATTCATTCCTAGAGAACCGTAAAATACTTTCATGATTAAGATATCCCTAATTAACAATTAGGTTCCCATATTAACTTTCACCTTTCAGTTCATCAGTTACTATTCTAAAATGTGATAAATATTGGTCTGACATTCATCAACTCATATAATCAATGCATAATAGTCAATCATAATTAACCATGGATAATACAATTAGGTCTCCAACAATTTAATTAGCACATTGTATCATCACATCATAAGTGGGTTTACCAAAACCCTAGATCAAATCTACTCAAGCATAATAGAAATAGAAACTAAAATCATATTTATTAAGTAAATCATAATAGTTCAATATAAACCAAGATAGAAGAGTAAAAGTAGAGATGGAAGTAAAGTAAAAAGATAAAACCTCATTTGCAGAATGTAAAGATGAAATGCAATGCTTGAATTGCTGTAAATTCTACTTTAAGATCATGAATTAATCACTAATCCTACTCTAAACTTAATCTAATGGTGTTTCCTAAGCCTAAAACTGAGTAAAAGTAAGTCTAAACATGTCTCGGTCTGGATAGTCTTGGCTACCCTTCCCCATGTATTTATATCCCTTTGGCTGCTCAAAACCCTAAAAAATACCGAGTGTACGGACACGAAGCACGGTCGTGCTTCTTGACATAGCTTGGCCGTGCTTCACTATAGAAAACTAGAAAAAATCATTTTCTTGGCACAGAGCACGTCCTGGGTGTGTTTGAGGGTGCCAGGCTCATTTCTTGCCAATTTCTTCAGGGTTGCCTCCTTGCCTCCTCCTCAGCATGTTCCAAGTCCATATGGCTCCTCACATGAGTGTTTTCCCTTGCTTCTTGGCCTCTTTTGCTCAACTACAAATATAAAACAAACCAAAGCAGTATCCAAAGGAAAGCATAACCAAAAGCAGGGAAATAATCATAAGTTTACTATTAATTAGGGGATAAAATATAACAATTCAACACTCAATTTTACCCTTTATCAAATGGTTAACATGAAAAATATAGATATATGTCTTGCAAATTTTTAGCCACTAGAATCACCCAATTTGAAGTTCAAATGAGGGAGATATGGTACGATTAGTAAGCAGTGGTCAGAAAATGGTTAATTATGGAAGAATATGTTAGGTAAGTTTCTGTGTTTAAATTTTTGGGAACAATCTAAAGGAAATTATTGACATAATAAATATAGATATATGTCTCACAGATCTATAGGCTCTGAAATCATGTAATTTGGAGTCCATATGAAGGAGATATGTCTGATTAATTAGTAGATGTCAGAATCAATCTAGAATCCAAGGTAGTAAATGTAAGCATTTTAATTTTTGATTTTTTGGGAATAATTCATACGGAATCTGAAGAAATATTAAACATAAAGGTTGTAGATAATTGGGTTATCTTTTTATAGGCTTTAGAATCACTTCAAATGGTGTTCGTATGAGGGAAATATGATTAAATAAGTAAGGAAAGGTCACATAACACAGCCAGACCATGTTCTTGGTTGCTTCAGCACAGGTAGGCCATGTTTAGGGCTGTGTTCATTTCGTTTTTTGTTTATCTCACTCAAGTATGATAGGTTTACCTTTCTAGGTGGCAAATTTTCAGCCCCTGACCCTTCCTTACTTGGCTGAAATTATTTGTGTAGGATAAGGATATTGTCATAATGCCATGTATTATTATCTACTTGCTGAAATTATAAATGTAAAATATAGATGTTTTGTCTTAATGTCATGTATTATTACTTGGTTGCTGAAATTATGAATGTAAGATATAGATATTTTGTCCTAATTCCATGTGACCTAATCTTGATTATTATTATACTACTTTTTCCTCACATGGTTCTTATTTTTGCTTCTTAGATTTAGGCTTATTCATACCCATTTCCTTTGCTTTGGCTGAAATTCTACCTTTTATGGAGGGCTTGATCACATTTTCATGATTTTTAGGCTTTCAATCTAACTTCTATATCCTAGTCTAAGTCTTTGTTTAATCTCTTGCTTGGGCTATCTAATTGGCTTGCTAGAAACTCATGTGAAGTGAAATGAAGTGTCCATAGGTTAAAGCCCAATGTATGGGTGGATATGTTAAACTTATGAACTCTAGCTCTTGAATTAGGAAAAAGTACCCTAATTCAAACTTTTTAAAATTTTAAGACCTTTACCTACTTTCCAAAAATTTATCTTTCTTACCCAAGAATTTTGCCTCTCTTTAGTATGTTATTTGTAATTTTTCCTTTCAGGTTTTGTCTCTTTACTTATTCCCTTAATGTTAGAAATATTTTCTATGTATACACATAAGGTGAAAATTTTCTAAGGCTTATATTTCCTTAGATTTCTAAAAATTGTCTAATAAATTTTATTTCCTTAATTAAATATTTATGTACCTTTATTAATAAAATAAATGAAATTAAGGATATTACATTTCTCTCCCCTTAAAAACATTTTTCTCCTCGAAATTTTAGAAATTACCAAATAAGAATAAGTACGGATATTTCTTCCTCATGACTTTTTCCAGCTCCTAAGTTGATTCTTCCAAAGTCAAACCTTCCCATAACACCCTAACGAGGGCAATGGTTTTATTTCTCAATTGCTTCACGTCGGTGTCCAATATGGATTCTGGTACTAGCTAGTATGTCATGTTCTCATTTATTTTGATTAGTTCATCCCATATTACATGTGAGGAATCTGGAAGATACTTTTGGAGATGTGATACATAGAAAATATTATGCAAGTGGGACAAATTAGTTGGGAGGGCAACTTAATATACTGACATCCCCACTTTCTTTAGAATTTGGTAAGGTCCTAAAAATCGCAGACTTAACTTTCTAGTTTTAAGAGACCTACCAACTCCAGTAGTCGGAAAAAAGTTTTAGAAATACACGGTCTCCTCCCTCAAACTACAGAGGTCTATGTCTCTTATCATAGTAACTCTTTTGCTGACTCTGAGTTGTAAGTATTTTGTCTCGTATCATCCTGATTTGTTTAATGGTTTGTTGAACTAGATCAGGACCCAGCAAGTTATTTTCTCCTACCTCAAACTAACATAGTGAAGATTAGCACTTCTTATCATATAAAGCTTCGTAGGGGGCCATCTTAATACTAGAGTGATAGCTATTATTATAAGCAAACTCTACTAAAGGTAGGTACTTATCTCATCCTTTACCTTGCTCTATCACATAGGCCCTCAATATATCTTCAAGGGTTTGAATAGTCCGTTCTGTTTGCCTGTCAGTCTATGGATGGTAGGCAGTACTGAACCGCAACTGGGTTCTAAAAGCTTCTTGCATCGCCTTCCAAAGTATTGACGTGAACCTCGAATCTTTATCAGAAACGATATTTACAGAATTCCATGTAGTCTAACTATTTCCTAAACATACAACTGGACCAATTTGTCCAGTGAATAGTTAATTTTTATGGTTAAAAAGTGAGCAGATTTGGTTAATCTGTCAACTATTACCCAGATAGAGTCATGTCCAACTGAAGTCTTAGGTAAGCCCACCACGAAGTCCATCGAAATACTGTCCTATTTCCATTTAGGGATCTCAAGAGGTTATAAAAATCCTATTGGCTTTTGATGATCTACCTTCAACTTCTAACAAATTAAACATTTCAACACAAACTCAGTAATGTCCTTTTTCATCACTGACCACCAGTACATTTTCTTTAAGTTTTGATACATTTTAGTGGATCCAGGATGGATTTTGTACTTCCTCTGATGTGCCTCTTGCTGGATCTTAGTCCTCAACTCTTGTTCATGAGGGACACAAACCCTTCCTTGATATATGATTACTCCATCTTTCGAGATAAAAAAATATCATGTTCTTTGTGATTTTGTAAGTATTAGTTATGAGCTTAAGCCTCTTTAATCTTGGCTTTAAGATCATACTCTATACTCAACTCATTGATGATGAGCTTATTTGGGGTAAGAGCATTGACCAGCTTCAAATTTCAAAACTCCTCTAGCATCTGCATCTCATACACCATCATCTAACCCATGTGTAGAGATTTTCGACTCAAGGCATTAGCTACAACATTCGCCTTTCCTGGATAATCCTTTATCTCAAAATTGTAGTCATTAAAAAATTTTACCCATCTTTATTGCCTCATATTTAACTCTTTCTGGTAATAAAAGGTACTTAAGACTCTTGTAATCACAATATACTTCAAATGTTGCCCCGTACAAATAGTGACGCCAAATCTTTAAGGCAAACACCACTGTTACCAATTCAAGGTCATGGGTTGGATAATTTCCTTCATGGGGTCTTAGTTTCCTAGAGGTGTAAGCAATTACTCTCTTGTCTTACATTAGCACACACCCTAGCCTTTTCCTTGAAGTGTCACTATACACTTCAAAATGTCCTGTGGGGTCTGGAATAATTAAAACATGAGGAGTGGTCAATCTTGTCTTAAGCTCCTGGAAATTAGCTTCACGTTGATCAGTCCATTTGAAAGGAATTCCCTTCCTGGTCAATTTAGTCAATGGCAAGGCTATACGAAAGAAGTTTTGTATAAACCTCTTTTAGTATCCTGCCAAACCCAAGAAACTTCAGACTTCTGTAACCGTCTTTGGTCTTTCCCACTGAATCACTGATTTTATCTTGTTAGGGTCTACGGCTACCCTTCTATTAGAGATGACATGTCTAAGAAACTTCACCTCTATCAACCAAAATCCACACTTCTCCAATTTAGCATACAACTTTTTCTCTTTCAGTACTTGTAGCACAATTCAGATATGTTGTTCGTGTTCTTTCTCATTCTTAGAATATATCAAGATGTCATCAATTAAAAATACCACAAATTGATCTAGGAAGGGTCAAAAAATACAATTCATGTAATCCATGAAAATTACAAGTGTATTTGTCAACCCGAAGGGCATTACGAGAAACTCATAGTGCCCATACCTAGTCCTGAAGGTTGTTTTTGGTACATCCTCCTCCTTATCCTAATATGATAGTATCTCAATCTCTAGTTAATTTTTAAAAAGATGGAGGCTCCTTTCAATTGATCCAATAAATAATCTATCCTAGGGAGAAGGTACTTATTTTTTTACAGTCACCTTATTCAATTGTCTGTAATATATGAATTCTCAGGCTCCCATCTTTCTTCTTAACAAACAATACAAGAACTCCCCAAGGTGATACACTCGATCTAATGAATTGCTTTCTAATAATTCCTCTAACTGTTTCTTGAGTTCTTGTAGTTCCTTTGAGGCTATTCTATAAGGTGCAATAGAGATAGGTCCTGCCCTAGGTAGGAGATCAATAGAGAACTCTATCTCTCAGGAAGTAAGCCTAGAATATCTGGTGGAAATACTTCAAGAAACTCATTAGCTATTGGAATTCCATTAAGCTTTAGTTCGACTTCTAGGTTTGATAAACACAAGCAAATGTAACTAAGAACTCCATTCTTTAACTCTCGATTGACTTGATTAGCATTTAGCATCAATAACTACATCTCCTCTTGTGGAGTAGAAAGTAGAAATTCAACGGTCTTGGTGCAATAATTTAGCAAGACCCGATTTAAGACATCCAGTCTAACCCTAGAATGACATCAATACCTCTTACAGGTAGATAGAAGAGGTCTACAGAAAAAGTTTTCTCCTATATGGTGACCTGACAGTCTTTACATACAAAGAAAGTTAAGACCCTTTCCCTTGTGAGAGTTACTACAGATAGCTCATAGGAGGTTTTAGAAATAGGATACTAAAACTCCCTAATACAATCTTCTAATATAAATGAATGACTACCACTAGGGTCAAACAACACCAAAAGAGTAAATCCAAAGATGTAGCACGTACCTTGAATCATTTCGGAGGATTGAGCTACCTCTTGGCCACTAAGGGAGAAAACCCTTCCTTTCACCTGAGGTCTCGGTTCTGACTGCTTCTTCACATTCTGTGGCAAGTTCTTTGCAAAGTGACCCTTGTGTCTTTATTTGAAGCAAACATCTAATCCCATGTAGCATGGCCAGTTACCATGCATACATCTGCACTTAGTGTACTTGATTGTGGCAAAGTCTTGTTGGAAAGGTTGGGGACTTGTAGTCAATGGCCTCTTACCAACATCTATATCCACTTCTCCTCACGTTTTTGCCAAGGTTGAGGAAACTTTTCTTCCTCTTCCATAGGTTTCGCCTCAGCTTCTCGTCTTTCACTACCCTTAAAATTTTCTCCAAAAGTCTATATTTATTTATCAAGGGCACAAATTCCCTTATTTCCATGGCTATCATCGCATTCCTGATTTCTGGATTCAGTCATATTTCAAACTTAACAGTCTTCCATGTTTTATTAGGGTTAAACCTCAAGTGAGAAGAGAACTTAGACAACTCCTTGAACTTAGCAATGTATTAATCTCCTGACATATTACCTTGTCTGAGTTAGAGAAATTCGATCTCCTTCTCATCCTACACAGTACTTGTAAAGTACTTCTCCAGAAAAATATCCTTAAGCACTTTCTAGGTGATTTGCCTCCTCTGGTGAGATAACAGCTCTCTGGCCCCTCACCACCAAGACTCAGCTTCATCATTCTGCATAGATGCAACAAAGATAACCTGTTGCTCATTAGTACAGGCCATCACCTCGAAGATCTTCTCTAATTCCCTTATCCACCTTTCGACTACCGTTGGGTCATAGCGACCTTGGAAAGAAGGCGGTCTGGTTCTTAAGAACTCAGATAAGCCATTATTATTTTCATCCACCCGATTGTTTGTATTATTTTCTCCATTCAAGTTGTTACTGTTCTGGAGATGTTGCAGAATTTGATTGGTGGCTATGACTTGGTCTCGAATTGTTGTAGCCTAGTTTTGCAGGGTTTCTTCTGCATTGTTTGCAAGGTTCTTCCTCGATGGTGCCATATCCTACTGTGGAGAAAATAGAGTTATGCTACTATTGAGTTGATCAAACCCAATAGTTAGGTCAAAAATATTTACAATAGTCATAACATAACCTCGGCATAGAGATAGGAAACATTAGTAATTTCTTACCTATATGAAATCACTTATCCCCTACACAACGTAACTACAAACATACTCAAGACACTATAAGATGGATTCAAATAACCATCCACCCACTGGCCATCTAGGATCGACCTACTCTGATACCAATTATGTAACAACTATATTTTTTTTAAATATATATATTTGTAAAGTCCCATAAATTCATTACTTCTTTACTTCTAATTACTTAACTCATAATAACATTCAATTAATTTAACAAAGCATAATCAAGGTTTAAGGTCTACCATTAACACTGATATAATTTTGGGTTCACATACACATCATTAATCAAAACATTCGTACAAAAATAAAACACATAAATATCTACATCTTATTCATCCATGTTGACCAATTCTGAATATACGGGTGCGGGTGGTTGCATCTTCAACGGGATCTTAGTTAACTCGGCCACAAACACCTTATTAACTTCTAAGATCTGCCCAATATAGAGTAACTCGATCCAACGTGCACTAAAAGCCAAAGCCATAGAAAAGTCTACATAACTAGTTTTCAGAACATGATATAGAAATATAGTGAGAATTAAATCCCAGTAGGTTCAACAACAAATCATAATGATTATCAATATAGCTAATCCTATCATGTACATCTATATAAGCTACAGCAAATACCTTAGGTCACATGAATGCACATGTAAATCGTACAGTAATGACATGTGTGCCATGAATAGTTATTTTCAAAATATTATATAATGGCTATCAACTTATTTTCATATCAAACTACCCCAATTAGGGTGAGTGCTTTCTACTCTTCGATACGGGCTTTTCTCGCTCTGTCCGACATGGCACACTTTCCCTTTCTTTTATCATTAACATAATCATAGCCCTGAGTAGGGTGTCCCCTACTAGTACCACACGAACCGCCATGTGACCGTGCTTGTCTCTTTTCTTTTCTTTTCTTTTCATATTAATAGCCAAAAATATGTTTTCAATAACAAGTATGTTCATTATACTCACATGCCATAATTTATCATCAAAGTATAATCACTACCAAAAATCATTGATAAAATGAAATCATATCATGATCATAACCATTTCGAATATCACTTTATATAATATTTCTATGTCAAAATTACACACTTAAAATGGTAAGGAGTTCATACAATGGCAATGGCTAGAGCATACACTAGTTATTTATTATTTATATTTACAAGATTCTTTTTCTTTTTTAAATATTATTTTCGTCTTTTCATTTTATTTATGCTTAGCCTCTAGTTACTTTCCCCATACTTATATTATTTCCAACACATGTTTTAACAAATTTTATAGGGCATTCTTCTCCAATTTGGTTTTTATTATTACTCTATAGTTAATGAGGTTCATTTAGGATTGAAAAATGTTAAAAATAAGCTTTACCAGCTCCCAACACAGCTTAGCCATGTTCCAAGACATGGCCATGGTTGAAAACAATTCAAACATACTAAAAAATAGCCCTGAACATGGCCTACCCGTGCTGAAGCAACCCAGAACATGGTCTGGTTGTGTTCTGTGACCTTTCCTCACTTGTTCAACCATATAGCCCTCATATGAACTCCAATAGAGGTGATTACAAAGCCTATAAAAAGCTATGACACTTATCTACAAATTTCTTGTTTATCACATCATCAAAATCCATAAGAATTATTCCCAAAAAATAGAAAACAAAAACACTTACATTTATCACCCTGGATTCTATATTGATTCTAACCTCTACTCATTAATCAACCATATATCCCTCATATGGACTCCAAATTAAGTGATTTCAGAGCCTATAGATCTGAGAGATATATATCTATATTTTTTATTTTAACAATTTCCTTTCATTCTCTATAGATTTTGCCCATATATTCAAATACGGAAGCATACTTAACAGATTCTTCCCTGATTAGTTAGTTTCTAACCACTGCTTACTAATCTGACCATATCTTCTTAATATAGAAAATTGAATGTTTCTAGTGGATAAAAATTCTTGAGACATATATATATATATATATATATATATATATATATATATATATATATATATATATATATATATATATATTTCATGTTAACTATTTATTTTAGTTCCCTATAGATTTTTTTCAAAAATTCAAACATAGAAGCTTACTTAACAGATTCTTCCCTCTATTTTCTGACCATTGCTTACTAATCAGAACATATCTCCCTCATTTGAACTTGAAATTGGGTTATTATAGTGGCTAAAATTCTATGAGACATATATCTACATTTTTCATGTTAACGATTTCTTTTCATTCTTAACCAATTCTTCACAAAAATTCAAAAATAGAAGCTTCTCTGGTTACTCCAAAGTCCAGTTTTCTTAGCCTAGCCTTTCCTAAAGTTCTAGTTCATCTTTTTAATAATTCATCTTCCATTTTTCTTTCAAATTTCCAGCTAACCATAGATTACTCATCTCAACATTTAATTATATTTCTTACTTAATTTAACATTTTCCTTCTAAATTTCCAACTAACCATAAATCTATGGCCAATCATCAAAGTAGCAAATTTAGTAAATTTCATCAAAGTCCTAAGATCAAAAACCCATATAAATGTTTCAAATTTCAAAGGTTTTCTTTAAAAAGAGATATTGTTAAACCTACCTAAAGATCTCTTTAACTCACTTAGTGAATTCTTTTTCTTGTTTCCTCTTGACAGAATTAGCAAGATTCCTCCTTTCTCTTAGCTTTTCTAGCAGCTTAAATAAGAGAAGGAGGTTGATTTTTGAACCCCAAGGATGAAGAGAAAAGATGGATTCAAGTAGAGATTAAGCTAACATACCTTGAGTACTTACTCCTCTAGACTTGTCAATCTTCTTCCTTCCTCATGTTGTTGTTTTTCTCTCCTTTAGTCAAGATATGCATAGCAAAAAGAGATTTGTATTTTGAAAATCATGATAAAATGTTCTTAAGACAAGGGACAAGGTTGCTTTGATTTAGGGATTTATTTCATTTTTCTTTTGTCTCACTCAAGTATGATAGGTTTGCCTTTCAAGGTGGCAAATTTTCAGCCCTTAAGTCTCTCTTGCTTGGTTGAAATTATTTGTGTAGGATAAGAATGTTTTGTCATAACTACATGTATTATTATTGTAACATCCAAAATTTCCTTTCATTTATTTATAAAGGTACATAAATATTTAATGTCACTTCTCTAATTTCGTTTCTTTTATTAATAAAGGTTCATAAATATTTAATTAAGGAAATAAAATTTATTAGACAATGTTGTGTCTATTTTATAATTAACCGCAGGCGCACGACGTAGCTATAGCTAGTCCGACGAGTACGGGTTGTATACCATAGAGAGCAATGTCAGTTACTAGAATGATACAAAATATGCTATCTAAATCAATGTAATTCAATAAAGAGTTTGTCACAATTAAGAAAATTAAGAATTCAATTAACAAAAGCCTAAGGTTAGGGTTCACCACACTTATGATATTCAACATTCAACTTGTACCTCTAATTGTAATTATCTAGGTAATTGGGGATGGTTTAGCCTTAATTAATTAGCAACCTCTTTCAAGCATTACTAATCGTACCTTGGTTAATCCAATTGCCTACTTTCGTGGTTCTTAGTTCAACCTAAGTCGATTGAGCTCTATGCCAACCATTGAAGTCAATTAATCTGTTTTCTCTTGCCCACTAATTGATTCATTCCTAGAGAATCTTAAACTACTTTCATGATTAAGATATCCCTAATTAACTATTAGGTTTGGCTTTTAACTTTCACCTTTCGGTTCATCAATTAAATACCTAAGACGTGATAGATTGGTGATCAAGCATTCTACCAACTCTTATTCATGCATATTATAGTTAATCCTAATTAATCCAGAAGTGATCACAATTAGGGTTCTAACATTCAACTAACAACATAGTATTATTATATCACATGTGGGTTTACCAAAACCCTAAATAAATATCTACTCATACTTCATAGAAATAGAAACCAAATTCTTATCCATTAAGTAATTCATTCAAGTTCAACACAATTCAAGAGAAGGAGTAGAAGTAGAAGTAGAGAGTTAAAGTAGAAAGATAAAATCTGATTTGCAGAAAAGTAAAGATGAAATACAACCTTCAATTGGTGTAAATCATACTCTAGAACATAAAATCAACAATAATCCAAGTATAAAACTAATCTAAGAGTGTTTTCTAGGCCTAAAAACTGAGTCTAAGATGTCTGTCCAGGTCTGAATGTGTTCCTCTGTGTTTCCCCATGCATATGTATCAACTTGGCTGCTCAAAATCCTAAAAATCACGTGTTGTACAGACATGAAGTACGACCGTGCTTTGACATGATTCTGGGAATTATCTACATCTTTTGCACAGAGCACGACCTGGCCATGCTTCAAGCTACTTGTCTCAGAATTTGTTAATTTCTTTTGGGTTGCCTCCTTGCTTCAGCCTCAGCACGTTCCAAGTCCATATGTCTCCTCTCATGAGTGTTTTCCCTTGCTTCTTGGCCTCTTTTGCTCACCTACAAGCATAAAACAAACCAAAGCAGTATCCAAAGCAAAGTATAACCAAAAATAAGGGAATAATCACAAGTTTAATTTAAATTAAGGGATAAAATATAGCCATTAAGTACTCAAATTTCTCCTTTATCAACTACCCTATGCTTAAACCTTTGCTTGTCCTCAAGCAAATAACATGTCAAATCAAAAGGAAGAGAGATGATGCATACAAATTTCAGATAATAGATAAATACAATACATGAAATTCTTCACTCAATCAATGTGCACACAATAGATATATGAATAGACATTTATCATATAGTCTTTGTTCTTCTAAAACTAAACCAAAATTCTCCTATTATATATCTGCTTCTATTAGTACCCTTGAATGTATGTATCTAATTGACTTTTAGACACTCAAGTAGGCCACCTCATCCTTTAGATCTCCCTAAGTTGTCTTACCCTTTCTATTTTTCTCACTCAATTTCTTTTATTTCTCATCATTTTTTTATAGAAATATGTTGTGAGTGCATTTTATGCTACATCTCACTAGGGTAAAGGCAGTTGAGCTAGGTACTCATACTAGGACCTTTTTGGTGCCTTGAAGGGGTACTCAGAGTGAACATTTTTTGGGTGTTATTTTCTCTCATTTTTCACCTCTCCCAGCCTTCACACTCTTATAGTGTTAAAAATCAATAAAGACATACAATTCAAAGCACAATAGGAAAGATATTTTTCAAAAAATTAGAGGTTTAATCCTAGAAGAGAGAGACTAAAATTTAAACTACCTATTTCATATCCTATTGTGCATCACATATTCATAAGTTAAAATCAACCTATATTACATCAATCTATCTCTGAAACAGTAAACTATGTGATTTTGCAGTGCAACATGAGATATTCAGCCAATAATAACTAATCAAAGAAAACCACAAACCTAAATATACTCCCTCATACTTAAACTTGGCATTGTCCTCAATGTCAGTAATAATTGAAAGTACAGGCAAAGAGAGAAGTAACTTACTTGCTTAATGGTCTTCTGAAAGAGGTGAAGGTGGGTTCTCACTGAAGTGTCAATTGTACCATGCTTTCATCCGCAATAGGTAGGTCAGATTTAGGCAGTGCAGAATTTTGAAATTGGAGTTCAAAGCATGGTCAATAAGTCTCAAAATTGAGGAGCATTGAATTTTCAATTTAGTTAACGTCAAATGGCAAATATAGGGTATGTCAATTTTTAGCTTGCAAAGTGTCTACTCTCAATGAGATTTAGTTTTCTAATTACAAATTGTAGCAGATAAATTGCAGCTAAATTTAATGCCAATGTATATCTTGGGTAGCAGAGTTCAAGTGAGAATCAAAGCAATCTTGGAGTATTGCACTAATTAGAGAGAGAATCAACTCAGGCAGTGCAAGAAATACAACAGCAACCAGCAAATGTAAACATAGATCACTTGTTGTGCAAAGCTAGGCAAAACAATTTAACAACCTAGAAAATTGAAGGCCAATTCTTATCCAAATTGGCTATCAGAATTCTATCAGATATTCAATAGGTTCTAAACAATGCATTTGTGCAATTGGATCAAATCAAAACAATGTGGTTAATCCTAAAATCAATTCAAAGCAAGTTAAGTTAAAGTACAATTGCAATGTCCAAGCATAAAATAGGCAACATATAATTTCCATTGCAAGAATCAATATGAGTATTCAAGAAATTCTACTGCATGCAAACTGGTGGGTATATTAGTAAAACTATGCACTAGTAATTCAATATGGTTTGCCAGTAGAAATTAAAGGAAGGCAGTAGCAAGCTCAGATGTTAAATGTTGCAAAATGGGTAACAATTTGACAACAAACAGGCTCAATGCATGACAAGTAAATCCTAGAAAATTTCAATGCAGCATATTCATCATATAGAAGCTCAAGTGTAGCAAGCAAAATAGACCAATTCAGAGATTTAAAACCAGTGCAATCACCAATTCAGAATATCCAATCCAGAGATTTAAACATATGGGAAGAAATCAGAAATTACCTGTATGAAAGTATGATGTAGATGCAGCAAAGTGCAGCTGGCAATGCAATGCATTATGTGGTGGTGTAGTGAACTGTGAATTTGGGGGTAGGGGAATGAAAAAATTTCTAGGTGAGGGGGAATAAGTGAAAAAACAGAATAGGGAAGGGGATTTCAGTAATGAGGAGGCAAGGGAGTGATGGTGAGCTATGGAAAATTTTTGGGTTGGGGATTAAACCGAGAGGGAGAGGGATTTTAGGTATGGGATTGGGGGATTTTTGTGGTTAGGGCATGGGTTGGCTGGAGGGAAGAAATTTGCAAAGGGAGAGGGAGAAATTTCTGTAATGTAGAGGTAGGTGAATGATAGAGAGAAAGGGGGTTGGGCTTCAGTTTTGGAGATAGGTAAGGGTGGAGAAGGAGATGGGGGGTTAAGGGTTTGGGTGCGCAGATGGAGGGGCTGAGGCTCAGGTTGCTGAGAGAGTGTTGGTGCAGGGGAAAATTTTTTAGGTGTGGGGAATGAGTAAAAATACAGAACAGGGAAGGAAAAATTGGGTTAAGGAAGGTGGAAGAATGGTGGAGATGGAGTTGGGAGAGGAGGGGAGGAGGATGGGAATGCAAGGGAGAAGGGCACGGGAGAAAGAAGGATGAACACAGGGAAGGAAAGAGAAGAAAATAAGGGGAAAACGTACCTTGGCCCGAAGCATAGTCGTGCTTTGGGCTGGAAGCTTAACTTCGCTGGTGGAGTCCCCCGTGGTCGGAGACACAGGGGAGAAGTGTCGCTTAAAATGTGAAGCACAGCCGTGGTGGAAGACACGGCCTGGCCGTGCTTCACGTTGGAATCCCAAATCTTTTAAAAGTTGGCCCGTGTTTGCTGGCAAGGGAAAGGGGTGTTTGCTCCTAGCATGAGGCACAACTGTGTTGGCTAGGAATGGCTCCTTTTCTCCAGTTTTTTTGGCCCTGCTTGAAGCATGGGCGTTCTCTGTGACATGGCTTACCCGTGTTTGGTCCTGGAACTCACTTTACTTCGGAATTTGTTGCAGTTTTTAATTCTCTTTGATTTCCTTTGGTTTTCATCGTTTTATATAGCCTTGGGCACATGGAAATTTACCTATAAATCATATGGAAACACTTATTAAACTTATAACCTATGAAATCAACAAAAAATAAAGATAAAGACAAAACCAAAAGAAAGAAAATAAAACCAAAAACAATGAAACTAAACAAAAAGAAACTCAAAAAAAAATTATAATGTGGGTTGCCTCCCACAAAGCGCTTGTTTAAAGTCATTAGCTCGACTCATTTTCATGCTTTCCACTCAAGGACGCTTGAATAGAGTTTGAATGACTTTTTGCTATCCATTGCTTTTTAGTATAGTGCTTGGAATGTTGCCTATTAGCCTTCAAGGATCTTTTTGGCTCATTCTTTTCCTTCTTAGCTCTATTAAGGTTTAGAGGAGGTGGCTTAGGTTCTACTTTTGGTGCTTGGATTGCCTCCTCAATAGCCTACTTTTCTTTTCCCTGTTTATCATAAACAAAAGAACTTTCCACAGAGTATAACTCAAGTTGATTAGAGGGAGGAAAATTCATGGCATTATCATTCATATTAGGTTTACGTAAACCAATCATACAGCAAGATTCATTTAGAGAAGGAGGGTTCATTGTATCAATTAAATTAAATTTAACTTTTTCATCCCCAATATTCAAAGAAAGTTTTCTATCTCTTACATTTATATTGGCGCCAGCCATAACTAGGAAAGGCCTTCCAAGATGGGGTTTTTGTCATCTTCCTCCATCTCTAAAATAACAAAATCAATAGGTATGAAAAATTTACCTACCTTTAGAGGAACATTGTAACAACTCCATTTAAGTAACAAATTTGTTTTTAAATACCATGAAGTTATTACCTCGTTACAACTTAACTCAAAATAACATATATTTAATTTATACAATACAAAGTTTACATATACGTACAACATTTTAACACATAAATATCTACATCTAATTTATTCTGGTTGACCAATTCTGGAGATAAGGTACGGGTGGTTGCACCTTCACCGAATCTGAGCCAAACTCGCCCACAAATATTTTATTTAGGATTTGTCCATCATAGAATAACTCGATCCAACATGCACTAAAAGCCATAGTCATAGAAAAATATGCATAACTAATTTTCTGAACATGACATGGAAATATAGTGAGATTCAAATCCCAAAAAGTTCAACAATAAATCATCATCAATATAGCTCATCACGTCATGTTCATCTGTATAAACTACAGCAAATATCTTTGGTTATATGAATGTAATTTATCTATGTACATGAGAATCGTACAGTAATGACATGTATGGGAAGATTTATTAATTTCAGAATATCATATGATGACTATCAATTTATTCTCTTATCAAGCTACCCCGGTTAGGGTGAGTATTTTCTACTCTCTGGTATGGGCTTTTCTCGCTCCGTTCGACATGGCACACTTTCTCTTTCTTTTCTCATTAGCATGATAATAACCGTTGGTAGGGCGTCCCCTACTGGTGCACCACACGGATTGCCATGTGACCGTGCTCATTTCTTTTCTTTTTACAATGATAGCCAAAAATATGTTTTCAATAACAAGTATGTTCATCAAAATATAACTATTACCAAAAATCATTGGTAATCATGCCATGAACATAACCATTTCAAATATCACTTTATAAAATATTTCCATGTCAAAATTTCACACTTAAGATGGTAAAAAGTTCATACAATGGCAATGGCTATGGCTATACTAGTCATTTATTATTTTCATTTATAAGATTCTTCTTCTTTTTTAAATATTAATTTTATTTCTTTATTTTCTTAATGCAGATTTTCATCTTATCTAACCTTCTCTTACTACTCAAAGAATAACTCCCTCCATTTAACTCTGATTTAAGTGATCTTGGTTTCAATTTAAAGATAAAACAATTATCTAAAACTATTATGTTGAACCGTTGAACGGAATATTAAGAAAATATGGTGATATTACTCCCTCAAAGTACAGGTTATTTCTTCTCACGTAGGTTTTGACCTCTACCTACTAATCTGTCTATATCTCCCTCATAAGAACTCCAAACTAAATTATTCCAGTGGCTAAAAATCCGTGACACATATAGAAAAAAATTTTATGTTAATAATTTATTTTAATTTCCTACAAAATATTCCCAAAAATTAAAACACAGATGCTATCCTAACATATTCTTCCCTGATTAACCATTTTCTGGCCACTGCTTACTAATCAGACTATATCTACCTCATATGAACTCCAAATTGAGTGATTCAAGTGGATAAAAATCCATAAGACTACATTTTTCATGTTAACCATTTCTTTAAATTCCTTATCGATGCTTCCTAGAATTTTAAAAACAGAAGCTTAAAATTTTGCCACCCATAGCCATACTTATGCAGAACTATCTACACCAGTCTAAGTATTCAAACATACATAATATATAACATGATATAACAACATCCATGACCAATTATTAAAGTTCTAAGATCAAAATCTCATATAAATATTACAAGTTTCAAAACTTTTTGAAAATATTGTTAAACTTACCTTGAGCACTTGGTCTTCTAGACTTCTCCTTCCTCTTTCTTCCTTTCTTCCTCTCCTTTTCTCACTCTACCTTGCTACTATTTTTCCTCTCCCTCACTTGAACGAAAATTTTCATGTTGTAGGGGTGGGTTTTGCTTAAATAGACCACCAAATAATTCACCTTTCCCGATCATGGGTCTACCTGAGCACAATTAGGATACACTTGGTTGAATTTTTGGAAAACAAACAACTCATGTTCTTTTCTTCCTCTTCCTTAGTCAAGATATGCATAGGAAAATGAGATTTGTATTTTGAAAATTATGATAATATGTTCTTAAGATAAGGGATAAGGTCTCTTTGATTTAGGGATTCATTTCCTTTTTCTTTTGTCTTAATTAATTATGATAGGTTTGCCTTTTTAGGTGGTAAATTTCTAGCCCTTGAATCTCCATTATTTGGTTGAAATTATTTGTGTGGGATAGGAATGTTTTGTCTTAATGTCATGTATTATCATACCACTTGCTAAAATTATGAGTGTAGGATATAGATGTTTTGTCCTAAAGCCTTGTATTATCATACCACTTGCTAAAATGATGAGTGTAGGATATAGATGTTTTGTCCTAAAGCCTTGTATTATCATACCACTTGCTAAATTTTTGTCTTAAAGCCATGTAACCTAATCTTTATTATATTATCACATGATTTATTTTATTTTTCCTCTTGGATTTGGGCTTATTCCTACCCATTTCCTTTGCTTTGGATAAAATTCTACCTTTCTTGGAGGACTTGGACACATTTTCATAATTTTTGGGCTATCGGTCCAATTTTTATATCCTAGTCCAAGTCTATGTTTTATTTCTTATTTAGGTTATCCAATGGGCTTGCTAGAGACTTATGTAAAGTGGAAAAACTCTATATGAAGTGTCCATAGGTGAAAGCCCAATGTATGGGTGAATATGTTAAAATTAGTAACTTTAGTTCTTGAATTAGGAAAGTTTACCCTAATCCAATGTGTTCTTGAAATTTTAAGACCTTTACTTGTTTCTAAAAATTTATCTTCCTTACCTAAGAATTTCACCTTTCTTTAGTATATTATTTCTAATTCTTCCTCTTAGGTTTTCTCTCTTTACCTATTCCATTAATGTTAGAACATTTATATGCATACACGTAAGGTGAAGAATTTTTAAGGATTATATTTCCTTAGATATCTAAAAATTGTCTAATAAATTTTGTTTCCTTAATTAAATATTTATGTACCTTAAAAAGAAACAAAATTAGGAATGTTACTTTGAATATTTTTGTATTTTTATTAATTCATGAAACGAAATTAGGGATGTTACATTTCTCTCCCCCTAAAAGAAATTTTATCCTCAAAATTTCAGAAATTACCTAATGAAAACAATTTCAGATATTTCTTCCTCATGACTTCTAGCTCCCAAGTTGCTTTTTCCAGAGTCAAACCTTCCCATAACACCTTAACTAAGGGAATAATTTTGTTCTGCAATTGCTTCATGTCAGTGTCCAATATAGATGCTGGTACTAGCAGGTATGTCATGTTCTCCTTTATTTGGATTGGTTCATCTCGTATCACATGTGAGGAGTCTAGAAGATACTTTCGAAGTTGTGATACATGGAAAACATTATGCAAGTTGGACAAATTAGGTGGGAGAGCAACTTGATATGCTGACGTCCCTACTTTCTTCAAAATTTGGTAGGGTCCCAAAAATCACAGATTTAACTTTTTGATCTTGAGAGACCTACCAACTCCAGTGGTCGGGGAAAGTTTTAGAAATACATGGTCCCTTTCCTCAAACTCCAGAGGTCTATGTCTCTTATCATAGTAATTCTTTTGCCGACTCTGAGCTGTGAGCATTTTGTCTTGTATAATCCTAATTTGTTCAGTGGTTTGTTGAACTAGACCAGGACCTAACAAGTTCTTTTCTCCTACCTCAAACCAACATAGTGGAGATCGACACTTTCTACCGTATAAAGCTTCATAGGGGGCCATCTTAATACTAGAGTGATAGCTATTATTATAAGCAAACTCCATTAAAGGTAGGTATTTATCCTATCCTTTACCTTGCTCTATCACACAGGCCCTCAATATATCTTCTAGGGTTTGAATAGTTTGTTTTGTCTGCCCGTCAATCTGAGGATGGTAGACAATACTGAATTGCAACTGAGTACTAAAATCTTCCTATAACGCCTTCTAAAACCTTGATGTGAACCTCGGATCTCTATTTGAAACGATATTTAAGGGAATCCCATGTATTCTAACTATTTCCTGAACGTACAACTAGGCCAATTTGTCTAGTGAATAGTCAATCTTTATGGGCAGAAAGTGAGCAAATTTGGTTAATCTGTCAACTATTACCCAGATAGAGTCATGTCCAACTGAAGTTTTAGGTAAGCCCATGACAAAGTCTATTGAAATACTATACCATTTCCATTTAGGGATCTCAAGAGGTTGTAAAAATCCCACTGGCTTTTGATGCTCTACCTTCACCTTCTGAAAAATTAGATATTTCGCCACAAACTCAGCAATGTCCTTTTTCATCCCTGGCCACCAATACATCCTCATTAAGTCTTAGTACATTTTAGTGGATCCAGGATGGACTGAGTATTTACTCTGATGCGCTTCCTGTAGGATCTTAGTCTTCAACTCTCGATCTTGAGGATCACAGACCCTTCCTTGGTACATGAATACTCCATCTTTTGAAACAGAAAAATCATCCTAATCATTATGATCCCGTAAGTATTAGTCGTGGCCTTAAGCCTCTTTAATCTGGGCTCTAAGGTCACTTTCTATACTTAACACATGGATGATTAGCTTCTTTGGAGTAAGAGTAGTGGCTAGCTTCAAATTTTGAAACTCCTCTAGCATCTGCATCTCATACACCATCATCTGTCCCATGAGCAGAGATTTTCAACTCAAGGCATCTACTACAACATTCGCCTTTCCTAGTTGATACTTTATCTCAAACTTGTAGTCATTGAGAAATTCTACCCATCTTCGTTACCTCATATTTAACTCATTCTATTTAAATGGGTATTTAAGACTCTTATGATCACAATATACTTCAAAGGTTAGTGTCGCCAAATCTTTAAGGCAAACACCACTGTCGCCAATTGAAGATCATGGATTGGATAGTTTCCTTCGTGGGGTCTCAGTTTCCTAGAGGCGGAAGCAACTACTCTCTTATCTTGCATCAGCACACACCCTAGCCCTTTCTTTTAAGCGTCACTATACACTTTAAAATGTCTTGTACGGTCTGGAATAACTAAAACATGAGGAGTGGTCAGTCTTGTCTTAAACTCCTGGAAACTAGCTTCAAATTGATCAGTCCATTTGAAAGGACTTCCCTTCCTGGTCAATTTAGTCAATTCTAAGACTATACTAGAGAAGTTTTGTATAAACCTCCTGTAGTATCCTACTAAATCCAAGAAACTTCTGACTTCCGTAACTGTCTTTGGTCTCTCCCATTGAATCACTACTTCCGTCTTGCTAGGATCTACGGCTATCTCTCTATTAAAGATGACATGTCCGAGAAACTTTACCTTCAACAACCAAAATTCACATTTCGCCAATTTGGCATACAACCTTTTCTCTTTCAGCACTTGCAGCACGATTCGAAGATGTTATTCATGTTCTTTCTCACTCTTAGAATATATCAAGATGTCATCAATGAACACTGCCATAAATTGATCTAGGTATGGTCAAAAAATGTGATTCATATAATCCATGAAAATTACAGGTGTATTTGTTAACCCGAAAGGCATTACGAGAAACTCATAGTGCCCATACCTAGTCCTGAAGGCAATTTTTGGTACGTCCTCCTCCTTGATCCTAATCTGATGGTATCCCGACCTCAAGTCAATTTTAGAAAAGATGGAGGCTCCCTTCAGTTGATCCAATAAGTCATCTATCATAGGGAGAGAGTACTTGTTTTTTATAGTCACCTTATTCAGCTGTCTGTAATCTATGCATAGTCTTAAGCTCCCGTTTTTCTTCTTAACAAATAATACAGGAGTTCCCCAAGGTGATACAATCAGTCTAATGAATTGCTTGTCTAATAGTTCCTCCAACTATTTCTTGAGTTTCTGTAGTTCCTTTGAGGCCATTCTATATGGTGCGATAGAGATAGGCCTTGTCCCAGGTAGGAGATAAATAGAGAACTCTATCTCTCTCTTGGGAGGTAAGCCTAGAATATCTTATGAAAATACTTCAAGAAACTCGTTGGCTATTGGGATTTCTTTAAGCTTCGATTCGACTTCTAGGTTTGATAAATATAAGAGAATGTATCCAAGTACTCCATTCTACAACTCCCTATTAACTTGATTAGCATTAAGCATCAATAACTGCACCTCTTCTTTTGAAGTAGGAGGTAGAAATTCAACAGTCTTGTTACAACAATTCTGCAATACTCGATTTCTAGTCATCCAGTCTAACCCTAGAATGACATCAATACCTTTTAAAGGTAGACGGACAAGGTCTACAAAAAAAGTTTTCTCCTGGATAGTGACCTGACAGTCCTTACATACAGAGGAAGTTAAGACCCTTTCCCCTGTGGGCGTTACTACAGATAGCTCATAGGGAGTTTCAGAAATAGGAAACTAAAACTTCCTAATACATTCTTCCGATATAAATGAATGACTAGCACCAGAGTCAAACAACACCATAAGAGCAAATCCGTAGATATAGCATGTACCATGAATCATTTCAGAAGATTGAGCTACCTCTTGGCCGCTTAGGGTAAAAACCCTTCCTTTAACCTGAGGCCTCTGTTCTGGATGCTTCCCCACATTCTATGGGCAGTTTCTCGCAAAAATGACTCTTCTGTTCGCAGTTGAAGCATATATCTTGTCCCATGTAGCATGGCCAGTTACCATGCATGTGTCTGCACTTAGCGCACTTGACTGGGGTGAGGTATTTTTGGAAAGGTCTAGGACCTGTAGTCAATGGCCTCTTATCAGCTCCATATCCACTTCTTCTAACGTTCTTGCTAGGGTTAGAAAAAATTTTCTTCCTTTTCCATAGGTTTCGCCTTTGCTTTTCGTCCTCCATTTCCTTTAAACTTTTCTCCAAGAGTTTGCATTTATTGATCAGAGGTAAAAACTCCATGATCTCCATAGCTACAACAGCTTTCTTTATGTCTGGGTTCAGTCCCGCTTCGAACTTAACAGCTTTCCATGCTTCATCGGGGTTAAATCGCAAATAAGAGGAGAACTTAGACAACTCCTCAAACCTCGCGATATATTGGTTTATGGTCATGCTACCCTGCTGGAGTTGGAGAAATTCGATCTCTTTCTCCGCCTGCATAGTACTTGGAAAGTACTTTTCCAAAAAGGTGTCTTTGAACACTTGCCAAGTGATCTGCCTTCCCTGGTAAGCTAAAAGTTCTCTAGCTCCATGCCAACATTATTCAGCTTCATCTTTTAGCATATATGCAGCAAAGATTACTTGCTGCTCCTCAGTACAACCCATCACTTCAAAGATTTTCTCTAACTCCCTTATCCATCTTTCAGCTACAATCGGGTTAAAGCTGCCTTGAAAACAAGGTGGCTTAGTTTTCAGGAACTCAGATATGCTGTTATCATTTCCATTCATCCGGTTGTTAGCACCATTCACACCATTCGAGTTATTAGTATTCTGAAGGTATTGTAGAATTTGATTAGTGGTAATGACTTGGTCTTTAATTTCCGTGGCCAGGTTGTGCAGGGTTTCCTCTGCATTGTTTGCTGGATTCCTCCTTGGTGGTGCCATTTCCTACTGTGGCAAAAACAAAGTTATGCTACTATTGGGGTGATCAAGCCCAATAGTTAGTTCAAAAATATTTAACAGCAGTCATAACACCACCTTAGCATGTAGATAGGAAACACTAGTAATTTCTTACCTATATGAAATCACTAATCCCCTACACAGCACAACCACAACATACTCAAGAAACTATAAGATCGATTCAGATAACCATCCACCCACTGTCCATATAGGATCGACCTGCTCTGATACCAATTATGTAACAACTCCATTTAAGTAACAAATATTTTTTTAAATACCACGAAGTTATTACCTCGTTACAACTTAACTCAAAATAATATATATTTAATTTATACAATTCATAGTTTACATATACGTACAACATTTCAACACATAAATATCTACATCTTATTTATTCTGGTTGACCAATTCCAGAGATACAGGTGCGGGTGGTTGTACCTTCACTGGGATCTAAGCCAAACTTGCCCACAAACATTTTATTGAGGATCTGCCCATCATAGAGTAACTCGATCCAACGTGCACTAAAAGCCATAGTCATAGAAAAATCTGTATAACTAATTTTCTGAACATGAAATGGAAATATAGTGAGAATTAAATCACAGTAAGTTCAACGATAAATCATCATCAATATAGCTCATCAAGTCATGTTCACCTGTATAAACTACAGTAAATATCTTTGGTTACATGAATGCAATTTATCTATGTACATGAGAATTGTACAGTAATGACATGTATGGCAAGATTTACTAATTTGAAAATATCATATGATGACTATCAATTTATTCTCATATCAAGCTACCTCGGTTAGGGTGAGTATTTTCTACTCTCCGGTACGGGTTTTCTTGCTCCATCTGACATGGCACACTTTCTCTTTCTTTTCTCTTTAGCATAATCATAACCGTTGGTAGGGCGTCCCCTACTGGTGCACCACACGGATTGCCATGTGACTGTGCTCATTTCTTTTCTTTTCACAATAATAGCCAAAAATATAATTTCAATAACAAGTATATTCATCAAAATATAATTATTACCAAAAATCATAGGTAATCATGCCATAAACATAACCATTTCAAATATCACTTTATAAAATATTTCCATGTCAAAATTTCACACTTATGATGGTTAGAAGTTCATAAAATGGAAATGGCTATGGCATATACTAGTCATTTATTATTTTCATTTATAAGATTCTTCTTCTTTTTTAAATATTAATTTTATTTTTTTATTTTCTTGATGCAGGTTTTGATCCTATCTAACCTTCTCTTACTACTCAAAGCATAACTCCCTCCATTTAACTCCGATTTAAGTGATCTTGGTGTCAATTTAAAGATAAAACAATTATCTAAAACTATTATGTTGAACTGTTGAACAAAATATTAAGAACACATGGTGATATTACTCCCTAAAAGTATAGGTTATTTCTTCTCGAGTAGGTTTTGACCTCTACCTACTAATCTTTCCATATCACCCTCATAAAAATTCCAAATTAAATGATTCCAATGACTAAAAATCGTGACACATATAGCAATAATTTTTATGTTAGTAATTTATTTTAATTTCCTACAGAATATTCCCAAAAATTAAAACACATATGTTATCCTAACATATTCTTCCCTGATTAACCATTTTCTGACCACTGCTCACTAATCAGACCATATCTACCTCATATAAACTCCAAAATTGAGTGATTCCAGTGGCTAACAATCAGCGAGAGATAGATCTACATTTTTCATGTTCACCATTTCTTTAAATTCCTTACCGATGCTTCCCAAAATTTTAAAAACAGAAGCTTAAAATTTTGCCACCCATAGCCATACCTATGCAGAACTATCTACACCAGTCTAACTATTCAAACATACATAATATGTAACATGATATAGCAACATCCATGACATAGCAACATCCATGACCAATTATTAAAGTTCTAAGATCAAAATCTCATATAAATATTACAAGTTTTAAAACTTTTTGAATATATTGTTAAACTTACCTTGAGCACTTAGTCCTCTAGACTTCTCCTTTCTTTTTCTTCCTTTCTTCCTCTCCTTTCCTCACTCTACCTTGCTTCTATTTTTCCTCTCCCTCACTTGGACAAAAATTTCCATGTTGTAGGGGTGGGTTTTGCTTAAATAGACCACCAAATAATTCACCTTTCCTGATCATGGGTCTACCTTATCACAATTTGGATACACTTTGTTGAATTTTTGGAAAACAAACAACTCATGTTCTTGTCTTCCTCTTCCTTAGTCAAGATATGCATAGGAAAATGAGATTTGTATTTTGAAAATTATGATAATATGTTCTTAAGATAAGGGACAAGGTCTCTTTGATTTAGGGATTCATTTCCTTTTTCTTTTGTCTTAATTAATATGATAGGTTTGTCTTTTTAGGTGGCAAATTTCTAGCCCTTGAATCTTCATTATTTGGTTGAAATTATTTGTGTGGGATAGGAATGTTTTGTCCTAATGTCATGTATTATCATACCACTTGCTAAAATTATGAGTGTAGGATATAGATGTTTTGTCTTAAAGCCTTGTATTATCATACCACTTGCTAAAATGATGAGTGTAGGATATAGATTTTTTGTCTTAAAGCCTTGTATTATCATACCACTTGCTAAATTTTTGTCCTAAAGCCATGTAACCTAATCTTTATTATATTATCACATGATTTATTTTATTTTATTTTTCCTCTTGGATTTGGGCTTATTCCTACCAATTTCCTTTGCTTTGGATAAAATTCTACCTTTCTTGGAGGGCTTGGACACATTTTCATAATTTTTGGGCTATCAGTCCAATATCTATATCCTAGTCCAAATCTATGTTTTATTTCTTATTTAGGTTATCCAATGGGCTTGCTAGAAACTTATGTGAAGTGAAAAAACTCTATATGAAGTGTCCATAGGTGAAAGCCCAATGTATGGGTGAATATGTTAAACTTAGTAACTTTAGTTCTTGAATTAGGAAAAATTACCCTAATCCAATGTGTTCTTGAAATTTTAAGACCTTTACTTGTTTTCAAAAATTTATCTTCCTTACCTAAGAATTTCACCTTTCTTTAGTATATTATTTCTAATTTTTCCTCTTAAGTTTTCTCTCTTTACCTATTCCATTAATTTTAGAACGTTTATATGCATACACGTAAGGTGAAGAATTTCTAAGGATTATATGTCCTTAGATATCTAAAAATTGTCTAATAAATTTTATTTCCTTAATTAAATATTTATGTACCTTAAAAAGAAACGAAACTAGAGATGTTATTTTGAATACTTTTGTATTTTTATTAATTCATGAAACAAAATTAGGGATGTTACAAACATCCTCTAAAATACCTATCAGATTCTTGATGGATCGATCAGACAAATAAAGAGAAAGAATGGTAGGTTTCAAGTCACCCATTTGAACCTTCTTACAAACCGAAAAAGGCATGAGGCTCACACTTGCTCCAAGGTCACATAGGGCTCTGTCAATCTTCATATCTCCTGTAGTGCAAGGAATTGAGAAGCTTCTGAGATCCATAAGCTTTTGTGGCAGCTTATTTTGAATTAAAGCACTAAATCCCTCTGTTAATGCCACAACAACATGCTCTTCAATTTTTCTCTTGTTTGAGAGGATTTCCTTTAGAAACTTCGCATAAGAAGGCATTTGGGAGATGGCTTCTAGGAATGGGATATTGATATTCAATTTCTTCAAAACATCCAGAAACCTCCTAAACTGCTTCTTTAATTTAGCCTTAACCAATCTTTGAGGAAAATGGATTGGTGGCTTGTACGGTGTAGGGGCCACATATTTGGACTCTTCTTCCTTCTTTTCCTCTTCTTCTGGTTCCTCTTCTCTTTTCCTCTCTGATACAGCCTGAGGTTCATCTTCTTTTATCTCTCCTCTTCTCTCTGATTCAGCCAATTCTTTGCCACTTCTTAGGGTAATGGCATTACAGTGCTCTCTAGGGTTCTCAGTCCGGCCTGGGAGTCTGCCAAAGTTCCTATTAGAATGGCTCGCTTGCTGTGCTATCTGAGTTTCCAGCTTCTTTCTATGAGTAGCAAGCGAGTCTACCTTAGAGGCTAAATCTTTTATAGCCTCATTCATAGAATGGTTCTGGGCTCTGAATTCATCATTTTGTTTACTTTTTTTAGTGATGAAATTCTCCATCATAGCTTCTAGATTTGACTTTAGCTGAGCAGGTAAATTGAAGAGCCTCTGATTTTGAAACCCAGGAGGTTGCCTAAAATTATTTTGAGGCTGTTTATTTGCATTCAGTTTGTATGAGAGATTTAGGTGATTTCTCTAGCCTGGATTGTAGGTATTGCTGTAGGGATTGTTTCTTTGGTTGTTCACAAAATTTACCTGCTCATAATCCTGAAGTGTAGTGTTTCCAAGCTGACATTCATTGGCCACATGACCAACACCTCCACAAATCTCACATGCAAAAGATGATGAAGAGGAATTGACATCATTGATGCTTAACTTATCTAATTTCTGAAACAAGGCATCAACTTTAGAAGTTAGATGATTAAATACATCAACTTCATACATACCTTATAGTTTCCTTGGCTGCCTTTCACTAGACCAAGAGTAGTGGTTTTGAGCCATATCTTCAATCAGCTTATAGGCCTTATCTACTATTTTATTCATCAAAACTCCTCCAACTACAGCATCTACAGTCATACGAATGCTATAGATTAGTCCATTATAGAATGTATGGACTATGAGCCATTTCTCCAACCTATGGTGTGGGCATATTCTGAGGAACTCTTTAAATCTTTCCCAAGCCTCATATAGTGACTCCCCATATTTCTGAGCAAAGGTAGTTATCTGATTCCTAAGATGGGTTATCTTACTTGGTGGAAAGTATTTGGCCAAGAAAGCTTGAGAAAGCTGCTGCCATATAGTTATTAACCCTAATGGAAGAGAATGCAACCATGCATGGGCCTTGTCCCTCAGAGAAAAAGGGAACAGTCTCAGTCTGACGGCATATGAAGATACTCCATTTAGCTTCAGGGTGTCATAGTATTCTAAAAATACTTATAAGTGGAGATTAGGGTCTTCAGTATGTGACCCTCTAAATTGATTCTGTTGAACCATCTACAAAAGAGAAGGCTTTAGCTTAAAGTTGTTTGCCTCAACAACTGGTCTTACAATACTCGGATTCAGGCCATGAGTATCCGGGGCGGTAAAATCCTTAAGAGATCGGTTATCTCTCTCCGCCATGGTAGGTGCTGAATTTTCTTGTCGTTTTCTTCTTCTTATCCTTCGTAGTGTGCATTCAATTTCCAGATCAAATTCAACAACGAACTAACGTTCTCTTCGCATAAAAGAGAAACACACCTATAAAGGAAGAAAAAAAAAGGCAAAAATCAGCAAAATAAAATTATGCAGAAAAATTAAAAGAAAGTGATCTAGTCTAGCTATTTCACAATATGTCCAATATTGACTATTGTTCCCTGGCAACGACGCCAAAAACTTGTTGTGTCTATTTTATAACTAACCGCAAGCGCACGGCGTAGCTGTAGCTAGTCCGACGAGTATGGGTCATATCCCACAGAGAATAATGCCAATTACTAGAATGATACAAAAAATGCTATCTAAATCGATGTAATTCAATGAAGAGTTTGACACAATTAAGAAAATTAAGAATTCAATTAACAAAAGCCTAGGGTTAGGGTTCACCACACTTATGATATTCAACATTCAACTTGTACCTTTAATTGCAATTATCTAAGTAATTGGGAATGATTTAGCCTTAATTAATTAGCAACATCTTTCAAGCATTACTAATCGTACCTAGGTTGATCCAATTGCCTACATTCGTGGTTCTTAGTTCAACCTATGTCCATTAAGCTCTATGCCAACCATAGAAGTCAATTAATTGATTTTCTCTTACCCACTATTTGATTCATTCCTAGAGAATATTTAACTACTTTCATGATTAAGATATCCCTAATTAACTATTATGTTCGATTTTTAACTTTCACCTTTCGGTTCATCAATTAAATACCTAAGACATGATAGATTGGTGATCAGGCATTCTACCAACTCTTATTCATGCATATAATAGTTAATCTTAATTAATCTAGAATGATCACAATTAGAGTTCCAACATTCAACTCAACAACATAGCATCATTATATCACAAGTGGGTTTACCGAAACCCTAGATAAATATCTACTCATACTTCATAGAAATAGAAACCAAATTCTTATCCATTAAGTAATTCATTCAAGTTCAACACAATTTAAGAGAAATAGTAGAAGTAGAAGTAGAGAGTTAAAGTAAAAAGATAAAACCTGATTTGCAGAAAAGTAAAGATGAAATACAACCTTCAATTGGTGTAAATCCTACTCTAGAACATAAAATCAACAATAATCCAAGTATAAAACTAATCTAAAAGTATTTTCTAGGCCTAAAAACTGAGTCTAAGATGTCTGTCTAAGTTTGAATGTGATCCTTTACGTTTTCCTATGCATATGTATCAACTTGGCTGCTCAAAACCCTCAAAATCACGTATTGTATGGACACGAAGCACGATCATGCTTAATGACACGGCCTGGCCGTGCTTTAGGCTAAATAATGGGAATTTTCTACATCTTTCGCATAGAGCATGGCGTGGCCGTGCTTCATGCACACCAAGCACGGCCTGGCCGTGCTTCAAGCTGCCAGTCTCAGAGTTTGCTAATTTCTTCAGGGTTGCCTCCTTGCATCCTCCTCAACATGTTCCAAGTCCATATGGCTCCTCTCATGAGTGTTTTCCCTTGTTCCTTGGCCTCTTTTGCTCACCTACAAGCATAAAACAAACCAAAACAGTATCCAAAGAAAAGTATAACAAAAAACAGGGGAATAATCAAAAGTTTACTTTAAATTAGGGAATAAAATATAGCCATTAAATACTCAAATTTCCCCTTTATCAGACAATTTTAAGATATCTAAAGAAATATAATCCTTAGAAATTCTTCACCTTATGTGTATGCATAAAAAATGTTTCTAACATTAAGGGAATAGGTAAAGAGAGAAAACTTAGTAGAAAAAATTAGAAATAACATACTAAAGAGAGGCAAAATTCTTGGGTAAGGAAGATTAATTTTTGGGAAGTAAGTAGAGGTCTTAAAATTTCAAGAAGATTGAATTAGGGTAATTTTTCATAATTTAAGAGTTAGAGTTCCTAAGTTTAACATCTCCACCCATACATTGGGCTTTCACCTATGTACACTACATATAGAGCTTTTCCACTTCACATAAGTTTCTAGCAAGCAAATTGGATAGCCCAAGTAAAAGATAAAACATAGACTTGGACTAGGATATAGAAGTTGGACCGATAGCACAAAAATTATGAAAATGTGACAGAGCCCCCCATGAAAGGTAGAATTTTAGCCAAAGCAAAGGAAATGGATAAGAATGATCCCAAATCCAAGAGGGGAAAAAATAAGAATCATGTGAGGAAATAGTAGTGTAATAATAATCAAGATTGTGTCACATGGCATTAGGACAAAATATCTATATCCAACATTCATAATTTCAACAAGTAGGTAATAATACATGGCATTAGGACAAAACATCTATATTCTAAATTCATAATTTCAACAAGCAGGTAACAATGCATAGCATTATGACAAAACATCCTTATACTATACAAATAATTTTAGCCAAGCAAGGGAGACTCAAGGACTGAAAATTTGCCGCCTAAAAAGGTAAACCTATCATACTTAAGTGAGACAAAAGAAAAAAGAAATGAATCCCTAAATCAAAGTGACCTTGTCCCTTGTCTTAAGAACATTTTATCCTAATTTTCAAAATACAAATCTCTTTTTGCTATACATATCTTGACTAAGGGAGAGGAAGACAACAACATGAGTTATCTTTTGCTAAAAAATAACCAAGTGCATCCTTATTATGATAAAGTAGACCGATGATTATGAACGTTGAACCACTTAATAGTTTCTTTAAGCAAAACCCACCCTTATAACATTATAATTTCATCCAAGTGACGGAGAGGAAAAACATAAGTAAGGTAGAGTGAGGAAGGAAGAGGAAAGAGTACTCTAGAGGATTAAGTATTCAAGGTAAGTTAGCTTAATCTCCACTTGAGTCTATCTTTCTTCTTCATCCTTGGGGTTCAAAAACTCACCCTCATTCTCTTATTTAAGTTGCTAGAAAAGCTAAGGGAAGGGAGGATTCTTGCTACTTCTTTCAAGAGAAAAAGAAAAGAAAAAGAATTTACAAATTGAGTTGGGGAGATCTTTAGGTAGGTTTAACAATATATCTTTATAATGAAAAGCTTTGAAATTTGTAACATTTATATGTGATTTTGATTTTAAAACTTTGATGAAATTTACAATATTTGCTACTTTAACGATTGGTCATGGATGTTGCTATATCATGTTACATGTTATCTTGCTTATGATCAATCTTTTGAACATTACAGTTGGTGTGGAAACTTTTGTATAGGTATGGCTATAGGTGTTGTGTATGTTTTACCAAATACAGCAAGCGCACGGTGTAGCTGTAGCTAGTCTGGCAAGTATGGGTCGTATCCCACAGAGAACAATGTCAATTACTAGAATTATGCAAAACGAGCTATCTAGATCGATGTAAAGAGATAGAGAGTTTGTCACAATTAAGTAAATTAAGAATTCAATTAACAAAGCCTAGGGCTAGGGTTCACCACACTTATGATATTCAACACTCAATATGTACCTCTAATTGCAATTATCTAGGTTATTAGGGATGATTTAGCCTTAATTAACTAGTAACCTCTTTCAAGCGTTACTAATCGTACCTAGGTTAATCCAATTGCCTACTTTTGTGGTTCTTAGTTCAACCTAAGTCCATTAAGTTCTATGCCAACCATGGAATACAATTAATCGGTTTTCTCGTGCCCACTAATTGATTCATTTCTAGAGAACCTTAAACTACTTTCATGATTAAGATATCCCTAATTAACTATTAGGTTCCGGTATTAATCTTCACCTTTCAGTCCATCAATTAAAATCCTAAGACGTGATAAATATTGGTCAAACATTCATCAACTCATATAACCAATGCTTAATAGCTAATCCTAATTAACCATAGATAACACAATTAGGGTTCTATTAACTCAATCAGCACAATGTATCATCACACCATAAGTGAGTTTACCAAAACCCTATATCAAAACTACTCAAGCATAATAAAAACAAAAACTAAAATCAAATTATTTAAACAAACCATAAGTGTTCAATACAACTTAGGAGAAAGAAGTAGACGTAGGAGTAGAAGTAAAGATGGAAAGATAAAACCTAGATTGCTGAATGTAGAGATGAAATACAATGTTGAATCAATGTGAAATCTAACCTAGAACATGAATTGAACAATTAATCCTACTCTAAACCTAATCTAATGGTGTTTTCTAACCCTAAAACTGAGTAAAGAAGGTCTGAAATGTGTTCCCCCTTTCTTGGTTGCGTATCCCCTTCAATATATAACACTTTGGTCGCTCAAAACCTTAAAAAATGCGGTGTGCGTAGACCCACAGCACGGCCGTGTTCCAAGACACGGCCTGGCCGTGCTTCAGGCTAGATTCTGGGGAGTTTCTGCAGCTTTGGCCCAGAACACGGCCTGGCCGTATTGCATGCCACCAAGCACAGCCTGGTCGTGTTGAGGGCTGCCATGCTCCTTTCTTACTAATTTTTGGTAGGCTTCCTCCTTGCTTCATCCTCATCTTGTTCCAAGTCCATATGGCACTTCTTATGAGTCTTTTCCCTTGCTTCTTGGCCGCTTTTGCTCTCTTAAAAACGTAAAACAAACCAAGGCAGTATCCAGAGCAAAGCATAATCAAATGCGGGGAAATAATCACAAGTTTACTACTAATTAGGGGATAAAATATAACCATTAAACACTCAAATTTCCCCTTTATCAACTCCCCCATACTTAAACCTTTGCTTGTCCTCAAGCAAGTAACATATCATATCAGGAAAGGGGAAAGATGCAATAAATTCCAGATGATAGAAAAATGCAATATAGATAATTTGTCACTCAATCTGTGTGCACACAATAGATATATGAATAGATATTTACAAGATAGTCTCTATTCTTCTAAACTAAACCAATAATATTTCTATTATATATCTACTTCTATTGTTACCATTGGTTGTATGCATAAAATTGATTTTTGTACACTCAAGTAGGCCACCTCATCCTTTAGATCTTCCTATGTTGCCTTACCCTTATTTCTATTTTATCGCTCTTTTTCTCACTTAAACTCTTTTACTTTCCATAATCAATTTTTTTTTTCATTTTTCATTCATTTAGTTTATTTTATTTTATTAGAAATATACAGTGAGTGCATTTTATGCTCCATCTCACTAGGGTAAATGCATCTAAGTACTTATACTAAGGCCTTTTTTGTGCCTTGAAGGGGTACTCAGGGTAAAAAAAATTTAGGGTGCACATTCCCTCATTTTTCACCTCTCCCTACCTTCACATTCTTATAGTGTTAAAATCAAAAATATCATACAATTCACAGCACAATAGAGAGATATTTTTCAAAAAATTAGAGGTTTAATGCTAGAAGAGAGAGACTAAAATTTAAACTACCTATTTCATACCCTATTGTGTATCACATGTTCATGAGTTAAAATCAACCTATATTACATCAATCTATCTCTGAAATAGTAAACTAAGAGATTTTGCAATGCAACATGAGATATTCAGCCAATAGTAACTAATCAGAGAAAACCACAAGCCTAAATCTACTCCCCCATGCTTAAACTTGACATTGTCCTCAATGTTAGTAATAACTGAAAGTACAAGCAAAGGGTGAAGTAACTTACTTGCTTAATGGTCTTCTGAAAGAGGTGGAGGTAGGTTCTTACTGAAGTGTCAATTGTACCATGCTTTCATCAGCAGTAAGTAGGTCAGATTTAAGCAATGCAACATTTTGGAATTGGAGCTCAAACCATGATCAATAAGTCCAAAATTAAGGAGCATGAGATTTTCAATTCAATTTAAGGAAAATGGTAAATACAGGGTAAGATGATCTAGGTTAACAACCAAGCCATAAATTTCATCAAGAAACGTAATGCAGAGGCATAATCCAGTCCAACCATCAAGGAAATTCAATCTAGATAAAAGAAATTATACTTGGAGGGAAGCTATAATGGTTATGCCAATAGGAGATGGCTCTTTTCCTCTCTTATTCTCTTTTTTTTTACTTGGAGCACGGGCTAGGGGCTAGGCCATGTTAATCAACACGAGCAACCCGTGTTGCAACCCATGCTATGGGCTGGAATCCACAAATTTTTCGGGTGATCAGACTTTGACCTGGGACACGGCCTGCTCGTGCTTCTCGCGGATTTCTCCAAATTTTGTATATTTTGGCCCGTGCTTGCAACATGGGCATGGTGGAGGACACGACTTACCCTTGTTGTTGGCTGGAAACCTTAATTCTTCGAATTTTGCCTAGGCTTTTGATTCCCCTTGATTTCCCTTAATTTTAAGCCTTTTAAATCACCTTGAGCACATGGGAATGAACCTAAAATACATGAGGAAACACTCATTAAACCTATAACGTAAGCAATCAACTGAAATTAAAGATAAAAACTAAACTATAAACTAGAAAACAAAACCAAAAGAAACTTTAAAAATTAAAAATGTGGGTTGCCTCCCACAAAGCGCTTGTTTAAAGTCATTAGCTTGACTCTTTGGCATGCTTTCCACTCAAGGAGTCTTGAAGAGAGTTTGAATAACTCTCTTTGCTATCCATTGCCTCTTAGTATGTTGCTTGAGGCTTTGCCTAATGCCCTTCAAAGATCCTCTTGGCTCATTTCTTTCTTCCTTTTCTTCATTTAAGCTTTGAGGAGGTGGTGTGGATTTAAGCTTTGTATATCTCACTTCCTCCTCAATTTCTTGCTTTTCTCCCCCCTGTTTGACATAAACACAAGAACTTTCCACAGAGCTTAACTCAAGTGGGTCAGAAGGAGAAAAATTCATGGCATTATCATTTACATTAGGTTTAGTTAAGCCAATCATGTAGCAAGATTCACCTAGAGATGGAGGGTGCATAGCATCATTCAAATTAAACTCTACTTTTTCATCTCGTACATTCAAAGAAAGCTTTCCATCTTTCACATTTATAATAGCACCTACAGTGGCTAGGAAAGGCCTTCCCAGAATGATGGGGATTTGACTATCTTCCTCCATCTCTAATACAAAAAATTCAATGGGTATGAAAAACTTACCTACCTTTAGAGGAACATCCTCTAATATACCTACCGGGTGAGTGACGGATAGGTCCGCTAACTGGAGAGAAATAGTGGTAGGCTTCAGATCTCCCATCTGGAGCTTCTTGAAAATAGACAATGGCATAAGACTTACACTTGCTCCGAGATAACATAAAGCTTTAGTGATCTGCACGTCTCCAATAGAACAAGGTATAGAGAAGCTCCCAGGGTCCTTGAGTTTGGGAGGCAGTTTGTTCTGAATCAAGGCACTACATTCTTCAGTTAATGCCACAGTGACATACTCCTCAATCGTCCTCTTATTAAAGAGGATCTCCTTCAGAAATTTGGCATATGAAGGCATCTGAGAAACAGCCTCCAAGAATGGAATATTGATGTGTAGCTTTTTCATTACATCCAGAAATTTTCCATACTATTTTTCTAACTTGGCCTTAGCTAGTCTTTGAGGGAAGGGAAATGATGGCTTGTATGGTTCAGGAGCCACATAATTAGGCTCATTTACTTCCTTCCTTCCACTAACTGGCTTTTCTTCTTCATTTACTGGCTCAGGCTCGTCCCTTTTCTCATCTTCCTTATCTTCCTCCTTTCTCACTGGTTCATCCAATTGCTTACCACTTCTCAAATTGATAGCTTTACAGTGTTCTCTAGGATTCTCAGGCTGACCAGGGAACTTACCAAAATTTCTGGTTGACAAGCTCGCTTGCTGTCCTATTTGGGTCTCTAGCATCTTGTTATGCGTAGCAAGTGAATCAACTTTCGAAGCCAAGTCCTTAATGGCTTCATTCATATTGTGATTCTGAGCTCTAAATTCCTCATTCTGCTTACTCTGTGTGGAGATGAAATTCTCCATTAGAGCCTCCAGATTTGATTTTGGTTGAGGAGGAAGAGGGTTGAATGGCTTTGTATTCTGAAAGCCTGGAGGTTGCCTGAAGTTATTCTGAGGCTGCTGACCAATGTTCAGCTTATATCAAAGGTTAGGGTGATTTCTCCAGCATGGATTATAAGTATTGTTGTATGGGTTATTCCTTTGATTGTTCACAAAATGCACCTGCTCACAATCCTGAAATATAGAACTTTCAAGTTAACACTCGTTGATGCATGGCCAACACCTCCACAGATCTCACAGGATGCAGACGAAGAAGAGGAACCAACAGCATTTATGCTAAGTTTATCCAACTTCTAAAATAAAGTATCAACTTTAGAAGTTAGATGATTGAATGCATCTACTTCATACATACCTGTTAGTTTTCTGGGTTGTCTCTCACTAGACCAGGAGTAGTGGTTTTGAGCCATGTCTTCAATCAATTCATAGGCCTCATCTACTGTCTTGTTCATCGGTGCTCCTCCAACTGTAGCATCCACTGACATTCGGGTGCTACAAATTAGTCCATTGTAGAATGTATGGACTATCAACCATTTCTCCAGCCCATGATGTGGGCATACCCTGAGGAGCTCTTTGAATCTTTCTCAAGCCTTATATAAAGATTCCCCATCTTTCTGAGCAAAAGTAGTGATCTGATTCCTCAGGTGGGCCGTCTTGCTCGATGGGAAGTACTTGGCCAGGAAAGCTTGAGAAAGCTGTTGCCAAGTAGTAATGGAACCCAATGGAAGAGAGTGCAACCATGCACGTGCCTTATCCCTCAATGAGAAAGGGAATAATCTCAACCTGATAGCATCTGAGGAGACCTCATTCAACTTTAGGGTGTCGCAGTACTCCAAAAAGACAGAGAGGTGAAGATTAGGGTCTTCAGTAGGGACCCTCCAAACTGGTTCTGCTAAACCATCTGCAAGAGAGATGGTTTCAGCTCGAAGTTATTAGCTTCTACCACTAGCCTGACTATGCTGGGGTTCAGGCCATGAGTGTCTGGGGCAGTAAAGTCCTTCAATGACCGGTTATCTCTTTCTCCCACGATAGCTGTAGAATTTTCTTACTGCTGTATTCTTCTTATCTTCCGTAAGCTGCGCTCAATCTCCGGGTCAAATTCAGCAATGAATTTGTGGCCTCTTCGCATAAAAGAGAAACACACCTATAAAGGAAGAAAAGAACCAAAAATCAGCAAAGGAAAATTATGTAGAAAAATAAAAAATAAAAGAAAGAAAAAAATGATTTAGTCTAGCTATTTCGTAAAATATATAATATTGGCTTTGTTCCCCAGCAACAACGCCAAAAACTTGTTATGTGTGTTTTACCAAATACCACAACCGCACGGCATAGCTGTAGCTAGTCTGGCGAGTACGGGTCATATCCCACAAAGAACAATGTCGATTACTAGAATTATGCAAAACAAGCTATCTAGATCGATGTAAAGCGATAGAGAGTTTGTCACAATTAAGTAAATTAAGAATTCAATTAACAAAGCCTAGAGTTAGGGTTCACCACACTTATGATATTCAACACTCAATATGTACCTCTAATTGCAATTATCTAGGTTATTGGGGATGGTTTAGCCTTAATTAACTAGTAACTTCTTTCACGCGTTACTAATCGTACCTAGGTTAATCCAATTGCCTACTTTTGTGGTTCTTAGTTCAACCTAAGTCCATTAAGTTATATGCCAACCATGGAATACAATTAATCGATTTTCTCGTGCCCCACTAATTGATTCATTCCTAGAGAACCTTAAACTACTTTCGTGATTAAGATATCCCTAATTAACTATTAGGTTCCGGTATTAATCTTCACCTTTCAGTCCATCAATTAAAATCCTAAGACGTGATAAATATTGGCCAAACATTCATCAACTCATATAACCAATGCTTAATAACTAATCCTAATTAACCATAGATAACACAATTAGGGTTCCATTAACTCAATCAGCACAATGTATCATCACACCATAAGTGGGTTTACCAAAACCCTATATCAAAACTACTCAAGCATAATAAAAACAAAAACTAAAATCAAATTCATTAAGCAAACCATAAGTGTTCAATACAACTCAGGAGAAAGAAGTATAAGTAGAAGTAAAGATGGAAAGATAAAACCTGGATTGCTGAATGTAGAGATGAAATACAATGCTGAATCAATGTGAAATCTAACCTATAACATGAATTGAACAATTAATCCTACTCTAAACCTAATCTAATGGTGTTTTCTAACCCTAAAACTGAGTAGAGAAGGTCTGAAATGCGTTCCCCCTTTTTTGGCTGTGTATCCCCTTCAATATATAACACTTTGGCCACTCAAAACCTTAAAAAAATGCGGTGTGCGCAGACTTGCAGCACGGTCGTGTTCCAAGACACAGCCTAGCCGTGCTTCGGGCTGGATTCTGGAGAGTTTCTACAGCTTTGGCCTAGAACACGGCATGGCTGTGTTGCAGGCAACCAAGCACGGCCTGGCCGTGTTGGGGGCTGCCATGCTCCTTTCTTACTGATTTTTGGTGGGCTTCCTCCTTACTTAATCCTCATCTTGTTCCAAGTCTACATGGCACTTCTTATGAGTGTTTTCCCTTGCTTCTTGGCCTCTTTTGCTCTCTTAAAAACGTAAAACAAACCAAGGCAGTATCCAGAGGAAAGCATAATCAAATGCGGGGAAATAATCACAAGTTTACTACTAATTAGGGGATAAAATATAACCATTAAACACTCAAATTTCCCCTTTATCAATAGGTGGCACAATTTTAGGATTTTTGTGCTGCTATTTTTTATATTTAAATGTGGTGAAAAATTGATGGAATATGATTAGATAAAAATTAGGAATAAAATGGAAGAAGACGTAATATAATGATGAATTAAAACCTTAGGAATGGTTTGGTTAGGAAATTGAATTTTAGAGTAACTAGGGAAGCTTCTATTTTTGAAATTCTAGGAAATATCAGTTAGGAATTAAAAGAAATAGTTACCATGAAAAATGTAGATATTTGTCTCATGGATTTTAACCTACTGGAATCACTTAATTTGGAGTACAGTTGAGGGAGATATTGATCAATTTATAAGTAATGGTCAGAAAATTATTAACCAGGGAAGAATCTATTAGGTATGCTTCTGTCTTTGAATTTCTGGGATAAATCTGTAGGGAATTAAAAGAATTCCTTAACATGATAACTATAGATATATGTCTCACAAATTTTTAGCCACTAGAATAATTCAAATTGGAATCAATGTGAGGGAGATATGGTTAGATTTGTCAGCAGAGGTTAGAAACTAGTTAACCAGGGAAGAATCTATTAAGTAAGCTTCTGTGTTTGGAGTCCATATGAGGGAGATATAGCTGATTAGTGAGTAAATGTTAGAATCAGTCTAGAAACCAGAGTGGTAAATGTAAGTGTTTTTGTTTTCGATTTTCTAGGAATAATTAGTAAGGAATCAAAAGACATAATAAACATGAAGGTTGTATATAAGTGTCTTAGATTTTTATAGGCTTTGGAATCACCACAATTAGAGTTCGTATGAGGGAGATATAGTCATATTAGTAAGTAGCGGTCTAACCCTACACGAGAAGAAATAACATTGAAATTAAGCTAGTAGTAACACAACGATTACTTAAGATTTCACTAAAATGTTTAACATAAGGGTTTTAGAGGATTATCTTATCTTTCAATTGACACCAAGATCACCTCAATCGGATTTCAAATAAGGGTGTTATGCTGTATTTAATGAGAGAGAAAAATAATATTTAAAAAAGAAGAATCTTATAAATGAAAATAATAAATAACTAGTGTAAGCCATAACCATTGCCATTGCATGAACTCCTTACGATTTTAAGTGTGTAATTTTGATATGGAAATATTTTATAAAGTGATATTTGAAATGATTATATTCATGGCATGATTACCAATATCTTTAGTAATGATTATATTTTGGTGAAAAATTATGGCATGTGAGTATAATGTGAAAGAAAAGAAAAGAAATGAAATGAAATGAGTACGGTCACATGGCAATCCATGTGGTGCACCAATAGGGGACGCCCTACCAATGACTATGATTATGTTAATGAGAAAATAAAGTATTCCATGTCGAATAGAGTGAGAAAGCCCGTATGAGAGAGTAGAAAGTACTCACTCTGACCGGGGTAGCTTGATATAAAAATAAGTTGATAGCCATCATATGATATTTTGAAAATAGTTATTCATGCCATACATGTCATTACTATATGATTTTCATGTGCATAAATAAAGTGCATTCATGTGACTTAAAATAATTGATGTAACCTATACAGATGAACATGACGTGACAAACATTATTGATGATGATTATGATTTATTGTTGAACCTACTGGTATTTAATTCTCACTATATTTCTATATCATGTTCAGAAAACTAAGTTATGCAAATTTTTCTATGACCGGCTTTTAACATACATTGGGTTAAGTTGTCTTTGATCCCAGTGAAGGTACAACCACCCGCACCCATATCTCTGAAACTGGTCAATATGGACGAATAAAATGTAGACTTATATGTGATTAGTTTTTGTATAGATGTTTTGATTAATAATGTGTATGTAATCCTAGAATTGTATAAGTGTTAATGGTATTTCTTAAACCTTAATTATGTTTGGTTAATTTAATTGAATGTTATTATGAGTTAAATAGTTAAAAGTAAATAGGTAATGACTTCATGAAATTTTAGAAATATATATATATATATACATATGTATATATATATACATATATATATGTATATATATATATATATACATATATATATATATGTACATATATATATACATATATATATGTATATATATATATATACATATATATATGTATATATATATATATATGTACATATATATATATATATATACATATATATATGTATATATGTATATGTTTAAAAAAATGGAGTTGTTACAATTACCTACTTGTTGAAATTATGAATGTAGGATACAAATGTTTTGTCCTAATGCCATGTGACCTAATCTTAATCATTATTACACTACTTTTTTCTCACATGGTTCTTATTTTTTCCTCTTGGATTTGGGTTTATTTTTACCCATTTCCTTTGCTTTGGCTAAAATTCTACCTTTCATGGAGGGCTTGGTCACATTTTCATGATTTTTGGGCTATCGGTCCAACTTCTATATCCTAGTCCAAGTCTATGTTTTATCTCTTGCTTGGGCTATCTAATTGGCTTGCTAGAAACTCATGTGAAGTGGAAAAAATTTATATGAAGTGTCCATAGGTGAAAGGCCAATGTATGGGTGGAGATGTTAAACTTAGGAACTCTAGTTCTAAAATTAGGAAAAATTACCCTAATCTAATCTTCTTGAAATTTTAATACATTTACTTACTTCCCAAAAATTTATCTTCCTTACCCAAGAATTTCACCTTTCTTTAGTATGTTATTTCTAATTTTTCTTTTTAGGTTTTATCTCTTTACTTATTCCCTTAATGTTAGAAACATTTTCTATGCATACACATAAGGTGAAGAATTTCTACGGCTTATAGTTCCTTAGATATCTCAAAATTGTCTAATAAATTTTATTTTCTTAATTAAATATTTATGTACTTTATTAATAAAAGAAACGCAATTAAGGATGTTAGAGTAGTCACTACTCTGTTATTTTCATATATTTACAAAATTTTACTTTGTTTCACAATTCTATTTTTTCAGGAAATGTATCTTTTGTAAATTTGGCAAGAATGTTATTTAAATCAACTTTTTCTTTTTTTAATTTCTTTCTATTTAAACAAGCGTGAAAGAGAAAGGCATTTTTCTTTAAAGTACTATTTTCTTTTTCCAATTCTAAAATTTTCTTTTCAAAAGTAGGATATTTACTTTTCAAAATAGGAAGCATTGTAGCCACTTTCACATACTTATCATGCAATTTTTCAAAAGTATCTTGTAAGTCATCATAGGAAAGTTAAGAGATACTTACCTCACCTTTGGCTATTAAACAAAGGTTGCCTTCCTCATCTTCATTTGAATCCAGGTTACTATCACCATAAGTAGTCAAGTATTCCTTTTTTCTGTTTGTCTTTTTCTTCTCCCATTCTTTTGTCATATGCCTGTTGCTTCTTAAGGAATTTAAAGCATTTCCATTTCATGTATTTGGCCTACCTACATTCATAGCATAGAATGAGACCTTTACTTCCGCTTTCTTGGTTTTTTAAGGTTAGCCTTCTCTTGGCTTTCTCCTTTGCTCACTTTCCATAAACTTGACAAATTTCTTCACAAAAAGAGCAAGATTGTCAGGGGTAAGCTAAAATTATTTATAGGGTGTTTATTACCTTCATCATTATCATTTTCCTCTTCTTAATAGGATAATGTGGCATTGAGAGCTATAGATTCCCTTTTCTTATCTCTCACCTCTTTAATGTTGAATAAAGCAAGGTGAGCATTATGATTTAGTAGGTTTCAAAAGAGGGCATACACAAATTGTGTAGAGGCTCCTTAAGTTTCTTGAATTGCAGTCAATTTGGGTTGTTCCTTCACTTCTTTCTAAGGGACCTTAGGATCTTGTTGACTTCATCCTTGCCAGAGTACACCTTACCTAATGTAACAACTTTTTTAATATTATTATTATACAATATAGAGTTCACATACACTTCATTAATCAAAACATACGTACAACATATGAAACACATAAATATTTACATCTTATTTATTCTGGTTGACCAATTCCGGAGACCACTAAGTTCAACAATAAATCATCATCAATATAGCTCATCACATCATACTCATCTGTATAAACTACAACAAATATCTTTGGTCACATGAATGCACTTTATCTATGCACATGAAAATCGTACATTAATGACATGTATGAAAAGATTAACTATTTTTAGAATATCATATGATGATTATCAATTTATTCTCACATTAAGCTACCCCGGTCAGGGTGAGTATTTTCTACTATCCGGTACGGGCTTTTCTCGCTACGTCTGACATGATACACTTTCTCTTTCTTTTCTCATTAACATAATCATAACCATTGGTAGGGCGTCCCCTATTGGTGCACCACACGGATCGCTATGTGACCGTGCTTATTTCTTTTATTTTCACATTAATAGCCAAAAATATGATTTCAATAACAAGTATGTTCATTATACTCACATACCATAATGTTTCATCAAAATATTTCCATGTCAAAATTACACACTTAGGATGGTAAGAAGTTCATGTAATGGCAATGGCTATGACATATACTAGTCATTTATTATTTTCATTTATAAGATTCTTCTTCTTTTTTTAAACATTATATTTATCTCTTCATTTTCTTTGTGCATGGCCTTTAGTCACTTTTCTCATACTTATATAATTTCTAACACATGTTCTCACAAATTTAATACAACATTTTTCATCAATTTAGTTTCTACTAATATCCTATAGGTAATTAGGTTCATTTAAGGTAAACAAAATGTTGAAACTAAGTTTTACCAGCTTCCGAACCTGCTTATGTCACGCCCCTAATTTTAGGGCATGTGAAACACATATACCATGAACATATATTTTCCATAGACATGAATATTCCAATCCTTTATCATGGAAACAAATACATATAGGTTCTCCCAAACATAGACCATATACAGAACAAGTCCATAAACATCAGAGTAATAGTAGAAGCAAGCATCCTGCTTGTGGCATATAAAGCATACTCTAGAGTACAAGTATAATATAAATTAAAATCTACGAGCCTTGAAAACAAAATAGGCTCACCAGAGAAAATGTCGCCTAGCTGATCACCCATATGAAGGGAAAATACAAAACTATGTATTCTTATCTGAAAAATATAGAAATATCATGTAGTGAGTTTGACAACTCAGTGAGTAGATAATTCCTCCTATGACCTCTCAGATCAACATATGGATTTATTCATATATTAAAATTTATCACATTAAAAATTACAGTTTAAAAGTACATCCATATGGGACTCACATTTTCAAATATTCTCAGTTCAAATCACATTCAAATATCTGTAACCACATATGACACAATATGATCTTAAATCAAACTTGATATGCATTAAAACATTTCACATGAAAACATTTGGAGGATCCCATATCAGAGTTTAACCACTTCCGTACTTTGATAGTATAAGATTTTCCTAAACTCAGCAGCCTATTGAGATTTGCCCTACTACCATTCAAGAGGACACGTGAAGGAACTTTATATGGGTATTTCCTAAGCACATAGTAAGGGAAGGCAAATCACATCTCATATAGTTGGCATCTCGCTTATATAGGAGGCATCTCGCTCTCCATCACATATCATCTCCCATGTGTTGGCCGACACACGAGGCTAGCACCACCCCCTGCTAGCTAGGTTATCATGGTGCACCAAGGCTGACATCACCTGCTATTAGCAGACAATGTTTTCAATAGGATTCCTCCATAGAAAATAACATATGCACATATGCTATATCATTCAAAACAGAGCTTTTAGTATAATAATTTAGAGTCTCAATTTCAATACAGCTCATCTGTCATAAATTACTTATTCAGGGTTTATCACTAGTGCGTACTGTTGTAGGTACACCCAAATTGATACCTTACCTCAAAACTAACCTGTAGTAGTGGGAGTAAGGGTCGATCCCACAGAGACTGGAATTACCTTATGTGATTGAGAAAGGGGGTTGATAATTGCAAATGAAATAAAGTAAACAATAACGAAAGTAATTATGAGAGAGTGATTAATGATAAATGTAACAACCTTTTTTTTCTTTATTATTATGCAATATTGAGTTCACATACACGTCATTAATCAAAACGTACATGCAACATATCAAACACATAGATATTTACATCTTGTTTATTTTGGTTGACCAATTCCAGAGATACATGTGCGGGTGGTTGCACCTTCACCGGGATATGAGCCAACTCGACCACAAACATCTTATTTGATTCTGAGATTTGCCCAACATAAAGTAACTCGATCCAATGTGCACTAAAAGCCAGAGCCATAGAAAAAGCTGCATAACTAATTTTCTGAACATGATATGGAAATATAGTGAGAATTAAATCCCAGTAAGTTCAACAATAAATCATCATCAATATAGCTCATCACGTCATGTTCAGTTGTATAAACTATAGAAAATATCTTTGGTCACATGAATGCATTATATCTATGCACATAAGAATCATACAGTAATGATATATATGACAGGATTAACTATTTTTAGAATATCATATGATGGCCATCAACTTATTCTCATTTCAAGCTACCTCGGTCAGGGTGAGTATCCTCTACTCTCCGGTACGGGCTTTTCTCGCTACGTCCAAGATGGCCCACTTTCTTTTTCTTTTCTCATTAACATGATCATAACCGTTGGTAGGGCGTCCCCTACTGGTGTACCACACGGATTGCCATGTGATCGTGCTCATTTCTTTTCTTTTCACAATGATAGCCAAAAATATGCTTTCAATCACAAGTATGTTCATCAAAATATAACTATTACCACAAATCATTGGTAATCATGCCATGAACATAACCATTTCAAATATCACTTTATAAAATATTTCCATGTCAAAATTTCTCACTTAAGATGGTAAGAAGTTCATACAATGGCAATGGCTATAGCTATACTAGTCATTTATTATTTTCATTTATAAGATTCCTCTTATTTTTTAAATATTAATTTTATTTCTTTATTTTCTTGATGTATGTTTTCATCATATCTAACATTCTCTTACTAATCAGAGCATAACTCCGATGTAGGTTATCTTGGTGTCAATTTCAAGCAAAAAACAATTATCTAAAACTATGATGTTGAATATTGTAGCGAAATATTAAGAAATCAAGATGATATTTCTCCCTAAATGTACAGGATATTTCTTCTTAGATAGGTTCTGACCTCTACCTACTAATCGGACCATATCTACCTCATATAGACTCCAACTTGAGTGATTCCAGTGGATAAAAATCCATGACACACATAGATACAATTCTTACGTTAACAATTTATTTTAATTCCATACAGATAATTCCCATAAATTAAAATACAAAAGTTGTCCTAACATATTCTTCCCTGATGAACCATTTTCTGACCTTTGACTACTAATCAGCTCATATCTTCCTCATATGGACTCCAAATTGAATGATTCCAATGGATACAAATCCATGACACACATAGATATAATTTTTATGTTAACCATTTATTTTAATTCCATACAGATAATTCCCAGAAATTAAAATACAGAAGTTGTCCTAACATATTCTTCCCTAATGAAGCAGTTTCTGACCTTTGACTACTAATCAACTCATATCTTCCTCATATGGACTCCAAATTGAATGATTTCAGTGGCTAAAAATCCATGACACACATAGCCATAATTTGTATGTTAACCATTTATTTTAATTCCATACATATAATTCCCAAAAATTAAAATACAGAAGCTATCCTAACATATTCTTCCCTGATAAACCATTTTCTGACCTTTGACTACTAATCAGACCATATCTACCTCATATAGACACCAAATTGAATGATTCCAGTGGCTGAAAATCTGTGACACATATATCTTAAATTATTATGTGAACCATTTATTTTAATTCCCTATAGATAATTCCCAGAAATTAAAACACAGAAGCTATCCTAACATATTCTTCCATGACAAACCATTTTCTGACCTTTGACTACTAATCAACTCATATCTTCCTCATATGCACTCCAAATTGAATGATTCCAGTGGATAAAAATCCATGACACACATAGCTATAATTCTTATGTTAACCATTTATTTTAATTCCATACAAATAATTCCCAGAAAATAAAATACAGAAGCGATCCTAACATATTCTTCCCTGATGAACCATTTTCTAACCATTGCTTACTAATCGGACCATATCTACCTCATATGGACTCCAAATTGAATGATTCCAGTGGCTAAAAATCCGTGACACATATATCTTTAAATCTTATGTTAACCAATTATATTAATTCCCTACAGATAATTCCAAGAAATTAAAACACCGAAGCTTAAAATTTTCCCACCCATAGCCATACTCATGCAGAACTATCTACACCAACCTAAGTATTCAAACATACATCACATGCAAGATCAATATGTAACATGATATAGCAACATCCATGACCAATTATTAAAGTTCTAAGATCAAAATCTCAAATAAATATTATAAGTTTCAAAAGTTTTCTTCAAAAAGAAATATTGTTAAACTTACCTGGAGCACTTAGTCCCCAAGACTTCTCCTTCCTCTTTCTTCCTTTCTTCCTCTCCTTTCCTCACTCTACCTTGCTTCTATTTTTCCTCTCCCTCACTTGGACGAAATTCCAATGTTGTAAGGGTGGGTTTTCTTTTATAGACCACCAAATAATTCACCTTTCATGATCATGGGTCTACCTTATCACAATTAGGATACACTTTTGTTGAATTTTTGGAAAACAAACAACTTATGTTCTTGTCTTCCTCTTCCTTAGTCAAGATATGCATAGGAAAAGGAGATTTGTATTTTGAAAATTATGATGACATGTTCTTAAGATAGGGGACAAGGTCCCTTTGATTTAGGGATTTATTTTCATTTTCTTTTGTCTTAAACAAGTATGATAGGTTTGCCTCTTTAGGTGGCAAATTTCTAGCCCTTGAATCTCCATTATTTGGTTGATATTATTTGTGTGGGATAGGAATGTTTTGTCCTAATGCCATGTATTATCATACCACTTGTTAGAATTATGAGTGTAGGATATAGATGTTTTTGTCTTAAAGCCTTGTATTCTCATGCCACTTGCCAAAATTATGAATGTAGAGTCACACCACTTGCTAAATTTTTGTCTTAATGTCATGTAACCTAATCTTTATTATTATTACATTATTATATCATCACCTAATTTATTTTATTTTATTTTTCCTCTTGGATTTGGGCTTATTCCTACCCATTTTCTTTGCTTTGGATAAAATTCTACCCTTCTTGGAGGGCTTAGTCACATTTTCATAATTTTTGGACTATTGGTCCAATTACTATATCCTAGTCCAAGTCTATGTTTTATTTCTTGCTTAGGTTCTCCAATGGGCTTGCTAGAAACTTATTTGAAGTGGAAAAACTCTATATGAAGTGTCCATAGGTAAAAGGCCAATTTATGGGTGGAGATACTAAACTTAGTAACTTTTACTCTTAAATTAGGAAAAATTACCCTAATCCAATCTTCTTGAAATTTTAAGACCTTTAATTCACAAAAATTTATCTTCCTTACCTAAGAATTTCACCTTTCTTTAGCATGTTTATTTTTAATATTTCCTCTTAGGTTTTCTTTCTTTACCTATTCCATTAATATTAGAACAATTCTATGCATATATGTAAGGTGAAGAATTTATAAGAAAAATATTTAAAAATTACGGGATGTTACATTCTTCCCCCCTTAAGAAATTCGGTTCCCGAATTTCAGTCCATCCTACCACATGTAGGTATTGAAATTAAGGCATTATTTAGAGTTACCAACTTTATTACCTAAATAATTAGGGATATCTTTTCTGTATAACATCTTTACTTTTTAGTATGTCTATTCACTTGAGTGATTTTTCCATATAACTTAACCATATGGATTTCTTTCACTCATAAGTTCTTCAATTTATTTCCTCTAGCTCGCATGGATATATTTATGGGTCGATATTAGAAAACACACATATAAAGGAACATATTCATCTTCATATTGGGTAACTATCTTTTCTTATTCCAAACTTTTATCTAGTCATTTTTTTTTGTTTTCATATATCAACATCATCCCCTGAATATCATCATCTTAATCTATCATCTATTTTTTATCCTCAAATCCTTTAATCAATATGTTAAACATACATAGCAATAAATCCTTCAAACCTTTAAAAACATTTATGTACCATTGACACATGTCTAATAATTCTAACTTACCTCATCACAGTAATTTTATACAAGCTTATTAACACCATTAAACTCATTGTCAAAAATTTCAATTATTTCTTCTATCATATCCAAAAGCACATCATTCTAGCTTATGTCAATCCCATTTAATCCACCCAATCATTTCGAGAAGATTTTTTCCTAACAATTACTCATACATGAATTCTCAATTCCAACATAATTCACATCCTAGATATTAGACTCAATTTAGCATGATATAATCATTTAACACAAATATCTTGATCACTTACATTATTTTCGGACATGGTTCTCAGAATATTCTCTATATTTCCAAATTAAGAGTTCAAAGACTAACTTAAATCCTACTTCCTATATTTTATTCCTCAAGAACTTCAACACCACTAATTCTCTTGATTACATTCGTCAAAACACCATAAGACTATCATCCATCCATTCCTTACAAACTTTTTATTTCTTTAACCTACTAACCTCTTGGACACCAAAATAACTTAGTTTCAGAGAAAATAAATTAACTTTTCTTGTAATGAGAGAAAAGAACTTTGCATTTAATGCCAAACATTTATATAGGACAATGCAGCATAAAATGTGGAATTCATAATAGAGCATGGTGCCAAAATAAGAAGTCAAAAATTTGGACGAAGCATTGAAATAACATTAAAATTAGTGGCTGTAATTCTTGAAAATCTGTAAACAAAATCTAGCCGTTATTTCAGCAAAAATCGGTGGCCGCAAATTTTGAATATATGTGTAAAAATCTACTTTAAATCTGTTGGTATTCGGTGGAAAGATAGCACATGGGAAAAGAAATATTTCTGAGCTTATAAAAGTCTATGAAAATCAAAGAATACGTAGTTAACTGGTAGGATGCAGTTGATTGCTTCTAAATAGATGTCATCAATCAACTGTAAGAGAACCAGTCCAAATTAACATTTCTCAAAATAGCTAGTTGACTTAATAATAACAATAGTCGATTGGCAAAAATATTGGGAAAACAAAATAAATCCTTTGATTTTCCTTTTTCAACAACTAACTTGTTTACGTTTTCAATTTCTTTTTTTTTTCAATTACGACTATCACCTATAACTTCTCTACAAGAATCAAGATATCAAGGTTTCATCAAAGACAATAAAGACAAATTTCTGATGATATCTTAACCTTATTCTCTTTATATGCCTAATATGAGCGACTATCACAACTACTATACATATACATGCTTGCCGTCATTTTAGAAAATTTCACCTTCAATTTATCTAATATCCACCAATCACTCACATAACTATTCTAATTATTCCCAGCCTATTCACATAGCTATCATAAGTATACCATTCTCCGAGTTCTATAAATGCACAGGTTAATATCTTTACTTTCATACTCCAAGTCAAGGTGTGTGCAACTATGGAGGGAATCGCATTTCATCAATTTCGAAATATTTGTGTCTTTTGTGGTTCTAGTCCTGGAAAAGATGGAGAGTATGTGAAAGCTGCACAAAACCTGGGTATGGTATTGGCCAGAAGAAAAATTCATTTAGTCTATGGTGGAGGTAACCGTGGATTAATGGGAAGTGTGTCTACAGCTACCCATGTAGGAGGATGCCAAGTTCTAGGTATTATTCCTACAGCTCTAGCTGCATCTAACATCATAGGAAAGACAATTGGCGAAGAGTTTAGGGTAGCTTCCATGCATGAGTGCATGGCTAGAATGATCAGCAATGCTGATGCCTTCATTGCCTTACCAGGTGGTTTTTGTACTTTAGAGGAGATTTTCCAAATAGTCTCTTGGGAACAACTGAATATGCATCACAAACCGATAGGTTTGTTAAATGTTAATCACTTCTTTGATGGTCTGTTATCTTTTCTAGATCAAGCTGTGGAACAGAGGTTTATCCCACACTCAGCACGACGAATTCTCATCTCGGCTTCAAATGCCGAAGAGTTGATTGATGCTTTATAAGCCTATGTTCATGTTCCTGATCCAACTATGACTCAAATAGAATAGACGGCAGATAACCGCAGGAAGCATAAATTGGATTTGGATCTTCATCTTTAAATGTAGTAAAACGTAGCTATTATTGTACTACTTTTACTTTCTTAGAGTCTACTTGGATACCATATTTACCAACCATACTCCTTTAGAGTTGGTAAAACTATCTTTGAATGTTGCTTATGATCCTCTGAACTTTTGAAATATTCTAGTATATCATCAATATATATAATAACAAATTGATACAGCGATGACCTAATTACTATTCATTAAATCTATGAATGCAGCTAAAATATTTGTCAATTTAAATGCATCACCAAGAACTCATAATGCCCATAATAAGTCCTACATCCTCTTCTCTTATCCTTAATTAATGTTACTCATATCCCAAATCTATTTGTGAAAAAATATTGAACACCTTATAACTGGTCAAACAGGTAATTTATACAAGCTAATGGGTTTCTATTCTACATTGTCACCTTATTCAACTGTCTATAATCTATGCATAATCATAGTGATCCATCTTTCTTTTTCACAGATAGAATTGGAGCACTCCGAATAAAAGTACTGGGGTATTTAAATACCTTGTCTAACAAGTCTTGTAACTAATTTTTTTTTAAATTCGATTGATATCATTCTATATAGGGATATAGATACTAGTTGGGTTCTAAGGAGTAAATCAATACCTAAATCTCGAATTGCTGTGGCAAGGTTGTGCAATATTTCCTCCGCATTGTTTGCCAGATTTCGCCTTGGTGGTGCCATTTCCTACTGTGGGAAAAAATAAATTTATGCTGCTATTGAGGTGATTAAGCCCAATAGTTAGTTTCAAAAAACAAATATTTAACAGCAGTCATAACACCACCTCGGCATATAGATAAGAAACACTAGTAATTTCTTACCTATATGAAATCACTGATCCCCTACACAGCACTACCACAACTTACTTAAGATACTATAAGATCGATTCAGATAACCAACCACCCACTGGCCATCTAGGATCGACCTGCTCTGATACCAATTATGTAACAACCTTTTTTTTTCTTTATTATTATGCAATATTGAGTTCACATACACGTCATTAATCAAAACGTACATGCAACATATCAAACACATAGATATTTACATCTTGTTTATTTTGGTTGACCAATTCCGGAGATACAAGTGCGGGTGGTTGTACCTTCACCGGGATCTGAGCCAATCGACCACAAACATCTTATTTGATTCTGATATTTGCCTAACATAAAGTAACTCGATCCAATGTGCACTAAAAGCCAGAGCCATAGAAAAAGCTGCATAACTAATTTTCTGAACATGATATGGAAATATAGTGAGAATTAAATCCCAGTAAGTTCAACAATAAATCATCATCAATATAGGTCATCACGTCATGTTCAGCTGTATAAACAACAGAAAATATCTTTGGTCACATGAATGCATTATATCTATGCACATAAGAATCATACAGTAATGATATGTATGACAAGATTAACTATTTTTAGAATATTATATGATGGCCATCAACTTATTCTCATTTCAAGCTACCCCGGTCAGGGTGAGTATCCTCTACTCTCCGGTACGGGCTTTTCTTGCTACGTCCGACATGGCCCACTTTCTCTTTCTTTTCTCATTAACATGATCATAACCGTTGGTAGGGCGTCCCCTACTGGTGCACCACACGGATTGCCATGTGACCGTACTCATTACTTTTCTTTTCACAATGATAGCCAAAAATATGCTTTCAATAACAAGTATGTTCATCAAAATATAACTATTACCATAAATCATTGGTAATCATGCCATGAACATAACCATTTCAAATATCACTTTATAAAATATTTCCATGTCAAAATTTCACACTTAAGATGGTAAGAAGTTCATACAATGGCAATGGCTATGGCTATACTAGTCATTTATTATTTTCATTTATAAGATTCATCTTATTTTTTAAATATTAATTTTATTTCTTTATTTTCTTGAAGCAGGTTTTCATCATATCTAACCTTCTCTTACTAATCAGAGCATAACTCCATCAATTGAACTCCGATGTAGGTGATCTTAATGTCAATTTCAAGATAAAACAATTATCTAAAACTATGATGTTGAATACTGTAGCGAAATATTAAGAAATAAAGATGATATTTCTCCCTAAATGTACAGGATATTTCTTCTCAGATAGGTTCTGACCTCTACCTACTAATCGGACCATGTATACCTCATATGGACTCCAACTTGAGTGATTCCAATGGATAAAATTCCGTGACACACATAGCTATAATTCTTACGTTAACAATTTATTTTAATTCTATACAGATAATTCCCATAAATTAAAATACAGAAGCTGTTCTAACATATTCTTCCCTGATGAACCATTTTCTGACCTTTGACTACTAATCAGCTCATATCTTCCTCATATGGACTCCAAATTGAATGATTCCAGTGGCTACCAATCCATGACACATAGATATAATTTTTTATTTTAACCATTTATTTTAATTCCATACAGATAATTCCCAGAAATTAAAATACAGAAGCTGTCCTAACATATTCTTTCCTGATGAACCATTTTCTGACCTTTAACTACTAATCAGCTTATATCTTCCTCATATGGACTCCAAATTGAATGATTCCAGTGGCTAAAAATCCATTACACAAATAGCTAAAATTCTTATGTTAACCATTTATTTTAATTCCATACAGATAATTACCAGAAATTAAAATACAGAAGCTATCCTAACATATTCTTCCCCGATGAACCATTTTCTGACCTTTGACTACTAATCAAACCATATCTACCTCATATGGACACTAAATTCAATGATTCCAGTGGCTAAAGATCAGTGACACATATATGTTTAATTCTTATGTTAACCTTTTTTTTAATTCCATACAGATAATTCCCAGAAATTAAAATACAAAATTTATCCTAACATATTCTTCCCTGATGAACCATTTTCTGACCTTTGACTACTAATTAGACCATATCTAACTCATATGGACACCAACTTGAATGATTCCAGTGGCTAAAAATCCATGACACATATATCTTTAATTCTTACGTTAACCATTTATTTTAATTCCCTACAGATAATTCCCAGAAATTAAAGCACAAAAGCAATCCTAACATATTCTTCCATGAAGAACCATTTTCTGACCTTTGACTACTAATCAGCTCATATCTTCCTCATATGGACTGCAAATTGAATGATTCCAGTGGCTAAAAATCCATGACACACATAGCTATAATTCTTATGCTAACCATTTATTTTAATTCCATACAGATAATTCCCAGAAATTAAAATACAAAAGCGATCCTAACATATTCTTCCCCGATGAACCATTTTCTGACCTTTGACTACTAATCAGACCATATCTACCTCATATGGACACTAAATTCAATGATTCTAGTGGCTAAAGATCAGTGACACATATATGTTTAATTCTTATGTTAACCTTTGTTTTAATTCCATACAGATAATTCCCAGAAATTAAAATACAAAATTTATCCTAACATATTCTTCCCTGATGAACCATTTTCTGACCTTTGACTACTAATCGGACCATATCTACGTCATATGAACTCCAAATTGAATGATTCTAGTGGTTAAAAATCTGTGACACACATAGATATAATTCTTATGTTAACTATTTATTTTAATTCCATACAGATAATTCCCAAAAATTAAAATACAGAAGCTACCCTAACATATTCTTACCTGATGAACCATTTTCTGACCTTTGACTACTAATCGGACCATATCTACTTCATATGGACTCCAAATTGAATGATTCCAGTGGTTAAAAATCTGTGACACACATAGCTATAATTCTTAAATAACCATTTATTTTAATTCTATACAGATAATTCCCAGAAATTAAAACACTGAAGTTATCCTAACATATTCTTTCCTGATGAACCATTTTCTGACCTTTGCTTACTAATCGGACCATATCTACCTCATATGGACTCCAAATGGAATGATTCCAGTGGCTAAATATCCGTGCCACATATATCTTTAATTCTTATGTTAAGCATTTATTTTAATTCCGTACAAATAATTCCTAGAAATTAAAACACCGAAGCTTAAAATTTTGCCACCCACAGCCATACCCATGCAGAACTATCTACACCAACCTAAGTATTCAAACATACATCACATGCAAGATCAATATATAACATGTTATAGCAACATCCATGACCAATTATCAAAGTTCTAAGATCAAAATCTCAAATAAATATTATAAGTTTCAAAAGTTTTCTTCAAAAAGAAATATTGTTAAACTTACCTGGAGCACTTCATCCCCTAGACTTCTCCTTCCTCTTTCTTCCTTTCTTCCTCTCCTTTCCTCACTCTACCTTGCTTCTATTTTTCCTCTCCCTCACTTGGACGAAGTTCTAATGTTGTAAGGTTGGGTTTTCTTATATAGACCACCAAATAATTCTCCTTTCATGATCATGGATCTACCTTATCACAATTTGGATACACTTTGTTGAATTTTTGGAAAACAAACAACTTATGTTCTTGTCTTCCTCTTCCTTAGTCAAGATATGCATAGGAAAAGGAGATTTGTATTTTAAAAATTATGATGATATTTTCTTAAGATAAGGGACAAGGTCCCTTTGATTTAGGGATTTATTTCCATTTTCTTTTGTCTTAAACAAGTATGATAGGTTTGCCTCTTTAGGTGGCAAATTTCTAGCCCTTGAATCTCCATTATTTGGTTGATATTATTTGTGTGAGATAGGAATGTTTTATCCTAATGCCATGTATTATCATACCACTTGTTAGAATTATGAGTGTAGGATATAGATGTTTTTGTCTTAAAGCCTTGTATTCTCATGCCACTTGCCAAAATTATGAATGTAAAGTCACACCACTTGCTAAATTTTTGTCTTAATGTCATGTAACCTAATCTTTATTATTATTACATTATTATATCATCTCCTAATTTATTTTATTTTATTTTTCCTCTTGGATTTGGGCTTATTCCTACCCATTTTCTTTGCTTTGGATAAAATTCTACCTTTCTTGGAGGGCTTAGTCACATTTTCATAATTTTTGGACTATTGGTCCAGTTACTATATCCTAGTCCAAGTCTATGTTTTATTTCTTGCTTAGGTTATCCAATGGGCTTGCTAGAAACTTATTTGAAGTGGAAAAACTCTATATGAAGTGTCCATAGGTAAAAGGCCAATTTATGGGTGGAGATACTAAACTTAGTAACTTTTACTCTTATATTAGGAAAACTTACCCTAATCCAATCTTCTTAAAATTTTAAGACCTTTAATTCACAAAAATTTATCTTCCTTACCTAAGAATTTCACCTTTCTTTAGCATGTTTATTTCTAATATTTCCTCTTAGGTTTTCTTTCTTTACCTATTCCATTAATATTAGAACATTTCTATGCATATATATAAGGTGAAGAATTTATAAGAAAAATATTTAAAAATTACGGGATGTTACAATAAAGACGTTGGTTTCAATTGATATCCACTGTCAAGGGATTACATTGATCATTGACAACATAATCAATCTATAATTGAATATCTATCATTGGGTTTCTAACCCTGTTCCTCCTTCAGTCTAGTAAATTAATGACAATCACACCAGTCAAACTCTAATTAACAAGCAATCCTTTAGCACATCGATAAAGCATAACTTATTAACCGCATGAAGAACTAGAAAAATTGACAGAGCTAAACAAATATAAACACATTGGCTATTTCTAATTTAGTTAATTATTCATCATAGGGTCAATGATTTATAATCCAAAATCCTCAAACCTATTTGCCTCATGAATCACAAAATTGAAGACTTTGTTCAAAACATAATTCAACGGTAGATTAAGACAGATAATATACTATAGGCCTCCTAGCAATCATATGAATAATCATTGAGAAGAAGAGCAGATGAATAATCAATACTTAATTCAAATTGAAATAATAAAATCAAATCCATATCTCACAATGCATGAAGATCCCTTGAGGTTTCAATCTACCTCAAACAACTAAAAAGAACTAGCCACACAGGGCCATTAGAAAATCAAAAGAAGAATTGAAGAATGTAACTAAGAACTTGAATGAATGATTGAATGAATTTTCTACTTACTTTCCTCCCTTTTTATAGATTAACTCCTCCTAATCGAAGTAGGAGTGTTTCTAGGTCAAAGTTCGGCCTATCGGGCTTTAATTGGAGTTGAAAAACCCTAAAAATCTTGAATTCAATGACCTGGTGTGACGGCAGGCGTCGCGGCGCTACGAGTCTGCAATGACGTAGCCCACGGTGCCTAGAAAATTTTAGAATTTGCCAAAGTACTGAACACAAAAGTTGTAGCTCTATGTCTCTTCTTTCCATAGCATCTAGAATCACCTTAATCCAATCTAAATGGAAGGAGATATGCTAAAATTAGTGACCAAAGGTCAGAATTCATCCTGCTGCACTATGATTCTGATTTGCAAGCTCTATAACGCTATGCAATCTCCCGAATTTGACCACATGTTCAACATAACAGTTGTAGATGATTGTGTTATCTTTTCACAGCCACTTGAATCACTTTGATTGGAGTTCATAAGGGGGATATATGCTCAAAACAGGGTTGAAAGGTCTGGAATCGCTGCAATGTAGCATTTTCTATGAATTTCTTATCTTTTTCTTCTCTTTTCTTCTTCCATTTTTCCTACAACACAAAACACAAAACTAAGCTAATTCTTAATTATATTTTACTTAAATCAAACAAAAAGTAAGTTTAAAGGTATTAATATCATGCTTAATTAAGATCACATCAATCACATATACAAGCCCTTTCTCGAGGCAATCATATAGTTTTATAAATCAATTTCATGTGCATATGTATTCATTTCATCATTCAATGAAAAAAACATGTGAAATTAGATATTCTATGGGTTTAGAAATCCATTTTCAAAGCTATACTCTTCTTTAACTATATTTCAAAATGTAAGTAATTCAGATAATTTTAATGCATTTTAGAAACATATAAAAGTGTAAATATCTCATAAATATAATCATATACATGTTTAAAGATCAAGAAGAGTATAGGGCAAGTCATAGAAAGAATCATCTACTCACTAGGTAAGAGCCACAAATTAGACATCTCTAAAATGTACTTTTCCAATGTTAATTTGATCAAATAGACTTCAAAAACGTGTCCGAATAGTCTAAAAACTTAGAAAATGACTTCAGGACCTTGGTCATTGTTCACGGCCGAAAAATACTGTTCACGCAGGGGGCAAAATCACTATTTACCACCGAAAAATACTATTTACTTGCTGGAAATCACTATTTACGATGAACAAAAAGTTGTCAGATGGCCGAAAAAGTTCATATCCTAAGGTTTATCTAACTCTTGAATCCATCTACAGCGTCAGATTTTCAATTTGAGGTCTCTAAGTAAGAGTTTCAGAGTTTACCTTTTTATGAGATTTTCTACTTCAGATCTACGGTGATTCAATGGCTGATTTTAAAAATTGATCGGTCAAAACCATAGTATTCTCCGTTCTAAATCCAGTGATACCCTTAGTTTTAATATCGGAAGCCAATAGACACTCTAGATATAGAGAGAAAATTAAAGATTACTATTTATCACTATTCATAATTCTGCAACTCCTCTAAGTTTCCGTCTCCCCCTCCCCGTTTTCTCTTTTTCATTTATAATAATAATTATTATTATTATTTAATAATTAAATATTTAGATTTATTTTTATTTTATTTCATATATATTCATATAAATACTGTTTTTCATCCTAAAACATCCTAAAATTTTCTAAAAAATTACATTCTCATAAATGTTTTGTTAAACTCTTAAATCAAGATTTTTCTTGATAAAAATCTTAATAAAACAAAGCACAAAATAAATATCTTTATTTATAATAAAAGAAAGAATATTTCTAAAAATACAACAAAAATTTATTAGAGGCCAATATAATTATTTTAAGCAAAACAATAATTATTTTAAACAAAAGTATATTTACTTGCAACAAAACATGCATAGTCATTTTAAAAAAATCATACTTGTTTATAATAAAATATTATTTAAAAATAAAAATTTTAGGATATTACATTCTTCCCTCTTAAGAAATTCATTCCCCGAATTTCAGCCATCCTACCACATGTAGGGAATAAATTAAGGCATAACTCGGAGTTACTAACCATATTACTCAAATAATTGGAAATATCTTTTCTGTATATCATCTTTACTTTTTAATATGTCTCTTCATTTGAGTGATTTTACCATATAACTTAACCATAGGGATTTCCTTTATCTATAAATTCTTCAAGAATATGTGGTCACCAACTGATACTTTCTAATCCTCAACATTCATGGTCCTTACTGACTTTTGGCCAATATTGAGTTGCTTGTATTTCTTTTCTAATCAATTTCACTTTATGCAAAATACTCAACAGATTATATATATACATTTAAGGAACTCTTAAACCATTGTATTTCTCATTCCTTTATATCCTCAAACTCGCACGCATAAATCTATAAGTCGATATTAGGAAACACACACATAAAGAACATATTCATATCCACATTGGGTAACTATCTTTTCTTATTTCAGACTTCTATCAAGTCATCTTTGATTCTCACATGTCAACATCTTCCCTTGAATATCATCATCTTAATCTATTATCTATCTTTATCCTAAAATCCATTAATCAATATGTTAAACATACGTAGCAATAAATCCATGAAACCTTTTATAATGTTTATGTACCATTGACACATGTCTAACAATTCCAACTTACCTCATCACAGTAACTCTATACCCTCTTTTTAATACCAATAAACTCATTATCAAAAATTTCAAGCCTTTCTTCTATCATATCTAAAAGCACTTCATTCTAACTTACATCAATCCCGTTTAATTCACCCAATCATTTCAAGAAAATTCTTCCCAACAATTACTCATACATAAATTTCCATGTTAATAGGCCAAAGATTAATTTAAATTCTACTTCCCATATTTTATTCTTCAAGAACATCAATACCATTAATTCACTTTATTACATTCCTCAAAGCACCATAATCACTTCCTCCAAGATTTCCTTCATTAATCACTTCTAACCAATTGAAATTACAAATTTCCTAATTTTGTCTTACTTATCCTCAAGTAAACCCAATATGCTCACATCCTCCTCTCATAACACTTTTACATCACTAGTCAATCCTTAAGCAATCCTAACATATCTTACTTTCACCATTCATATCATGTATGCTACTTACCCATTTCAATTCACTTCTCACACATTCATATATTTTAATGACATACTATCCAAATATCAAACATCACCCAAGTCATAATCTCGACATACGAAAATAGTCATTTACTCACTCACCTATTATAAAACCTACGGTGTTTCATGTAAAACCTCAAATAGTGTCATTTGTATATTGGCTTGGTAGCTATTGTTATAAGCAAATTTAGCTAGGGGCAATAATCTTTCCCAACTACCATGAAAATCAAGCACACATGCCCAAAGCATGTCTTCCAATATTTGGATAGTTTGCTCAAACTGTCCATCTGTTTAAGGATTGAAAACATTACTGAAATTTAGCTTCGTGCCCAAAACTTCTTAGAAGGCTCTCCAAAAACAAGTTGTGAACTATAGTCCTTGATTAGATATAATCGATATCATTACCTTATGAAGTCTCACTATCTTATTCAAATAAAAATTTGCATACTGAGTTACGCTATATGTAGTTTTTACTATGTTGATTTAGTCAACCTATCAATGATCACTTAAGTCAAACCTTTTTTTGTGTGTCTGCGGTAGCCCTGTAACAAAATTCATAGTTATTCTCTCTCATTTCTATTCAGATATTTCTATTTGTTGATGTAACCCTGCAAGCCTTTGATGTTTTGCTTTTACCTGCTGACAAGTTAAACATCGAGAGACATGATCAACTATATCTTTCTTTATACCGTCCCACCAATAAATTTCTTTTAGATCTTTATATATTTTTTGTTACCCCAAGATGAATGGTATATATGGATCTATAGGCTTCCTCTAAAATCTCTTTCTTAAGGTCTTCTTTATTAGGTACACACAATCACTTGCCCAATCTCAGAATTCCTTTAGAGTCTACAGTAAATTCAACACCGTTGCCATTTTTCAACTCTTCAATTTTTTTGCATAAATAGGCATCATCTTCCTGTGCCTTTTTCACCTGCTCAACCAAAGATGATTGAAACTGTATGAATTTTACATGTATCACCGTACAGATAATGCCTCCAAATTTTTTGAGAGCAAAAATCACTGCTGTCATTTTCAAATCATGAGTCAGATAATTTTGCTTATGTGGTTTAAGTTGTCTAGATGCATAGGCAATAACTCGAACATTTTGCATCAACACACACCCTAATACAATTCTCGATGCATCATAGTATACTGTGTATCCTCCGGTACCTGAAGAAATAGACAATGTTGGCATCGTAGTCAAACATTTCTTTAGTTTCTGAAAACTTCTCTCACATTCATCTGACCAGTCAAACTTTATTCCTTTTCTTGTCAATCTTGTCAAAGGAGCAGGAATTTTTGAAAAAGAAAATTATGTAACGAATCTACAGTAATAACCTAATAAACCAATAAAATTATGAATCTTTGTAATTGTGGTAGGGTGTGGCCATTGCTACACTGCTTCTACCTTTTTAGGATTAACTTGAATATCATCCTTGGTAATCACATGCCCTAGTAAAATAACATTACTAAGTCAAAATTCATATTTTGCAAACTTAGCATACAACTAGTGTTCTCTTAGAGTTTGCAAAGCTATCTTTAAATGTCCTAATGCTCCTCAGAATTCCTTGAATATACCAAAATATCAGAATATAATAATAAATTGATCTAAGAAAGGTTTAAATACTCTATTCATCAAATTCATGAATGTAGTTGGGACATTTGTTAAATCAAATGACATTACTAAGAACTAATAGTGCTCATACCAAATCCTGAAAGCAGTTTTCGAAATATCTTCTTCCCTTATCCTCAATTAATGATACCTAGATCTCAAATAAATTTTTTTTAAATACATTGAGCACACTATAGTTGATCAAACAAATCTTCTCTACGATGTAATGGGTATTTATTACCCACTGTCACTTTATTCAATTATCTGTAATCTATGCATAACTGTAGTGATCCATCCTTCTTCTTTTTTACAAATAAGACTGGAGCACCTCAAGAAGAGTACTAGAGCGTATAAATCCCTTGTCTAACAAGTCTTACAACTTATCCTTCAATTCTTTGAGTTTATTCGATGCCATTATATATGGGGGTATAAACAATGGTTGGGTTCCAAGAAGTAAATCAATTCTAAATTCTATTTTACGTTTTAGGATAATTCTGACTATTCCTTAAAAAAATACATCAGAAAATTCTCTAACCACTAGAACTTGATGTCAACATATCTCACTGCTGCCAAATATCCTTAGCACCATTTTTGTAATAACTTATGAGCTGCTAAAGCTAAAATTAAATTACTGGGTACATGCTTCCACTGATTGTTCACTACTTGCAACTCCTTTACTAACCTTTTATGCTATTGATCACATCTTCATACTGTATCAGCTAGAACGCACTTTAAAACACTCAAACAAGGTCAGCCTATTTTGACTTTATTCTTTAACATGTTTATGTAATGTCTTAACAATCAATCATGAAATGTTTATGTCTATCCAAGAGTCCTTCACATGAATGACCCATTTTGCATGCCTCAAATTTAAAATTTCTACGGGCAAACCTTCCTTTCATATAATGCTTATACATAATATTATTGAAAACCAAACTATCTGCGAATCCTTTATATCAATAAAATCTATCATTGAAAATATTATCTTCATATATTCCCTGCTCTTAAATTCAATCCACCCCACAGCTTGTCAAATCTACTTATATACATAGATTCCAACTCATCCATCCAAGAAGAGATTTATATCTATTTCCCAAACACTCACTTTATTATAAATTGTTATCTTGGAGTTAACAACATCGATCACATCATAACCCACTATCAATATTATGTTAGCCAATCCTCATATCGCTTCACATAAGCAAATCAAACAACCAATTCAAACCTTCTTGACATCCAAACAAGCCATTATCTTTGTGTTCGGATGAAATCTTTTAAATTTCAGATAATTCTTTTTCTTTATACCCAAAAGGGTTCCCTTTTTCACTGTTCATAAATACGAGTTTAAAAGCTGAACTAGTAGTTCACACTCAAGAAGCATCGTCTAGAATATATGAATTGATGTTTAAACATTGCACATCTAAGGAAAAGAGTCAGAAGGAAGAAGATGATGACACCCTATAGAATTCCACAGCAGCACTGTGAGTATAAATATATTCGCGGTTACATACCCATACTCAAAGTCATACTACAGAATTCTTTGCTCTGATAGCCACAGGAAAACCTATTGCGCTAATACCAACTTGTCACACCCCTAATTTTAGGGCATGTGAAACATATATACCATGAACATATATTTTCCATAGAAATGAATATTCCAATCCTTTATCATGGAAACAGATACATATAGGTTATGCCATACATATACCATATGCAAAACAAGTCCATAAACATTAGAGTAACAGCAGAAGTAGTGATCCTGCATGTGGCATATAGAGCATACTCTAGAGTAGAAGTATAATATAAATCAAAATCTACGAGTCTTGGAAACAAAATAGCTCACCAGAGAAAATGTCGCTTAGCTGATCACCCATCTGAAGGAAAAAGACAAAACTTTGTATTCTTATCTGAAAAATATAAAAATATCATGTAGTGAGTTTGACAACTTAGTGAGCAGATAATCCCTCCCTCCTATGACCTCTCAGATCAACATATGGATGTACTCATATATTAAAATTTATCACATAAAAAATTACAATTCAAAAGTACATCCATATAGGACCCGCATTTTAAAATATTCTCAGTTCAAATCACATTCAAATATCTGTAACCATATATGATACAATATGATGTTAAATCAAACTTGATATGCATTAAAACATTTCACATGAAAATTTTTGGAGGATCCCAAATCAAAACCACCATATCAGAGTTTAACCTCTTCTGTACTTTGGTGGTATAGGATTTGCCTAAACTTAGCATCTTGCTAAGGTTTGGCCTACTACCATTCAATAGGACACGCGAAGGGACTTTATATGGGTATTTCCCAAGCACACAACAAGGGAAGACAAATAATATCTCATATAGTTGGCATCTTGCCTATATAAGAGGCACCCCGCTCTCCATCACATATCATCTCCCGTGTGTTGGCCGACACATGAGGCTAGCACCACCCCCTACTAGCCAGGTTATCAAGGTGCACCAGGGCTAACATCACCTACTGTTAGTAGATGGCTGAAAATATTCATATCCTAAGGTTTATCTAGCTTATAAATCCATCTATAGTATTAGATTTTCAATTTGAGGTCTCTAAGTAAGAGTTTCAGAGTTTACTTTTTTATGAGATTTTCTACTTCAAATCTATGGCGATTCATTGGCTAATTTAAAAAATTAATCGGTCAAAACCGTAGTATTCTCTGTCCTGAATCCAGTGGTACCCTCAGTTTTGAGATTGGAAGCCAATCAGCATTCTAGATCTATAGATAAAATTAAAGGTTACTATTCATCACTATTCATAATTCTGCAACTCCCCTTGGTTTCCGTCTCCCCCTCTCCGTTTTCTCTTTTTCATTTATAATAATAATAATTATTATTATTTAATAATTAAATATTTAGATTTATTTTTATTTTATTTTATATATATTCATATAAATACTGTTTTTCATCTTAAAACATCCCAAAAATTTCTAAAAATTTACATTCTCATAAACCTTTAGTTAAACTCTTAAATTAAGATTTTTTTCTTGATAAAAATCTTAATAAAACAAAGCACAAAATAAATATCTTTATGTATAATAAAAGAAAGAATATTTCTAAAATTACAACAAAAATTTATTAGAGGCCAATATTGTAACGCCGCCAATTTACGTTACGTAAAATAAACATTTTTTATTTTTTATTATTTTCATAAATAGATTTTCTCCATAAAGATGCATAATTCAATTCTTTATCATGAGAACAGATACATATAGGATCTCTCATGTATACACAATATACAGACCAAGTCTATAAACATCATAGTACAGTAGAAACGGGGATCCTGCCTGTAGCATTCAGAGCACACTCTAGAATACAACAACGATATAATTCAAAAATTGAGCCTTGGAAACAACGTAGACTCACCCAGAGAATATGTCACCTATCTGCCAAATTAGACTCCGATATTCTTATTTGAAAAAAAACGTGGAAATATTGTGTAGTGATTTTGATAACTCAGTGAGCAAATAATTCCTCCTATGACCTCTTAGGTCAGCATATGGATATACTTATATTTTAAAATGTGTCACATAGAAAATACAGTTCAGAAGTACATTCATATGGGACTTGTACTTTAAATATTCTCAAATCAAAGGATATTCAGATATCCAAAACCATATGCACCATGGTATGATCATTAAACAAATGTTGTTATGCTCAGCTGTATAAGCTATAGTAAAATATTATGATTTGGAAATAAAATAATCACTTTTAATGCACCTGCCTCACTCGGCGGTCTAGCACACTTAATTTAAAAATGACCTGCCTCACTCGACGATCTGGTCAACCCACACACTCAATGTAAAATGACCTGCCTCATTCGGCGTTTGGTCAATGCAATTTGCTATATGCATAGTGACCGATCGACTACAGTCACAATAAGTGATCAGGGAATGTGAGATCATCACCCTCCTGCCTCCCCACATTACCACTGTCACCCAATTGGAGCAGCCCTCCCCCGGCTCACTTAGACTAATAAGTTGTCCCCTATTCGGTACCATCACAAGCCATACAACCCGTTGATATTCTTCCATACATATAAATACATATATATTAATGCATATTCATCAAATACAATGTAAAATTATCAAGTGTCACGCCCCTAATTTTAGGGCACGTGAAACACGTATACTATGAGCATATTTTTCCATAAACACAAATATTTCAATATTTTATCAAGGAAACATATACATATAGGATTTTCCATACATATACCATATACAAATCAAGTCTATAAACATTAGAGTACAGCAGAAGCAAGAATCCTGCCTGTGGCGTTCAGAGCAACTCTAGAGTATATTTATATTACAAATAAAACACTGAGAGCCTAGAAACAATTTAGGCTCACCACAGAAGTATGACACCCAGTCGATCAAGAAGCTGTAGGACCAAACTCTGGGTATTTATCTGAAAAACATATAAACCACGTGTAGTGAGTTTTATAACTCAGTGAGCAGATAATACCTCCTATGACCTCTTAGGTCAACATATGGATGTACTCTTTATTTTAAAATTTATCACATTGAAAATCACAATTCAGAGTTTCATCCATATGGGACCCACATTTTCAAATATTCTCTGTTCAAAATTCATAATCAAGTATTTCAAACCATATGCAGTACTGAATAAATATTATTCAAATCATGTTCAAAATCATATTTAATACTTTAGAATCATTAACCAAATCATGTTATGCATCAAAACATTTCTCATAAAATATTCGGAGGATTCCGTATCAAAACCACCATACCAGAGTTTGACCTATTCCATACTTTGGTGGTATAGGATTTGCCTAAACTCAGCATCTCGCTGAGGTTTACCCTACTACCATTCAAGAGGACACGTGAAGGGACTCTGTATGGGTCTTTCCCAAGCACACAGCAAAGGAAGGCAAATAACATCTCATATAACTGGCATCTCGCCATCATATAACTGGCATCTCACCCATATATAGGAGGCATTCCGCTCTCCTTCACATATAATCTCTCGTGTGTTGACCCTCACACGAGGCTAACACCACCTCCCCTGCTAGCTGAGGCAATCAAGGTGTGCACCAAGGCTAACATCACCTGCTGTTAGCAGACAGTGTTTCCAATAGGATTCCTCCACAGAAAATACCATATGCACATATGCCATATAATCTAGTATAAATTCTCAATATAATACAGACTTTGAGTCTCAGTATATTCATCTGTCAAAACTTCCCAATCAAGGGAATCATGTATACATGCCCATATACGAGGCAAACATATTACTATATAAATCAATATCATATGCATAACATATTTCCTTTGCCATGTAATGCGAAATACATTTAAAAAATCACATGTTTCATGTGTTTCAAAATTCATTTCAAAAGTCATACTCTTCTTGAACTAAATATCATATTTTAACCATTTCAGATATTTCAAACCATTTTAGAAACATATCAAAGTATAAATAACATGTAAACATACTCATTTAGCAATGTAAAGTTCAAGAAGAGTAAAAACAAGTCAAATGAAGAATCATCTACTCACGGGTAAGGGCTCCAGATTGGACAACCCTAAAATGTACTTTTTCAATATCTATTTAATCAAATTGACCTCAAAAACGTATCCAGAGGGTCCAAAAATCAAGAAAGCAACTTTGGGAACTTGGTCACTATTCACTGTCGAAAAACACTATTCACGACGAACAAAAAGGATGTTAGATGGCCGAAAATATATCTATCCTAAGGTTTATCTAACTCCTGAATCCATCTATGGTGTCAAAATTTCAATTGGAGGTCTCTAAGTAAAAGTTTCAAGATTTACCTTTTTCTGAGATTTTTCACTTCAGATCTACGACAATTCAACGGCTGATTTGAAAAATTAATCGGTTAAAACTGTAGTATTCTTTGTCCTGAATCTAGTAACATCTTCAGTTTTGAGATCAGAAACTAATAGGCACTGCAGATCGAGAGAAAAAGTTGAAAGTTACTATTCACTCGCTATTTACTCACTATTCACTAATTTGAAATTTCTCGATTTCTATCATACAGTCTTCCCCGGTTTCCTCCTTGTCTCTTTTTATTGGTTTTTTTAATAATTAATTAATTAATAATTGAATAATAGGATTTTCTTTTATATAAATTCTGTTTTTCATCCTAAAATATTCCAAAAATTTCTAAAAATTTACATTCTCATAAATTTTTAGTTAAACTCTTAAATCATGATTTTTCTTAATAAAAATCGTAATAAAATAAATCTCAAAATAAATATCTTTATACATATTAAAAGAAAGAATATTTCTAAAAATACAACAAAAATTCATTAGAGGCCAATATAATTATTTTAAGCAAAACAATACTTATTTTAATTAAAAGTCTTCTTACTTTTAGCAAAACATAATCATTTTTAAACAAATAAAAATATATTTGCTTATAGCAATATACTATTATTTAAAAATAAAAATTACGCGTCAGAACGTAAATTCTCACATTTCTTTTGTACTTCTTTAACCTATATAGTAAATATACATATTTTCTACAGTTCTTATCCCCATTTTCGAAATTCTCTCTTTTATTCCAAATTTTCTTTATTTGAAATTTTCGTTAAATTTTACGGTTATTACATCAAGCCACTCGCTATAAGTTTTACGCTTGCCATTCAACCTCATTTATAATACGACATGCATCATTTTCACAAGTATATAGCTTTACAAATCAATGATGAATATTTTAACACATTTCAAAATTTTATGTCCTAGTTCGTAAGCAAAATAAATATTTTAACACATTTAGAAATTTATGATAGCATAAATAATTGTAAACAGAAACAATTATATATTTATAGTTCATGAAGAGCACGAGGTAAGTCATAGAAAGAATTATCTACTCACAGGGTAGGGCTCCTGTTGGACAGCCCTAAAATGTACTTTTCCAATCCGAATTTGACCAATTAGACCTCAAAAACGTATCCGGAGGGTCCGAAGACTTAGAATTTACCTTTTCTTTTAGATTTTCTACTTCAGATCTACGGCTAATTTGAAAAATTAATCAGTTAAAACTGTAGTATTCTTCGTCCTGAATCCAGTAGCACCTTCAGTTTTCAGATTGGAAGCTAATAGACACTCCAAATCTAGAGAGAAAATTGAAGGTTACTATTCACTCACTATTAATCTGTTTTTTCATAAATCTCCGCTCCGTCTCCGTTCTAATTCCAACTTCCCCTTTTTATTTTCTTTCCTTTTTTTAATAATAATAATTTAATAATAGGATTTTCTTTTATATATATATATATATTTATATAAATTATGTTTTTCATCCTAAAATATCTCAAAAATTTCTAAAAATTTACCTTCTCATAAACCTTTAGTTAAGCTCTTAAATCATGATTTTTCTTGATAAAAATCTTAATAAAACAAATCACAAAATAAATATCTTTATACATAATAAAAGAAATAATATTTCTAAAAATACGAAAAAATTTATTAAAGGCCAATATAATTATTTTAAGTAAAACAATAATTATTTTAAAATTTTAAAAAGATTGGATTAGGGTAGTTTTTCCTAATTTAAGAGTTAAAGTTACTAACTTTAGTATCTCCACCCATAAATTGGGCTTTCACCTATGGACACTTCATATAGAGTTTTTCTACTTCACATGAATTTTTAGCAAGCCAATAGGATAGCCCAAGGAAGAAATAAAACATAGACTTGGACTAGGATATAAAAATTGGACCGGTAGCCCAAAAATCATGAAAATGTGACCAAGCCCAATATGAAATGTAGAATTTTAACCAAAGTAAAGAAAATGAGCAAGAATGAGTCCAAACCCAAGAGGAAAAATAAAATAAAAATAAAGTGATGAAATAATACATAGCATTATGACAAAACATCCTTATCCTACAAAAATAATTTTAGCTAAGCAAGGAAGATTCAAGGGTTGAAAATTTGTCACCTAAAAAGGCAAACCTATCATACTCTATTAAGACAAAAGAAAAAGGAAATGAATCTCTAAATCAAAGGGACCTTGTCCCCTATCTTAAGAACATATTATCATAATTTTCAAAATACAAATCTCCTTTTCCTATGCATATCTTGACTAAGGAAGAGGAAGACAAGAACATGAGTTGTTCGTTTTCCAAAAAATCAACCAAGTGCATCCTAATTGTGATAAGGTAGACCCATGATCATAAAAGGTGAATTATTTGATAGTCTATTTAAGCAAAATCCACCCTTATAACATCAGAATTTCGTCTAAGTGAGGGAGAGGAAAAAAATATAAGCAAGGTAGAGTGAGGAAAGGAGACGAAGAAAGGAAGAAAGAGGAAGGAGAAGTCTAGAGGACTAAGTGCTCAAGGTAAGTTTAACAATATTTTATTTTGGAGAAAAGTTTTGAAATTTACAACATCTATGTGGGATTTTAACCTCATAACTTTGATCATTGGTCATGAATGTTGCTATATCATGTTACATATTATGTATGTTTGAATACTTAGACTGGTGTAGATAGTTTTGCATTGGTATGGCTATGGGTGGCAAAATTTTAAGATTCTGTTTTTAAATTCTGTGAAGAATTGGTAAGGAATTTAAACAAATGGTTAACATGAAAAATGTATATCTATGTCTCATGGATTTATAGCTATAATCCCTCAATTTGGAGTCCATATCAGGTAGATATAATCTTATTAGTAAGCAATGGTCAGAAAATGGTTAATGAGGGAAGAATATGTTAGGATAGCTTTTGTGTTTAAATTTATGGGAACATTCTGTAGGGAATTGAAATAAATGGTTAACTTACAAATTATAGCTATATGTGTAACGGATTTTTAACCACTGGAATCACTCAATTTGGAATTCTTATGAGGGAAATATGTATAGATTAGTAAGTAGAGGTCAGAACCTAACCGAGAAGAAATAACATGTACTTTTAGGGAGTAATTTCACCATGATTCCTTAATGTTTAGCTAAACGGTTCAACATAATAGTTTTAGATAATTGTCTTATCTTTAAATTGACACTAAGATCACCTAACTCGAAGTTGAAATGAGGGATTTATGCTTCAATTAGTGAGAGAAGGTTAGACAAGATGAAAACCTGCATTAGGAAATAACACAACATAAAGCAAGGCCGTGTTTCAAGGAACGGCCATGCCTTGTTCTGTGCTGGAAATGGCATTTTCAAGCCTAAAACATGGTTGTTTTATAGTAAATGACCAAGCCATGTTATAGGATACGTTTAGGCCAGTTCGGAAGCTGGTAAAACTTATTTTCAACATTTTGTTTACCCTAATTGAACCTAATTACCTATAGGATATTAGTAGAAACCTAATTGATAAAGAATGCTGTACTAAATTTATGAGAACATGTGTTGAAAATGATATAAGTAGGAGAAAAGTGACTAAAGGTCATGCATAAAGAAAAAGAAGAGATAAATATAATGTTTAAAAAAGAAGAAAAATCTTATAAATAAAAATAATAAATGACTAGTATATGCCATAGCCATTGCATTGCATGAACTTCTTACCATCCTAAGTGTGTAATTTTGACATGGAAATATTTTGATAAAACATTATGGTATGTGAGTATAATGAACATACTTGTTATCGAAATCATAATTTTGGCTATTAATGTGAAAAGAAAAGAAATAAGCACAGTCACATGGCGATCTGTGTGGTGCACCAGTAGGGGATGCCCTACCAACGGTTATGATTATGTTAATGAGAAAAGAAAGAGAAAGTGTGTCATGTCGGATGGAGCGAGAAAAGCCCGTACCATTGATGTGATCTTAATTAAGCATGATTTTAATACCTTTATGCTTACCTTTTGTTTGATTTAAGTAAAATATAATTAGGAATTAGCTTATTTTTTTGTTTTGTGTTGTAGGAACAAAGGAAGAAGAAAAGAGAATAAAAAGATAAGAAATTCATGGAAAAATGCTACATTGCAGGGATTCCAGACCTTTCACCACTGTTTTGAGCATATATCCCTCTTATGAACTCCAATCAAAGTGATTGAAGTGGCTGTGCATATATAACACAATCATCTATAACTTTTATGTTGAACACTGGATCTAATTCGGGAGATTTCATAGCTTTACAGAGCTTACAAATCAGAATCACAGTGCAGGAAGATGAATTCTGACCTTTGGTCACTAATATTTGCATATCTCCTTCAATTTAGATTCGATTAAGGTGATTCCAGCGTCTATGGAAAGAAGAGACATAGTGCTACAACTTTTGTGTTTGGAACTATGGCAAATTTTGGAGTTTTCTGGGCGGCGTGGCGCTAACAACAGAGCGTCGCGGCACTGCGTCATAGCAGGTTCGGAGGGCCGCGGCGCTCCTTAGCGCGCCATGGCATTTGTTTAGTTTACTAAATTCGCGATTTTTAGGGTTTCTTGACTCCAATTGAAGCCCGATGGACCGGGATTTGACCTAGAAACACTCCTACTTCGATTAGGAGGAGTTAATCTATAAAAATGGAGTAAAGCAATCCCTTGACGGTGGATATCAACCAAAACCAACGTCTTTATCATTAATCACTCTCTCTTATTTATTTTCATTATTGTTTAGTTTACTTAAATTGCAATTATCTATCCCTCCTTTTTCAATCACATAAGGTAATTCCAATCTCTGTGGGATCGACCCTTACTTCAACTACTACAGGTTAGTTTTGAGGTAAGGTATCAATTTGGGTGTACCTGCGACAGTACGCACCAAATTTTGGCGCCGTTGCCGGGGAATTGTGTGTATTTACCTTTTGTGATTTTTTTTCCTTTTCTTTTTGTGCATAACTTTGAATATGGTAGCCAATTTTCAACAATTTGGCACTAGGCTAGGGTCTCCATTAAGATATGCTGGTGAGGTATGTAGTTCTTCTATTGAACAGCAACTTGCAAATTTAACTTCTCTTGTTCGTCAACGTGTAGAAAATATGCAAAGAGAAAATTTCTATGGAAATCATTCTATCATGGAGCATCCATTTATTGGGTACCCAACTTTCTATGATGAGTCATTTAAGCAAGTAAATATGGTTAATGGTTTCCATGAACCACAACAATTGAGGTATGATTCCTATTCAAACATGTACAATCCTGGATGGAAGGATCATCTCAACTTCAAGTATGAGAATGCACAAAATAGTATTGCAGAACAATGTTTTGCAAATTTTTAGCATACCCAACAGGCCTATTATCCTAGACAGAATACATCTCAGGATTTCCAAGTAAGTACTCCTTTAGAAGATATTGTTAAATCTCTTACACAAAGTACTCATCAATTTCAACAAGATGTAAGGGCCAGCATTCAAAGCTTAACAAATGAAATTGGGTAATTAGCAACAACAGTCATCAGGTTAGAGGCTCAAAATTCAGAAATTGAAAGTCTAGCTCCAGCATCGTTAATGCAAAAGGAAGAAAATTCTGCAATGAATGAAAAAGATGACTTGGAAGTTGACACTAGTAAGCCTACTAAGAAAGAGGTTATGGAATGTACCCTAAATGCTAAATTTGAAGAGAATATTTCAGTAGGAGAGGAAGCACCAAAAGTGCAACAAACAGGTAAGGATCTTTCTATGTTGTTACCAATTTCTAATAAGATGCTTGTACCTTCTATTGTGCAGTATTCTGACCTATGCTTAAAGAGCCTCCCTAGCCATTTAAAGGGCATATACAGTGGAGAACCACCCGCAGTTATAACCTAAAATAAATATTCCCTACTCAAAGATAGAGGAAAGTTACCGTATGCTTTGGTAGAATCTCAAAAGGATGAAATTAAATGGGATGCCAAAAGCTACTCAAGACATTGGTTATTTCCAGGTAAGTTGAGTTCTCATTTAATTAAATCTTTGACTAATGCTGACTTCCCTCTTCATAATGCAACTGAAGCTCAAAATTCTACACATTCAAAGGAAAGCCAATTCAAAGTGGACATTAAGGACCCTCCTTAAATGACATAAGGAGCTTTGAGTCGAGCCAACGACATTAAACAAAGGTGCTTATTGTGAGGCACCCCAACATAAAAAAAAAAGTGGGAATCAGAAATTTTCATGGTCCAGTAATGCAACATGCTCATTCCACTCCAAACAAATTCAGGGAAGTTCACTTAACTCATATGTTTTTCTATATCTTTCCATAATTCTTATCTTTCTTTTACATTGAGGACAATGTAAAGTTTGAGTGTGGGGGTGGAAGTTTATTTGTCTGAATTATTGTGACCTTATTATGAGTATTAATTTTCTGATTTTCACTATTAATGCATTTTTATTGCGTTTAACAAGTTGAGTGATCGTGTGAGTGTTTCAATTTATGTTTTAGGATGTTAGGCACAACCAACAGCCAATGATATGACTATCCAAAAAAGAAAAAAAAAATTTAGCTCTTGAAAAATGTAGAAAATTCATGGTTATATGCAATTTTATCCCTTTTGCAATTTATTACTTTTGACTTTAGAATCCTGAAATATCTTTGCACAATAAATTTGGGCATTCAATTTTATCTTTTGCTTAGAGAAGGTTTATATAATTCAAATATATTTCATGATCTCCACAGGATTCTAGAACTTATTTGAATGCTGCTTGAGGCGAAATCCTAGGTTAATACTATTATTTAGGAGATGATTTAGGCATTATTGGATAGATTAAGCCTTTCTAGCCTAACCTAAGCAATGAAATATCCTTAGTTCCTTTATCTTGAGCTTAATGAACTTTTCTTTCTAAAAACCATAAATGAGTTGAAAGCAAAATTTTGTATGAATATCCTTATTTTTGATCCTATTCACTCACTCCATGATTTTTTTTCTGAATACTTGTTTTGTAGAGCTTTATTTACAGAAGGGTGGAAGGGTGGAGCAAGGAAAATAAAAGAATTATGCAAAGAAAAAAAAAGAGAATTATGAAAAAGAAAGAAAAGAAAATTTCAAAGAGAATAAAAGCATATGTTGTGGGTGAAATTTTTTTTTTTTGAGAATCAAGGAAAAGGATGGATCAAATTCAATTGAAACAAGAAAATGAGTGTGGGGGGAAAATCTCCCCAAATTTATAAAAGCTCAAGAGATCATATTTAATCATGTGGTGATGGGTGATTAAGCCTAAATTTGTATCATTTATCTCAGCTTATACCCTGGCCACATTACAAGCTAAATAAAGTCCTATTGATCCTAGAGGTAGTTTTGGCCTACATTAGTGGAGAGTGGCATGAAGAATAAGCATATAGAAATCCTAAACTACTTAGAGATCTACAACCAAAATTTTGGGATATATAAACTCATCCGGGTAAAAGGAAATTTAATGGCTTAAAACAAACACACACTTGGGATTTAAGAGGATAAAATAATGAATTACATTTGGGTTAATCTTGTGTATGATTATGATCTTTCAAAATTTTTCTTGAACATATTTTTATGATATGAAGTAGAAAGTTTGGTAAGCCTAACACTTACTACATATATTGATTTTTGTTTTTGTCTTTAGGGATTATTTTGCTTGAGGACAAGCAAAAGGTTGAGTGTGGGGGTATTTGATGTGATCTTAATTAAGCATGATTTTAATACCTTTATGCTTACCTTTTGTTTGATTTAAGTAAAATATAATTAGGAATTAGCTTAGTTTTGTGTTTTGTGTTGTAGGAACAAAGGAAGAAGAAAAGAGAAGAAAAAGATAAGAAATTCATGGAAAAATGCTACATTGTAGGGATTCCAAACCTTTCACCACGGTTTTGAGCATATCTCCCTCTTATGAACTCCAATCAAAGTGATTCAAGTGGCTTTGCAAATATAACACAATCATCTATAACTTTTATGTTGAACACTAGATCCAATTTGGGAGATTTCATAGCTTTACAAAGCTTACAAATCAGAATCACAGTGCAGCAAGATGAATTCTGACCTTTGGTCACTAATTTTTGTATATCTCCTTCAATTTAGATTGGATTAAGGTGATTCCAATGGCTGTGGAAAGAAGAGACATAGAGATACAACTTTCGTGTTTGGTACTTTGGAAAATTTTGGAGTTTTCTGGGTACCGCGGCGCTACGTCTTAGCAGATTCGGAGGGCCGCGGCGCTCCTTAGCGCGCCGCGGCATTTGTTGCCCAGAAGCACTGGGCGCTGCGGCGCCCGAGCATCAGAATCCAGAGTGCGCCAGAGCATGCCTAGGCACCGCGGCGTCCCGTCAAAAGCTTTCCGTAGCACCGCAGCACCCGCCGCCGCACCAGTTCGCTAAATTCGTGATTTTTAAGGTGTCTTGACTCCAATTGAAGCCCGATGGACCATGATTTGACCTAGAAACACTCCTACTTCGGTTAGGAGGAGTTAATATATAAAAATGGAGTAAAGCAAGCAGAGAAGTCATCCAATTCTTCATCTACATTCTTCAATTCTTCTTTAGATTTTCTTATGGCCCTGCGTGGCTAGTTCTTTTTAGTTGGTTGAGGTAGATTGAAACCTCAAGGGATATTCACGCTTTGTGAGATGTAGACTTGATTTTATTATTTCAATTTTAATTGAGTATTTATTATTCATCTACAGTTATTCTCAATGATTATTCATATGATTGCTAGGGAGGCCTACTAGTATATTGTTTGTCTTAATCTACAACTGAATTGTGTTTTGAACAAAGTCTTCAATTCTGCGATTCATGAGGCAAATAGGTTTGAGAATTTTGGATTATAAATCGTTGAACCTATGATGAATGATTAACTAAATTAGATATAACCGATGTGTTTATATTTGTTTAGCTCTGTCAGTTTCTCTAGTTCTTCATGCGATTAAAAAGTTATGTTTTACCGATGTGTTAAAGGATTGCTTGTTAATTACGGTTTAATTAGGGCGATTGTCATTAATTTACTAGACTTAAGGAGGAACAAGGTTAGACAACCAATGATAGATATTCAATTACAAATTGATTTTGTTGTCAATGATCAATGCAATCCCTTGATGGTGGATATCAACCGAAACCAACGTCTTTATCATTAATCACTCTCTCTTATTTATTTTCATTATTGTTTAGTTTACTTAAATTGCGATTATCAATCCCTCCTTTTTCAATCACATAAGGTAATTCCAGTCTTTGTGGGATCGACCCTTACTTCCACTACTACAGATTAGTTTTGAGGTAAGGTATCAATTTGGGTGTACCTGCGACAGTACGCACCAACCATAGAGTAGAAAATACTCACCCTGACCGGGGTATCTTTATATGAGAATAAATTGATAGTCATCATATGATATTATGAAAATAGTTAATCCTGTCATACATGTCATTAATGTACGACTTTCATGTGCATAGATAAAGTGCATTCATGTGACCAAAGATATTTGCTGTAGTTTATATAGATGAACATGACGTGATGAGCTATATTGATGATGATTTATTGTTGAACTTACTGGGATTTAATTCTCACTATATTTCCATGTCATGTTCAGAAAATTAGTTATGCAAATTTTTCTATAGCTCTGGCTTTTAGTGCACGTTGGATCGAGTTACTCTAGGATGGGCAGATCCATAAAATGTTTGTGGTCGAGTTGGCTCAGATCCCGGTGAATGTGCAACCACTCGCACCTGTATCTCTGAAATTGGTCAACCAGAATAAATAAGATGTAGATATTTATGTTATTGATATGTTGTATGTACATTTTGATTAATGGCGTATATGTGAACTCTATATTGTATAATAATAATAAATAAAAAAGTTGTTACATAATTGGTATCAGAGCAGTTCGATCCTAAATGGCCAGTGGGTGGATGGTTATCTGAATCGATCTTACAGTGTCTTGAGTATGTTTGTGGTTGTGCTGTGTAGGGGATTAGTGAATTCATATAAGTAAGAAATTACTAGTGTTTTCAATCTATATGCCGAGGTGATGTTATGTCTGTTGTTAAATATTTTTGAAACTAACCATTGGGCTTGATCACCTCAATAACAATATAACTTTATTTTTGCCACAGTAGGAAATGGCACCACCAAGGAGGAATCCGGCAAACAATGCGAAGGAAACCCTACACAATTCGAGACCAGGTCACGACCACCAATCAAATTCTACAATACCACCAGAATGCTAATAACCCGAATGGTGAGAATAGTGTTAATAATTGGATTGCAGGGAATGATAATGGTATATTTGAGTTCCTAATGACTAGACCACCTTGCTTTCAAGGTAGCTTTGACCCAATTGTAGTTGAAAGGTGGATAAGGGAACTAGAGAGAATCTTTGAAGTGATGGGTTGTACTGAGGAGCAGCAAGTTATCTTCGCTGCATATATGCTGAAAGATAAAGTAGAATACTGGTGGCGTGAAACACAGATCACCTGGCAGGTGTTCAAAGACAACTTTTTGGAAAAGTACATCCCAAGTACTATGTGGGTAGAGAAGGAGATTGAATTTCTCCAACTTAGACAGGGCAGCATGATCGTAGACTAGTACATCGCGAAGTTTAAGGAGTTGTCTAAATTCTCCTCTTATCTGTGATTTAACCCCGATGAAGCATGGAAGGCTGTTAAGTTCGAAGCGGGATTTAATCCAGAAATAAAGAATGCTATTGTAGCTATGGAGATAAGGGAGTTTGTACCTCTGATAAATAAATGCAAATTCTTGGAGAAGAGCTTGAGGGCAGTGGACTTCACAAAAATTTATCTTTCTTACCCAAGAATTTCACCTTTCTTTAGCATGTTTATTTCTAATATTTCCTCTTAGGTTTTCTCTCTTTACCTATTCTATGAATGTTAGAACATTTCTATGCATACGCGTAAGGTGAAGAATTTCTAAGGATTATATTTCTTTAGATATCCAAAAGTTTTCTATTAAATTTTATTTTCTTAATTAAATATTTATGTATCTTTATTAATAAAAGAAACGAAATTAAGGATGTTACGCCTAAGGCTACCAAATGATTTACAATTGATGTGATCTTAATTAAGCAAGATATTAATACCTTTAAACTTACTTTTTGTTTTATTTAAGTAAAATATAATTAGGAATTAGCTTAGTTTTGTATTTTGTGTTGTAGGAACAAAGGAAGAAGAAAATATAAGAAAAAGATAAGAAATTCATGGAAAAATGCTACATTGTAGCAATTTCAAACCTTTCAGAACTGTTTTGAGCATATAACCCTCTTATGAACTCCAATCAAAGTGATTCAAGTGGCTGTGAAAAGATAACACAATCATCTACAACTGTTATGTTGAATACTGGGTCAAATTCAGGAGATTTCATAGTGTTACAGAGCTTGTAAATCAGAATCATAGTGCAGCAGGATGAATTTTGACCTTTGGTAACTAATTTTAGCATATCTCCTTCAATTTAGATTGGATTAAGGTGATTCCAGTGGCTATGGAAAGAAGAGAAATAGAGATACAACTTTAGTGTTCGGTACTTTGGAAAATTCTAGAATTTTTTGGGCGTCGCAGGGCTACGTCATTGCAGACTTGGAGCGCCACGGTGCCTGTCGCCGCACTAGGTCGCTGAAATCACGATTTTTAGGGTTTTTGAACTCCAATTGAAGCCCAATAGGCCAAAATTTGATCTAGAAACACTCTTACTTCGATTAGGAGGAGTTAATCTATAAAAGGGGAGGAAAGTAAGCAGAAAATTCATTGAATCATTCATCCAAGTTCTTAGTTACATTCTTCAATTCTTGTTTAGATTTTCTTATGGCCTTGCGTTGCTAGTTCTTTTTAGTTGGTTAAGGTAGATTGAAACCTCAAGGTATCTTCATGTATTGTGCAAATGTGGATTTGATTTAATTATTTCAATTTGAATTGAGTATTGATTTTTTATCTGTTCTTCTTCTCAATGATTATTTATATGATTGCTAGGGAGGCCTACTAGTATATTGTCTGTCTTAATCAACTACTAAATTATGTTTTGAACAAAGTCTTCAATTCTGGGATTCATAAGGCAAATAGGTTTGAGGATTTTGGATTATAAATCATTGAACCTATGATGAATAATTAACTAAATTAGATATAGACTATGTGTTTATATTTGTTTAGCTCTGTCAGTTTCTCTAGTTCTTTATGCGGTTAATAAGTTATGCTTTACCAATGTGCTAAAGGATTGCTTGTTAATTAAAGTTTAATTGGTGCGATTGTCATTAGTTTACTAGACTTAAGGAGGAACAGGGTTAGAAACCCAATGATAGATATTCAATTACATGTTGATTAAGTTGTCAATGATCAATGCAATCCCTTGACGGTGGATATCAACCGAAGCCAATGTCTTTATCATTAATCACTTTCTCTTAATTACTTTGTTATTGTTTACTTGATTTTATTTGCAACTATCAATCCCCCTTTTTTCTAATCACATAAGGTAACACCAGTCTCTGTGGGATCGACCCTTACTTCCACTACTACAGGTTAGTTTTGAGGTAAGGTATCAATTTGGGTGTACCTGCGACAGTACGCACCAACAATGTAATTGAAATAAATTTGCATATCCTTAATAAATTCAGCATTTTTCATTTTAAACAATTCATATTGGTGAGTGAATGTGTTAATTCTAGATTCTCTAACTTTTCTTGTACCTTCATGAGCTATTTCTAAGGCATCCCACATCTCTTTGGTAGTACCAATGTTTAAGACTATAAAATATTCATTTTAACTTAGAGCACTCATAATAATTTTTTAACTTGGCATTTAATTAGATATTTCTTTTATCAGATTCTGTCTAAGCACTTTGGTGCTAAAGTCTTGCTTAGTGTAACAACCTTTTTTTTTCTCTTTATTATTATACAATATTGAGTTCACATACACGTCATTAATCAAAACGTACATGCAACATATCAAACACATAGATATTTACTTCTTGTTGATTTTGGTTGACCAATTCTGGAGATACAGGTGTGGGTGGTTGCACCTTCACCGGGATCTGAGCCAACTCGACCACAAACATCTTATTTGATTCTGAGATCTGTCCAACATAAAGTAACTCGATCTAATGTGCACTAAAAGCCAGAGCCATAGAAAAAGCTGCATAACTAATTTTCTGAACATGATATGGAAATATAGTGAGAATTAAATCCTAGTAAGTTCAATAATAAATCATCATCAATATAGCTCATCACGTCATGTTCAGCTGTATAAACTACAGAAAATATCTTTGGTCACATGAATGCATTATATCTATGCACATAAGAATCATACTGTAATGATATGTATGACAGGATTAACTATTTTCAAAATATCATATGATGGCCATCAACTTATTCTCATTTTAAGCTACCCCGGTCAGGGTGAGTATCCTCTACTCTCCAGTACGGGCTTTTCTCGCTCCGTCCAAGATGGCCCACTTTCTCTTTCTTTTCTCATTAACATGATCATAACCGTTGGTAAGGCGTCCCCTACTGGTGCACCACACGGATTGCCATGTGACCGTGCTCATTTCTTTTCTTTTCACAATGATAGCCAAAAATATGCTTTCAATAACAAGTATGTTCATCAAAATATAACTATTACCATAAATCATTGGTAATCATGCCATGAACATAACCATTTCAAATATTACTTTATAAAATATTTCCATGTCAGAATTTCACACTTAAGATGGTAAGAAGTTCATACAATGGCAATGGCTATGGCATATACTAGTCATTTATAAGATTTTTCTCCTTTATTATTAATTTTATTTCTCTATTTTCTTGATGCAGGTTTTCATCATATCTAACCTTCTCTTTATGCTTGGCCTTAGTCATTTTCTTCTTATTTATATCATTTCCAACACATGTTCTTACAAATTTATAGAGCATTGTTCCCCAATTTGATTTCTACTATTACCCTAAGTATTCAAACATACATCACATGCAAGATCAATATGTAACATGACATAGCAACATCCATGACCAATCATCAAAGTTATAAGATCAAAATCGCATAAAAATATTATAAGTTTCAAAAGTTTTCTTCAAAAAGAAATATTGTTAAACTTACCTGGAGCACTTAGTCCCCTAGACATCTCCTTCCTCTTTCTTCCTTTCTTCCTCTCCTTTCCTCACTCTACCTTGCTTCTATTTTTCCTCTCCCTCACTTGGACGAAATTCTAATGTTGTAAGGGTGGGTTTTCTTATATAGACCACCAAATAATTAACCTTTCATGATCATGGGTCTACCTTATCACAATTAGGATACACTTTGTTGAATTTTTGAAAAACAAAAAACTTATGTTCTTGTCTTCCTCTTCCTTAGTCAAGATATGTATAGGAAAAGGAGATTTGTTTTTTGAAAATTATGATGATATGTTCTTAAGATAAGGGACAAGGTTCCTTTGATTTAGGGAGTCATTTCCATTTTCTTTTTGTCTTAAAAAGGTATGATAGGTTTGCCTTTTTAGGTGGCAAATTTCTAGCCCTTGAATCTCCATTATTTGGTTGATATTATTTGTGTGAGATAGGAATGTTTTGTCCTAATGCCATGTATTATCATACCAGTTGCTAAAATTATGAGTGTAGGATATGGATGTTTTTGTCCTAAAGCCTTGTATTATCTTGCCACTTGCCAAAATGATGAATGTAGAATCACACCACTTGCTAAATTTGTGTCTTAATGCCATGTAACCTAATCTTTATTATTTTTACATTATTATATCATCACCTAATTTATTTTATTTTATTTTTCCTCTTGGATTTGGGCTTATTCCTACTCATTATGGGCTTATTCCTACCCATTTTCTTTGCTTTGGATAAAATTCTACCTTTCTTGGAGGGCTTAGTCACATTTTCATAATTTTTGGACTATTGGTCCAATTACTATATCCTAGTCCAAGTCTATGTTTTATTTCTTGCTTAGGTTATCCAATGGGCTTGCTAGAAACTTATGTGAAGTGGAAAAACTCTATATGAAGTGTCCATAGGTAAAAGCCCAATTTATGGGTGGAGATACTAAACTTAGTAACTTTTACACTTAAATTAGGAAAAATTACCCTAATCCAATCTTCTTGAAATTTTAAGACCTTTAATTCACAAAAAAATATCTTCCTTACCTAAGAATTTCACCTTTCTTTAGCATGTTTATTTCTAATATTTCCTCTTAAGTTTTCTTTCTTTACCTATTCCATTAATATTAGAACATTTCTATGCATATATGTAAGGTGAAGAATTTATAAGGAAAATATTTAAAAATTACGGGATGTTACATTCTTCCCCCCTTAAGAAATTCGGTCCCCGAATTTTAGTCCATCCTACCACGTGTAGGTATTGAAATTAAGGCATTATTCATAGTTACCAACCTTATTACCTAAATAATTAGGGATATCTTTTCTGTATAACATCTTTACTTTTTAATATGTATATTCACTTGAGTGATTTTGCCATATAACTTGACCATAAGGATTTCTTTCACTCATAAGTTCTTCAATTTATATCCTCTAGCTCGCATGGATATATCTATGGGTCGATATTAGAAAACACACATATAAAGGATCATATTCACCTTCATATTGGGTAACTATCTTTTCTTATTCCAAACTTCTATCAAGTCATTTTTTTTTCATTTTTTTTTGTTTTCATATATCAACATCATCCCCTGAATATCATCATCTTAATCTATCATTTATTTTTATCCTCACATCTTTTAATCAGTATGTTAAACATACGTAGCAATAAATCCTTCAAACCTTTAATAACGTGTCCCATTGACACATGTCTAATAATTCCAACTTACCTCATCACAGTAATTTTATACACGCTTATTAACACCATTAAACTCATTGTCAAAAATTTCAATTATTTCTTCTATCATATCCAAAAGCACCTCATTCTAGTTTATGTCAATCCTATTTAATTCACCCATTAATTTTAAGAAGATTTTTCCTAACAATTACTCATACAAGAATTCTCAATTCCAACATAATTCACATCCTAGATACTAGACTCAATTTAGCATGATATAATCCTTTAACACAAATATCTTGATCACTTACATTATTTTCGGACATGGTTCTCAGAATATTCTCTATATTTCCAAATTAAGAGTTCAAAGACTAACTTAAATCCTACTTCCTATATTTTATTCCTCAAGAACTTCAACACCACTAGTTCTCTTGATTACATTCGTCAAAACACCATAAGACCATCATCCGTCCATTCTTTTCAAACTTTTCATTACTTTAACCTACTAACAACTTAGACACCATAATAACTGAGTTTCAAAGAAAAGAAATTATCTTTCGTTGCAATGAGGGAAAATAACCTTGCATTTAATGCCAACCGTTAATGAGGGAGAATGCAGTGAAACAGACGAAAAGCATAATAGAGAATGGTGCCAAAAGCGAAAGTCAAAAATTTTGACAAAGCATTGAAAAATATTAAAATCGGTAGCCATAATTCTTGAAAATTTGTAAACAAAATCTATCTATGATTTCAGCAAAAATCGGTGGCTGCAAATTTTGAATATATGTGTCAGAATCTACTTTAAAACTGTTGATATTCGGTGGAAAAGAAACATTTCCGAACTTATAAAAGTCTGTGAAAAACAAAGAGTGTGTAGCTAACTGGTAGGATGCAGTTGATTGCTTCAAAATAGATGTAATCAATCAACTGTAAAATAACCATTCCAAATTAAAATTTTTCAAAATAGCTAGTCGACTTAATAATACTGATAGTCGACTAGCAAAAACATTGAGAAAACAAAATAAACCATTTGATTGTTCCTCTTCAACAATTAATTGGTTTGCATTTCACTCTTTTTTTCTTTCTTTTTTCACAATGACGGCTATCACCTACAACTTTTCTACAAGAATCAAGACATCAATGCTTCATCAAAGACAACAAGAAAAAGACATATTTCTGGTGATATCTTATCTTATGCTCTTTATGTGCTTAATATGGGTCACAGTCATAACTACTGTACATATACATGCTTGCCGTCATTTTTATGAAATTTTTTTTACCTCTAATTTTGCTGATATCCACTAATCACTCACATAGTTGTTCTAATAATACCCGGCCTATTCGCATAACTATTATAAATATGCCCTTCTCTGAGTTCTATAAATGCTTACATTAGTATCTTTATCTTCATACTCAGAGTTAAGGTGATATAAATTATAGAGGGAACTGCATTCTATCAGTTTCAAAATATATGTGTCTTTTGTGGTTCCAGTCCTGGAAAAGATGGGGAGTATGTCAAAGCAGCACAAAATCTGGGTATGGTGCTGGCTAGGAGAAGAATTCATTTAGTGTATGGTAGAGGTAACCATGGGTTAATGGGGTGTGTGGCTACAGCTGCACATGTAGGGGGATGCCAAGTTCTAGATATTATTCCTACAGCTCTAGCGGCATCCAGCAACATAGGGAAGACAACTGGGGAAGAATATAGGGTAGCTTCTATGCATGAACGCATGGCTAGAATGATGAGCAATGCTGACGCCTTTATTGCCTTATCAGGTGGTTTTGGTACTTTAGAGGAGATTTCCCAAATAGTCTCTTGGGCACAACTGAATATACATCACAAACCGATAGGTTTGTTAAATGTTAATCACTTTTTTGATGGTTTGTTGTCTTTTCTAGATCAAGCTGTGGAACAGAGGTTTATCCCACACTCAGCACGACGAATTCTCATCTCGGCTTCAAATGCTGAAGAGTTGATTGATGCTTTACAAGCCTATGTTCATGTACTTGAAGCAACTATGACTCAAATAGAATGGATGGCAGATAACCGCAGGAAGCGTAAATTAGATTTGGATCTTCATCTTTAAATGTAGTAAAATGTAGCTATTTTTGTTCTACTTTTACTTTCTTAGAGTCTACTTAGATACCACATTTACCAACCATACTCCTTTAGAGTTGATAAAACTATCTTTGAATGTTGCTTATGATCCTCTGTACTTTTGAAATATTCTAGTATATCATCAATATATATAATAACAAATTGATCCAGGAATGACCTAATTACTATTCATTAAATCTATGAATGCAACTAAAGATTGTCAATTTAAATGCATAACCAAGAACTCATAATGCCCATAATAAGTCCTACATCCTCTTCTCTTATCCTTAATTAATGTTACTCATATCCCAAATCTATTTGTGGAAAAATATTGAACACCTTATAACTGGTCAAACAGGTAATCTATAAGAGCTAATGGGTTTCTATTCTACATTGTCACCTTCTTCAACTGTCTATAATCTATGCATAGTCATAGTGATCCATTTTTCTTTTTCACAGATAGAACTGGAGCACTCTGAATAAAAGTACTGGGGTATTTAAATACCTTGTCTTTCTTGTAACTATTTTTTTAAAAATTAGAACGATATCATTCTATATAGGGATATAGATACTAGTTGGGTTCTAAGGAGTAAATCAATACCAAATTCTCGAATTGCTGTGGCAAGGTTGTGCAAGATTTCCTCCGCATTATTTGCCAGATTCCGCCTTGGTGGTGCCATTTCCTACTGTGGGAAAAAATAAATTTATGCTGCTATTGAGGTGATCAAGCCCAATAGTTAGTTTCAAAAAAATATTTAACAATAGTCATAACACCACCTCGGCATATAGATAAGAAACACTAGTAATTTCTTACCTATATGAGTCACTGATCCCCTACACAGCATAACCACAACATACTCAAGACACTATAAGATCGATTCAGATAACCATCCACCCACTGGCCATCTAGGATCGACCTGCTCTGATACCAACTATGTAAAAACCTTTTTTTTTCTCTTTATTATTATACAATATTGAGTTCACATACACGTCATTAATCAAAACGTACATGCAACATATCAAACACATAGATATTTACATCTTGTTTATTTTGGTTGACCAATTTCGGAGATACAGGTGCGGATGGTTGCACCTTCACCGGGATCTGAGCCAACTCGACGACAAACATCTTATTTGATTCTGAGATCTGCCCAACATAAAGTAACTTGATCCAATGTGCACTAAAAGCCAGAGCCATACAAAAAGCTACATAACTAATTTTTTGAACAAGATATGGAAATATAGTGAGAATTAAATCCCAGTAAGTTCAACAATAAATCATCATCAATATAGCTCATCACGTCATGTTCAGCTGTATAAACTACAGAAAATATCTTTGATCACATGAATGCATTATATCTATGCACATAAGAATCATACTGTAATGATATGTATGATAGGATTAACTATTTTCAAATTATCATATGATGGCCATCAACTTATTCTCATTTCAAGCTACCCCGGTCAGAGTGAGTATCCTCTACTCTCCGGTACGGGCTTTTCTCACTCCGTCCGACATGGCCCACTTTCTCTTTCTTTTCTCATTAACATGATCATAACCGTTGGTAGGGCGTCCCGTACTGGTGCATCACACGGATTGCCATGTGACCGTGCTCATTTCTTTTCTTTTCACAATGATAGCCAAAAATATGCTTTCAATAACAAGTATGTTCATCAAAATATAACTATTATCATAAATCATTGGTAATCATGCCATGAACATAACCATTTCAAATATCACTTTATAAAATATTTCCATGTCAGAATTTCACACTTAAGATGGTAAGAAGTTCATACAATGGCAATGGCTATGGCATATACTAGTCATTTATAAGATTCGTCTTCTTTCTTAAATATTAATTTTATTTCTTTATTTTCTTGATGCAGGTTTTCATCATATCTAACCTTCTATTTATGCTTGGCCTTAGTCATTTTCTTCTTATTTATATCATTTCCAACACATGTTCTTACAAATTTATAGAGCATTGTTCTCCAATTTGATTTCTACTATTACCCTATAGTTAAAGAGGTTCATCTAGGGTAGAAAAATGTTGAAAATAGGCTTTACCAGTTTCCAACACGGTCTGGCCATGTTCCAGGACATAGCCATGCTTTAAAAATACTTCAAATGTACTTAAAAACAGCTTCGAACACGGCTAACCCGTGCTTGAAGCACCCAGAACACGGCCTGGTCGTGCTCTGTGACCTTTGCTCACTAAGCAGTGTATAACTCCCTCATTTTAACTCTGATGGAGGTGCGCTTAGTGTATACAGAAAGCTTAGAAAATTATCTAAAACTGTTATGTTAATCATATAAGCGAAATAGTAATCAATCATGGTGTAATTACTACTTTAAATTCAATATTATTTCTTCTCAGGTAGGTTCTAACCTTTACTTACTAATCTGACTATATCTCCCACATAAGAATTCTAAATTAAGTGATTCCAGTGGCTGAACATCCGTGACACCTAAATATATATTTTATATGTCAACCATTTATTTTAATTCCTTATATAATTTTCCCAAAAATTAAAACACCGAAGGTATCCTAACATATTCTTCCCTGATTAACCATTTTCTGACCTTTGTTTACTAATCGGAACATATATACCTCATATGAACTCTAAATTGAATGATTCCAGTGGATAAAAATCCATGACATACATAGCTATAATTCGTATGTTGACCATTTATTTCAATTCGATACAGATAATTTCCAGAAATTAATATACAGAAGTTATCCTAACATATTCTTCCCTGATGAACCATTTTCTGACCTTTGACTAGTAATCGGCTCATATCTTCCTCATATGGACTCCAATTTGAATGATTCCAGTGGCTAAAAATCCGTGACACACATAGCTATAATTCTTATGTTAACCATTTATTTTAATTCCATACAGATAATTCCTAGAAATTAAAACATAGAAGCTTAAAAGTTTGCCATCCATAGCCATACCTATGCACAACTTTCTATACCAGCCTAAGTATTCAAACATACATCACATGCAAGATTAATATGTAACATGACATAGCAACATCCATGACCAATCATCAAAGTTCTAAGATCAAAATCTCATGAAAATATTATAAGTTTCAAATGTTTTCTTCAAAAAGAAATATTGTTAAACTTACCTGGAGCACTTAGTCCCCTAGACTTCTCCTTCCTCTTTCTTCCTTTCTTCCTCTCCTTTCCTCACTCTACCTTGCTTCTATTTTTCCTCTCCCTCACTTGGACGAAATTCTAATGTTGTAAGGGTGGGTTTTCTTATATAGACCACCAAATAGTTAACCTTTCATGATCATGGGTTTACCTTATCACAATTAGGATACACTTTGTTGAATTTCTGAAAAACAAACAACTTATGTTCTTGTCTTCCTCTTCCTTAGTCAAGATATGCATAGGAAAAGGAGATTTTTTTTTAAAAAATTATGATGATTTGTTCTTAAGATAAGGGACAAGGTCCCTTTGATTTAGGGATTCATTTCCATTTTCTTTTTGTCTTAAAAAGGTATGATAGGTTTGCTGTTTTAGGTGGAAAATTTCTAGCCCTTGAATCTCCATTATTTGGTTGATATTATTTGTGTGGGATAGGAATGTTTTGTCCTAATGCCATGTATTATCATACCAGTTGCTAAAATTATGAGTGTAGGATATAAATTTTTTTGTCCTAAAGCCTTGTATTATCATGCCACTTGCCAAAATGATGAATTTAGAATCACACACTTGCTAAATTTTTTTCTTAATGCCATGTAACCTAATCTTTATTATTTTTACATTATTATATCATCACCTAATTTATTTTATTTTATTGTTCCTCTTCGATTTGGGCTTATTCCTACTCATTATGGGATTATTCCTACCCATTTTCTTTGCTTTGGATAAAATTCTACCTTTCTTGGAGGGCTTAGTCACATTTTCATAATTTTTGGACTATTAGTCCAATTACTATATCCTAGTCCAAGTCTATGTTTTATTTCTTGCTTAGGTTATCCAATGGGCTTGCTAGAAACTTATGTGAAGTGGAAAAACTCTATATGAAGTGTCCATAGGTAAAAGCCCAATTTATGGGTGGAGATACTAAACTTAGTAACTTTTACTCTTATATTAGGAAAAATTACCCTAATCCAATCTTCTTGAAATTTTAAGACCTTTAATTCACAAAAATTTATCTTCCTTACCTAAGAATTTCACCTTTCTTTAGCATGTTTATTTCTAATATTTCCTCTTAGGTTTTCTTTCTTTACCTATTCCATTAATATTAGAACATTTCTATGCATATTTGTAAGGTGAAGAATTTATAAGGAAAATATTTAAAAATTACGGGATGTTACACTTAGCCTTCAAAAATAGTTGGATTGAAGGGACTATTTTCAATGGCTTCCCATAAGTCAATGTTAGTTGTCGCAATAAAGATCTTCATCCTAAGCTTCCTATAGGTATAGTTATAACCATTAAAACCTAGAGGCTTATTAATGAAATAGTTTTCAGGCAAAATGATATCACCTATTCTAGCCATATAATTGTTGAGATGGTTAGGTTTTTTGCTAAGAACCCAAGTTTTGATGCCACTTGTTAGGAATGTTGCACAGCTAACAGAGGTTGAATTGGTTGTTTTAGAAATTTTGTACTAAAGATGGAAGAAAAGATAACTTTTAAAAACCTTTTATACAGCTTAAAAAACCTTTTAAAAGCCAAAGAAAACTTTTATTAAACCAAAACTCAATAGAAACAAATAAGCTTTATAAAATCTTCTGATTAGTAAGAGAAGGTCAGATAGGATGAAAACTTGCATCAAGAAAATAAAGGAATAAAATTAATATTGAAAAATAAGAAGAATTTTATAAATGAAAATAATAAATGATTAGTATATGCTATAGCCATTGCCAATGCATGAACTTCTTACCATTCTAAGTGTGAAATTTTGACATGGAAATTTTTTGATGAAACATTATGGTATGTGAATATAATGAACATGTTATTGCAAATCATATTTTTGGCTATTAATGTAAAAAGAAAAGAAATAAGCACAGTCACATGGAGATCCGTGTAGTGCACCAGTAGGGGACGCCCTATCAACGGTTATGAATATGTTAATGAGAAGAAAAAAAAGTGTGCCATGTCGGACGGAGTGAGAAAAGCCCATACCGGAGAGTAGAAAATACTCACTCTGACCAGGGTAGCTTGATATGAGAATAAATTGATAGTCATCATATGATATTCTGAAAATAATTAATCCTGTCATACATGTCATTACTGTACGATTCTCATGTGTATAGATATAGTGCATTCATGTGACCAAAATTATTTACTGTAGTTTATACAGCTGAACATGACGTGATGAGCTATATTGATAATGATTTATTGTTGAACTTACTGGGATTTAATTCTCACTATATTTCCATGTCATGTTTAGAAAATTAGTTATGCAGATTTTTCTATAGCTCTGGCTTTTAGTGCACGTTGGATTGAGTTATTCTATGATGGGTGGATCCTAAATAAAATGTTTGTGTGCGAGTTGGCACAGATCCCGGTGAAGGTGCAATCACCCGCACCCGAATATCTGGAATTGGTTAACTAGAATAAATAAGATGTAGATATTTATGTGTTTGAAATGTTGTACATACGTTTTGATTAATGATGTGTATGTGAACTTTATATTGTATAATAATAAATAAATAAATAAAGTTGTTACATAATTGGTATCAGAGCAAGTCGATCCTAGATGGCCAGTGGGTGGATGGTTATCTAAATCGATCTTATAGTGCCTTGAGTATGTTTGTGGTTGTGCTGTGTAGGGGATCAATGAACTCATATAGGTAAGAAATTACTAGTGTTTCCTATCTATATGCCGAGGTGGTGTTATGACTGCTGTTAAATATTTTTGAACTAACTATTGTGCTTGATCACCTCAATAGCATCATAACTTTGTTTTTGCCATAGTAGGAAATTGCACCACTAAGGAGGAATCTAGCAAACAATGTGGAGGGAACCCTGCACAACCTAGCCAAGACAATTCAAGACCAAGTCATGACCACTAACCAAATTCTACAATACCTCCAAAATGCTAATAACTCGAATGGTGCTAACAACCGGATGGCTGAAAATGATAACGGCATATCCGAGTTTCTGAGAACTAGGCCACCTTATTTTCAAGGCGGCTTTGACTCGATTGTAGCTGAAAGATGGATAAGGGAGTTGGAGAAAATCTTTGAAGTGATGGGCTGTACTGAGGAGCAGCAAGTAATCTTCGCTGCGTATATGCTAAAAGATGAAGCAAAATACTGGTAGCGGGGAGCTAGAGAACTTTTAGCTCACCAGGGAAGGCAGATCACTTGGCAGGTGTTCAAAGACACCTTTTTGGCAAAGTACTTTCCAAGTACTGTGTGGGCGAAGAAGGAGATCGAAGTTCTCCTACTTAGGCAAGGCAGCATGACCATAGACCAGTACATCACGAGATTTGAGGAGTTGTCTAAGTTCTCCTCTTACCTGCGATTTAACCCAGATGAAGCATGGAAGGCTGTTAAGTTCGAAGTGGGACTGAACCCGAAGATAAAGAATGTTGTTATAGCTAATGGCGATGAGGGAGTTTGTACCTTTGATAAATAAATCCAGACTCCTAGAGAGGAGTTTGAAGGCAGTGGAGGATGAGAAACAAAGACGGAACTTTTGGAAAAGGAAGAATGGGCCACAAAATTCTGGCAGAAATGTCAGAGGAAAAGGACAGGGTACTGGAAAGAGGCCAATGACTGTGGGTCCTAGACCCTTCCAACAAGACCTTGCTCCAGTCAAGTGCACTAAGTGCGGACGCATGCATGGTAACCGGCCATGATACATGGGACTAGATGTTTGTTTTAAATGCGGACAGAAGGGCCATTTTGCAAGGAGCTACCCATAAAATATGGGAAACCAGCCAGAACAGAAGCCTCTGGTGAAAGGAAGGGTTTTCACCCTGAGCGGCCAAGAGGCAGCTCAATCTTCTGAAATGATTCAAGGTATATGCTATATTTATGGATTTTCTCTTATGGTGTTTTTGACTCTGGTGCTAGTCATTCATTTATATCGGAAGAATGTATTAGGAAGTTTTAGTTTCCTACTTCTGAAACTCCTTATGAGTTATCTGTAGTTACCCTCGCAGGGGAAAGGGTATTAACATCCTCTGTATGTAAGGACTGTCAAGTCATCATCCAGGAGAAAACTTTTTCTGTAGACCTCGTCTGTTTACCTTTAAGAGGTATTGAGGTCATTCTAAGGTTAGACTGAATGTCTAAAAATAGGGTCTTGCTGAATTGTTGTAACAAGACAATTGAATTTCTATCTCCTACTCCAAAAGAAGAGGTGCAGTTATTGATGCTTAATGCCAATCAAGTTAATAGTGAGTTGAAGAATGGAGTACTTGGATACATTCTCTTGCACTTATCAAATCTACAAGTTAAAGCGAAGCTTGATAAAATTCCAATAGCCAATGAATTTCCTGAAGTATTTCCATCAGATATTCCAAGCTTATCTCCCAAGAGAGAGATAGAATTTTCTATTTATCTCTTACTTGGGACAGGACCTATCTCTATTGCACCTTATAGAATGGCCTCGAAAGAACTACAGGAACTCAAGAAACAGTTGGAGGAACTATTAGACAAGCAATTTGTTAGACTAAGTGTATTAGCTTGGGGAGCTCATGTATTGTTTGTTAAGAAGAAAGACAGAAGCTTTAGACTATGCATAGACTATAGACAACTAAATAAGGTGACTGTCAAAAGCAAGTATCCTCTCCCTAGGATAGATGACTTATTGGATCAATTGAAGGGAGCCTCTATCTTTTCTAAGATTGACTTGAGGTTGGGATATCATCATATTAGGATCAAGGAGGAGGATGTACCAAAAACTGCCTTCAGGACTAGGTATGGGCACTATGAGTTTCTCGTAATGCCTTTCGGGTTAAAAAATGCATCTGCAATTTTCATGGATTACATGAATCGCATTTTTTGACCCTACCTATATCAATTTGTGGTAGTGTTCATTCATGACATCTTGATATATTCTAAGAGTGAGAAAGAACATGAACAATACCTCCGAATTGTGCTGTAAGTACTGAAAGAGCAAAATTTGTATGCCAAATTGGAGAAGTGTGAATTTTGGCTGTCAAAAGTAAAGTTTCTCGGACATGTCATCTCAAATAGAGGGGTAGCCGTAAATCCTAGCAAGACGGAAGCAGTAATTCAATGGGAGAGACCAAAGACGGGTACGGAAGTCAGAAGTTTCCCGGGTTTGGCAGGATACTACTAGAGGTTTATACAAAACTTCTCTCGTATAGCCTTGCCATTGACTAAATTGACCAGGAAGGGAAGTCCTTTCTAATGGACTGATCAATGTGAAGCTAGTTTTCAGGAGTTTAAGACAAGACTGACCACTCCTCCAGTTTTAATTATTCCAGACCCCACAGGACATTTGGAAGTGTATAGTGACGCTTCAAAGAAAGGGCTAGGGTGTGTGCTAATGCAAGACAAGAGAGTAGTTGCTTACGCCTCTAGACAACTAAGACCCCACGAAGGAAACTATCTAACCCATGATCTTGAATTGGCGGCGGTGGTGTTTGCTTTAAAGATTTGGCGAGATTACTTATACTGAGCAACCTTTGAAGTATATTGCGATCACAAGAGTCTTAAATATCTCTTTGATCAAAAGGAGTTAAATATGAGGCAACGAAGATGGGTGAAATTTCTCAATGACTACAAGTTTGAGATAAAGTATCATTCAGGAAAGGCGAATGTTGTAGCTGATGTCTTAAGTCAACAATCTCTACACATGGGCCAGATGATGGTGTATGAGATGCAAATGCTAGAAGAGTTTCGAAATTTGAAGTTGGACACTACTTTTTCCTCAAAGAAACTAATTATTAATGGTTTAAGTATAGGGTGTGACCTTAGAACTCGGATCAAATAGGCTCAAGTTCACAACCAATACGTACAGGATCATAAAGATCAAGGAAAATTTTCTTTCATGGAAGATGGAGCAATCATGTATCAAGGAAGGATTTGTGTCCCTCAAGAACGAGAGTTGAGGACTAAGATTCTATAGGAAGCACATCAGTGTAAATATACTGTCCATCCTGGATGCACTAAAATGTACCAGGACTTAAAGAGGATGTATTGGTGGCCAGGGATGAAAAAGGATATTGCGGAGTTCGTGGCAAAATGTCTAATTTGCCAAAAGGTGAAGGTGGAGCATCAAAAGCCAGCGAGATTTCTACAACCTCTTGAGATCCCTAAATGGAAATGGGACAATATCTCGATGGATTTTGTTGTGGGTTTGCCTAAGACTTCAGTGGGACATAACTCTATTTGGGTAATAGTTGACAGATTAACCAAATTTGCTCACTTTCTGCCCATAAAAATTAACTTTTCACTAGATAAATTGGCCCAATTGTACGTCTAGGAAATAGTTAGACTGCATAGGATTCCCTTAAATATTGTTTCTGATAGAGATCCGAGGTTCACGTCAAGGTTTTGGAAGGCGTTGCAGGAAGCTTTTGGTACTTAGTTGCAGTTCAGTACTGCCTACCCTCCTCAGACAGACGGGCAAACAGAACGGACCATTCAAACTCTAGAAGACATGTTAAGGGCCTGTGTGATAGAGCAAGGTAAAGGATGGGATAAGTACCTACCTTTAGTAGAGTTTGCTTATAATAATAGTTATCACTCCAGTATTAAGATGGCCCCCTACGAAGCTTTATATGGTAGGAAGTGCTGATCTCCACTATGTTGGTTTGAGGTAGGAGAAAAGAACTTGCTGGGTCCTGATCTAGTTCAACAAACCGCTGAACAAATCAGGATAATACGAGATAAAATACTCACAGCTCAAAGTCGGCAAAATAGTTACTATGATAAGAGAGATAGACCTTTGGAGTTTGAGGAAGGGGACCATGTATTTCTAAAACTTTCTCTGACCACTAGAGTTGGTAGGTCTCTCAAGACCAAAAAGCTAAATCCGCTATTTTTAGGACCCTACCAAATTCTGAAGAAAGTAGGGACATCAGCAATCAAGTTGCTCTCCCACCTAATTTGTCCAACTTGCATAATGTTTTCCATGTATCACAGTTCCGAAAGTATCTTCCAGACTCCTCACATGTGATATGAGATGAACCAATCCAAATAAAGGAGAATATGACATACCAACTAGTACTAGCATCTATATTGGACACTGACGTGAAGCAATTGTGGAACAAAACTATTCCCCTAGTTAAGGTGTTATGCGAAGGTTTGACTCTAGAAGAAGCAACTTGGGAGCTAGAAGAAGTCATGAGGAAGAAATATTCGAAATTGTTCTTACTAGGTAATTTCTGAAATTTTGAGGACAAAATTTATTTTAGGGGGAAGGGAAATGTAACTTCCCTAATTTCGTTTCATGTATTAATAAAAGTACAAAATTATTCAAAGTAACATCCCTAAACATATATAAATATTTAAGGAAATAAAATTTATTAGACAATTTTTAGATACCTAAGGAAATATAATCTTTAGAAATTCTTCAACTTATGTGTATGCATAAAAATGTTCTAACATTAATGGAATAGGTAAAGAGAGAAAACCTGAGAGGAAATATTAGAAATAAACATGCCAAATAAAGTTGAAATTCTTGGATAAGGAAGATAACTTTTTGTGAAGTAATTAAAGGTCTTAAAATTTCAAGAAGATTGAATTAGGGTAATTTTTCCTAATTTAAGAGTTAAAGTTACTAAGTTTAGTATCTCCACCCATAAATTGGGCTTTCACTTATGGAAAATTCATATAGAGGTTTTCCACTTAACATAATTTTTTTAGCAAGCCCATTGGATAACCTAAGCAAGAAATAAAACATAGACTTGGAGTAGGATATAGAAATTGGACCGGTATCCCAAAAATCATGAAAATGTGACCAAGCCCATTATGAATTGTAGAATTTTAACCAAAGTAAAGAAAATGGACAATAGTGAGCCCAAATCCAATAGGAAAAATAAAAATAAAAATAAAAATAAATTGATAAGATAATGGTGTAATCAAGATTAGGTAAAATGGCATTAAGACAAAAATTTAGCAAGTGGTATGATAATACAAGGCTTTAGGACAAAACATCTATATCCTACACTCATAATTTTAGCAAGTGGTATGATAATACATAGCATTAGGACAAAACGTTTCTATCCCATACAAATAATTTCAACCAAATAATGGAGATTGAAGGGCTAGAAATTTGCCACATAAAAAGGCAAACCTATCATAATTGATTAAGACAAAAGAAAAAGTAAATGAATCCCTAAATCAAAGGGAACTTGTCCCATATCTTACGAACATATTATCATAATTTTCAAAATACAAATCTCCTTTTCCTATACATATCTTGACTAAGGAAGAGGAAGACAAGAACATAAGTTGTTTGTTTTCCAAAAATTCAACCAAGTGTAACCTAATTGTGATAAGGTAGACCCATGATCATGAAAGGTGAATTATTTGGTGGTCTATATAAGAAAACCCACCCTTAAAATATTAGAATTTCATCCAAGTGAGGGAGAGGAAAAATAGAAGCAAGGTAGAGTGAGGAAAGGGAGGAAGAAAGGAAGAAAGAGGAAGGAGAAGACTAGGGGACTAAGTGCTACAGGTAAGTTTAACAATATTTCTTTTTAAAGAAAAGTTTTGAAACTTGTAATATTTATATGGGATTTTTATTTTAGAACTTCGATGATTGGTCATGGATGTTGCTATATCATGTTACATATTATGTATGTTTGAATACTTAGGTTGGTGTAGATAGTTCTACATCGGTATGGCTATGGATGGCAGAATTTTTAGCTTATGTGTTTTAATTTCTAGGATCCTTCTATAGGGAATATAAAGAAATGGTTAACAGAACAAATGTAGATTTATGTCTTGCGGATGTTTAGCCACTGGAATCATTCAATTTAGAGTTCATATGAGGTAGATAAGGTCCAATTAGTAAACAAAGGTCAGAAAATGGTTAATCAGGGAAGAATATGTTAGGATAGCTTCGGTGTTTTAATTTCTGGGAACATTCTATAAGGAATTAAAATAAATGACTAACATATGAATTATAGATATATGTGTCACGGATTTTTAACCACTGGAATCATTCAATTTAGAGTTCATATGAGGTAGATATGTTCTGATTAGTAAACAAAGGTCAGAAACGGTTAAACAGGGAAGAATATGTTAGGATAGCTTCGGTGTTTTAATTTCTGGGAACATTATATAAGGAATTAAAATAAATGGTTAACATATGAATTATACATATATGTGTCACGGATTTTTAGCCACTAGAATCATTCAAGTTAGAGTTCATATGAGGTAGATATGTTTCAATTAGTAAACAAAGGTCAGAAAATGGTTAATCAGGGAAGAATATGTTAGGATAGCTTCGGTGTTTTAATTTCTGGGAACATTCTATAAGGAATTAAAATACATGGTTAACGCATGAATTATAGATATATGTGTCACGGATTTTTAGCCACTTGCATCATTCAATTTAGAGTTCATATGAGGTAGATATGTTTTGATTAGTGAACATTGGTCAGAGAATGGTTAATCAGGGAAGAATATGTTAGAATAGCTTCGGGGTTTTAATTTTTGGGAACATTATATAAGGAATTAAAATAAATGGTTAACATATGAATTATAGATATATGTGTCACGGAGTTTTAGCCACTAGAATCACTTAATTTGGAATTTTTATGAGGGAGATATGGACAGATTAGTAGATAGAGGTCAGAACCTACCCGAGAAGAAATAACCTGTACTTTAAGGGAGTAGTATCACCATGATATCTTAATATTTCGTTCAACTGTTCAACATAATAGTTTTAGATAATTGTTTCATATTTAAATTGACATCAAGATCACCTAAATCGGAGTTAAATAGAGTTATCCTCTGATTAGTATGAGAATGTCAGATAGGATGAAAACTTGCATCAAGAAAATAAAGGAATAAAATTAATATTTAAAAAGAAGAAGAAGAATTTTATAAATGAAAATAATAAATGATTAGTATATGCTATAGCCATTGCCATTGCATGAACTTCTTACCATTCTAAGTGTGAAATTTTGTCATGAAAAGTTTTTGATGAAACATTATGGTATGTGAGTATAATGAACATGTTATTGCAAATCATATTTTTGGCTATTAATGTAAAAAGAAAAGAAATAAGCACGGTCACATGGTGATCCGTGTGGTGTACCAGTAGGGGACGCCCTACCAACGGTTATGAATATGTTAATGAGAAAAGAAAGAGAAAGTGTGCCATGTCGGACGGAGCCAGAAAAGCCCGTACCAGAGAGTAGAAAATACTCACCTTGACCGGGGTAGCTTGATATAAGAATAAATTGATAGTCATCATATGATATTCTGAAAATAATTAATCATGTCATACATATCATTACTGTATGATTCTCATGTGCATAGATATAGTGCATTCATGTGATCAAAGTTATTTACTATAGTTTATATAGTTGAACATGACGTGATGAGCTATATTGATAATGATTTATTTTTTAACTTACTGGGATTTAATTCTCACTATATTTCCATGTCATGTTTAGAAAATTAGTTATGCAAATTTTTCTATAGCTCTGGCATTTAGTGCACGTTGGATCGAGTTACTCTATGATGGGCGGATCCTAAATAAAATATTTGTGGCCGAGTCGGTACAGATCCCGGTGAAGGAGCAACCACCTGCACCCGAATCTCCGGAATTGGTCAACTAGAATAAATAAGATGTAGATATTTATGAGTTTGAAATGTTGTACGTACGTTTTGATTAATGATGTGTATGTGAACTTTATATTGTATAATAATAAATAAATAAATAAAAGTTATTACAGGGAGCATACTAAGGTGCCCAAAAGAAAAATTACACATGTAGGCAGATCATTAGGCCAGTATATGCATGAATGATTCACTTCTGTAAACTAGCACCAAAAAAGTATCTAAATCACCTGGCCTTGACCATGGGAGCATAGGTTTACTTTCTACCACTACCACTAGTAAGGCCACACCTCCCACATTTAGCATAACAAAAGAAAACCCTATGGAAGAACACACTAATGATGATGGCATTTTGATAAGGGAAGCCTTTAAGGCCTAGTTCTTTTTCTTATCTTTTATTTTTCCTTTTTTGTTATTTTCTCTTTTTTGCTATATTTATATTTTACATTAGGGACAATGTGAAGATTGAGTGTGGGTGTGGGACTAAATTTTGTAAATTCTCGATGGCTGTGTAATCCTAATACCCTAGATAGTTATACATGAATGACTACTATGGCCCCATTTGAACTAATATACCTGAAATTTCACCATTATGCACCTTTTGTACACATGTGTTCAAGTTATGCTTTAGGTTGTTAAGTTTTCTAAAAAGCCAATTATGTGAATCATTTGAAAATTTTAGCTCTTGTAAAAGGTAGAAGAAAATTGCAATTATAGGAAAATGTTAGCTCTTTTGAGATATTCCCCACTTTTAAACCTTAAAAAATTTTTATGCACTTTAACCTTGGGAATTTAATTTATCTGGTACTTTGGAAAAGTTAGTATAATTCAAAAATATCTTTTTGATCTTAAAGAACTCTAGAACTTATTTCACTACCACTTGTGGTGAAATCCTAAGTTGATATTGTTACTTGGGAAATGATTTAGGCATTATTTACAAGATTAAGCTTTTTCAAAATGACTTGAATTATATCTCTAATACCTACATTTAAGCTTAATTAACATTTTATTCTATACAACCATTTATCCCCCTAGACCTATTTTTTTATATCTCCATATTCTTTTGAGTACCCTATTAACTCATTAGATAGCTATTATCTAAAATATTATTTGGAGCTTAATTATTCAAAAGGTTGAAAGGGTAAAGTTAAGATAATGAAAAATCAATTAAAGAAGGGGAAAGAAAGAAAGAGAAAAAATAGCAGCATTATGAAAAAGAAGGATGAAAGAAGAAAAATAAAGGAAAGTAAAAAAGGAATAAATTAAATCAAAATTGAAGCAATTAAGAAGAAAATGAATGTAGGGGAAAAGCTAATGAATGAAAGAGAAAGCTCAAGAAAATGAAATCAGAACAAGTCATGTGGTATTGGGTGACTAAGTCAAATTTTTATCCTTCACCGTACCTCATACCTTAGCCATGTTCATGTTTAATGTTAGAAGATGAAGATAAACTCAATGTCACAGAGATGAGAATGTTGCGCTAGATGTGTGGACACACTAGAAGAGATATGATTAGAAATGAGTGCATTAAAAAGAAAGTTGAGGTAGCACCTATTGTGGAGAAGATGGTAGAATCTCGCTTAAGGTGGTTTGGCCATGTGTAGAGAAGACCTATAAAAACTCTATTGAGAAGAGTAGATAAGATGGAAAGCAACTCGATAGTTAGAGATAGAGAGAGGCCTAAGAAAATAATAAGTGAAACTATTAAAAAATATTTCACAGTTAATAATCTATCTATTGATCTCATTTATAATAGGTCACTATAGTGTCTTTTGATCCATGGAGCCGATCCCACATAGTGGGAAAAGGCTTGGTTGTTTTTGTACCTTATACCTTGGCCACATTACAATCTGAATAAAGACATATTAATCCAAGGTGTGGTGTGGAGTTAATATTAGTGGAAAGTAGTAGGAAGAATAAGCCTATGGAGTTCTTATCATTGAGTTCTATGCTTTGAAATTTTTTTATGTAGAATTCATTAGAGTATGGAAAATTATTTAACCCAAGGTATACACACACTCTAGGTTCAAAGGGAGGAATATGAATTAGATTAGAGCTAAGTTCACTTATAACTATGATTTTCTTTAAAAACTTTCTTTAATTCTTATGAGGCAAGAGATAAATAGCTTGACACTCATTGCATTATTTGAAATTTTGTTTGAGGATCAATTTTCTTTTGACTTTTCTTTTTTTTACTTAAAGACAAGCAAAAGATTGAGTGTAGGTTTATTTGATAAGTACATAATTATGTAGTATTTGGATACTAAAATATGGAATTTTATGTGATTTTGAGAGGAAATAAGTAAGGAACATAATTAATTCATGGAATTGTCATGTAGGAACTAATAAAAATGGATTTGATGTGAAAAGGAGGAAAAAGGATAAAAAACTAAAATGCGAGATAAAATTTGTTCCATGATGATGAAGGCTATTTGTCGTCGTGATGGCAATTTCCTAGAAGAAAATCCTAGAATAATCATTTTTAGTAGTAGAATTTCATCCTTCACTCTAGCTTGATCTTCTCTTAGATTTTTCTTGGAATTTAGTTGTTCCTCCATGACCCTGCATGGATAAACACCTTTTGTTCATTTAGGAAGATTGAAACCTCAATAATTCTATACATTGTGAAATTCGATTAAGATTTAATTATTCAATTCCAACTGAGTATTAATTGTTCTTCTGCTCTTCATCTCATGATAGTTTCATTTAATTGGTAGGATGTATACTAGAATATTACTTGTCTTTGAAATGACTGCATTTTTTTTGAAGTCATTATTCTTTCTTTTATTTTTCCTCTTTCGCACTCCTTTATAAACTAGTTATTTATCAATTCAGATATTACATTACTTATTGAGATACGAATCATAATGTCATAATGTGAATACATATAATTAGTAGACAACGACAAAGGAAAACAAATGCATATTTCACTAGCTATCAACATATTTACAACACTAGATTAGTGGTGTATAAACAAAATAGCCATTATACTACCTGAAGTACAAAAACAGGAGGTTAACGAGTTACTATTTTGAAATTGGTTAACTACCATATCAAAGTCATAAGCTTATAGTCTATACATAATCCCAATCATTTGCATTTTCCCTTTCTGGGATGATAGGGGAGGGCGGAGTTGGATAAACTATAATATCTACGATGTTGATTAATATCAGTTCCTGTAAAATAAGGATATACCCCAAAAGAGGCAACTCTACCCAATCTACAGTGAACATCAAGGTTATAGCATGAATATGCATTTTTTTTCACTCTATTTCTTCCAAATATAGTATAAGAAATTTGTGAGAACTAGCATTCCTAATAAGTTTAACAGTAAACAAATAATATGCAACATATGGTTTATACTATGTCCAGCTATATTAGCTACAAAACTTGATAGCCATTTCAAATATATACATATCTCGATGTACATATATTCATGTAGAAATGACAAACATATTGTATAATATAATATTTAGAAAAACATGGCTATATTAACATTTCATTCAACCTTGTGGCACAATATTACTCTTTGCAACTTATTCATGTCACAACTATTTATGATAATTTTATGCAATAAGAAATGGAAATTATTCATCTAGAATGTGTTTGCCTCGCTCTGCATATTCATGTGTGGTTAATTGCTATATTTCATCCCTTATTTCACAGTTCACTTGTGATTATTTCATTGTTTTGGTTTTATTTTGTTTTACTTGCTTTGGATACTGCTTGGCTTTGTTTTTTATTTGAAGGTGTGTAAAAGAGGCCAAGAATCAAGGGAAAACACTCATGAGAAGAGTTATCTGGACTTGGAACAAGCTGAGGAGTATGCAAGGAAGAAACATAAAAGCAATTGGCAAGAACTAACCATGGTAGCCTCAAATACGGCCAAACTATGTTTTGTGAAAGAATTGGAGAACATTTCTAGATTTTAGCACGAAGCATGGTAAGACTGTGTCCTGGAACACGACTGTACTTTGGGAACGTATAGTTAGTGTTTTTAAGCATTTTAAGCAACCAAAGTGATATATATATAAGAGGAGAAACAAGAAGAAACATATACAGACTCATTTAAATGCAGTTTATATAACAACTCCATTCTTTTTACATATATATATATATATATATATATATAAAAATCTCATGAAGTCATTAACTCTTTACTTCTAGCTATTTAACTCATAATAACATTCAATTAATTTAACCAAGCATAATTAATATTTACACATCATTAATTAACAACATCCATACACAAATCAAGCACATATGTGTCTATATCTTATTCATCCATATTGATCAGTTTCAGAGATATGGGTGCAGGTGGTTGTACCTTCACTGGGATCTTAGCCAACTCAACCCAACGTACGCTAAAATTCGGTCATAGAGAATATTTGCATATCTAGTCCTCTGAACATGATATAGAAATATAGTGAGAATTAAATCCTAGTAGGTTCAATAATAAATCATAATTATCATTAATATAGATCATTATGTCATGTTCATTTGTATAAACTACAACAAATATGTTAGGTTATATGAATGCACTTTATTTATGCACATCAAAAGTATACATAAATGAAATATATGGAATAAATAACTATTTTTAGAATATCATATGATGACTATCAACTTATATTTATATCAAGCTACCCTGGTCAGAGTGAGTACTTTCTACTCTTTGGTACAAGTTTTTTTTGCTTCGTCCAACATGGTACACTTTCTCTTTCTTTTTTCATTAATATAATCATAACCGTAAGTAGGGCATCCCCTACTTGTGCACCACACGGACCGCCTATGATAGTGCTTGTCTCTTTTCTTTTGTTTTCATTTCATGTTAATAGCCAAAAATATGATTTCAATAACAAGTATGTTCATTATACTCACATGCTATAATTTATCATCAAAGCATAATCATTACCAAAAATCATTGGTAAATTACAATCTTTTCATAAACATAATCATTTTCAAATATCATTTTATAAAATATTTCCATGTCAAAATTACAAACTTAAGATGGTAAAGAATTCGTGCAATGACTATGGCAAACACTAGTCATTTATTATTTTCATTTATAAGATTCTTCTTCTTTTCTAAATATTATTTTTCTCTCTCACTAAATAGAGCATAAAACCCTTATTTTAAATTTAATTGATGTGATCTTGGTGTCAATTGAAAGATAATACCATCCTCTAAAAATCTTATGTTGAACATTTTAGTGAAATCTTAAGTAATCATGGTGTTACTACTCCCTCAAATTCAATGTTATTTCTTCTCCGGTAGGTTTAAATCTCTACTTACTAATATGACCATATCTCCCTCATACGAACAATTGAGGTGATTCTAAAGCATATAAAAATCTAAGACACTTATATACGACTTTCATGTTTATCATTTCTTCAGATTCCATACTAAGTATTCTCAAAAAATAAAAAAAAATGCTTTCATTTACCACCTTGGATTCTAGACTCATTCGAATCACTACTCATTAATAAGCCATATCTCTCACATATAAACTCCAAATTAAGTGATTTTAGAGCCTATAGATCTGTGATACATATATCTATAATTATTATTCTAACAAGCCTTTAATTCCCTATAGATTTTGCCTAGCAATTCAAACACAAAAGCATACTTACTATATTTTTCTCATATTGAATCCAATTTGAATGATTCTAGTGGCTACAAATTCGCGAGACATATATCTATATTTATTATGTTAATCATTTCTTTTTATTCCCTACGGATATATCCTAAAAATTCAAACACCAAAGCATACCTAATAGATTCTTCCCTGGCTAACCACTTTCTAACCACTGCTTACAAATCAAACAATCTATCCCTCATCTGGACTTCAAATTAAGTGATTCTAGTGGATAAAAATCTGCAATATATACATCTACATTTTTCATGTTAACCATTTTTTTAATTCCTAACCAAATCTTCCCAGAATTTCAAAATCATAAGCTTCCCTGGTTACTCCTAAATCTAGTTTCCTAACTAAACCTTTTCAAAGGTTTTAGTTCATCATTATATTATGTCGTCTTCCATTTTCTTCCTAATTTAAATCTAATCATATTCCATCATTTTTTCACCAGAGTCAAATATACAAAATAGCAGCATAAAAATCCTAAAATTTTGCCAACCATAGCCATACCTATGCAAAAATTTCCACACCAACTGAAATGTTCAAAACATCCATCATACGCAAGATAACATGTAACATGATATAGCAACATCCATGACCAATCATCAAAGTAAAAAATATTGTAAATTTCATCAACGTTCTAAGATTAAAATCCCATATAAATGTTACAAATTTCAAAGCTTTTCTTCGAAAAGAGATATTGTTAAACCTACCAAAAGATCTCTCTAACTCACTTAGTGAATTTTTTTTCTTGTTTCCTCTTAAAGAAAGTAGCAAGATTCCTCCCTTCCTTTAGGTTTTCTAGCAGCTTAAATAAGAAAAGGAGGGCGAGTTTTGAACCTTAAGGATGAATAGAAAAGATGGATTCAAGTAGAGATTAAGCTAACTTACCTTAACTACTTAGTCCTCTAGATTTCTCCTTTCTCTCTTCTCCTCTCTTTCTCTCCTTTACTCACTCTACCTTGCTTATGTTTTTCCTCTCCCTCACTTGGACAAAATTATAATGTTATAAGGGTGGATTTTGCTAAAATAAACTATCAAGTTGTTCACCTTTCATAATTATGGGTCTACCTTATCACAATTAGGATGCACTTAGTTATTTTTTGGGGAAAGAAAACTGATGTTCTTGTCTTCCTCAACCTTAGTCAAGATATGCATAGCAAAAGGAGATTTGTATTTTGAAAATTAAGATAAAATGTTCTTAAGACAAGGTACAAGGTCCCTTTGATTTAAGGATTCATTTCCTTTTTCTTTTGTCTCACTCAAGTATGATAGGTTTGCTTTTCTATGTGGCAAATTTTCAACCCTTGAATCTTCCTTTATTAGCTGAAATTATTTACGTAGGATAAGAATGTTTTGTCAGAATGCCATGTATCATTACTTACTTGTTGAAATTTTGAATGTAGGATATAGATGTTTTGTCCTAATTCCTTGTATTATTACCTACCTATTGAAATTATGCATTATACAAGTTAATAGAACACTTAATCACTGTTTTATCACATCATAAGTTATTAATTGATGAGCTGGAAGGTGAAAGTTAATGTCGAAACTTAATAGTTAATTAGGGATATTTTAATCTTAAAAGTAGCTTAAGTTTCTCTAGGAATTGAATAAATTGGTAGGCACGAGAACTCCTATGAATTGAATCACATGGTTAGCACAGAACTTAATGGGTTTAGGTTAAACTAAGAAGCACGAAAGTAGGCAATTATATTAACTTAGGTACAATTAGTAACGCTTGAAAGAGGTTATCAATAATTAAGGCTAAATCATCCCCTATTACTAAGATAATTGCAATTAGAGATATAGATTGATTCTTAAATGTCAGAAGTACAGTAAACCCTAACCCTAGGCTTTTAATAATTGATTACTTTATTTAATTAATTATGATTTCTCTCTATCGAATTACATTGATTTAGATAGCTTATTTCATAGAATTCTAGTAATTGATTATTGCTCTCTGTGGGATACGACATGTAACATCCCTAATTTTGTTTCTTTTATTGATAAAAGTACATAAATATTTAATTAAGGAAATAACATTTATTAGACAATATTTTAGATATCTAAGGAAATATAATCCTTAGAAATTCTTCACCTTATGTATATGCATAGAAAATGTTTTTAACATTAAGAGAACAAATAAAGAGGGAAAACCTAATAGGAAAAACAATTAGAAATAACATACTAAAGAGATGCAAAATTCTTGGATAAGGAAGATAAATTTGTAGAAACAAGTAAAGGTCATAAAATTTCAAGAACATTGGATTATGGTAATTTTTCCTAATTCAAGAACTAGAGTTACTAAGTTTATAATCTTTACCCATACATTGGGCTTTTACCTATGGACACTTCATATAGAGTTTTTCCACTTCACATAAGTTTCTAGCAAGCCCATTAGATAACCTAAGCAAGAAATAAAACATAGACTTGGACTAGGATATAGTAATTGGACCAATAGCCCAAAAATTATGAAAATGTGACCAAGCCCTCCAAGAAATGTAGAATTTTATCCAAAGCAAAGAAAATGGGTAGGAATAAGCCCATAATGGGTAGGAATAAGCCCAAATCCAAGAGAAAAAATAAAATAAAATATATTAGGTGATGATATAATAATGTAATAATAATAAAGATTAGGTTACATGGCATTAAGACAAAAATTTAGCAAGTGGTGTGATTCTACATTCATAATTTTGGCAAGTGACATGATAATACAAGGCTTTAGGACAAAAACATCTATATCGTACACTCATAATTTTAGCAAGTGGTATGATAATACATGGCATTAGCACAAAACATTCCTATCCCACACAAATAATATCAACCAAATAATGGAGATTCAAGGGCTAGAAATTTGCCAACTAAAAAAGCAAACCTATCATACTTGTTTAAGACAAAAGAAAATGGAAATAAATCCCTAAATCAAAGGGACCTTGTCCCATATCTTAAGAACATATTATCAAAATTTTTAAAATACAAATCTCCTTTTCCTATGCATATCTTGACTAAGGAAGAGGAAGACAAGAACATAAGTTGTTTGTTTTCCAAAAATTCAACCAAGTGTAATCTAATTGTGATAAGGTAGACCCATGATCATGAAAGGTGAATTATTTGGTGGTCTATATAAGAAAACCCACCTTTACAACATTATAATTTCATCCAAGTAAGGGAGAGGAAAAATAGAAGCAAGGTAGAGTGAGGAAAGGAGAGGAATAAAGGAAGAAAGAGGAAGGAGAAGTCTAGGGGACTAAGTGCTCCAGGTAAGTTTAAAAATATTTCTTTTTGAAGAAAACTTTTGAAACTTATAAAATTTAAATAAGATTTTGATCTTAGAACTTTGATGATTGGTCATGATGTTGCTATATCATGTTACATATTGATCTTACATGTGATATATGTTTGAATACTAAGACTGGTATAGAAAGTTCTGCATAGGTATGGGTATGGGTGGCAAAATTTTTAGCTTATGTGTTTTAATTTCTGGGAATTATCTATAGGGAATTAAAATAAATGGTTAACAGAAGTATTAAAGATATATGTGTCGCAGATTTTTACCCACTGGAATCATTCAATTTGGAGTCCATATGAGGTAGATAAGGTACAATTAGTAAGCAAAGGTCAGAAAATGGTTTATCAGGGAAGAATATGTTAGGATAGCTTCTGTGTTTTAATTTCTTGGAATTATCTGTAGGGAATTAAAATAAATGGTTAACATACAAATTAAATATATATGTGTCACGGATGTTTAGCCACTGGAATTATTAAAGTTGTAGTCCATATGAGGTAGATATGATCCGATTAGTAGTCAAAGGTCAAAAAATGGTTCATCAGAGAAGAATATATTAGGATAGCTTCTGTGTTTTAATTGCTAGGAATTATCTGTAGGGAATTAAAATAAATGGTTAACATAAGAATTAAAGATATCTGTGTCTCGAATTTGTACCCACTGGAATCATGCAATTTGGAGTCCATATGAGGTAGATAAGGTACGATTAGTAAGCAAATGTCAGAAAATGGTTTATTAGGGAAGAATATGTTAGGATAGCTTCTGTGTTTTAATTTCCTGAAATTATATGTAGGGAATTAAAATAAATGGTTAACATACAAATTAAATATAAATGTGTCACGGATGTTAAGCCACTAGAATTATTCAATTTGGAGTCCATATGAGGTAGATATGGTCTGATTAGTAGTCAAAGGACAGAAAATGGTTCATCAGGGAAGAATATGTTAGGATAGCTTCTGTATTTTAATTTTTGAGAATTATTTGTATGGAATTAAAATAAATGGTTAACATAATAATTATAGCTATGTGTGTCACGGATTTTTAGTCACTGGAATCATTCAATTTGGAGTCCATATAAGGAAGATATGAGTTGATTAGTAGTCAAAGGTTAGAAAATGGTTCATCAGGGAAGAATATGTTAGGATAGCTTCCGTATTTTAATTTCTGGAAAATATTTGTATGGAATTAAAATAAATGGTTAACATAAGAATTATAGCTATGTGTGTCGCAGATTTTTAGCCACTGGAATCATTCAATTTGGAGTCCATAGGAGGAAGATATGAGCTGATTAGTAGTCAAAGGTCAGAAATTGGTTCGTCGGGGAAGAATATGTTAGGATAGCTTCTGTATTTTAATATATGGGAATTATCTATATGCAATTAAAATAAATGGTTAACATAAGAATTATATATATGTGTGTCACGGATTTTTATCCACTGGAATCACTCAATTTGGAGTCCATATGAGGTAGATATTATCCAACTAGTAAGTAAATGTCAGAACCTATCCGAGAAGAAATAACCTGTACATTTAGGAAGTAATATCACCTTGATTTCTTAATATTTCGCTAAATTGTTCAACATAATATTTTGAGATAATTGCTTTATCTTGAAATTGACACCAAGATCACCTACATCGGAGTTCCATTGAGGGAGTTATGCTCTGATTAGTTAGAGAAGGTTAGATATGATGAAAACCTGGATCAAGAAAATAAAGAAAGAAAATTAATATTTAAAAAAGAAGACAAATCTTATAAATGACTAGTATATGCCATAGCCATTGTATGAACTTCTTACCATCTTAAGTGTAAAATTCTAACATGGAAATATTTTATAAAGTGATATTTGAAATGGTTATGTTCATGGCATAATTACCAATGATTTATGGTAATAGTTATATTTTGATGAACATACTTGTTATTGAAAGCATATTTTTGGATATCATTGTGAAAAGAAAAGAAATGAGCACGGTCACATGGCAATCCGTATGGTGCACTAGTAGGGGACGCCCTACCAACGATTATGATTATGATTATGAGAAAAGAAAGAGAAAGTGTGCCATGTCGGACGGAGCGAGAAAAGCCCGTACCGGAGAGTAGAGGATACTCACCCTGACCGGTGGTAGCTTGAAATGAGAATAAGTTGATGGCCATCATATGATATTCTAAAAATAGTTAATCCTGTCATACATATCATTACTGTATAATTCTTATGTGCATAGATATAATGCATTCATGTGACCAATGATATTTTCTGTAGTTTATACAGCTGAACATAAAATGATGAACTATATTGATGGTAAATTACGATTTATTTTTGAACTTACTGGGATTTAATTCTCACTATATTCCATATCATGTTCAGAAAATTAGTTATGCAGATTTTTCTATAGCTCTGGCTTTTAGTGCACGTTGGATCAAGTACTTTATGTTGGGCAGATCCCAGAAGCATATAAAATGTTTGTGGTTGAGTTAGCTTAGATCCCGGTGAAGGTGCAACCACCCGCACCTGTATCTCTGGAATTGGTCAACCAGAATAAATAAGATGTAGATTTTTAGGTGTTTGATATGTAGTTCGTATGTTTTGATTAATGACATGTATGTAAACTCTGTATTGTATAAATTAAATAAATTTTATATTGAGATAAGTTGTAACGAGGTAATAATTTCATGGTATTAAAAAAAATTTGATACTTAAATGGAGTTGTTACATAATTGGTATCAGAGAAGGTCGATCCTAGATGGCCAGCGGGTGGATGGTTATCTGAATCATTCTTATAGTGTCTTGAGTATGTTGTTGTTGTGCTTTGTAGGGGATCAGTGATTCATATAGGTAAGAAATTACTAGTGTGTCCTATCTATATGCCGAGGTGGTGTTTTGACTGCTATTAAATATTTTTGAACTAACTATTGGGCTTGATCACCTCAATAGCTGCATAACTTTGTTTTGCCACTGTAGGAAATGGCACCATCAAGGAGGAATCTAGCAACCAATGCAGAGGAAACCCTGCACAACCTGGCCACGGCAATTCGAGACCAAGTCATGACCACCAACAAAATTTTACAATATCTCCAGAATGCTAATAACCCAAATGGTGAGAATGGTGCTAACAACCGAATGGCTGGAAAAGATAATGGCATATCCGAGTTCCTGAGGACTAGACCGCCTTGTTTCCATGGTGGCTATGACCCAACGGTAGTCGAAAGGTGGATAAGGGAATTAGAGAAAATCTTTGAAGTAATGGGCTGTACTGAAGAGCAGCAAGTTATTTTTGCTGCATATATGTTAAAGGATGAAGCAGAATATTGGTGGCGTGGAGCTAGAGAACTTTTAGCTCATCAGGGAAGACAGATCACCTGGCAAGTGTTCAAAGACATTTTTTTTAAAAGTACTTTCCAAGTACTGTACGAGCAGAGAAAGAGATTGAATTCCTCCAACTCAGGCAAGGCAGCATGACCGTGGACCAGTATATTGCAAGGTTCGAGGAGCTATCTAAGTTCTCCTCTTATCTGCGATATAACCCAGATGAAGCATGGAAGGCGGTTAAGTTTGAAGCGGGACTAAAGCCAAAGATAAAGAATGCTGTTATAGCTATAGAGATCAGGGAGTTTGTACCTATGATAAATAAATGCAGACTCTTGGAAAAGATTTTAAGGGCAGTGGAGGATGAGAAGCAAAGGAGAAACCTATTGAAGAGGAAGAAAAATTTTACCAACCCTGGAAAGAACATGAGAAGAAGTGGATCTAGAGCTGGTAAGAGGCCATTGATTGTGGGTCCTGTGCCTTTTCAACAAGACCTCACCCCAGTCAAGTGTGCTAAGTGCGGACGCATGCATGGTAACCGGCTATGCTACGTAGGACAAGATGTCTGCTTCAATTGCAGACAGAAGGGACATTTTGCAAGAAACTGCCCACAGAATGTGGGGAAGTAGCCAGAACAGAGGCCTCAAGTGAAAGGAAGGGTTTTCACCCTGAGCGGCCAAGAGGCTGCTCAATCTTCTGAAATGATTCAAGGTACATGCTATATCTATGGATTTGATCTTATGGTGTTATTTGACTCTGGTGCTAGTCATTCATTTATATCAGAAGAATGTATTAGGAAGTTTCAGTTTCCTATTTTTGAAACTCCCTATGAGATATCCGTAGTAACCTCTACAGGGAAAAGGGTATTAACTTCCTCTGTATGTAAAGACTGTCAAGTCACCATCCAGGAGAAAACTTTTTCTGTAGACCTCGTCTGTTTACCTTTAAGAGGTATTGAGGTCATTCTAGGGTTAGACTGGATGTCTAGAAATCGAGTCTTGTTGAATTGTTGTAACAAGACCGTTGAATTTCTACCTCCTACTCTGAAAGAGGAGGTCCAGTTATTGATGCTAAATGCCAATCAAGTTAATAGGGAGTTGAAGAATGGAGTACTTGAATACATTCTCTTGTATTTATCAAACCTAGAAGTCGAATCGAAGCTTGATGAAATCCCAATAGCCAACGAGTTTCCTAAAGTATTTCCATCAAATATTCCAGGCTTACCTCCCAAGAGAGAGATAGAGTTCTTTATTGATCTCCTACCTAGGACATGGCCTATCTCTATTGCACCATATCGAATGGCCTCGAAGGAACTATAGGAACTCAAGAAGCAGTTGGAGGAACTATTAGACAAGCAATTCATTAGACCGAGTGTTTCACCTTGGGGAGCTCCTGTATTGTTTGTTAAGAAGAAAGACGGGAGCTTGAGACTATGCATAGATTACAAACAGGTCAATAAGGTGACAATCAAAAACAAGTACCCTCTCCCTAGGATAGATGACTTATTAGATCAACTGAAGGGAGCCTCCATCTTTTTTAAAATTAACTTGAGGTCAGGATATTATCATATTAGGATTAAGGAGGAGGACGTACCAAAAACTGCCTTCAGGACTAGGTATGGGCACTATGAGTTTCTCGTAATGCCCTTCGGGTTGACAAATGCACCTGCAATTTTCATGGATTACATGAATCACATTTTTCGACCCTTCCTAAATCAATTTGTTGTAGTGTTCATTGATGACATTTTGATATATTCTAAGAGTGAGAAAGAACATGAACAACATCTCCGAATCGTGTTGCAAGTGTTGAAAGAGAAAAATTTATATGCCAAATTGGAGAAGTATGAATTTTGGCTGTCAGAGGTGAAGTTTCTTGGACATGTCATCTCTAATAGTGAGGTAGCCGTAGATCATAGAAAGACGGAAGCAGTGATTCAGTAGGAGAGACCAAAGATGGTTAGAAAGTCAAAAGTTTCCTGGGTTTGGCAAGATACTACAGGAGGTTTATACAAAACTTCTCTTGTATAGCCTTGTCATTGACTAAATTGACCAAGAACGGAAGTTCTTTCAAATGGACTGATCAATGCAAAGCTAGTTTTCAGGAGCTTAAAACAAGACTAACCACTCCTCCAGTTTTAATTATTCCAGAACCCACAGGACATTTTGAAGTGTATAGTGATGCTTCAAAGAAAGGGCTAGGGTGTGTGCTAATGCAAGACAAGAGAGTAGTTGCTTACGCCTCTAGACAACTAAGACCTCACGAAGGAAACTATCCAACCCATGATCTTGAATTGGCGACATTACTTATACGGAGCAACCTTTGAAGTATATTGCGATCATAAGAGTCTTAAATATCTCTTTGATCAAAAGGAGTTCAATATGAGGCAATGAAGATGGGTGGAATTTCTCAATGACTACAAGTTTGAGATAAAGTATCATCGAGGAAAGGCGAATGTTGTAGCTGATGCCTTAAGTCGAAAATCTCTACACATGGGCCAGATGATGTTGTATGAGATGCAAATGCTAGAGGAGTTTCGGAATTTGAAGCTGGACACTACTTTTTCCTCAAAGAAGCTAACCATTAATGGTTTAAGTATAGGGTGTGACCTTAGAGCCCAGATCAAAGAGGCTCAAGTTCACAACCAATACTTACAGGATCATAAAGATCAAGGAAATTTTTCTGTCATGGAAGATGGAGCATTCATGATCAAGGAAGGATTTGTGTCCCTCAAGAACGAGAGTTGAGGACTAAAATCCTACAGGAAGCACATCAGAGTAAATATACTGTCCATCTTGGATGCACTAAAATGTACCAGGACTTAAAGATGATGTATTGGTGGCCAGGGATGAAAAAGGATATTGCGGAGTTCATGGCGAAATGTCTAATTTGTCAAAACGTGAAGGTGGAGCATCAAAAGCCAACAGGATTTCTACAACCTCTTGAGATCCCTAAATGGAAAAGGGACAGTATCTCGATGGACTTTGTTGTGGGTTTACCTAAGACTTTAGTAGGACATGACTCTATCTGAGTAATAGTTGACAGATTAACCAAATCTACTCACTTTCTGCCCATAAAAATTAACTTTTCACTGGATAAATTGGCCCAACTGTGCGTCTAGGAAATAGTTAGACTACTTGGGATTCCTTTAAATATTGTTTCTGATAGAGATTCGATGTTCACATCGAGGTTTTGGAAAGTGTTGCAGGAAGTTTTTGGTACTCAGTTGCGGTTCAGTACTGCCTACCATCCTCAGACTGACGGACAGACAGAACGGACTATTCAAATTCTAGAAGACATGTTAAGGGCCTGTGTGATAGAGCAAGGTAAAGGATGGGATAAGTACCTACCTTTAGTAGAGTTTGCTTATAATAATAGTTATCACTCCAGTATTAAGATGGCCCCCCTACGAAGCTTTATATGGTAGGAAGTGCCGATCTCTACTATGTTGGTTTGAGGTAGGAGAAAAGAACTTGTTGGGTCCTGATCTAGTTCAACAAACCACTGAACAAATTAGGATGATACGAGACAAAATACTTACAGCTCAGAGTCGGCAAAAGAGTTACTACGATAAGAGACATAGACCTCTAGAGTTTGAGGAAGAAGACCATGTATTTCTGAAACTTTCCCTGACTACTGGAGTTGGTAGGTCTCTCAAAACAAGAAAGTTAAGTCTGCAATTTTTGGGACCCTACCAAATTCTGAAGAAAGTAGGGACATCAGCATATCAAGTTGCTCTCCTACCTAACTTGTCTAACTTGTATAATGTTTTCCACATATCACAGCTGCGGAAGTATCTTCCAGATTCATCACATGTAATATAGGATGAACCAATCCAAATAAAGGAGAACATGACATACCAGCTAGTACCTGCATCCATATTGGACACTGACGTGAAGCAACTGAGAAATAAAACCATTCCCCTTGTTAAGGTGTTATGGGAAGGTTTGACTCCGGAAGAAGCAACTTGGGAGCTAGAAGAAGTCATGAGGAAGAAATATCTGTAATTCTTCTTATTAGGTAATTTCTAAAATTTTGAGGACAAAATTTCTTTTAGGAGGAGAGAAATGTAACATCCCTAATTTTGTTTCTTTTATTTATAAAAGTACATAAATATTTAATTAAGGAAATAAAATTTATTAGACAATATTTTAGATATCTAAGGAAATATAATCCTTAGAAATTCTTCACCTTATGTATATGCATAGAAAATGTTTTTAACATTAAGAGAACAAATAAAGAGGGAAAACCTAATAGGAAAAAAATTAGAAATAACATACTAAAGAGATGCAAAATTCTTGGATAAGGAAGATAAATTTTTAGAAACAAGTAAAGGTCATAAAATTTCAAGAACACTGGATTAGGGTAATTTTTCCTAATTCAAGAACTAAAGTTACTAAGTTTAAAATCTTTACCCATACATTGGGCTTTTACCTATGGACACTTCATATAGAGTTTTTCCACTTCACATAAGTTTCTAGCAAGCCCATTGGATAACCTAAGCAAGAAATAAAACATAGACTTGGACTAAGATATAGTAATTGGACCAATAGCCTAAAAATTATGAAAATGTGACCAAGCCCTCCAAGAAAGGTAGAATTTTATCCAAAGCAAAGAAAATGGGTAGGAATAAGCCCATAATGGGTAGGAATAAGCCCCAATCCAAGAGGAAAAATAAAATAAAATATATTAGGTGATGATATAATAATGTAATAATAATAAAGATTAGGTTACATGGCATTAAGACAAAAATTTAGCAAGTGGTGTGATTCTACATTCATAATTTTGGCAAGTGGCATGATAATACAAGGCTTTAGGACAAAACCATCTATATCCTACACTCATAATTTTAGTAAGTGGTATGATAATACATGGTATTAGGACAAAACATTCCTATCCCACACAAATAATATCAACCAAATAATGGAGATTCAAGGGCTAGAAATTTGCCACCTAAAAAGGCAAACCTATCATACTTGTTTAAGAGAAAAGAAAATAGAAATAAATCCCTAAATCAAAGGGACCTTGTCCCATATCTTAAGAACATATTACCAAAATTTTCAAAATAAAAATCTCCTTTTCCTATGCATATCTTTACTAAGGAAGAGGAAGACAAGAACATAAGTTGTTTGTTTTCCAAAAATTCAACCAATTGTAATCTAATTGTGATAAGGTAGACCCATGATCATGAAAAGGTGAATTATTTTGTGGTCTATATAAGAAAACCCACCCTTACAACATTATAATTTCATCTAAGTGAGGGAGAGGAAAAATAAAAGCAAGGTAGAGTGAGGAAAGGAGAGGAAGCAAGGAAGAAAGAGGAAGGAGAAGTCTAGGGGACTAAGTGCTCCAGGTAAGTTTAACAATATTTCTTTTTGAAGAAAACTTTTGAAACTTATAAAATTTATATAAGATTTTGATCTTAGAACTTTGATGATTGGTCATGATGTTGCTATATCATGTTACATATTGATCTTGCATGTGATATATGTTTAAATACTAAGACTGGTATAGAAAGTTCTGCATAGCTATGGCTATGGGTGGCAAAATTTTTAGCTTCTGTGTTATAATTTCTAGGAATTATCTATAGGGACTTAAAATAAATGGCTAACATAAGAATTAAATATATATGTGTCGCAGATTTTTACCCACTGGAATCATTCAATTTAGAGTCTATATGAGGTTGATAACATATGATTAGTAAGCACAGTTCAGAAAATGGTTTATCAGGGAAGAATACGTTAGGATAGTTTCTGTGTTTTAATTTCTTGAAATTATCTGTAGGGAATTAAAATAAATGGTTAACATACGAATTTAATATATATGTGTCATGGATGTTTATCCACTGTAATTATTAAATTTGGAGTCCATATCAGGTAGATATATTCCAATTAGTTGTCAAAGGTCAGAAAATAGTTCATCAGGGAAGAATATGTTAGGATAGCTTCTGTATTTTAATTTTTGGGTATTATCTGTATGGAATTAAAATAAATGGTTAACATAAGAATTTTAGCTACGTGTGTCGTGGATTTTTAGCCACTAGAATCATTCAATTTGGAGTCCATATGAGGAAGATATGAGCTGATTAGTAATCAAAGGTCAGAAAATGGTTCATCAGGGAAGAATATGTCAGGATAGCTTCTGTATTTTAATTTCTGGAAATTATTTGTATGGAATTAAAATAAATGGTTAACATAAGAATTATTGCTATGTGTGTCATAGATTTTTTACCACTGGAATCATTCAATTTGGAGTCCATTGGAGGAAGATATGAGCTGATTAGTTGTCAAATGTCAGAAATTGGTTCGTCAGGGAAGAATATGTTAGGATAGCTTCTGTATTTTAATATCTGTGAATTATCTGTATGGAATTAAAATGAATGGTTAACATAAGAATTATATATATGTGTGTCACGGATTTTTAACCACTGGAATCACTCAATTTGGGGTCCATATGAGGTAGATATCGTCCGATTAGTAGGTAAAGGTCAGAACCTATCCAAGAAGAAATAACCTGTATATTTAGGGAGTAATATCACCTTGATTTCTTAATATTTCACTAAATTGTTCAACATAATAGTTTTAGATAATTGTTTTATCTTGAAAGTGATACCAAGATCACCTACATCGGAGTTCAATTGAGGGAGTTATGCTTTGATTAGTAAGAGAAGGTTAGATATGATGAAAACCTAGATCAAGAAAATAAAGAAATAAAAATAATATTTAAAATAGAAGACGAATCTTATAAATGACTAGTATATGCCATAGCCATTGCCATTGTATGAACTTCTTACCATCTTAAGTGTAAAATTCTAACATGGAAATATTTTATAAAGTGATATTTGAAATTGTTATGTTCATGGTATGATTACCAATGATTTATGGTAATAGTTATATTTTGATGAACATATTTGTTATTGAAAGCATATTTTTGGCTATCATTGTGAAAAGAAAAGAAATGAGCACGGTCACATGGCAATCCGTATGGTGCACCAGCAGAGGACGCCCTACCAACGGTTATGATTATGATTATGAGAAAAGAAAGAGAAAGTGTGCCATGTCGGACGGAGCGAGAAAAGCTCGTATTGGAGAGTAGAGGATACTCACCCTGACCGAGGTAGCTTGAAATGAGAATAAGTTGATGGCCATCATATGATATTCTAAAAATAGTTAATCATGTCATACATATCATTACTGTATAATTCTTTTGGGCATAAATATAATGCATTCATGTGACCAATGATATTTTCTGTAGTTTATACAGCTGAGCATGAAATGATGAACTATATTGATGGTAAATTACGATTTATTTTTGAACTTACTGGGATTTAATTCTCACTATATTTCCATATCATGTTCAGAAAATTAGTTATGCAGATTTTTCTATAGCTCTAGCTTTCAGTGCACGTTGGATCAAGTACTTTATGTTGGGCAGATCGCAGAAGCAAATAAAATGTTTGCGGTCGAGTTGGCTTAGATCCCGGTGAAGGTGCAACCACCCACACTTGTATCTCCGAAATTGGTGAACCAGAATAAATAAGATGTAGATCTTTATGTGTTTGATATGTTGTACGTATGTTTTGATTAATGACATGTATGTAAACTCTGTATTGTATAAATTAAATAAATGTTATATTGAGATAAGTTGTAACGAGTTAATAACTTCATGGTATTAAAAAAATAAAAATTTGATACTTAAATGGAGTTGTTACACGACACGTACTCGTTAGACTAGCTATAGTTACGCCGTGCGCTTGTGGTTCTTTAGTAAAACATACACAACAAGTTTTTAGCGCTGTTGCCAGGACCAATAATGTCAATATTTGATATATTACGAAATAGCTAGAGTAGATCCTTTTTCTTTTAATTTTTCTACATATTCTATCTTGCTGATTGTTGTCTATTTTCTTCCTTTGTAGGTGTGCTGTTATTTTATGCGAAGAGATCTCGAATACTTTGCTAAATTTGACCTAGAAATTGAATGCTCCTTACGAATAAGAAGAAGAACAAATTAGCAAGATCTTGCACCACCTATCATGGCAAACTGAGACAATCATTCTCTTAAAGACTTCACCGCCCTGGATACTCGTGGCTAAATTCGAGCATCGTTCGACTAGTTGTAGAGGCCAACAACTTTAAATTAAAGCCTTCTATTCTTCAGATGGTTCAGTAAAATTAGTTTAGAGAGTTCCCTACTGAAGACCCAAATCTCTTTTTATAAGTTTTTCTAGAATACTGTGAAACATTGAAGCTGAATACAATATCCTCTGATGCTATTCGACGGAGGATGTTCCTATTCTCTTTATAGGACAAGTCTCGAGCATGGTTGCACTCTCTTCTATGAGGGTCCATTGTAACAACTCCATTTTTTACATATATACATATATATATATATATATATATATATATATATATATATATATATATAATCCCATGAAGTCATTACCTCTTTACTTATAATTACTTAACTCAAAATAACATTTAACTAATTTAACCAAGCATAATCAAGGTTTCAGGTCTACCATTAATATTGATAGAATTCTGAGTTCACATACACATCATTAATCAAAATGTACGTACAAAAAGTTAAACACATAAATATCTACATCTTATTTGTTCATGTTGACCAATTCCAGAGATACGGGTGTGGGTGGTTGCACCTTCACCAGGATATTAGCCAATCAACCACAAACATCTTATTAATTTTTGGGATATGGCCAACATAAAGTAACTCGATCGAACGTGCACTAAAAGCCAGAACCATAGAAAATAAGCATAACTAGTTTTCTGAACATAATATGGAAATATAGTGAGAATTAAATTCCAGTAGTTTCAACAATAAATCATAATTATCATTAATATAGCTCATCATGTCATGTTCATCTGTATAAACTATTGAAAATATCTTTAGGTCACATGAATGCACTTTATCCATGCACATAAAAATCGTACAGTTATGACATGTATGCCATGAATAACTATTTTTAGAATATCATATAATGACTATCAACTTATTTTCATATCAAGCTATCCCAGTGAGAGTGAATACTTTCTACTCTTCGAAACAGGTTTTTCTCGCTCCATCCGACATAGTACACTTTCTTTTCTCATTAAAATAATCATAGCCGTTGGTAAGGCGTCCCCTACTGGTGTACCACACGGACCACCATTTGACTGTGCTTATTTCTTTTCTTTTCTGTTCACATTAATAGCCAAAGATATGATTTCAATAACAAGTATGTTCATTATACTCATATGCCATAATTTTTCATCAAAATAAATCATTATAAAAAATCATTGGTAATTATGCCATGAACATAAATATTTTTGGATATCACTTTATAAAATATTTTCATGTCAAAATTACACACTTAATATGGTAAGGAGTTCATGCAATGGCAATGGCTATGTCGTACACAAGTCATTTATTATTTTTATTTATAAGATTCTTCTTCTTTTTTAAATATTATTTTCCTCTCTCACTAAACAGAGTATAACACCCTTATTTTAAATTTGATTAAGGTGATCTTAGTGTCAATTAAAAGATAAGACAATCCTCTAAATCCCTTATGTTGAACATTTTATTGAAATCTTAAGTAATCGTAGTGTTACTACTCCCTCAAATTCAATGTTATTTCTTCTTGGGTAGGTTTAGACCTCTACTTATTAATCTGACAATATCTCCCTCATACGAACTCCAATTGAGGTGATTCCAAAGCCTATAAAGACCAAAGACAATTATATATAACTTTCATTTTTATCATTTCTTCAGATTCCTTACTAATAATTCTTAGAAAATTGAAAACGAAAACGCTTACATTTACCACCATTGATTCTAGACTTATTTTGACCTCTACTCATTAATAAGCTATATCTCCCTCATATGGACTCCAAATTAACTGATTTCAGAGCTTATAGATTCGTGATATATGTATATACATATATATATATATATATAAATATATATATATACATGTATATACATATATGTATATACATGTATATACATATATGTATATACATGTATATACATATATGTATATACATGTATATACATATATGTATATATATATATATATATATATATATATATATTATGATAACAATTTTCTTTCATTCCCTACATATTTTGCCCAAAAATTCAAACACAGAAGCATACTTAACAGATTCTTCCCTGGTTAGTTAGATAGTTTTAAACCACTGCTTACTAATCTGACCATATCTTCCTAATATGGATTCCAAATTGAATGATTCTAGTGGTTAAAAGTTCTTAAGACACACACACATACAGATATATATATATATATATATATATATATATATATATATATATATATATATATATATATATATATATATATATATATATTTCATGTTAACTATTTACTTTAGTTCCCTATATATTTTTCTTAGAATTTTAAACACAGATATTTACCTAACAGATTCTTCCCTGGTTAACCATTTTCTGACTAGTGCTTACTAATCAGACAATATTGCCTCATATGGACACCAAATTAAGTGATTCCAGTGGTTAAAAATCTGTCAGACATATATCTACATTTTTCATGTTAAGTATTTCTTTTAATTCCCAACCAAATCTTCCCAGAATTTTTTTAAAAAAAAAGCTTTCCTAGTTACTTCGAAATCCAGTTTCCTAACTAAACCTTTCCTAAGGTTTTAGTTCATCATTTTATTACGTCCTCTTCCATTTTCTTCCTAATTTACATCTAATCATCTTCCATCATTTTTCACCACATTCAAATATACAAAATAGCAACAAAAAAATCCTAAAATTTTGCCACCAATAGCCATACCTATGCAGAACTTTCCACACCAACTGAAATGTTCAAAACATCCATCATCTGCAAGATAACCTGTAACATGATATAGCAACATCGATGACCAATCTTCAAAGTAAAAAATATTGTAAATTTCATCAAAGCTCTAAGATCAAAATCCTATATAAATGTTACAAATTTCAAAGATTTTCTTCAAAAAGAGATATTGTTAAACCTACCTAAAGATCTCCCTAGCTGACTTAGTGAATTCTTTTTCTTGTTTCCTCTTGAAGGAAGTAGAAAGATTCATCCCTTTCCTTAGCTTTTCTAGCAGCTTAAATAAGAGAAGGAGGCTGAGTTTTGAACCCCAAGGATGAAGAGAAAAGATGGATTCAAGTAGAGATTAAACTAACTTACCATGAGTACTTTGTCCTCTAGACTCCTCCTTAAATTATGAAAAATTACCCTAATCCAATCTTCTTGAAATTTTAAGACCTTTACTTCACAAAAATTTATCTTCCTTACCCAAGAATTTCAACTTTCTTTAGCATGTTCATTTCTAATATTTCCTCTTAGGTTTTCTCTCTTTACCTATTCCATTAATGTTAGAACATTTCTATGCATACACGTAAGGTGAAGAATTTATAAGGATTATATTTCCTTAGATATCTAAAAATTGTCTATTAAATTTTATTTACTTAATTAAATATTTATGTATCTTTATTAATAAAAGAAACGGAATTAAGTGTTGTTTAACTCTGGTGCTAGTCATTCATTTATATCGGAAGAATGTATTGGGGAGTTTCAGTGTCCTATTTCTGAAACCCCCTATGAGCTATCAGTAGTAACTCCCACAGGAGAAAGGGTCTTAACTTCCTTTGTATGTGAAGACTGTGAAGTCACTATTTAGGAGAAAACTTTTTCTGTAGACTTCGTCTGTCTACCTTTAAAAGGTATTGATATCATTCTAGGGTTAGACTGAATGTCTAGAAATCGGGTCTTGCTGAATTGTTACAATAAGACCATTGAATTTCTACCTCCTACTTTTGAAGAGGAGACGTAGTTATTGATGCTTAATGCCAATCAAGTCAATAGGGAGTTGAAGAATAGAGTACTTAGATACATTCTCTTGCACTTATCAAATCTAGAAGTTGAACCGAAGCTTGATAAAATTCTAATAGCCAATGAGTTTCCTGAAATATTTCCATCAAATATTCCAGGCTTACCTACAAAGAGAGAGATAGAGTTTTCTATTAATCTTTTACCTGGAATAGGACCTATTTCTATTGCAACTTATAGAATGGCCTCGAAGGAACTACAGGAACTTAAGAAACAGTTGGAGGAATTGTTAGATAAGCAATTTATTAGACCAAGTGTATCACGTTGGGGAGCTCCTGTATTGTTTGTTAAGAAGAAAGACATAAGCTTGGAACTATTTATAGATTACAGACAGCTGAATAAGGTGACTATAAAAAATAAGTATCTTCTTCATAGAATAGATGATTTATTAGATCAACTGAAGGGAGCCTCCATCTTTTCTAAAATTGACTTGAGATTAGGATACCATTAGATTAGGATCAAGGAGGAGGATGTACCAGAAATAGCCTCAAGACTAGATATGGACACTATCAGTTTCTCGTAAATGCCCTTTGGGTTGACAAATGCACCTCCATTTTCATGGAATACATGGATCACATTGTTCGACCCTACCTAGATCAATTTATGGTAGTATTCATTGATGACATCTTGATATATTCTAAGAGTGAGAAAGAATATGAACAACATCTCTGAATCGTGCTGTAAATGCTGAAAGAGAAACATTTGTATGCCAAATTGGAGAAGTGTGGATTTTGGCTGTCGGAGGTAAAATTTTCGGACATGTCATTTCCAATAAAGGGGTAGCCGTAGAACCTAGCAAGACAGAAGCAATGATTCAGTGGAAAAGACCAAAGACAGTTACAGAAGTCGGAAGTTTCTTGCGTTTGGTAGGACACTACAGGATGTTTATACAAAACTTCTCTCATATAGCTTTGACATTGACTAAATTGACAAAAAAAGGAAGTACTTTCAAATGGACTGATCAATGCAAAGCTAGTTTCCAAGAGCTTAAAATAAAATTGACTACTCCTCCTATTTTAATTATTCCAGACCCCACAGGACATTTTAAAGTGTATAGTGACGCTTCAAAAAAAGGTCTAGGGTGTGTGCTAATGCAGGACAAGAGGGTAGTTGCTTACGCTTTTAGGCAACTAAGACCTCATGAAGGAAATTATCGAACCCATGATCTTGGATTGACAGTAGTGGTGTTTGCCTTAAAGATTTGGTGACACTATTTATATGGTGCAACATTTGAAGTATATTGTGATCATAAGAGTCTTAAGTACCTTTTTCATAAGAAAGAGTTAAATATGAGACAACGAAGATGGGTAGAGTTTTTCAATGACTACAAGTTTGAGATAAAGTATCATTCAGGAAAGGCGAATGTTGTAGCTAATGCCTTGAGTCCAAAATATCTACACATGGGTCAGATGATTGTGTATGAGATGCAGATGCTATAAGAGTTTTGAAATTTGAAGCTGGCCACTACTCTTACTCCAAAGAAGCTAATCATTAATGGTTTAAGTATAGGGTGTGAACTTAGAGCCTATATAAAAAAGGCTCAAGCTCACAACCAATACTTACAGGATCATAAAGATCAAGGTAATTTTTCTGTCATGGAAGATGAAGCAATCATGTATTAGGGAAGGATTTGTGTCCCTCAAGAATGAGAGTTGGGGACTAAGATCCTGCAGAAAGCGCATCTGAGTAAATACATAGTCCATTTTGGATGCACTAAAATGTACTAAGATTTAAAGAGGATGTATTGGTGGCCAGGGATGAAAAAGGACATTCCTAAGTTTGTGGTGAAATGTTTCATTTATCAGAAGGTGAAGGTACTTCATCAAAAGCTAGCAAGATTTTTACAACCTCTTAAGATCCCTAAGTGGAAATAGGACAATATTTCAATGAACTTTATGGTGGGCTTACCCAAGACTTCAGTTGGACATGACTCTATCTGGGTAATAGTTGATAAATTAACCAAATTTGCTCACTTTTTATCCATAAAAATTAACTATTAACTAGATAAATTAGCCCAATTGTATGTCTAGAAAATAGTTAGACTGCATGGAATTCCTTTAAATATCGTTTCTGATAGAGATCTGAGGTTCAATTCGAGGTTTTGGAAGGCGTTGCAGGAAGCTTTTGGTACCTAGTTGCGGTTCAATACTGCCTACCATCCTCAAACTAACGGGCAGACAAAACGGACAATTCAAACCCTAGAAGATATATTGAGGGCCTGTGTAAGTAAGATAAAGGATGGGATAAGTACCTACCTTTAGTGGAGTTTGCTTATAATAATAGCTATCTATCTTTAGTGGAGTTTGCTTATAATAATAGCTATGACTCTACTATTAAGATAGCCCCCCTATGAAGCTTTATACGGTAGAAAATGTTGATCTCCACTATGTTGGTTTGAGGTAGGAGAAAAGAACTTGTTGGGTCCCGATCTAGTTCAACAAACCACTAAACAAATCAGGATGATACGAGACAAAATACTTACAGCTCAGAGTCTGCAAAAGAGTTACTACGATAAGAGACATAGACCTCTGGAGTTTGAGGAAGGAGACCATGTATTTCTGAAACTTTCTCCAACTACTGGAGTTGGTAGGTCTCTCAAAACTAGAAAGCTAAGTCCGCAATTTCTAGGACCCTATCAAATTTTGAAGAAAGTGGGGACGTCAGCATATCAAGTTGCCGTCCCACCTAATTTGTCCAACCTACATAATGTATTCCATGTATCATAGCTATAGAAGTATCTTCCAGATTCTTCACATATAATACGAGATGAACCAATCCAAATAAAGGAGAACATAACATACCAGCTAGTACCTACATCCATATTGGATACCGACGTGAAGCAACTGAGAAATAAAACCATTCCCCTGGTTAAGGTATTATGGGAAGGTTTGACTCTGGAAGAAGTAACTTGGGAACTGGAAGAAGTCATGAGGAAGAAATATCCGTAATTGTTCTTATTAGGTAATTTCTGAAATTTTAAGGACAAAATTTCTTTTAGGGGGAGAGAAATGTAACATCCTTAATTTCGTTTCTTTTATTAATAAAGGTACATAAATATTTCATGTAACATATCTAATTTTTTTTTTAAATATACATAAATATTTAATTTAGGAAATAAAATTTATTAGACAATTTTTAGATATCTAAGGAAATATAATCCTTAGAAATTCCTCACTTTACGTGTATGCATAGAAATGTTCTAACATTAATAGAATAGGTAGAGAGAGAAAACTTAAGAGGAAATATTAGAAATAAACATGCTAAAGAAAGGTGAAATTCTTAGGTAAGGAAGATAAATTTTTGTGAAGTAAAGGTCTTAAAATTTCAAGAAGATTGTATTAGGGTAATTTTTCCTAATTTAAGAGTTAAAGTTACTAAGTTTAGTATCTCCACCCATAAATCGGGCTTTCACCTATGGACACTTCATATAGAGTTTTTCTACTCCACATGAATTTTTAGCAAGCCAATAGGATACCCCAAGGAAGAAATAAAACATAGACTTGGACTAAGATATAGAAATTGGACCGGTAGCCTAAAAATAATGAAAATGTGACCAAGCCCATTATGAATGGTATAATTTTAACCAAAGTATAGAAATTGGGCAAGAATGAGCCCAAACCCAAGAGGAAAAAAAATTGATGAAATAATGGTGTAATCAAGATTAGGTGACATAGCATTAAGACAAAAATTTAGCAAGTGGTGTGATATCCTACATTCATAATTTTAGCAAGTGGTATGATAATACATGGCATTAGGATAAAACATCTATATTCTACACTCATAATTTTAGCAAGTGGGTAATAATAAAGAGCATTATGACAAAACATCCTTATCCTACACAATTAAGTTTAGCTAAGCAAGGAAGGTTCAAGGGTTGGAAATTTGCCACCTAAAAAGCAAACCTATCATACTTGATTAAGAAAAAAGAAAAAGGAAATGAATCCCTAAATGAAAGGGACCTTGTCCCTTATCTTAAGAACATATGATCATAATTTTTAAAATACAAATCTCCTTTTCCTATGCATATCTTGACTAAGGAAGAGGAAGACCAGAACATGAGTTGTTTGTTTTCCAAAAAAATCAACCAAGTGCATCCTAATTGTGATAAGGTAGACCCATTATCATGAAAGTTGAATTATTTGATAGTCTATTTAAGCAAAACCCACACTTCTAACATTAGAATTTCGTCCAAGTGAGGAAGAGGAAAAAATAGAAGCAAGGTAGAGTGAGGAAAGGAGAGGAAGAAAGGAAGAAAGAGGAAGGAGAAGTCTAGAGGACTAAGTGCTCAAGGTAAGTTTAACAATATTTCTTTTTGAAGAAAAGTTTTGAAATTTACAACATCTATGTGGGATTTTGACCTTATAACTTTGATGATTGGTCATGAATGTTGCTATATCATGTTACATATTATGTATGTTTAAATACTTAGGCTGGTGTAGATAGTTCTGCATTGGTATGGCTATGGTTGGCAAAATTTTAAACTTCTATTTTTAAAATTCTGGGAAGAATTGGTAAGGAATTTAAACAAATAGTTAATATAAAAAATGTAGATCTATGTCTCACGGATGTTTAGCCACTAGAATCACTTAAATTGGAGTCCATATAAGGTAGATATGGTCCAATTAGTAAGCAGTGGTTAGAAAATAGTTAATCGGGGAAGAATATGTTACGATAGCTTCTGTGTTTAAATTTTTAGGAATATTCTGTAGGGAATTAAAATAAATGGTGTAACTTAAAAATTATAGCTATATATGTCACGGATTTTTAGCCACTGGAATCACTCAATTTGGAATTCTTATGAGGGCGATATGGACATATTAGTAAGTAGAGGTCAGAACCTTCCCGAGAAGAAATAACCTGTACATTGAGGGAGTAATATGACCATGATTCCTTAATTTTTAGCTAAATGGTTCAACATAATAGTTTTAGATAATTGTCTTATCTTTAAATTGACACCAAGATCACCTAAATCAGAGTTGAAACATGTATATCATGAACATATAATTTCCATAATCATGAATATTCCAATGATTTATCATGGAAACAGATACATATAGGTTTTCCCATACATATACCATATACAGACAAAGTTCATAAACATCAGAGTAATAGCAGAAGCAGGGATCCTGCCTGTGGCATATAAAGCATACTCTAGAGTACAAGTACAATATAAATCAAATCTGCGAGCCTTAGAAACAAAGTAGGCTTACCCAGAGATCATGTTGTCTAGCTGGTCAACTATTTGAAGGGGAATGATCAAACTCTATATCCTTATCTAAAAAACATATAAATATCATGTAGTGAGTTCGACAACTTAGTGAGCAGATAATATCTCCTATAAATTTTTAGGTTAACAAACTGATGTTCTCATATTTTAACATTTTTCACAGAAAATACAATTCAGATGTACATTCATATGGGACCCGCATTTCAAATATTCTCAGTTCATATCACATTCAGATATTCAAAATCATATACAATACGGTATTATCATTATTCATTGTAATGCATTAAAACCTTTCACATGAAAACATTAAGAGGATCCCATATCAAAACCACCATATCAGAGTTCAGGCCCTTCTATACTTTGGTGGTGTAGGATTTGCCTAAACTCAGCATCCTGCTAAATTTTGCCCTACCAACATTCAAGAGGACACACGAAGGGTCTCTAATTTGGGTATTTCCCAAGAACACAGCAAGGGAAGGCAAATCACATCTCATATAGTTGGCATCTTACACATATAGGAGGCATCCCGCTCTCCATCACATATCATATCCCATGTGTTGGTTGACACACGAGGCTAGCACCACCCCTTGCTAGCTAGGTTATCAAGGTGCACCAGGGCTAACATCACCTTCTATTAGTAGATAGTGTTTCCAATAGGATTGCTCCACAAAAAATATCATATGAATATATGCCATATAATCCAGTATAAACTTCTCAATATAATGCAGACTTTTAGTCTCAGTACAGATTCATCTGTCATAAATTCCCCATTCAGGGTTTATCATATGTACATGCCCTTTCTCGAGGCAATCATATAGCTTTATAAATAATTCCACATGCATAAATATTCACTTTATCATTTAATGAGAAATACATGTGAAATCAGATATACCATGAGTTCAGAAATCGAGTTTCAAAACTATACTCTTCTTGAACTGTATTTCAAATTGTAGGCAATTCAGATAATTTTAATGCATCTCAGTAACATATAAAAGTGTAAATATATCATAAACATAATTATATACATGCTCAAAGATCAAGAAGAGTATAGGGCAAGCCATAGGAAGAATCATCTACTCACAAGGTAAGGGCTCCAGATTGAATAGCCCCAAAATGCACTTTTCCAATCCACATTTGACTAAACAGACTTCAAAAACGTGTCCGAAGGGTCCAAAAATCAAGGAAATGACTCCGGGATTTTGGTCACTGTTCATGGCCGAAAAAAACTATTCACACCGGCGAAATCACTATTTACCACCGAAAATCACTATTCATCGTTAGAAAATACTATTCAAGATGTCGTTAATGAATACTACCACAAATTGATCTAGGTAGAGTCGAAAAATACGATTCATGTAATCCATGAAAATTGCAGGTGCACTTGTCAACCCGAAGGGCATTACGAGAAACTGATAGTGCCCATACCTAGTCCTAAAGGCTGTTTTAGGTACATCCTCCTCCTTGATCCTAATATGATGGTATCCCGATCTCAAGTCAATTTTAGAAAAGATGGAGGCTCCCTTTAGTTGATCTAATAAATCATCTATTCTAGGGAGAGGATACTAATTTTTGATAGTCACCTTATTCAGCTGTCTGTAATCTATGCATAGTCTCAAGCTTTCGTCTTTCTTCTTAACAAACAATACAGGAGCTCCCCAAGATAATGCACTTGGTCTAATGAATTGCTTAGCTAACAATTCCTCCAACTGTTTCTTAAGTTCCTGTAGTTCCTTTGAGGCCATTCTATAAGGTGCAATAGAGATAGGCCCTGTCCCAAGTAAGCGATCAATAGAAAACTCTATCTATCTCTTGGGAGGTAAGCTTGGAATATTTTATGGAAATACTTCAACCAAGTGCATCCTAATTGTGATAAGGTAGACCCATGATCATGGAAGGTCAATTATTTGATAGTCTATTTAAGCAAAACCCACCCTTATAACAGAATTTCGTCCAAGTGAGGGAGAGGAAAAAATAGAAGCAAGGTAGAGTGAAGAAATGAGAGGAAGGAGAAGTCTAGAGGACTAAGTGCTCAAGGTAAGTTTAACAATATTTATTTTTGAAGAATTTTTTTAAAATTTACAACATCTATGTGGGATTTTGACCTTATAACTTTGATGATTGGTCATGAATGTTGCTATATCATGTTACATATTATATATGTTTGAATACTTAGGCTGGTGTAGAGAGTTCTACATTGGTATGGCTATGGGTGGCAAAATTTTAAGCTTTTGTTTTTAAAATTTTGGGAAGAATTGGTAAAGAATTTAAACAAATGGCTAACATGAAAAATGTAGATCTATGTCTCACAGATTTTTAGCCACTAGAATCACTCAAATTGGAGTCCATATAAGGTAGATATGGTCCGATTAGTAAGCAGAAAGAAATGAAATTAAGGATGTTACACTCTTCCTTCCTCTCTTTTCCTCTCTTTCTCTCATTTCCTCACTCTACCTTTTTTGTAACATCCCCAATTTTATAATGGTGAAGGGAAGAAAAGAGAATGTCAGGGAACATTGAAGAAACCTCATAAAATTATAAAGTGGTCATATGGAAAAAGGGAAAAACTAGAAGGGGAGAAAGTATAATACTCTAATTCTTTGGGGTTAGAACCGAGCATTAAGAAATGAGTTAAATATATGTTTTGGGTGTAACTCCAAACATTGGAATTTTCCTAAAAGAGGAATTAAATCATTTTGGGAATTTGAGGAAGCCAAACAAGGCCTTAGTCAAGGGGTTAGTCACAATCTAATGGAGTGGCAATCTTGTAATAGTTAGGTTTTAAGGGACCATTAGTTAGGGAAGGAGTAGCTTATTGGATAAGTTTGGATTAAAATATGCTTTTTCCCTTGACTTAGAGGAGAAGTCGACCAAGCCAAGGGGGAAATATCCAATCTAAGGGGGAGGTTGCGCAAAGGGAGAAGAGAAAGAGAGAGACTGAGAGAAGAAGAGGAAGGAAGAGAAGAGAGAGAGAGATGCAACAAAGTGAAGATATAAAGGATTTGTAGAGAAAGGAAGAAGGGGAAGTGATCCAAGAGAAGGAAACTTAAGGAAGGCTTGAGAATAGAAAGAATCTCTAGTTTTTTGGTAGGTTTGACATTAATCTCTCCATGAAATTTCATGTACTTTGAATTATCTATAAGTGTTTCAAATATCCTATTTTGATGATTCATGATGTATATTTTTGTTTAGCCATGTAGAGCAAGAGTTTGTATACATAGATTATACATGTTTTTTGCTTATTTTGGGCTTGGAAAGGGAGAAAATCGATGCTCTGAATAGTTGGTTTTGGGTGTTATGTTTTATGTCGAATCAAGAAATATGTCTAACGTATGAGTTGTATCCCTATTTCTTATCGTTCTAATTCCTTTGGAATCACCTTGATTGGATTTAAAATGAAAGAGATATGCCTTGATGAGTGAAGAAAGGTCAGATTTAACGTACAGAATCTTGATGCTTTTTTCAGACACATTTTTCAACTAATTTTGTTTCTAATTTGTTAAACTAGTATACATAAAAGTTATATATAATTGTCTTATATTTATATAAACACCTAAATCATGTTAATCAGTGTTAAAATGAGGGAGTTATTATCTTTTTAGTAAGAGATAGTCTGGCTGGACGAAAATCTAGAGTGCAGGAAAACCAGAAGCACGACCGTGCCTAGTGACATGGCCTGGCCATGCTTTGGGCTATTTTGTAATTTTTTAGTACAGTTTTCATAGCAGGAAGCATGGCCTTGCTTGGTGACACGGCCAGGCCATGCTTGAGGTTAGAATTGCTCTGTTTTGCATTTTGAAGGCTTTAAATGAACTCCAATGAATGGATGATGTTAAGGGGAACTAATATACAAATAAATACCTTGCTAATGATGCATTGTAGTGTGAATTCCATCCTTTTATTATGTGAAATTAAATCACATATTGCATATTGATGAGATGTATGCTTAATATATGGATGAAAATACATATTAATGAGACATATGTAAGTAAATTGCATAGGAGATATGTGTATGATGTATTGTAGTGTTAATTCCATTCTTTTATTATGAGATATATATAATTGAATTGCATATGAGATATATGTGCAATGTATGGATGAAATACATGTTGATTTGATGCCTATGCTAGTATATCAATGCATGAGAATTACATGATATAAAGTATGCGTTGTTGGTAAGTGTCTTAATACATATTTGTTAAATGGTATGGTGATGATATTATGCATGATGATCACATGATATAAGGTATGCATTATGGATAAGTGTATTAATACATATTTGTTAAATGATATGGTGAGGATATAATGCATGATATTAGTGATGTACTTGATTAATGCATAACTTCATCATGGAGATAATGATGATTAAAGATTAATGAGTCGTAAATGGGTATAACACATAAATGAGGATTATGATGGGTATGCATATGATGTTATTGACATATGTTTGTTGATTAAATATGGTTGGAAACTAAAAAGATATTAAGATGTTGGGATGATCCTTCCCGAAGCAAAATGTCATGTGGCATCTTGCTGTGTTAAGGTGATTGTCGAATAATTGAAAAGATTCATGTGCATGGTCAAGAGGACCCTCTCTGAAGTAGGGTGGCCTGACAACAAGTGTCACCTTGCTGTATTGAGGTGACTAACGGTTAGAATGATCCTCTCTGAAGCAGGATGTCCCAGCAACAGGTGTCACCCTTACTGTATTGAGGACACTGACAAGTCTAGGATGACCCTTACCTAACTAAGTTGACTCAACGACATGCGACACCTTGTAGAGGTAAAGCGACTGAGGACTCATGGCTACAGACGATTAGTCACTGAGAATGAAGATATGGCTACATACGATTAATCACTATTGAGGACCTCTTGGCTACAGATGATTTGTCATTGAGAGTTGAGATGTTGCTATAGACGATTAATCACTGTTGTTGGACCTCATGGCTATAGACGATTAGTCATTGAGGGTTGAGATATGGCTACAGACAATTAGTCACTGTTATTGGACCTTATGGCTACAAACAATTAGTCATTGAGGGTTATGATGTGGCTATAGATGATTAGTCACTATTGTTAGACCTCATGGCTATAGACGATTAGTCATTGAGGGTTAAGGTGTGGCTATAGACAATGAGTCATTGTTGTTGGACCTCATGGCTACAGACGATTATTCATTGAGGGTTGAGATGTGGCTACAGACAATTAGTTACTATTTGCTAGACCTCATGGCTATATACGATTAGTCATTGTGGGTTGAGATGTGGCTACAGACGCTTAGTCACTATTTGTTAACCTCGTGGCTACAGACACTTAGTCACTGAGGGTTGAAATATGATTGCGGACGATTAGTCTTCATGCATAAAAGAACTGCATATGATATTTTAATTGTTGATCATATGACTATACTATGTTAATCATGCATTTGCAATTATTATGACTTTTATTACAAAGAGAAAAGGTTTTCTATAGATTATACAGCTAGACATAACACTATGATTTCTCTTATAATATGATGTTGTTAATGTTGAACCTATTGAGACTGTGTTCTCATCAATATTTGGTGTTATGTTCAGCTGAAGGTAATTGAGACGCCGGAAGACTTCCTATCTTTGCTTGGGAGTTCCAAATGGTGGGGACACCTTGGTTGGGTCAATTAACCGTTATGCAGTTAATGTTGTGGAGATCTTGATGCCAACATAACCTCCTCCACCCTTTATACTAGAGGTGATGTGCAGTATATGGTCAAATGTTAAGTTAATGTAATTATGTGACTTGTGTATAAATCATAACCACTGATGTGTCCCTTTTAGTATGATGATAATACAATATGGATTGCGTTTATATGATGTGTATTATTTGATGTTGGAATGTGGTAATTGTATATAAAAAAAACGGTCGTTACATTTTTTATATTTTTTCTCTCTCTCACTTGGACGAAATTATAATGCTATAAGGGTGGGTTTTGCTTAAATAAACTATCAAGTAATTCACATTTAATAATCATGTGTCTACCTTATCACAATTAGGATGCGCTTAGTTGTTTTTTCGGAAAAGACAACTCATGTTCTTGTCCTCCTCTCCTTTAGTCAAGATATGGATAGAAAAATGAGATTTGTATTTTTAAAATCATGATAAAATGTTCTTAAGACAAGGGACAGGTTCCCTTTGATTTAGGGATTCATTTCCTTTTTCTTTTGTCTTAATCAAGTATGATAGATTTGCCTTTCTAGGTAAAAGTTATTTCAGCCCTTGAGTCTCCCTTGCTTGGATGAAATTATTTATGTAGGATAAGGATGTTTTGCCATAATGCTATGTATTATTACTTGTTGAAATTATGAATGTAGGATAAAGATGTTTTGTCCTAATGCCATATATTATTACATACTTGTTGAAATTATGAATGTAGGATATATATGTTTTGTCATAATGCCATGTGACCTAATATTGATTACCATTACACTACTATTTTCTCACATGATTCTTTTTTTTCCTTACTTGATTTGGGCACATTCTTACCCATTTTCTTTGCTTTGGCTTAAATTCTACCTTTCATGGAAGGCTTGGTCACATTTTTATGGTTTGTGGGCTATCGGTCCAATTTCTATATCCTAGTCCAAGTCTATGTTTTATTAATTGCTTGGACTATCCTATTGGCTTGCTAGAAACTCATGTGAAGTCGAAAAAACTCTATATGAAGTGTCCATAGTTGAAAGCCCAATTTATGGGTGAAGATGTTATACTTAGTAACTCTAACTCTTGAGTTAGGAAAAATTACCCTAATCCAATCTTCTTGAAATTTAAAGGAATTTAATTACTTCCCAAAAATTTATCTTCTTTAACCCAGAATTTCGCCTCTATTTCATATGTTATTTAAAAAAAATTTCCTGTTAGGTTTTTCTCTCTTTACTTATTCCCTTAATGTTAGAAACATTTTCTATGCATACACATAAGGTGAAGAATTTCTAAAGATTATATTTCCTTAGATATCTAAAAATTGTCTAGTAAAATTTATTTCCTTAACTAAATATTTATGTACCTTTATTAATAAAAGAAACAAAATTTGAGATGTTACGTTAAATATTTATGTACCTTTATTAATAAATGAAACAAAATTTGGGATGTTACATCTATCACTACTTGATAGTAACTTTTACAAGCCTTTCTAGCCAAGTACTTCCCTCCAAGTAAGACAGCCTATCTTAGAAATTAAATTACTACTTTTGCTAAAAAGGATGGTGAGCCATTGTATGAAGCATGGGAGAGATTTATGGAGCTTCTCAGATTATGCCTACACCATGGGTTAAAGAAATGGCTTATAGTCCATCCATTCTACAATGGACTTATATACAATACCCGTATGTTTATGGATCTTACAACAAGAGGAACCTTACTGAATAAAATAGTTGATGAGACTTATGAGTTGATTTAAGATATGGCTTAAAATCACTAGTTCTAGTCTAGTGAGAGGAAGCCATATAGGAAACCAGTAGGTACGTGATGTGATCTTAATTAAACATGATATTAATACCTTTAAATTTACTTTTTATTTGATTTAAGTAAAATATGATTAGGTATTAGCTTAGTTTTGTGTTTTGTGGTGTGGGAACAAAGGAAGAAGAAAAGAAAGAAAAAGAGAAGAAATTCATGGAAAAATGCTACATTGTAGCGATTCCAAACCTTTCAGCACTGTTTTGAGCATATATCCCTCTTATGAACTCCAATCAAAGTGATTCAAGTGGTTGTGAAAAGATAACACAATTATTTACAACTTTTATGATGAACACGTGTCAAATTTGGGAGATTTAATAGTGTTACAGAGCTCAAAAATCAAAATCATAATGCAGCAGGATGAATTCTGACCTTTGGTAACTAATTTTGGCATATCTCCTTCAATTTAGATCAAATTAAGGTGATTCTAGCAGATATAGAAAGAAGAGACATAGAGTTACAACTTTCATGTTCCACACTTTGGAAAATGCTGGAAGTTTTTAGGCACCATGGCGCTGCATCATTACAGATACATAGGGCTACTACGTTCCCTAGCATGCCGCAGCGTTGGCTACCCAAAAGCATTGTGTGCTGTGGCGCCTGAGCATGAGAACCAGAGTGCCTCAATGCTGGATTAGGTGCTGCACCACTCATGTAGTGTGCCGCACCACTCGCCACCTGACCAGATTACTGAATTCACGAGTTTTAAGTCTTCTTGACTCTAATTAAAGCCTGATGGGCTGGGATTTGACCTAGAAACACTCCTACTCCAATTAGGAGGAGGGAATCTATAAAAAGGGAGGAAAGAAAGCAGAGAATTCATTCAATCAATCATCCAAGTTCTTAATTACATTCTTCAATTCTTCTTTAGAGTTTTTTATGGCCCTGTGTGGCTAGTTCTTTTTAGTAAGTTGAGGTAGGTTGAAACCTCAAGGGATCTACATGCATTGTGAGATGTGGATTTGATTTTATTATTTCAATTTTAATTGAGTATTGATTATTTATCTGTTCTTCTTGTCAATGATTATTCATATGATTACTAGGAGGCCTACTAGTATATTATCTATCTTAATCTACCGTTGAATTATGTTTTGAACAAAGTCTTCAATTCTCTGATTCATTAGGCAAATAGGTTTGAGGAATTTCGATTATAAATCATTGAACCTATGATGAATAATTAACTAAATTAGATATAGCCGATGTGTTTATATTTGTTTAGCTCTATCAGTTTCTCTAGTTCTTCATACGGTTAATAAGTTATGCCTTATAAAGGATTCCTTGTTAATTAGGGTTTAATTTGTGCGATTGTCATTAATTTACTAGACTTAAGGAGGAACAGGGTTAGAAACCCAATGATAGATATTCAATTACAAATTGATTATGTTGTCAATGATCAATGCAATCCCTTGACGGTGGATATCAACCGAAACTAACACATTTCTCATTAATTACTCTCTTAATTATTTTCATTATTGTGTACTTTACTTAATTTGCAATTATCAATTCCCCCTTTTTCTAATCACATAAGGTAATACCAGTCTTCGTGGGATTGACCCTTACTCCCACTACTACAAGTTAGTTTTGAGTGTACCTGCGACAGTACGCACCAAATTTTGACGCCGTTGCTGGGGACTGCATCTATTACTTTGTGTGGTTTTTATTTTGGTTTATGCTTGTGACTCGTTCTTCTAATTCTCAAGATTTACAGTTCAATCCAGATATTGAAAAATCTGTATACAGGCACAGAAGAGAACTTCAAGTGGACATTGATCAAGAAAAGGAGGAAGTAATCATGGTAAGGCACTGTACTCTGAAGGAGCTGGCAGCTCCAGATTTGCATCAGCAACCCTTATGCATTACTTTTCCTAATCTTGATGACAATGTTAATTATGAGTTGAAATTTGGATTAATTCATCTCTTACCTAATTTTCGTGGTCTTGCAGGTGAAGACCCGCATAAACACTTGAAGGAATTCCATGTGGTATGTACCAGCATGAAGCCTGATAACTCTAATTCATTAGAGTTTCTCGGTGTTTTTATGAGGATATTTAATATGCATTTTAACTTATTAGCTTTCATGCCCCCTGATTTAATAGAATGATTAGCCTCCCACGGACACAAGATCACCCATTCTGTTTGCTATGACAATTCAGTATACATGCACAACAATTAAGGCAGCAAACTGAGTGATGTTAGGTGATCTTGGTCCTTTTAAATATGATGCATAAGATGGGAGGCTTACTTTTTGTGATATGGTGCAGGTGGCAGGGAGTCAGAGCTATGCAGCAGGCGTGGCCACCACCCAGTATGGGGAAAAAAGCAGCGCCTAGCTGACACAACAGATTGCTAGAGGTACAGGAACAGCCTCCACTATTGAAAGTGGAGGGAAAGCTGTTGACAAAGGTGCTGGCCGAAAAGCAGGGAGAATTTCAGTAGACCAGGCCACTTTTATTGAACCACAAGGATTGCCTATAAAAGGGGAAAATAGAAAGCTCAGAACAGAGAGACGCAGGGGGTGATGGAAGGAAACCAAAAGAGGAAACCTAGAATTCCCTGTCTGGAGTGGGCTGCGTGGTTACACTCTGGGCTAAGATGGGGTAACGCTGCATGGTAAAGCATAGGAGCAAGGAAGAGGACTACTGTTGTGGATTCCTTTCATTTTCTTTTTGGTGTTTTCATTGTTAGCAGGAAGCTACATTTTTGTTCTTTTCATATAGTTGTATTACTCTTCACTGTATACTGGTTAATCTTGTAGTCGGTTTGGATATGAGGCTGGGCTAATTTTCCAACTAGGGTTGTAGATGGGTTGTAATGAACACATGCACATTTTAATTTATAAATGATTTTGCTGCAACAATGCTGTGACATTCAACTGTGTTTGTATATCTTAACTTCTGCTACTAACTGAAATTAAATAGAGGAAGAATTAGGCTATCATTAACCTGGAAATGTGGTGAATACTGGAAAAAAGTTGGATGTGTGGGCATAACCAATATAGGAGTTTATGGTTTTCTCATTTGACCCAAGAGTTGGGGGCTTCAAGTACAACTCTGGGGTTGGGATTGATGCAGGGATGCATGTCCAAACCCTAGGAGTGCAAGGAATGGTAGTCTGGAAAGATTCCATTCAAGAGCAGACTGGGCGCTGAAGCAATTGCTATAGCAATTTCTAGAGCAAAATAAGTGCAAAAGTTCATAGCATCCTGAAGCAACCCTAGTTCACCTAATATCTTCTTCTTCATAACCTAGAGTCTTTCAACTTAATTTAAGCCTTGTCTAGTTTGTTACATTTTAATTTCTCCTAAACATTAAATCGTGTGAACCAACATAATTTTGCTACAGCATTTCACGAGTCAAGCATTCTTTAGTAGTTTCTAGTATACTCCTCGTGGGACGATACTCACTCATCATTATATTACTTGGTCATGACACGTGCACTTGCATTCTGACATTGCATATATACTTTGCAACCAATAAGTTTTTGGCGTCGTTACCGGGGAGTGTCAACTAGAAAATTATTATTAGATGTTTAATTGTGTGAAGGACTTTATCTTTTAGTTATTTTGATGTTATTTTTGGGCAGGTGAACGCAGTGCATGAGCAGGTCCGAAAGAGAGATACTACCTCTAGATCTTAAGATAGAAAGAACGCTTCTGAGAATAAGGAGAGGATTGTTGGGACCTCAATAATAAGCAGAAATGGCCAACCAGAATGGAGTAGACAACATGGATGACAGAGATAGAGTCCTGAATGCTTATATTAAATCAAACCTGAATGGGTTGAACCTGAGCATTGTAAGACCAGAAATTGAAGCTCTTGATTTTGAGCTCAAGCCGGTAATGTTTCAGATGCTGTAGACCGCAGGGCAATTAAGTGGAATACCTACAGAGGACCCACACCTTCACCTGAGAGTATTCATCAAAGTCACTAATGCTTTCAAAATGAATGGGGTGATAGATGAAGTTCTTAGGCTGAAACTGTTTCCCTACTCATTAAGAGATCGAGCTAGGGCGTGGTTAAACTCTTTGCCACTCAATTCTATTGCAAACTGGAGTGATTTGGCAGAGAAGTTTCTACTAAAATACTTCTCAGTTTTCGGGGACTCATTCGACTTATATTTGGGAAATCTTGCTAAGGTTCTACAAAGATGTGAGGAAACAAACTTGGTGTTGAACTGGGAGAAGTGTCAATTCATGGTGAAGGAAGGGATTGTGCTGGGGCACAAAGTCTCTCAAAATGGACTAGAGGTTGACAAAGCCAAAGTAGAGATCATAGAGAAGCTGCCTCCTCCCATCTCAGTCAAAGGCATCAGAAGCTTCCTTGGCCATGCAGGATTCTACAGGAGGTTCATTAGGGACTTCTCCAAGGTTGGAAAACCTCTATGTAGCTTGCTGGAGAAAGACAGAACTTTCTGTTGTGATGAAAACTGCATGACAACATGCTGTGAGCTTAAGAAAAAATTAAGTTCAACACCAGTTATTGTGGCACCAGACTAGACTTCTCCATTTGAACTAATGTGTGATGCAAGTGAAGCAGCATTGGGAGCCGTCCTTGGGCAATGCAGGAATAAAGTTTTTTATTCTATATATTATGCAAGCAAAACGTTGCAAGTAGGCCCAGCTCAACTACACAGTAATAGAGAAGAAGATACTGGCAATGGTATTTGCTTTTGAAAAATTCAGATCATATTTGGTAAGAACAAAAGTAATTGTGCACATAGAGCATTCTGCCATCAAGCAACTAGTTAAAAAGAAGGATTCCAAGCCTAGACTCATTCGATGGGTGCTCTTGCTCTAGCAATTCGATCTGGAGATCAGGGATAGAAGGGGAATAGAGAATCAGGTGGCAGACCATCTCTCCAGACTGGAATAGGACAGTGCAGAAGCAAAGGAAATTAATGAGAAATTCCCAGATGAACAACTCTTCCTCATGACCCAAGCTGGTGTGCCATGGTACGCTGACTATGTACACTACCTGGTGAGTGGCCTGCTCCCACCGAAATTGACGTCACAGCAAAAGAAGAAATTTTTGCATGATGTGAATTCATATTACTGGGATGAACCATACCTTTTCAAGTAGTGTGCTGATCAAATGATAAGAAGATGCATTCCCAGTGAAAAGATGGAGCAAATCCTGCAGCAATGCCATGCTTCACCATATGGAGGCCATTTTGGAGGAGTGAGGATTGCAAACAAGGTACTACAGGTAGGGTTCTACTAGCCTTCTCTATTCAAGGACTTCCACTCCTTTGTGTTGGAATGCAACAGGTGCCAGAGAATAGGAAACATATCCAAAAGACATGAAATGCCGCTGAACAACATTCTAGAAGTGGAATTGTTCGATGTATGGGGAATAGATTTCATGGGCCCTTTTCCTTTAAGTTTTGGAAACCAATACATCCTAGTAGCTATTGATTACAACTCAAAATGGGTAAAAGCAAGTGTGTCTCCCACTAACCAGGCAAAGGTGGTCACTAAATTTCTAAAGAAAAACATTTTAACAAGGTTTGAAACCCCCAAAGCCATCATCAGCGATGGAGGATCCCACTTCTGTAACAGGAAATTCGGAGCACTGCTGGCCAAATATGGCGTAAGGCACAAGGTGGAAACACCATATCATCCACAAACCAGTGGGCAGGCTGAAGTTTCCAAAAGAGAAATCAAGAGGATACTGGAAAAAACAATTGGCCCAACTAGGAAGGATTGGTCCTCAAGGCTGGATAATGCATTGTGGGCCAATAGAACATCCTATAAAACACCACTGGGGATGTCACCTAAGGCTTTTCATCTACTAGTAGAACTAGAGCATCGAACATATTGGGCACTGAAGGAGTTAAATCTGAATTTGGGAGCTGCAGGTGAGAAAAAAATGCTGCAGCTAAATGAGCTGGATAAATTCTATGGTCAAGCTTCTAAGAATGCCAAGCTATACAAAGAGAAAGCAAAACAATGGCACGACAAGAGGATACAGCCGAGGGACTTCAAAGTAGGACAAAAAGTGCTGTTATACAACTCCAGGCTAACCTTGTTCCCTAGGAAATTAAAATCTCGTTGGTTTAGCCCCTTCTGCATCAACAAAGTCTTCCCTTTTGGAATTGTTGAACTCGAAGAAGAAAAGGAAGGGATGACATTCAGGGTTAACAAATAACGGATCAAGCTCTACCTTGGAGGTGATGTGGATCACCAGTACACCTCACTCCAATTGCAAGAAGGATGAACAGGGAAGAAGTCAGGCTGTTGACTCTAAAACAAGCACTCATGGGAGGCAACCTATGTTTCATTCATTGTTGTTTTATTTTACAATTGTTAGGTAGCTTAAATTATGACTATAATATCAATTTTGTTTATTTCGTAGGAGGGGGAGAACATCAGGCTGAAGGTCAGTTTTTGCCTGGCTGTAGAAGCTTGTGCAATCTAGTCTTATTTTGCTATGGCAAAAGCCTGTGATAGCCAGCTTTTGTCACAAGACTTGCTGTAGCAAAATCATAGGGAAGCCAATTTTTGCCACAGGAATTGCTGCAGCAAAAGCCCTCAGCCCTGTAAAAAAAAGGGGCAAGAAAACTTTGAGAATCCCATAAGTCACGTACACCCCTTCATTTCACCCAACCCAGCCTGGTGTACACGACAGTCTCTGTAACTCTCTCTCAACCCCTTCACATTCCAAGTACTCTCTTGTACTCTCATCCCTTCACATCCCGAAACCCCCTTTGCATAAAGCAGACCTGCATCTCTCAGAATCTCCGCTAGCCAACAATATCGAGGGTCAAGATCGTAGCACAAAAGGCAAGCAAGATGAAGAAGTTTACCTTCGAAGAGAACAAGAGGTGACATGATGAAGAAACCATTCAGCGAAATTTCTGCACAAAGAAAGGCTTCGTCTTTACCACGCTTGAAGATCTGGGTCTGCCAATGTATGTGGCAATAGTGGTGAAGCAACGAGGATAGGAAACATTCGCCACCCACCCCATGCTTGCCCTTATCCTTTTGGTAAGGGAGTTCTACGCCAACTTCCCATAGAACGCCAAGGAATGGGTCAGAGTCAGGGAGACCCAGGTTTTATTCGACCAAGCAACAATCAACAAATCCTATAAATTACCTGATGAGGATGATGATTATGAAGCAAAATTAGAGGCGCTGCAAGACCACGAATGGCAAGCAATGCTGGCCCAGGTATGTATCCCAAGCACCACCTGGGACAGATCTTCCTAGGGAGCTGCTAAAATCAATCGAGCTTCCTTGATGCCTGCGATAAAGGTTTAGTACCATTTTCAAAAAACTCGCCTTTTGCCCTCCACTCACGAGAAAACAGTGAGTAGAGGTAGAGTGGCAATGGTTGATGCCATTATTTCTGGTAGGCTTATTAATGTAGGTAGGGTCATCAACGAACAAATCTGAGTGTGTGCAAGCCGTAAGAAAGGAAGTCTACTCTTCCCTTCCCTCATCACCCTGTTATGCCAAGACAGTAGGGTGCCCATCTCAATCGATGAGGAGACACTCAAGGGAGTAGCCCCATTAGCATTATAACCATAGCTCGAATTATCCAAGAAAAAGGTGCTCTAAATCCACTAGCTGCCACATAAGCCCCACCACACTCTGAAGGCGAAGCTGCCTCTACCTTTGCTCTTCATTCGGCTGATAAGACCCTACACTTGCTACTTCAACAGTAAACCACCATCTTGTAGCAATAATCTCTGCTCCTCAAACACCAGCACACCTTCTGGTAGTACCAATAGCAGAGGGATATTGCCTTCCAGAAAACACTTGAGCAAAATTTTAGGCAATTCTTCCCCTTTCTAGACTTCCCCTCAGACCTACTGCACTACATAACTGAAGAAGAATAGAAGGCCTCATAGCCTCAGTCTAAAAAGGGCCAAGAGTCCCAAGACTCTTCCCACATCCACGAGCAACAGCCATGCCCACCAAGGACTGATGAGGAAAATGAGTCCTCAGAGGATGAAGAGCCACTTGCCAAGAGAGCAACAATAATGTAGAAAGGGAAGGTTAAACTCCATAGCCCACAAAGATCAACTCAACGAAGGAGTGGGCTCTGTAGTGCCTCAACGTATTAAGGGGGTCAATGCCACTAGGGTGCTGCAGCATCCCTGCAAGCACCCTCAGGGAGTCCCCTTACCTTCTATTTCCCTTCTTCTGTTTTCATATTTTTACTTTGCTTTGCATGTTGCTATTCTTGTTTTACAACTTTGCCTCTTTTACGGGTTTTGCAATATAATCAGTAGTGGGGACACTGCTCATCTTTAAGTTTGAGGGGAGGTGATATTAATGTTGCTTTAGTGTTTGCTATGGCATTTGCTATGCTAGGGGTGGAATTAGTGTTGTTTTAGTAATTGCTTTAGTGTTTGCTGCGGCATTTGTTGTGCTTGACTGAATGCGAGTGTTTCAATTTGTGCTAGTTCTGGTATGAATTTCTGTGTTATTGTGCTTGAATGTGAGTTTATGTCTGATAACTTTAGCAATTAGGGAGATTTTACAATTATTTTTTGTTTTTACCTAAAAACAAAAAAAATAATAACATAAAATAAAAAGAGAAAAAGAAGAAGAGAGATGAGTTTATCATGTGTATTTCATGACGTGCTGTTAACTCTAGGAAACTCTATGAGGAAGTTCTAGAACTTCACTGATAGCCCAAATAGGAAATCTGCATGCCAACCCCACACAACTAGAACCTTCTTCTAATTAACACAGGACTATGGTCAGTTTTAGCAAGAGAAATCTGGTGATTCTTCAGGAATTGGGCCTAAGTTTTTATAGTTAATGTTGAGAGTCTCTTGCTGAATTACAAAAAGAGACATGGGCTATGGTCAGAAAGGTTTAAGTTTGGGGGAAAGAGAAGAAGAAAAGAGAATTGTTGCCACTCCAATGCCTCTTTTGTTTCTTAGTAACCAGGGGTATGCATGAGCCCCATGTGTACTTTTGCATAAAACAGGGACATAGAGGTATGAGTAGGATTTTTCTCAAGGGTGATAATGCTGAGTAACCGGGTGCCTTCATCTCACATGTTGGCATTCGCGTCAAAAGGCACTAGTGACCTTTGCTGAAATAATGAAAAAAAGGGAAAAGAACAAAAAAAAAATAATAAAATATTTATACAAAAGAATCGAAAGATCAAAAATCAGGGAGCTACCCCATCTTATTTGCCCTGGCTGTGCCTATGTAGTATGCCAACTTGTCCTGATTAAGGAGACTCGATATATTAGCAGGGGAATCTTAGGACTTTGACCTGATCTTGATCCAAGTGGCTCTTGCAAAACTCTCCACATCACACACACAATTTTGATAAAGGTTCTGGTTGAGATTAAGGAAAACGGCAGAAGGCAGGTGGTAATCCCTACATGGAAACAACCTTGAGAGTTAAGGGATAGCAGCAGGACCACATGGAACTACACTGGGGAAAGGAGCTAGAGTTTAATAGAAGAGTTGTAGTGCTTAGAGTAAATTGCTTGAGAACAAGCAACCATTTAAGTTTGGGGGGAATTGATAACTCTAATTCATTAGAGTTTCTCTGTGTTTTTCTGAGGATATTTAATATGCATTTTGACTTATTAGATTTCATGCCCCCTGATTTAATAGAATGATTAGCCTCCCACAAACACAAGATCACTCATTCTGTTTGCTATGACAATTCAGCATACATGCGCAACAATTAAGGCAGCAAACTGAGTAATGTTGGGTGATCTTGGTCCTTTTTAATATGATGCATAAGATGAGAGGCTTACTTTTTGTAATATAGTGCAGGTGGCAGGGAGTTAGAGCTGTGCAGTAGGTGCGGCCACCACCCAGTAGAGGGAAAAAAAGGAGCGCCCAGCTGACACAGCAGACTGTTGGAGGTACAAGAATAACCTCCACTACTGGAAGTGGAGGGAAAGCTGCTGACAGAGTTGCTAGCCAAAAAGCAGGGAGAATTTCAGTAGACCATGCCACTTTTATGGGACCACAAGGATCGCCTATAAAAGGGGAAAACAGAAAGCTCAGAATAGAGAGACGCGGGGGGTGACGGAAGGAAACCAAAAGAGGAAGCCTAGAATTCCCTATCTGGAGTGGGCTGCGTGGTTACACTCTGGGCTAGGACGGGGCAACCCTGCATGTTGAAGCATAGGAGTAAGGAAGAGGACTGCTGCTAGGGATTCCTTTTATTTTCTTTTTAGTGTTTTCATTGTTAGCAGGAAGCTGCATTTTTTTTCTTTTCATATAGTTGTATTACTCTTCACTGCATACTGGTTAATCTTGTAGTCGGTTTGGATATGAGGCTGGGCTAATTTTCTAGCTAGGGTTGTAGATGGGTTGCAATGAACACATGCACATTTTAATTTATAAATGATTTTGCTGCAGCAATACTGTGACATTCAACTTTGTTTGTATATATTAACTTCTCCTGCTAACTGAAATTAGATAGAGGAAGGCTTAGGCTACCATTAACCTAAAAAGGTGATGAATACTGGAAAAGAGTTGGATGTATGGGCATAACCAATATAGGAATATATGGTTGTCTCATTTGACCCAAGAGTTAAGGGCTTCAAGTACAACTCTAGGGTTGGGATTGATGCAAGGATGCATGTCCAAACCCTAAGAGTGAAAGGAATGGTAGTCTGAAAAGACTCCATTCAAGAGCAGAATGGGTGCTGAAGCAATTACTATAACAATTTCTAGAGTAAAATAAGTGCAAAAGTTCATAGTAACCCTAGTTCACCTAATATCTTCTTCTTCATAACCTAGAGTCTCTCAACTTAGTTTAAGCCTTGTCTAGTTTGTTACATTTTTATTTCTCCTAAACATTAAATCGTGTGAACTAACAGAATTTTGCTACAGCATTTCACGAGTCAAGCATTCTTTAGGTCTTCTTGACTCTAATTAAAGACTGATGGGCCGAGATTTGACCTAGCAACACTCCTACTCCAATTAGGAGGAGGGAATCTATAAAAAGGGAGGAAAGCAAGCAGAGAAGTCATTCAATCAGTCATCCAAGTTCTTAATTACATTATTCAATTCTTTTTTAGAGTTTCTTATTACCCTGCGTGGCTAATTCTTTTTAGTTGGTTGAGGTAGATTGAAACCTCAAGGGATCTTCATGCATTGTGAGATGTGCTTTTGATTTTATTATTTCAATTTTAATTGAGTATTGATTATTTATCTATTCTTCTTGTTAATGATTATTCATATGATTGCTAGGAGGCCTACTAGTATATTATCTGTCTTAATCTACCGTTGAATTATGTTTTGAACAAAGTATTCAATTCTGTGATTCATAAGGCAAATAGGTTTGAGGATTTTGGATTATAAATCATTGAACCTATGATGAATAATTAACTAAATTATATATAGCCGATGTGTTTATATTTCTTTAGCTCTGTCAGTTTCTTTAGTTCTTCATGTGGTTAATAAGTTATGCTTTACCGATGTGCTAAAGGATTGTTTGTTAATTAGGGTTTAATTGGTGCAATTGTCATTAATTTACTAAACTTAAGGAGAAATAGGGTTAGAAACCCAATGATAGATATTCAATTACAGATTGATTATGTTGTCAATGATCAATGTAATCCCTTGATGGTGGATATCAACCGAAACCAACACCTTTCTCATTAATTACTCTCTTAATTATTTTTATTATTGTTTACTTTAATTAATTTGCGATTATCAATTCCCCCTTTTTTGTAACATCCTTAATTTCGTTTCTTTTATTGATAAAGGTACATAAAAAATTTAATTAAGGAAATAAAATTTATTAGACAATATTTTAGATATCTAAGGAAATATAATCCTTAGAAATTCTTCACCTTATGTATATGCATAGAAAATGTTTCTAACATTAAGAGAACAAATAAAGAAGGAAAATCTAATAGGAAAGAAATTAGAAATAACATACTAAAGAGATGCAAAATTCTTGGATAAGGAAGATAAATTTTTAGAAACAAGTAAAGGTCTTAAAATTTCAAAGAACATTGAATTAGGGTAATTTTTCCTAATTCAAGAACTATAGTTACTAAGTTTAAAATCTTTACCCATACATTGGGCTTTTACCTATGGACACTTCATATAGAGTTTTTCCACTTCACATAAGTTTCTAGCAAGCCCATTGGATAACCTAAACAAGAAATTAAACATAGACTTGGACTAGGATATAGTAATTTCACCAATAGCTCAAAAATTATGAAAATGTGACCAAGCCCACCAAGAAAGGAAGAATTTTATCCAAAGCAAAGAAAATGGGTAGGACAAGCCCATAATGGGTAAGAATAAGCCCAAATCCAAGAGGAAAAATAAAATAAAATAAATTAGATGATGATATAATAATAAGAATAAAGATTAGGTTACATGGCATTAAGACAAAAATTTAGCAAGTGGTGTGATTCTACATTCATCATTTAGGCAAGTGGCATGATAATACAAGGCTTTAGGACAAAAACATCTATATCCTTCACTCATAATTTTAGCAAGTGGTATGATAATACATGGTATTAGGATAAAACATTCATAGCCCACACAAATAATATCAACCAAATAATGGAGATTGAAGGGCTAGAAATTTGCCACTTAAAAAGGCAACCTATCATAATTGATTAAGACAAAAGAAAAATTAAATGAATCCCTAAATCAAAGGGACCTTGTCCCTTATCTTAAGAACATATCATCATAATTTTCAAAATACAAATCTCCTTTTCCTATGCATATCTTGACTAAGGAAGAGGAAGACAAGAACATAAGTTGTTTGTTTTCCAAAAATTCAACAAAGTGTATCTTAATTGTGATAAGGTAGATCCATGATCATAAAAGGTGAATTATTTGGTGGTCTATATAAGAGAACCCACCCTTACAACACTTTAATTTCGTCCAAGTGAGAAAGAGAGAGAAATAGAAGCAAGGTAGAGTGAGGAAAGGAGAGAAGAGAGAAGAAGAAAGGAAGGAAGAAGAAGGAGAAGTTTAGAAAGCTAAAGGTAAGTTTAACAATATTTCTTTTTGAAGAAAACTTTTGAAACTTATAATATTTATATGAGATTTTGATCTTAGAACTTTTATGATTGGTCATGATGTTGCTATATCATGTTACATATTGATCTTGCATGTGATGTATGTTTGAATACTTAGGTTGGTGTAGATAGTTCTGCATGGTTATGGCTATGGGTGGCAGAATTTTAAGCTTCGGTAATTTAATTTCTGGGAATTATTGGTAGGGAATTAAAATAAATGGTTAACATAAGAATTAAAGATATATGTGTCCCGGATTTTTAGCCACTGGAATCATTCCATTTGGAGTCCATATGAGGTAGATATGGTCTGATTAGTAGTCAAAGGTCAGAAAATGAATCATCAGGGAAGAATATGTTAGGATAGCTTCGGTAATTTAATTTCTGGGAATTATTGGTAGGGAATTAAAATAAATGGTTAACATAAGAATTAAAGATATGTATGTCATGGATTTTTAGCCACTGGAATCATTCAATTTGGAGTCCATATGAGGTAGCTATGGTCTGATTAGTAGTCAAAGGTCAGAAAATGAATCATCAGGGAAGAATATGTTAGGATAGCTTCGGTAATTTAATTTCTGGGAATTATTGGTAGGGAATTAAAATAAATGGTTAACATAAGAATTAAATATATGTATGTCATGGATTTTTAGCCACTGGAATCATTCAATTTGGAGTCCACATGTGGTAGATATGGTCCGATTAGTAAGCCAAGGTCAGAAAATGGTTCATCAGGGAAGATTATGTTAGGACAGCTTTTGTATTTTAATTTCTGGGAATTATTTGTATGGAATTAAAATAAATGGTTAACATCAACCTTATATATCTATGTCTCATGGAAATATGCCCACTGGAATTATGCAATTTGGAGTCCATATGAGGTAGATATGATCCGATTAGTAAGCAGAGGTCAGAAAATGTTTATTCAGGGAAGAGTATGTTATTAATGTTTTAGTTTTTGAATTTCTGGGAATATTCTGTAGAGAATTAAAATAGCGCGCCAACATAACAATTATAGATATATGGCTCATGGAATTTGACCAATTGGAATAACTCAATTTGGAGTTCAAATTTGAGAGATATTGTCTAATTAGTTAGTAAAGGTCAGAACCTAAACGAGAAGAAATAATACTAAATTTAAAGGAGTAATAACACCACAATATCATACTATTTTGTTGATATGATTAACATAATAGTTTTAGATAATTGTCTTAGCTTTTCATAGACACTAATATCATCTTAATCGGAGTTAAAATGAGAGAGTTATGCTCTGATTTATAAGCAAAGGCTGTGTTAAAAGTTAGTAAACCTATTTTCAATATTTTTCTACCCTAGATGAATTTTTAAGGTAATAATAGAAATCAATTTGAGGAAAAATGCTCTATAAAATTTGTAAGAACATGTGTTGGAAATGATATAAGTAGAAATAAAATGACTAAATGCCTAGACATAAAGAAAATGAAAAGAATTATTCTAGTTACTGGAAAAAAATTGTGATTTGTGAAAAGTGCATGTCTAAGGAAAGCTCTGGCAAGGAAAGACTTGGTACTTAAGCGTGTCCATTAGTGACCCACCTCTCTTTTCTGGGAACTTTCCTGGTGCGCTGTTTACAGACTACAATTACTATCCAGTTATCGAGGTATTAGTGTGAAATTTTGACATGGAAATATTTTATAAAGTGAAAATTAGAAAATGATTATATTCATGGCATAATTTCAGTTTACCAATGAATTTTGAGAATGATTATGTTTTGATACATTATGGCATGAGAATATAATGAACATACTCGTTATTAGAATCATATTTTCGGCTATTAATATGAAAAGAAAAGAAATGAGCACGGTCACATGGCAATCCGTGTGGTGCACCAGTAGGGGACGCCCTACCAACGGTTATGATCATGTTAATAAGAAAAGAAAGAGAAAGTGTGCCATGTCGGACGGAGCGAGATAAGCCCGTACCGAAAAGTAGAGAATACTCACCCTGACCGGGGTAGCTTGAAGTAAGAATAAGTGGATAGCCATCATATGAAACTCGAAAAATAGTTATTCATACCATACATGTCATAACTGTATAATTTTCATATGCATGATAAAGTGCATTCATGTGACTTAAAGATATTTTCTGTAGTTTATACAGCTGAACATGACATGATGAACTATATTGATGGTAAATTATGATTTATTGTTGAACTTACTGAGATTTAATTCTCACTATATTTCCATATCATGTTCAGAATAATAAATATGCAGATATTCTCTATGACACTTATTATCTCTGTACGTTGGATCGAGGTGCCCTACCTTGGGCAACTTCCAGTTATTTCAGATATAACTGTCGTAGATGTAACTGAGATTCCGGTGGACGTGCCACCTGAACCAGTGTCCCCGGAAGTAGTCGATATAGATGATTAGAACTAATATGTATTTTTGTACAAATGTTTGTAAAATAATGGTGTGTAGTTTGTAAAATAATATTGTGTATGGAAACTCAGTATTGTATAAATTAAATAAATGTTATATTGAGTTAAGTTGTAACGAGGTAATAATTTCATCGTATTTTTTTTTAAAAAAAAAATTTACATAAATGGAGTTGTTACATAATTGGTATCAGAGAAGGTCGATCCTAGATGGCCAGTGGTTGGATGGTTATCTGAATCGATCTTATAGTGTCTTGAGTATGTTGTGGTTGTGCTGTGTAGGGGATCAGTGATTCATATAGGTAAGAAATTACTAGTGTTTCCTATCTATATGCCGAGGTGGTGTTATGACTGCTATTAAATATTTTTGAACTAACTATTGGGCTTGATCACCTCAATAGCAGCATAACTTTGTTTTGTACCATAGTAGGAAATGGCACCACCAAGGAGGAATCCAGCAACCAATGCAGAGGAAACCCTGCACAACCTGGCCACGGCAATTGGAGACCAAGTTATGACCACCAACCAAATTTTACAACATCTCCAGAATGCTAATAACACAAATGTTGAGATTGGTCCTAACAACCGGACGGTTGGAAAAGATAATGGTATATCCGAGTTCCTGAGGACTAGACCACCTTGTTTCCAAGGTGGTTATGACCCAACGGTAGCCGAAAGGTGGATTAGGGAATTAGAGAAAATCTTTGAAGTGATGGGCTGTACTGAAGAGCAGCAAATCATTTTTGCTGCATATATGTTAAAGGATGAAGCAGAATACTGGTGGCGTGGAGCTAGAGAACTTTTAGCTCATCAGGGAAGACAGATCACCTGGCAAGTGTTCAAGGACATTTTCTTTGAAAAGTACTTTCCAAGTACTGTACGGGCAGAGAAAGAGATCGAATTTCTCCAACTCAGGCAAGGAAGCATGACCGTGGACCAGTATATCGCAAGGTTCGAGGAGCTGTCTAAGTTCTCCTCTTATCTGCGATATAACCCAGATGAAGCATGGAAGGCGGTTAAGTTTGAAGCGGGACTAAACCCGGAGTTAAAGAATGCTGTTATAGCTATGGAGATCAGGGAGTTTGTACCTCTGATAAATAAATGCAGACTCCTGGAAAAGAGTTTAAGGGCAGTGGAGGACGAGAAGCAAAGGCGAAACCTATGGAAAAGGAAGAAAAATTTTCCCAACCCTAGAAAGAACATGAGAAGAAGTGGATATGGAGCTGGTAAGAGGCCATTGATTGCGGGTCCTAGGCCTTTTCAACAAGACCTCGCCTCAGTCAAGTGCGCTAAATGCGGACGCATGCATGGTAACCGGCCATGCTACATGGGACAAGATGTCTGCTTCAATTGCGGACAGAAGGGACATTTTGCGAAAAACTGCCCACAGAATGTAGGAAAGCAGCCAGAACAGAGGCCTCAGGTGAAAGGAAGGGTTTTCACCCTGAGCGGCCAAGAGGCAGCTCAATCTTCTGAAATGATTCAAGGTACATGCTATATTTATGGATTTGCTCTTATGGTGTTATTTGACTCTGGTGCTAGTCATTCATTTATATCGGAAGAATGTATTAGGAAGTTTCAGTTCCCTATTTCTGAAACTCCCTATGAGCTATCTGTAGTAACCCCTACAGGGGAACGGGTATTAACTTCCTCTGTATGTAAGGACTGTCAAATCACCATCCAGGAGAAAACTTTTTCTGTAGACCTCGTCAGTTTACCTTTAAGAGGTATTGAGGTCATTCTAGGGTTAGACTGGATGTCTAGAAATCGAGTCTTGTTGAATTGTTGTAACAAGACCGTTGAATTTCTACCTTCTACTCCGAAAGAGGAGGTCCAGTTATTGATGTTAAATGCCAATCAAGTTAATAGGGAGTTGAAGAATGGAGTACTTGGATACATTCTCTTGTATTTATCAAACCTAGAAGTCGAACCGAAGCTTGATGAAATTCCAATAGCCAACGAGTTTCCTGAAGTGTTTCCATCAGATATTCCAGGCTTACCTCCCAAGAGAGAGATAGAGTTCTCTATTGATCTCCTACCTGGGACAGGGCCTATCTCTATTGCACCATATCGAATGGCCTCGAAGGAACTACAAGAACTAAAGAAGCAGTTGGAGGAACTATTAGACAAGCAATTCATTAGACCGAGTGTATCACCTTGGGGAGCTCCTGTATTGTTTGTTAAGAAGAAAGACGGGAGTTTGAGACTATGCATAGATTACAGACAGCTGAATAAGGTGACTATCAAAAATAAGTATCCTCTCCCTAGGATAGATGACTTATTGGATCAATTAAAGGGAGCCTCCATCTTTTCTAAAATTGACTTGCGGTCAGGATATCATCAGATTAGGATTAAGGAGGAGGACGTACCAAAAACTGCCTTCAGGACTAGGTATGGGCACTATGAGTTTCTCGTAATGCCCTTCGGGTTAACGAATGCACCTGCAATTTTCATGGATTACATGAATCGCATTTTTCGACCCTACCTAGATCAATTTGTTGTAGTGTTCATTGATGACATCTTGATATATTCTAAGAGTAAGAAAGAACATGAACAACATCTCCAAATCGTGCTGCAAGTGCTGAAAGAGAAAAAGTTATATGCTAAATTGGAGAAGTGTGAATTTTGGCTGTCAGAGGTGAAGTTTCTCGGACATGTCATCTCTAATAGAGGGGTAGCCGTAGATCCTAGCAAGACGGAAGCAGTGATTAAGTGGGAGACACCAAAGACGGTTACGGAAATCAGAAGTTTCCTTGGTTTGGCAGGATACTACAGGAGATTTATACAAAACTTCTCTCGTATAGCCTTGCCATTGACTAAATTGACCAGGAAGGGAAGTCCTTTCAAATGGACTGATCAATGTGATGCTAGTTTTCAGGAGCTGAAGACAAGACTGACCACTCCTCCTGTTTTAATTATTCCAGACCCCACAGGACATTTTGAAGTGTATAGTGATGCTTCAAAGAAAGGGCTAGGGTGTGTGTTAATGCAAGACAAGAGAGTAGTTGCTTACGCCTCTAGACAACTAAGACCCCACGAAGGAAACTATCCAACCCATGATCTTGAATTAGCGGCAGTAGTGTTTGCCTTAAAGATTTGGCGACACTATTTGTACGGGGCAACCTTTGAAGTATATTGTGATCATAAGAGTCTTAAATACCTCTTTGATCAGAAGGAGTTAAATATGAGGCAACGAAGATGGGTAGAATTCCTCAATGACTACAAGTTTGAGATAAAGTATCATCCCGGAAAGGCGAATGTTGTAGCAGATGCCTTGAGTCGAAAATCTCTGCATATGGGTCAGATGATGGTGTATGAGATGCAGATGCTAGAGGAGTTTCGAAATTTGAAGCTAGCCACTACTCTTACTCCAAAGAATCTAGTCATTAATGGTTTAAGTATAGGGTCTGACCTTAGAGCCCAGATCAAAGAAGCTCAAGCTCACGATCAATACTTACAAGATCATAAAGACCAAGGTAATTTTTCTGTAATGGAAGATGGAGCAATCATGTATCAGGGAAGGATTTGTGTCCCTCAAGAACAAGAGTTGAGGACTAAGATACTGAAGGAAGCGCATCAAAGTAAATACACAATCCATCCTGGATGCACTAAAATGTACCAGGATTTAAAAAGGATGTATTGGTGGCCAGGGATGAAAAATGACATTGCTGAGTTCGTGGCAAAATGTTTAACTTGTCAGAAGGTGAAAGTGGAACATCAAAAGCCAGCAGGATTTCTTTAACCTCTGGAGATTCCTGAATGGAAATGGGACAGTATTTCGATGGACTTTGTTGTAGGTTTACCTAAGACTTCAGTGGGACATGACTCTATCTGGGTAATAGTTGACAGATTAACCAAATCTGCTCACTTTTTGCCCATAAAAATTAACTTTTCACTAGATAAATTGGCCCAATTGTATGTTCAGGAAATAGTTAGACTTCATGGGATTCCCTTAAATATTGTTTCTGATAGAGATCCGAGGTTCACATCGAGGTTTTGGAAGGCGTTGCAAGAAGCTTTTGGAACCCAGTTGCGGTTCAGTACTGCCTATCATCCTCAAACTGATGGGCAGACTGAACGAACAATTCAAACCCTAGAAGATATGTTGAGGGCCTGTGTGATAGAGCAAGGTAAAGGATGGGATAAGTACCTACCTTTAGTAGAGTTTGCTTATAATAATAGCTATCACTCTAGCATTAAGATGGCCCCCTATGAAGCTTTATACGGTAGAAAGTGCCGATCTCCACTATGTTGGTTCGAGGTAGGAGAAAAGAACTTGTTGGGTCCTGATCTAGTTCAACAAACCTCTGAACAAATCAGGATGATACGAAACAAAATACTTACAGCGCAGAGTCGGCAAAAGAGTTACTACGATAAGAGACATAGACCTCTAGAGTGTGAGGAAGGAGACCATGTATTTTTGAAACTTTCCCCGACTACTGGAGTTGGTAGGTCTCTCAAAACAAGAAAGCTAAGTCCGCGATTTTTAGGACCCTACCAAATTCTAAAGAAAGTTGGGACATCAGCATATCAAGTTGCTCTCCCACCTAATTTGTCCAACCTGCATAATGTTTTCCACGTATCACAGTTGCGGAAGTATCTTTCAGATTCATCACATATAATACTGGATGAACCAATCCAAATAAAGGAGAACATGACATACCAGCTACTACCTGCATCCATATTGGACACTGACGTGAAGCAACTGAGAAATAAAACCATTCCCCTAGTTAAGGTGTTATGGGAAGGTTTGACTCCGGAAGAAGCAACTTGGGAGCTGGAAGAAGTCATGAGGAAGAAATATCCGGAATTGTTCTTATAAGGTAATTTCTGAAATTTTGAGGACAAAATTACTTTTAGGGGGAGAGAAATGTAACATCCTTAATTTCGTTTCTTTTATTGATAAAGGTACATAAAAAATTTAATTAAGGAAATAAAATTTATTAGACAATATTTTAGATATCTAAGGAAATATAATCCTTAGAAATTCTTCACCTTATGTATATGCGTAGAAAATGTTTCTAACATTAAGAGAACAAATAAAGAAGGAAAATCTAATAGGAAAGAAATTAGAAATAACATACTAAAGAGATGCAAAATTCTTGGATAAGGAAGATAAATTTTTAGAAACAAGTAAAGGTCTTAAAATTTCAAAGAACATTGAATTAGGGTAATTTTTCCTAATTCAAGAACTATAGTTACTAAGTTTAAAATCTTTACCCATACATTGGGCTTTTACCTATGGACACTTCATATAGAGTTTTTCCACTTCACATAAGTTTCTAGCAAGCCCATTGGATAACCTAAACAAGAAATTAAACATAGACTTGGACTAGGATATAGTAATTTCACCAATAGCTCAAAAATTATGAAAATGTGACCAAGCCCACCAAGAAAGGAAGAATTTTATCCAAAGCAAAGAAAATGGGTAGGACAAGCCCATAATGGGTAAGAATAAGCCCAAATCCAAGAGGAAAAATAAAATAAAATAAATTAGATGATGATATAATAATAAGAATAAAGATTAGGTTACATGGCATTAAGACAAAAATTTAGCAAGTGGTGTGATTCTACATTCATCATTTAGGCAAGTGGCATGATAATACAAGGCTTTAGGACAAAAACATCTATATCCTTCACTCATAATTTTAGCAAGTGGTATGATAATACATGGTATTAGGATAAAACATTCATAGCCCACACAAATAATATCAACCAAATAATGGAGATTGAAGGGCTAGAAATTTGCCACTTAAAAAGGCAACCTATCATAATTGATTAAGACAAAAGAAAAATTAAATGAATCCCTAAATCAAAGGGACCTTGTCCCTTATCTTAAGAACATATCATCATAATTTTCAAAATACAAATCTCCTTTTCCTATGCATATCTTGACTAAGGAAGAGGAAGACAAGAACATAAGTTGTTTGTTTTCCAAAAATTCAACAAAGTGTATCTTAATTGTGATAAGGTAGATCCATGATCATAAAAGGTGAATTATTTGGTGGTCTATATAAGAGAACCCACCCTTACAACACTTTAATTTCGTCCAAGTGAGAAAGAGAGAGAAATAGAAGCAAGGTAGAGTGAGGAAAGGAGAGAAGAGAGAAGAAGAAAGGAAGGAAGAAGAAGGAGAAGTTTAGAAAGCTAAAGGTAAGTTTAACAATATTTCTTTTTGAAGAAAACTTTTGAAACTTATAATATTTATATGAGATTTTGATCTTAGAACTTTTATGATTGGTCATGATGTTGCTATATCATGTTACATATTGATCTTGCATGTGATGTATGTTTGAATACTTAGGTTGGTGTAGATAGTTCTGCATGGTTATGGCTATGGGTGGCAGAATTTTAAGCTTCGGTAATTTAATTTCTGGGAATTATTGGTAGGGAATTAAAATAAATGGTTAACATAAGAATTAAAGATATATGTGTCCCGGATTTTTAGCCACTGGAATCATTCCATTTGGAGTCCATATGAGGTAGATATGGTCTGATTAGTAGTCAAAGGTCAGAAAATGAATCATCAGGGAAGAATATGTTAGGATAGCTTCGGTAATTTAATTTCTGGGAATTATTGGTAGGGAATTAAAATAAATGGTTAACATAAGAATTAAAGATATGTATGTCATGGATTTTTAGCCACTGGAATCATTCAATTTGGAGTCCATATGAGGTAGCTATGGTCTGATTAGTAGTCAAAGGTCAGAAAATGAATCATCAGGGAAGAATATGTTAGGATAGCTTCGGTAATTTAATTTCTGGGAATTATTGGTAGGGAATTAAAATAAATGGTTAACATAAGAATTAAATATATGTATGTCATGGATTTTTAGCCACTGGAATCATTCAATTTGGAGTCCACATGTGGTAGATATGGTCCGATTAGTAAGCCAAGGTCAGAAAATGGTTCATCAGGGAAGATTATGTTAGGACAGCTTTTGTATTTTAATTTCTGGGAATTATTTGTATGGAATTAAAATAAATGGTTAACATCAACCTTATATATCTATGTCTCATGGAAATATGCCCACTGGAATTATGCAATTTGGAGTCCATATGAGGTAGATATGATCCGATTAGTAAGCAGAGGTCAGAAAATGTTTATTCAGGGAAGAGTATGTTATTAATGTTTTAGTTTTTGAATTTCTGGGAATATTCTGTAGAGAATTAAAATAGCGCGCCAACATAACAATTATAGATATATGGCTCATGGAATTTGACCAATTGGAATAACTCAATTTGGAGTTCAAATTTGAGAGATATTGTCTAATTAGTTAGTAAAGGTCAGAACCTAAACGAGAAGAAATAATACTAAATTTAAAGGAGTAATAACACCACAATATCATACTATTTTGTTGATATGATTAACATAATAGTTTTAGATAATTGTCTTAGCTTTTCATAGACACTAATATCATCTTAATCGGAGTTAAAATGAGAGAGTTATGCTCTGATTTATAAGCAAAGGCTGTGTTAAAAGTTAGTAAACCTATTTTCAATATTTTTCTACCCTAGATGAATTTTTAAGGTAATAATAGAAATCAATTTGAGGAAAAATGCTCTATAAAATTTGTAAGAACATGTGTTGGAAATGATATAAGTAGAAATAAAATGACTAAATGCCTAGACATAAAGAAAATGAAAAGAATTATTCTAGTTACTGGAAAAAAATTGTGATTTGTGAAAAGTGCATGTCTAAGGAAAGCTCTGGCAAGGAAAGACTTGGTACTTAAGCGTGTCCATTAGTGACCCACCTCTCTTTTCTGGGAACTTTCCTGGTGCGCTGTTTACAGACTACAATTACTATCCAGTTATCGAGGTATTAGTGTGAAATTTTGACATGGAAATATTTTATAAAGTGAAAATTAGAAAATGATTATATTCATGGCATAATTTCAGTTTACCAATGAATTTTGAGAATGATTATGTTTTGATACATTATGGCATGAGAATATAATGAACATACTCGTTATTAGAATCATATTTTCGGCTATTAATATGAAAAGAAAAGAAATGAGCACGGTCACATGGCAATCCGTGTGGTGCACCAGTAGGGGACGCCCTACCAACGGTTATGATCATGTTAATAAGAAAAGAAAGAGAAAGTGTGCCATGTCGGACGGAGCGAGATAAGCCCGTACCGAAAAGTAGAGAATACTCACCCTGACCGGGGTAGCTTGAAGTAAGAATAAGTGGATAGCCATCATATGCAACTCGAAAAATAGTTATTCATACCATACATGTCATAACTGTATAATTTTCATATGCATGATAAAGTGCATTCATGTGACTTAAAGATATTTTCTGTAGTTTATACAGCTGAACATGACATGATGAACTATATTGATGGTAAATTATGATTTATTGTTGAACTTACTGAGATTTAATTCTCACTATATTTCCATATCATGTTCAGAATAATAAATATGCAGATATTCTCTATGACACTTATTATCTCTGTACGTTGGATCGAGGTGCCCTACCTTGGGCAACTTCCAGTTATTTCAGATATAACTGTCGTAGATGTAACTGAGATTCCGGTGGACGTGCCACCCGAACCAGTGTCCCCGGAAGTAGTCGATATAGATGATTAGAACTAATATGTATTTTTGTACAAATGTTTGTAAAATAATGGTGTGTAGTTTGTAAAATAATATTGTGTATGGAAACTCAGTATTGTATAAATTAAATAAATGTTATATTGAGTTAAGTTGTAACGAGGTAATAATTTCATCGTATTTTTTTTTAAAAAAAAAATTTACATAAATGGAGTTGTTACATTTTTCTAATCACATAAGGTAATACCAGTCTTTGTGGGATCGACCCTTACTCCCATTACTATAAGTTAGTTTTGAGGTAAGGTATCAATTTGGGTGTACCTACAACAGTAGGCACCGGTATGTATGAAGTTGATGCAAATCGCCTAACTTCTAAGGTTGATACATTGTTTCAAAAGTTGGATAAATTGAGCATCAATGTTATTGGTTATTCTCTATCTCCTGCATGTGAGAATTTTGGGTGTGTTAGCCATGTGGCCAATGAATGCCAACTTGGAAACCATACACCTCAGGATTTTGAATAAGTAAACTTTGTTAATAACAATTAGAGAAACAATCCATACAGTAATACATATAATCTAGGTCAGAGGAATCATCCAAATTTGTCTTACAAGTCTAATGTGAATTAGCCTCCTCAAAATAATTTTAGGCAACCTCTTGGGTTTCAAAATCAAAGGCCATTCAATCCTCCTCCACAACCAAAGTCAAATTTGGATTCTCTAATGGAGAGCTTTATAGCTACATTGAGTAAACAAAATGATGAGTTCAGAGTCCATAACTATTCAATGAATAAGGCTATAAAAGACTTAGCCTCTAAGGTTATCTCACTTGCTACTCATAGTAAAATGTTGGAAACTCAGATAGCACAGCAAGCTAGCCTTTCAAATAAGAACTTTGGCAGACTTTTAGGTCAAATTAAGAACCCTAGACAACACTGTAATGCTATAACCTTAAGAAGTGGTAAGCAGTTGGCTGAATTAGAAAGAAGTGGGAAGGTAAAGAAAGAAACACCCCAGGATTATTCAGAAAATATAAAGGAGGAAGAACAGATAGGGAGAAGAAAGAAAAAGAAAAACCTAAATATGTGGTTCTTGCACCATACAACCCACCAGTACCTTTTCTTCAGAGATTGATCAAAGCAAAGTTAGAGAAGCATTTTGATGAGTTTATGGATGTACTAAAAAAGATGAACATTGACATCCTTTTTTTAGAAGGCATCTCCCAATTGTCCTCTTATGTAAAATTTTGGAAGGAAATCCTCTCAAATAAGATGAAAATTGAAGAGCATGCTATTATGGCATTAATAGAGTGATCCAGTGCATTAATTTAGAATAAGCTACCACAAAAGCGTAAGGATCCCAGAAGCTTCTTTATTCCTTGCTCTATTGGAGACATGAACATTGACAAGGCCCTATGTGACCTTGGAGCAAGTGTGAGCCTCATTCCTCCTTTTGTTTGCAAGAAGCTCCAAATGGGTAACTTAAAGGAAACTACTTTTTCTCTTTATTTGGCAGACAAATCCATTAAGTATTCGATGGTTATATTAGAGGTTATCCCTCTAAGGGTAGGTAAGTTTTACATATCTGTGGATTTTGTGATTTTATATATGGTGGAAAATGATAAAATCTCTATCTTTCATCAAAGGCCTTTCGTAGCCACTGCAAGTGCTAATATTAATGTAAGAGACAAAAAGCTTTCTTTGAATGTAGGGGATGAGAAAGTAGAGTTTAACTTAACTAATACAATGAACTATCCCTCTCTAAATGAATCATGTTGCATGGTTTACTTACTTGAACAAAAAAGGAATAATAATTTTATGAATCTTTGTTCAACTAACCCACTTAAGTTATGCTCTATGGAAAGTTTTTTTGTTTATGTTAAATAGGGGGTAGAAGCAAGCAGTTGAGGAAGAAGTCAAAGCTCCAAAGGTAGAACCCAAACCACTTCCTCTCAACCTAAATGGAGCAAACAAAAAATAGAATGAGCTAAGAGGATCGTTAAAGGCTTTCGGGCAATGCCTCAAGCACCATAATAAGAGGCAATGGATGAAGAAGAAAGTTATCCAAACTTTCTTAAAACCTCCTTGAGCAAAAGAGTGAAAAGGAGTCGAGTTAATTACTTTAAAAAAGCACTTTGTGGGAGGCAACTCACATTTTAATTTTTGAGTTTCTTTTTTCTTAGTTTCATTGTTTATGGTTTTATTTTTATCTCTAATTTTAGTTAATTTCTTAGGTTAGATGTTATTGAGTGTTTCTATGTGAGTTTTAGGTTATTTCCCATGTGCCTTGTCATGCCCCTAATTTAAGGGCACGTAAAACTCATACTTCACAACATAATATATTTTCCATAACATGTATAATACACTCCTTTACAGATAGATATTCCCATGTATACACAATATACAGACTAAGTCAATAAACATCAAAGATAGTAAAAGCAGGGATCTTACCTATGATGTTTCGAGCATACTCTAAAATACAAGTACAAAATAATTTATACACTGTGAGCCTTAGAAACAACATAGGCTCACCATGAGAGTATGACACTTAGTTGATCATGTACCTGCAAAACCAAACTCTATATTCTTATATGAAAAACATATAAATATCGTGTAGTGATTTTCACAACTCAGTGAGTAAATAATACCTCATATGACCACTTAGGTCAACATATGGATGTACTAATATATTAAAATTTATCACATTGAAAATTACAGTTCAGAAGTACATCTATATAGGACCCGCATTTCAAATATTCTCATTTCAATCTACATTCAGATATCAGAAACCATATGCTATACGGTATAATCATTAATCAAATATTGATATGCATAAAAAAAAATTTCAGGAAAAACATTTAGAGGATCCCATATTAGAACTATCATATCAGAGTTCAAGCCCTTCCGTACTTTGGTGGTGTAGGATTTGCCTATACTTAGCATGTCAGCCAAGGTTTACCCTACCACTATTCAAGAGAACATGCGAAGGGACTCTAATTGGGTAATTTCCCAAGCACACAGCAAGGGAGGGAAAATCACATATCATATAGTCAACATCTCGCCCAGATAAGAGGCATCCCGCTCTCCATCACATATCATATCCCATGTGTTGGCCATCACATGAGGCTAGCACCACCCCTGCTAGCTAAAGTATCAAGGTGCACCAGGGCTAACATCATATGTTGTTAGCAAACAGTGTTTCCAATAGGATTCCTTCACAGCAATCATATTTGCACATATGTCATATCATTCAAAACAGAGGTTTCAGTATAATACAAAATTTTCAGACTCAATAAAATTCCTCTATTAGAAATTTTCCAACCAAGGTTATTACATATACATGCCCTTTTTAAAGGCAATCTTATAGCTTTACATATCAACGCCACATGCATAATATATTTTCTTTACCATATAATGAGAAATGCATTTAAAATCATATATTCAATTAGTTCAAAAATCCATTTTCAAAATCATAATCTTCTTGAACTATATACCAGATTGTAAATAATTCAGATAATTTAATCCATTTCAAAAACATATAAAAGCATAAATAATTTGTAAACATAATCAATTATACATTTAAAGTTCAAGAGGAGCATAGAGTAAGTAATAGAAAAAATTATCTACTCACAAGGTAAGGCTGTAGATTGGACAAACCTAAAATGCACCTTTTTAATTTAAATTTGATCAAATAGACCTTAAAAATGATCTTAGAAGGTTCAAAAATCTAGAAAATGACTCCAGAATTACAAAATTTAGCCTTCGGAAGCTTGGTCAACACTAGTTAACTAAAAGGGTACTATTCACGATCAGAAATACTATTCACCACTGGAATCACTATTTATGCCGACAGATTTACTATTCACGACGCATAAAAAGTTGTCTAATGGCTGAAAAATTTCAGATCCCAAGGTTTATCTATCTCTTGAATCCATTTACGGTGTCATATTTTTAATTTAAAGTCTCTAAATAGAAGTTTCAGAATTTGCCTTTTTCGAAAATTTTCAACTTCTGATCTACGGCGATTCTGCGGCTGATTTTAAAAAATATTTAGCTAATATCGTAATTCTCTTCGTCCTGAATTCAATGCTACCCTTAGTTTTGAGATCAGATACTTGAAAGTACTCCAGATTTAGAGAGAGAAAATAGAGATAGAGGAACACTATTCATATACGAATATTTGCATATTCTCTTCTTCCGCATCACCCGTCCCCCTTTTTCTTTTTCTTTTTTACTTATTATTATTTAATAATTAAATAATTAAAACTATTTTTTATTATATATATAATAATATTATTTTTTCATCCTAAAGTATCTCAAAATTTTCTAAAAATTTATATTTTTGCAAAACTTTAATTGAACTCTTAAATCGTGACTTTTCTTAATAACATTTTAATAAAACAAATCACAAAATAAAATATCTTTATGTATAATAAAAGAAAGAATATTTCTAAAAATAAAACAAAAATTTATTAGAGGCAAATATAATTATTTTAAGCAAAATAAAAGTTATTTTAATTAAAAGCGTATTCACTTTTAGCAAAACATAATCATTTAAAATAAAAATATATATTTTTATAGCAAAACATTATTATTTAAATATTACAGAATATTATATGCCCAAGGTTGGAGAAAAGAATGATATGCAAAGGAAATTTAAGAGGATAAAAAAATAGCAAAAAATTGAAGAAAAGAACGACTCCAGCACCCAACACGGGTGCCCCATGTCATGGAAGGGCAAAATTGAAGAACTTTGGTTTTTTTAGTAACTAGCACGGGCAGATCGTGTCCTAGGACACGACTGTGCCCGAGGAGCCATAGAAATGTTTTGCTTCCCGCATGCAACACGGCTAGCCATGTTGCACAACACAGCCAAGTCAGGCATTTCCCACTCCCAGCCTAAGGTTCCCATGGCTTCCAACACGGCCGGACACAACAAAGAATTGAACTCTAGCACGTAACATGACTCACCCGTGTTGTGTAACATGACTTGGGCATAGGCCATGCTCCAAGCCCAGGAAGCATTCTCTACTTCCAGCATACCACACAGCCAAGCCGTGCTTTGGGCCTATGTAAGTTATTTTGCTATGCTTTCTTCCTTTTTCTCCTTTCGTGTTTCATTTTCCCTATTCTTATGCCTTAGCCCATGCTCATCAGCCTCGTTCTTTGCAATCTTCTTCTCCCTCTCCCAGCCACACCACTAACCCAAGCCTCCTCTCCTTGTCTCCTATCTCCATCTCCACTCCCATACTAGAGCCCTAACTAGAGTTTTTCCCCCTTCTACATTTCTCTTTCTCTCACTCACCCACCATTGAAGTAGCTATGCTACCGTGCCCTCTCCAGTTTTCTTTCCATTCTCCATCTCTAATTCTTTTACATCCTCACCCGTGCCTTAACCAGAAATCTCTCACTCTTAGCCTTAGCTCTTCATTCCCCCTCTTGAAATCCCCATTCCACCATTTTTGTCTCTGCATTCCTCCCATTCTCATCCATCTTCCCCTATCCCATTGTTCCTCTACTACCTATGCTCACCCCACCACCGTGCCTCTAACCCAAACTGCATTCCCCTGCTTTCAACCCCCTCTTTCACCTGTGCTCCTACCTCCTCAGTCTATATTCCCCTACACCCTCGTCTCTTGAGTTCACCCTGCTGCTAGCATCTCTTGCGGCTTCCCTCCAGGTAATTTCTATCTCTCCACGCTTAATTACTTTTCTTTGGATTGGAATTCTCTACTTAAGTACATTAATTTGAAAAATTTGCCTAGAATTTTCTGATGCACCAAGAGTTGGACATGTGCTCAAGCTAATGCTGGTTGGTTCTGCTTATTTGAACTCCTTAGCCTAGACTAATATTACTTTAGTTCATTCCCTGATTTCTGCACTTGGAATTTGTTGATGCATTAATTTCTCTGATTTATAATCATCTAGTCTCCCATGTGGCTCTTTAACTTAGTTGCGAATTTGATGGTTATGTTAGCATATTATAGTTGCTTGGCAATTCCTAGAAACCTTTGACAACATTTGGAATTTATGTGTTATTTTTTTTTGATTTTGTATAACCTAATTTGTTGGAAAAGTTCATTCTATAATCAATGTACTACTCTTAGATTGCTTGGATTCTCTATAACATCCTTAATTTCGTTTCTTTTATTAATAAAGATACATAAATATTTAATTTAGGAAATAAAATTTAATAGAAAATTTTTAGATATCTAAGGAAATATAATCCTTAGAAATTCTTCACCTTACGTGTATGAATAGAAATGTTCTAACATTAATGGAATAGGTAAAGAGAGAAAACCTAAGAGGAAATATTAGAAATAAACATGCTAAAGAAATGTGAAATTCTTGGGTAAGGAAGATAAATTTTTGTGAAGTAAGTAAATGTCTTAAAATTTCAAGAAGATTGGATTAGGGTAATTTTTCCTAATTTAAGAGCTAAAGTTACTAAGTTTAGTGTCTCCACCCATAAATTGGGCTTTCACCTATGGACACTTCATATAGAGTTTTCTACTTCACATGAATTTTTAGCAAGCCAATAGGATAGCCCAAGGAAGAAATAAAACATAGACTTGGACTAGGATATAGAAATTGGACCGGTAGCCCAAAAAGCATGAAAATGTGACCAAGCCCATTATGAAAGGTAGAATTTTAACCAAAGTAAAGAAAATGGGCAAGAATGATCCCAAATCCAAGTGGAAAAATACAAATAAAGTGATGAAATAATAGTGTAATCAAGATTAGGTGATATGACATTAAGACAAAAATTTAGCAAGTGGTATGATAATACATGGCATTAGGACAAAACATCTACATCCTACACTCATAATTTTAGCAAGTTGGTAATAATACATAGCATTATGACAAAACATCTTTATCCTACACAAATAATTTTAGCTAAGCAAGGAAGATCCAAGGGTTGGAAATTTTCCACCTAAAAAGACAAACCTATCATACTTGATTAAGACAAAAGAAAAAGGAAATGAATCCCTAAATCAAAGGGACCTTGTCCCTTATCTTAAGAACATATTATTATAATTTTCAAAATACAAATCTCCTTTTCCTATGCATATCTTGACTAAGGAAGAGGAAGACAAGAACATGAGTTATTTGTTTTCCAAAAAAATCAATCAAGTGCATCCTAATTGTGATAAGATAGACCCATGATCGTGAAAGGTGAATTATTTGATAGTCTATTTAACCAAAACCCACCCTTATAACATTATAATTTCGTCCATGTGAGGGAGAGGAAAAAAAAGAAGCAAGGTAGAGTGAGGAAAAGAGAGGAAGAAAGGAAGAAAGAGGAAGGAGAAGTCTAAAAGGCTAATTGTTCAAGGTAAGTTTAACAATATTTCTTTTTGAAGAAAAGTTTTGAAATTTACAATATCTATGTGGGATTTTGACCTGAGAACTTGGATGATTAGTCATGAATGTTGCTATATCATGTTACATATTATGTATGTTTTGTAATATCCCATAATTTTTATTTTTAAATAATAATGTTTTGTTATAAAAAAATATATTTTTATTTTTTTAAAAATGATTATGTTCTGCTAAAAGTAAGTCTATTTTTAATTAAAATAATTATTGTTTTGTTTGAAATAATTATCTTGGTCTCTAATGAATGAATTTTTGTTATATTTTTAGAAATATTCTTTCTTTTAATATGTACAATTTGAGATTTGTTTTATTATGATTTTTATCAAGAAAAATCATGATTTAAGAGTTTAACTAAAGGTTTATGAGAATGTAAATTTTTAGAAATTTTTGGGATGTTTTAGGGTGAAAAACGATATTTATATAAATATATATGAAATAAAATGAAAATAAATCTAAATATTTAATTATTAAATAATTATTATTATTATAAAAAAAATAGGAAAAGGGGAAGGGGAGTCGGGAACCGAAGAAGTCAAAGAATTGATGAATAGTAAGTGAATAGTGAGTGAATAGTAAGTGAATAGTGAGTGAATAGTAATCTTCAACTTTTTCTCTAGATCTGGAGTGTCTATTGGCTTCTAATCTCAAAACTGAAGGTGTTACTGGATTCAGGATGAAGAATACTACAGTTTTGACCGATCAATTTTTCAAACCAGTCATTGAATCGCCGTAGATCTGAAGTAGAAAATCTCAGAAAAAAGTAAATTCTGAAACTCTTACTTAGAGACCTCTAATTGAAATTATGACATTGTAGATGGATTCAGGAGCTAGTTAAACTTTAGGATATGAAATTTTTCAGCTATCTGACAACTTTTTGTTCGTCGTGCATAGTGATTTTTGGCGGGATAATAGTGTTTTCCGGCAGTGAATAGTGACTAAGCTATCAGAGTCATTTTCTATGTCTTTGGACCCTCCGGACATGTTTTTGATGTATAATTGGTCAAATTCAGCTTGGAAAAGTACATTTTAGGGCTGTCCAACCAGGAACCCTTCCTTGTGAGTAGATAATTCTTTCTATAACTTACCCCGTGCTCTTCTTGAACTATAAATATATAATTGTTTCTGTTTACAATTATTTATGCTATCATAAATTTCGGAAATGTGTTAAAATATTTATTTTGCTTACGAACTGGCACATAGTTCAAGAAGAGTATGGTTTTAGAAATGGATTTTAGAAATCATTGAATATGTAGTTCTAAATGAATTTATCATTATTTGATAGAATGGATATTATGTGCACGATGAATTGATTTGAAAGCTATATACTTGTGAAAATGATGCATGACATATTAAAATGAGATTGAATGACAATCATAAAGTTCATGGCGAGTTACTTGATAAATATGACAACCGTAAAGCTCATGGCGAGTTGCTTGATAATTTTACATATATTTATATGTATTGATGAATATCGGTTGGTTGTATGGCTTGTGATGGTATCGAATAGGGGACGCCCTATTAGCCTGAGTGAGTCGGGGGAGGGCCACTCCAACCGGGTGACAGTGGTAATGTGAGGGGGCAGGAGGGTGATGTACTCACATTCTCTGATCACTTATTGTGACTGGGGTCGAGGTTACTATGCGTATAGCAAATGAATTATATTTTCATTGCATTAACCAGATTGCCGAGTGAGGCAAGTGCATTAAAAGTGAGAATTTTATCTCCAAATCTTAATATTTTACTATAGCTTATACAGCTGAGCATAACATCTTTTGTTTAATGATCATACCGTGCAGCATATGATTTTGGAGATCTGAATATCCTTTGATTTGAGAATATTTGAAATACGGGTCTTATATGAATGTACTTCGGAACTGTATTTTCTATGTGACATATTTTAAAATATAAATACATCCATATGCTAACCTAAGAGGTCAAAAGAAGAATTATTTGCTCATTGAGTTGTCAAACTCACTACACGATATTTCCACATTTTTCAAATAAGAATATTAGAGTTTGATTCGGCAGATAGGTGATATATTCTCTGGGTGAGTTTACATTGCTTCCAAGACTCACGGTCTTTGAATTATACTGTGTTTGTATTCTAGACTGCTCTAAACGCTACAAGCAGGATCTTCGTTTCTGCTGTACTTTGATGTTTGTAGACTTGGTATGTATACTGTGTATACATGAGAGATCCTATATGTATCTGTTCCCATGATAAAGAATTGAATTATGATCTTTATGGAAAATATATGATTGCGGAAATAATTGTAGGAAAAAAAATGTTTATTTTACGTAACGTAAATTGGGGGTGTTACAAGTTAGTATCAGAGCATTAGGTTTCCCTGTGGCTAACAGAGTAAAGAATTATTTAGTAGGACTTTGAGTATGGGTATGTAACTGCAGACATATTTATACTCACGGTGCTGTTGTGGAATTCTATAAGGTGTCATCCTTTTCTTCCTTCTAACTCTTTTCCTTAGATATGCGACGTTTAAACATCTATACGTATGTCATTGATGGTGCCTCTTGAGTGTGGACAACCAGTTCAGCTTTTGAACTCGTTTTGATGAAAAGTGAAGAAAAAAAAAGAATTAGCTAAAAATAAGAAGATTCCATCTGAACACAAAGGTAATGACTTGTTTGGATGTTAAGAAAGTTTGAATTGGTTGCTTATGTGAAGTAATATGACGAATGGCTAATATAATATTGCTGGTGGGTTATGATGTGATCGATATTGTTAACTCTAAGATAATGATTTAGAATAAAGTGAATGTTTTGAAAATAGATTTAAATCTCTTTTTCGATGGATGAGTTGGAATATATATATATATATATAAATAGATTTGGTAAGTTGTGGGTTGGATTGAATTTAAGAGCAGAGAATCTATGAAGATAATATTTTCAATGATATATTTTGTTGATATAAGAAATTCGAAGACAGTTTAGTTTTCAATAATACTATTTATAAGCATTATGATAAAGGAAGGTTTACTCATGGAAATTTAAAATTTAAGGTATGAAAAATGGGTAATTCATGTGAAGGGCTCTTGGATAGACATAATTTTTCCATGATTGATTGTTAAGATATTGCATAAGCATGTTAAAGAATAAAGTCACAATAGGTTGAATTTGTTTAAGTGTTTTGAAGTGTGATCTAGCTGATATAGTATGAAGATGTCATCAATAGCAAAAAATGTTAGTAAAGGAGTTGCAAGTAGTGAGTAATCATGGAAGCAAGTACCCAGTAATTCAATTTCACCTTTAGCGACCATAAGTTATTACAAAAAAAGGGTGCTAAGGATATTTGGCAGTAGTGAGAGATGTTGATATAAAGTATACTAATGTAGATTAGGCTCTAGTAGTTAGGAAATTTCCTGATGTGTTTTTAGAAGAATTGCCTAGATTACCCCCGAAACGAAAAATAGAATTTGATATTGATTTACTTCTTGGAACCCAATTAGTATCTATATCCCTATATAGAATGATATCGATTGAATTTTAAAACAAATTAGTTACAAGACTTGTTAGACAAGGGATGTAAATACTCTAGTACTTTTATTTGGAGTGCTCCAAAACTATATGTGAAAAAGAAAGATGGATCACTATGACTATGTATAAATTATAGACAGTTGAATAAAGTGACAGTGTGGAATAAATACCCATTACCTCGTATAGATGATCTGTTTGATCAGTTACAATGTGCTTAATGTTTTTCAAAAATTGATTTGAGATATGAGTAAAATTAATTGAGGATAAAAGAAGAGGATGTACGAAAATTTTCTTTTAGGACTCATTATGGGCATTATGAGTCCTTGGTTATGTTATTTAGTTTGACAAATATTCTAGCTGCATTAATAGATTTAATGAATAGTAATTAGGTCATTAATGGATAAACTTGTTATTATATTTATTAATGATATACTAGAATATTTCAAAAGTTTAGAGGATCATAAGCAACATTCAAAGATAGTTTTACCAACTCTAAGGGAGTATGGTTGGTAAATATGGTATCCAAATAGACTCTAAGAAAGTAAAAGTTGTACAATAATAGCTACGTTTTACTATATCTAAAGATGAAGATCCAAATTCAATTTGCGCTTCCTGTGGTTGTTTGCCGTCCATTCTATTTGAACCATAGTTGGATCAGGTAGATGAACATATGCTTGTAAAGCATCAATCAACTCATCAGCATTTAAAGCTGAGATGAGAATTCGTCGTGCTGAATGTGAGATGAACCTTTGTTCCACAGCATGATCAAGGAAAGACAATAGACCATCAAAGAAGTGGTTAACATTTAACAAACCTATCGGTTTGTGATGCATATTTAGTTGTGCCCAAGAGACTATTTGAAAAATTTCTTCTAAAGTACCAAAACCCCCTGGTAAGGCAATGAAGACATCAGCATTGCTCATCATTATAGCCATGCGCTCATGCATGGAAGCTACCCTAAACTCTTCCCCAATTGTCTTTCCTACTTTGTTAGATGTAGTTAGAGCTGTAGGAATAATACTTAGAACTTGGCACCCTCTTACATGTACAGCTGTAAACACATAACCTATTAACCCACGGTTACCTCCACCATAAACTAAATGAATTTTTCTCCTAGCCAGTGCCATACCCAGGTTTTGTGCTACTTTCACATACTCTCTATCTTTTCCAAGACTGGAACCATAAAAGACACAAATATTTTGAAATTGACAAAATGTGATTCCCTCCATAGCTGCACACACCTTAATTTGGAGTAGGAAAGTAAAGAAATTAACGTATACATTTATAGAACTCAGAGAATGGCATACTTACGGTAGCTATGTGAATAGGATGGGAATAATTAGAACAGTATGTGAGTGATTGGTGGATATTAGCAAAATTGAAAGTGAAATTTTCAAAAATGACGGCAAGCATGTATATATACAGTAGTTGTGATAGTCACTCATATTAGGCATATAAAGAGAATAAGGTTAAGATATCACCAGAAATTAGTCTTTTCCTTGTCCTTGATGAAGCATTGATGTCTTGATTCTTATAGGGAAGTTGTAAGTGATAGGTTGATAAAGGGATATTTTGAGTACTTAAAGGCTATATTTTATCCCCTAATTCATAGTAAACTTGTGGTTATTCCCCTGCTTTTGGTTATGTTTTGCTTTGGATACTGCTTTGGTTGTTTTTATGCTTGTCGGTGAGAAAAAGAGGCCAAGAAGCAAGGGTAAACACTCATGAGAAGTGCAAATGGATATGGAACAAGATAAGGAGGAAGCTTACCAAAACTCAGCCAAAAAGAAGCATGGTAGCCCCCAGCATTTGCGCTTTCAGCACCGTTTTGAGTATATATCCGTCTTATGAACTCCAATAGAAGTGATTCAAGTGGCTATGAAAAGATAACACAATAATATACAACTTTTATGTTGAACACTTAGTCAAATTCAGGAGATTTCATGGCGTTACAGAGCTCTCAAGTCAAAATCACAGTGCAGTAGGATGAATTCTAACCTTTGGTTACTAATTTTGTCATATCTCCCTCAATTTACATCTAATTAAGGTGATTCCAGTGGCTGTTGAAAGACGAGACATAGAGCTACAACCTTTGTGTTCAGCACTTTGGTAACTGAGCATCGCAGCATAAAGCATGGCCAGGTCGTTCTTGGTGGCATGCACTACGGCCAGGCCGTGTTCTGGGCAGATGCTGCAGCGTTTCCCCAAATTCCAGCCCGAAGCACAGCTAGGCCATGTCCTGGACCACGGCCATATTGTGGGTCTACGAACTCCGTGTTTTTTAGGGTTTTGGCCGCCCAAAGTGTTATATATTGAGGGGAAACCTTAGCCAAAGGTGGGAGAACACATTTCAGACCTTCTCCACTGAGTTTTTAGGTTTAGGAAACACCTTAGGATTAGATTTAAAGTAGGATTAGAGTTTTAATTCATGTTCTAGGGTAGATTTATCATTGATTCAGCATTGTATTTCATCTCTACATTCAGCAATCCAGGTTTTATCTTTCCATCTTTACTTCTACTCCTACTTCTACTTATTTGTCTTGGTTTGTACTGAATACGTATGGTTTGCTTAATGAATTTGGTTTTAGTTTATCTTTCTATCATGCTTGAGTAGATTTTGATCTAGGGTTTTGGTAAACCCACTTATGATGTGATGATACACTCTGTACATTGAATTATTGGAACCCTAATTGTGTTATCCATGGTTAATTAGGATTGGCTATTATGCATTGGTTATAGGAGTTGATGATTGTTTGGCCAATATTTATCACATCTTAGGATATTAATTGATGGACTGAAAGGTGAAGATTAATACCGGAACCTAATGGTTAATTAGGGATATCTTAATCACGAAAGTAGTTTAAGGTTCTCTAGGAATGAATCAATTAGTGGGCACGAGAAAACCGATTAATTGTATTCCATGGTTGGCATAGAACTTAATGGACCTAGGTTGAACCAAGAACCACGAAAGTAAGCAATTGGATTAACCTAGGTACGATTGGTATCGCTTGAAAGAGGTTGCTAGTTAGTAAAGGCTAAACTATACCCAATAACCTAGATAATTGCAATTAGAGGTATAACCGTTCATTGAGGAATTTTACAGCCCCAGAAACTCATGGCCTGAATCCCAGTATTGTCAGAACAATTGTACAAGCCAACAACTTCAAGCTAAAGCCCTCTCTTTTACAGATGGTTCAGCAGAGTCAATTTGGAGGGTCACCTACTGAAGACTCTAATTTCCACTTGTCAGGATCTTTAAAGGGCATTAGGCAAAGCCTAAAGCAACATACTAAGAGGCAATGGATAGCAAAGAGAGTTATTCAAACTCTCTTCAAGCCTCTATGATTGGAAAGCATACTAAAGAGTCAAGCTAATGACTATAACCAAGCGCTTTGTGGGAGGCAACCCACATTTTAACTTTTAAAGTTTCTTTTAGTTTTGTTTTCTGGTTTTTAGTTTGGTCTTCATCTTTAATTTTAGTTGATTTCTTTGGTTATAGGTTTAATGACTGTTTCCTCATGTATTTTAGGTTCATTCCCTTGTGCCAAAGGTGATATACAATGTCTAAAACTAAGGGAAATCAAGAAGAGTCAAAAGCTGAGCAAAATTCGAGGATTTGTAGCTTCCAGCCTGCAACACGGGCTACCCGTGTCCTCCACCATGGCCGTGCTGCAAGCACGTCTAGAAAGCTGCAAGAAAAGGTGCCACCCGCGAGAAGCACTGGCAGGCCGTGTCCCAGGACACGGCCGTACCCCAGGTGTTTCAAAAAAAAACACGGGGGGCCCTCCAACCAAAGCATAAGGGAACCAAAGTCAAAGCCGACCACCACCTCCTTCAGAAGATCAAAAAGCACGTAAGTTCCTTCTCCCTTTGCCTGTACTTTCATTGATATTGACATTGAGGACAATGTCAAGTTTAAGCATGGGGGAGTGACTTTAGGATTGTGGTTTTTATTGGTTGCATATTTTATGTCCTGTTTCATTGTATAATCATAAAGTTTGTTATTTTAGAGATAAATTGGCATAATATAGGTTAATTCTAACTCATGAACATGTGATGCACAATAGGGTATGAAATAGGTAGTTTAAACTTTAGTCTCTCTATTCTAGGATTAAACCTCTAATTTTTTTGAAAAATATCTCTCTATTGTGTTGTGAATTGTATGCTATTTTTTATTTTAACACTATGAGAGTGTGAAGGTAGGGAGAGGTGAAAAATGAGGGAATGTGCACCCCAAAAAGTTTTCACTCTGAGTACTCCTTCAAGGCACCAAAAAGGCAGTATGAGGACCTAAATGCCTTTACCCTAGTGAGATGGAGAATAAAATGCACTCACTACATGTTTCTAAAAAAAATGAATGAAAAAAAAATGATGGAAAGTAAAAGAGTTTGTGTAAGAAAAAGAGTGATAAAATAGAAATAAGGGTAAGGCAATATAGGGAGATCTAAACGATGACGTGGCCTACTTGAGTGTACAAAAATCAATTTTATGCATACAACGTATGGTAACAATGGAAGCAAATATATAATAGGATAATTTTGGTTTAGTTTTAGAAGAATAGAGACTATCTTGCAAATGCCTATTCGTATATCTATTGTGTGCACACTGATTGAGTAACCAATTATCTATATTGCACTTTTCTATCTTCTGGAATCTGATTACATCTTTCCCCCTTCCCGATATGTTATGTTATTTGCTCGAGGACAAGCAAAGGTTTAAGCATGGGGGAGTTGATAAAGGGGTATTTTGAGTACTTAAAGGCTATATTTTATCCCCTAATTCATAGTAAACTTGTGGTTATTCCCCTGCTTTCGGTTATGTTTTGCTTTGGATACTCCTTTGGTTGTTTTTATGCTTTTAGGTGAGCAAAAGAGGCCAAAAAGCAAGGGTAAACACTCATGAGAAGTGCAAATGGATATGGAACAAGATAAGGAGGAAGCTTACCAAAATTTAGCCAAAAAGAAGCTGGCAGCCCCCAGCATTTGCGCTTTCAGCACTGTTTTGAGCATATATCCATCTTATGAACTCCAATCGAAGTGATTCAAGTGGCTATGAAAAGATAACACAATAATATACAACTTTTATGTTGAACACTTAGTCAAATTCGGGAGATTTCATGGCATTACAGAGCTCTCAAGTCAAAATCATAGTACAGTAGGATGAATTCTGACTTTTGGTTACTACTTTTGTCATATCTCCCACAATTTAGATCCGATTAAGGTGATTCTAGTGGCTGTGGAAAGAAGAGACATAGAGCTACAACTTTTGTGTTTAGAACTTTGGCAACTGAGCATGGCAGCATGAAGAACAGTCAGGCCGTGCTTGGTGGCATGCACCACGGCTAGGCCGTGTTCTGGGCAGATGCTGCAGCGTTTCCCCAAATTCCAGCCCGAAGCACGGCCAAGCCGTGTCCTGGACCATGGCCATGCTACGGGTCTACAAGCTCCATGTTTTTTATGGTTTTGGCCGCCCAAAGTGTTATATATTGAGGGGAAATCGTAGCCAAAGGTGGGAGAACACATTTCAGACCTTCTCCACTGAGTTTTTAGGCTAAGGAAACACCTTAGGATTAGATTTAGAGTAGGATTAGAGTTTTAATTCATGTTCTAAGGTAGATTTCTCATTGATTCAGCATTGTATTTCATCTCTACATTCAGCAATCCAGGTTTTATCTTTCCATCTTTACTTCTACTCCTACTTCTACTTATTTGTCTTGGTTTGTACTGAATACTTATGGTTTGCTTAATGAATTTGGTTTTAGTTTATCTTTCTATCATGCTTGAGTAGATTTTGATCTAGGGTTTTGGAAAACCCACTTATGATGTGATGATACACTCTGCACATTGAATTATTGGAACCCTAATTGTGTTATCCATGGTTAATTAGGATTGGCTATTATGCATTGGTTATAGGAGTTGATGAATGTTTGGCCAATATTTATCACGTCTTAGGATATTAATTGATGGACTGAAAGGTGAAGATTAATACCGGAGCCTAATGGTTAATTGGGGATATCTTAATCACGAAAGTAGTTTAAGGTTCTCTAGGAATGAATCAATTAGTGGGCACGAGAAAACCGATTAATTGTATTCCATGGTTGGCATAGAACTTAATGGACCTAGGTTGAACCAAGAACCACGAAAGTAGGTAATTGGATTAACCTAGGTACGATTGGTATCGCTTGAAAGAGGTTGCTAGTTAGTAAAGGCTAAACCATCCCTAATAACCTAGATAATTGCAATTAGAGGTATAAATTGGATGTTGAATATCATAAGTGTGGTGAATCGTAACCCTAGGCTTTGTTTAATTGTTTATCTTTACTTGTTTAATTGTGGCAAACTCTCTATCATAGGCGTAATTAAAAATAATAATAGTTAAAATGCAAACAAGTTAGTTGTTGAAGAGGGACAATCAAATGAATTATTTTATTTTTCCAATGTTCTTGCCAGTCGACTATCGGTATTAGTTGTTGAAAATTTTTAATTTGAACTGATTATTTTACAGTTGATTGATTATATTTATTTTGAAGCAATCAACTGCATTCTACCAGTTAACTACGTATTCTTTGATTTTCAGAAACTTTTATAAGCTCAGAGATACTTTTTTTTCATGTGCTATTTTTCCACCGAATACCAACAGATTTAAAGTAGATTTTGGCACGTATATTCAAACCTTGCAGCCACCGATTTTTGCCTATATAACAGCTAGATTTTTGTTTACAGATTTTCAAGATTTACGGCCACCAATTTTTATTTTATTTCAATGCTTTGTCCAAATTTCTAACTTCCTATTTTGGCACCATGCTCTATTAAGTATTTCACATTTTTTGCTGCATTTTTCTACATTAATATTTGGTATTAAATGTAAGATTCGTTTTCCATGTTATAAGGAAGGTTAATTTTTTTTATTTGAAACTCAGTTATTATGGTGTCCAATTGGTTAGTAGGTTAAAGTAATAGAGATTTTGAAAGGAGTGGACGGATGATGATCTTATGTTGTTTTGACAAATATAATTAAGAGAATTACTGGTGTTGAAGTTTTTGAGGAATAAAATATGGGAATTAGAATTTAAATTAATCTTTGAACTCTTATGACGAAATTTGCGCACTTTCTACCCATTAAGAAAAACTACTCGTTTAATAAGTTGACCCAGTTGTATATGAAAATGAGAATCATGTCCGAAATTAATGTAAGTGATCAAGATATTTGTGTTAAAGGTTTATATTATACTAAATGGAGTCTAGTATCTAAGATGCGAATTATGTTGAAATTAAGAATTCATGTACGAGTAATTGTTAGGAAAAATCTTTTTGAAATGATTAGGTGAATTAAACAGGATTGATATAAGTTAGAATGAGGTGCTTTTAGATATGATGAAGGAAAGGTTTGATATTTTTGATAATGAATTTATTAGTGTTAATAAAAGAGTATAGAGTTACTGTGATGAGATAAGTGAAATTGTTAAACATGTGCCAATAGTACATAAACATTATAAAAGGATTGGTGGATTTATTGCTACATATGTTTAACAAATTGATTAATGGATTTTAGGATAAAAATAGATGATAGATTCAGATGATTCTATTCATGGGAAGATGTTGACATGTGAGAATCAAAGATGACTTGATAGAAGTCTGGAATAAGAAAAGATAATTACCCCAATATGGATGTGAATATGTTCTTTTATGAGTGTGTTTTCTAATATCGATCCATAGATATATCCATGCGAGCTTGAGGATATAAAGTGAAATTCATTAGAAAATGATAATTCAATGCAGGCCAAAAGTCTAAAGGAATCATGCATGTTGAGCACTAGAAATTGTCAGTGGGTGACCACATATTTTTGAAAGAATCACCAATGAAAGAGGTAATGAGGTTTGAAAAGAAGTACATATTAGATTCTTCTTATGTTACCTAATTCCAAGAAATTCAATTGGACAAAAATTTAGCTTAACTATGGGTACAATTGATGTTTATTGTTGATCGACAAGTAAAGAACTCATGGATGAAAGAAATCCCTATGGTTAAGTTATATGGTAAAATCACTCAAGTGAAGAGACATTTTAAAAAGTAAAGATGTTATACAAAAAAGATATCCCCAATTATTTCAGTAATAAGGTTGGTAACTCCGAATTATGCCTTGATTTCATTCCCTACATTTGGTAGGATGGGCTGAAATTCGGGGACCGAATTTCTTAAGGGGGAAGAATGTAACATCTCATAATTTTTATTTTTAAATAATAATGTTTTGTTATAAACAAATATATTTTTATTTGTTTAAAAATGATTATGTTCTCCTAAAAGTAAGTCTATTTTTAATTAAAATAATTATTGTTTTGTTTGAAATAACTATCTTGGTCTCTAATGAAATTTTATTGTATTTTTAGAAATATTCTTTCTTTTAATATGTATAATTTGAGATTTGTTTTATTATGATTTTTATCAAGAAAAATCATGATTTAAGAGTTTAACTAAAGGTTTATGAGAATGTAAATTTTTAGAAATTTTTGGAATGTTTTAAGGTGAAAAACGGTATTTATATGAATATATAAAAAATAAAATGAAAATAAATCTAAATATTTAATTATTAAATAATTATTATTATGATAAAAAAATAAAATAAAATAGGAAAAGGGGAAGGGGAGTCGGGGACCGAAGAAGTCGAAGAATTGATTAATAGTGAGTGAATAGTAACCTTCAACTTTTTCTCTAGATCTGGAGTGTCTATTGGCTTCTAATATCAAAACTGAAGGTGTTACTGGAATCAGGACAAAGAATACTACAATTTTGACCGATCAATTTTTCAAATCAGTCGTTAAATCACGGTAGATCTGAAGTAGAAAATCTCAAAAAAAGGTAAATTTTGAAACTCTTACTTAGAGACCTCCAATTGAAATTCTAACACTGTAGATGGATTCAGGAGCTAGTTAAACTTTAGGATATGAAATTTTTCAGCTATTTGACAACTTTTTGTTTGTCGTGAATAGTGATTTTCGGTGGGGTGAATAGTGATCAAATTCTCGGAGTCATTTTTTAAGTCTTTGGACCCTCCTGACATGTTTTAAGGTTTAATTGGTCAAATTCAGCTTGGAAAAGTACATTTTAGGGCTGTCCAACCAGGAGCCCTACCATGTGAGTAGATAATTATTTCTATGACTTACCCCGTGCTCTTCTTGAACTATAAATATATAATTGTTTCTGTTTACAATTATTTATGCTATCATAAATTTCTGAAATGTATTAAAATATTTATTTTGCTTACGAACTGGCACATAGTTCAAGAAGAGTATGGTTTTAGAAATGGATTTTAGAACTCATTGAATATGTGGTTCTAAATGTATTTATCATTATTTCATAGAGTGAATATTATGTGCACAATGCATTGATTTGAAAGCTATATACTTGTGAAAATGATGCATGTCATATTAAAATGAGATTGAATGACAATCATAAAGTTCATGGCGAGTTGCTTGATAATTTTACATGTATTTATATGTATTGATGAATATCGGCTAGTTGTATGGCTTGTGACGGTACCGAATAGGGAACGCCCTATTAGCCTGAGTGAGCCGAGGGAAGGACATTCCAACTGGGTGACAGTGGTAATGTGAGGGGGCAGGAGGGTGATGTACTCACATTCTCTGATCACTTATTGTGACTGGGGTCGAGGTGACTATGCGTATAGCAAATGAATTATATTTTCATTACATTGACCAGATTGCTGAGTGAGGCAAGTGCATTAAACGTGATGATTTTATCTCCAAATCTTAATATTTTACTATAGCTTATACAGCTGAGCATAACATCATTTGTTTAATGATCATACCATTCAACATATGGTTTTGGATATCTAAATATCCTTTGATATGAGAATATTTGAAATACGGATCCCATATGAATGTACTTCTGAACTGTATTTTCTATGTGACATATTTTAAAATATAATTACATCCATATGCTGACCTAAGAGGTTATAGGAAGAATTATTTTCTCACTGAGTTGTCAAACTCACTACACGATATTTCCACATTTTTCAGATAAGAATATCAGAGTTTGATTCAGCAGATAGTTGATATATTCTTTGGGTGAGTTTACGTTGCTTTCAAGACTCACGGTCTTTGAATTATACTGTGTTTGTATTCTAGAGTGCTCTAAACGCTACAGGCAGGATACTCGTTTCTACTGTACTTTGATGTTTATAGACTTGGTCTGTATATTGTGTATACATGAGAGATCCTATATGTATCTGTTCCCATGATAAAGAATTGAATTATGTATCTTTATGGAAAATATCTTATTGTGAAAATAATCGTAGGAAAAAAAGTTTATTTTACGTAACGTAAATTGGGGACGCTATATGTTTGAATACTTAGGCTGGTGTAGATAGTTCTAAATTGGTATTGCTATAGGTGGCAAAATTTTAAGTTTCTATTTTTAAAATTCTGGAAACAATTAGTATGGAATTTAAACAAATTATTAACATGAAAAATATAGATCTATGTCTCACAGATTTTTAGCCACTGGAATCACTCAATTTGGAGTCCATATAAGGTAGATATGGTCCGATTGGTAAGCAATGGTCAGAAAATGGTTAATCAGGGAAGCATATGTTAGGATAGCTTTTGTGTTTAAATTTTTGGGAACATTCTGTAGGGAATTAAAATAAATGGATAACATAACCATTATAGCTATATGTGTCATGGATTTTTAGCCACTAGAATCATTCAATTTGGAATTCTTATGAGGGAGATATAGACATATTAGTTAGTAGAGGTCAAAACCTACCCGAGAAGAAATAACCTATACTTTAAGGGAGTAATTTTACCATGATTCCTTAATGTTTAGCTAAAATGTTCAACATATTAGATAATTGTCTTATCTTTAAATTGACACCAATATCACCTAAATCGGAGTTGAAATGAGGGAGTTATCATCCAATTAGTGAGAGAAGGCCAGATAGGATGAAAACCTGTTTAAGGAAATAACACAACATAAAGCATGGCCGTGTTCTGTACTAGAAATGACATTTTCAAACCTAAAGCATGACTATTTTATAGTAAATGACCAAGCTATGTTATAGGATACGTTTAGGCCGGTTCAAAAGCTGGTAAAACTTATTTTCAACATTTTATTTACTCTAAATGAACCTAATTACTTATAGGATATTAGTAGAAACCAAATTAATGAAGAATGATGTATTAAATTTGGGAGAATATGTGTTGGAAATGATATAAGTAGGAGAAAAGTGACTAAAGGCCATGCATAAAGAAAATGAAGAGATAAATATAATGTTTAAAAAAGAAGAAGAATCTTATAAATGAAAATAATAAATTATTAGTATATGCCATAGCCATTGTCATTGCATGAACTTCTTACCATCCTAAGTGTGTAATTTTGACATGAAAATATTTTGATGAAACATTATGGTATGTGAGTATAATGTACATACTTTTTATTGAAATCATATTTTTGGCTATTAATGTGAAAGGAAAAGAAATAAGCACAGTCACATGGTGATCCATGTGGTGCGCCAGTAGGGGACACCCTACCAACGGTTATGATTATGTTAATGAGAAAAGAAAGAGAAAGTGTGTCATATCGGACAGAGTGAGAAAAACCTGTTCCAGAGAGTAGAAAATACTCACCCTCACCGGAGTAGCTAGATATGAGAATAAATTGATAGTCATCATATGATATTCTAAAAATAGTTAATTCTATCATACATGTCATTACTGTACAATTTTCATGTGCATAGATAAAGTGCATGTGACCAAAGATATTTGCTATAGTTTATACATATGAACATGACGTGATGAGCTATATTGATGATGATTTATTGTTGAACTTACTGGGATTTAATTCTCACTATATTTCCATGTCATGTTCAGAAAATTAGTTATACAGATTTTTCTATGGCTCTAGCTTTTAGTGCGCGTTGGATCGAGTTACTCTATGATGGGCAGATCCCAAAAACATATAAAATGTTTGTGGTCGAGTTGGCTCAGATCCCAATGATGGTGCAACCACCCGTACCTGTATCTCTGAAATTAGTCAACCAGAATAAATAAGATGTAGATATTTATGTGTTTGATATGTTGTACGTACGTTTTGATTAATGACGTGTATGTGAACTCTATATTGTATAATAATAAATAAATAAAAAGTTGTTACATTCTAAACTCCCTTGTTTGCACTAGGAACTATCTTGTACTTTAATGGCTATGGTATAAAATTGGCCTTCGCTTTTGCTGTGATTTATCTGCCTTTGTTTTATGTTTAGCTAAATTAATTTAGCTGGAATACCTTGTTTGGAATTTAGTTGCACATCATATTGTATTGGTTCTGGCTTCCTATTATCTTATTAGCTTTGCTTCTTGCTAGTTGAAATTTTATTATGGATTGATTAATTGTTTTGGTACTCCTCTATTCTTGATTCACTGTTGACTTGTCGTTATTAACTTAGTGCTTATTCATTGAATTCTCTTTTCACTTTAATTGTCTATCATTCTGCATGGCCCTCAAAAGAGCTAGAACTTGCTAATCATCCTCCCAGTCCCAACAACCATGTATATGATGAATCCAAAGACTATCCTAACCTCCTCACCAAATAAATGAGTATGGTATAGTGTTCATTGATGACACTTAACGGAAACGATATGATACTCTAGTTAAACAAAGAATGTTGAGTACCTAGTATATGGATGAGGAATGTTTAGAACAGTTGGGAATTTTAGCTAATGCCCGATACCTAGTTGATAGGATTGGGTAGACCACCTTTATTAGGTTCCGTTACCCGGCTTATGCTCAAACCACCTTAGAGTTTTTTAGTATCGCTAATGTGGTCCTGTTTTGGGGTTCCGACTTCGACCAAGGCTGCATTAACTTCATACTATTTGATTGTGCATTCAGTCTATCATTAGCCCAACTTAATGCATTGTTTAGATTGCCTCCTAAGGGAACTAGATCAGTACCCCAAAGTTTCAATGGACAAAATTTTTGGAATTATATTTCTGTAGGAGGGCAATACAGTGCATCTGTATCAAAAACCTCTTTCATTTGCAACCCCAATTTTTGATATTTACAACACCTAATGGCCCATATTAAATGGTCATAAGGTGGATACTGAAGGCCTCATGGCTCACCAGATGGCTAGGGTGGATAACACCATAAGCAAAAAAGTGGTCATAAGGGGCTTAGTGACTACAATTGTTAGAAGGCTAGGATTATAGGTAAATCTACAAGATTTACAACCAATAACCAGCAATAGCAGGATTGATTTAGAATCCTATCTGCATATGAAATTAATTGTTAGAAGAAATGTCAATTATTGGTTGCATCTGTAACATCCTTAATTTTGTTTCTTTTATTAATAAAGGTACATCAATATTTAATGTAACATCCCTAATTTTGTTTCTTTAAAGATAATAAATATTTAATTAAGGAAATAAAATTTATTAGACAATTTTTATATATCTAAGGAAATATAATCCTTAGAAATTATTCACCTTATGTATATGCATAGAAAATGTTTCTAACATTAATGGAACAAGTAAAGAGAGAAAACCTAATAGGAAAAGTTAGAAATAACATACTAAAGATAGGTGAAATTCTTTGGTAAGGAAGATAAATTTTTGTGAAGTAAGTAAAGGTCATAAAATTTTAAGAAGATTGGATTAGGGTAATTTTTCCTAAAAGAGTTAGAAATTTCTAAATTTAACATCTCCACCCATAAATTAGGCTTTCACCTATGGACACTTCATAAAGAGTTTTTCCACTTCACATAAGTTTCTAGCAATCCCATTGGATAACCTAAGCAAGAAATAAAACATAGACTTACACTAGGATATAGAAGTTGGACCGATAGCCCAAAAGTTATGAAAATGTGACCAAGCCCTCCAAGAAAGGTAGAATTTTTTCCAAAGCAAAGGAAATGGGTAGGAATGAGCCCAAATCCAAGAGGAAAAATAAAATAAAATAAATCATGTGATGAAATAATAGTGTAATAATAATAAAGATTAGGTTACATGGCATTAAGACAAAAATTTAGCAAGTGGTGTGATAATATCTATATCCTACATTCATAATTTTAGCAAGTGGTATGATAATACAAGGCATTAGGACAAAATATCTATATGCTACACTCATAATTTTAGTAAATGGTATCAAAATACATGGCATTAGGACAAAATATTCATATCCCACACAAATAGTTTTAGCCAAGTAAGGGAGATTCAAGGGCTAGAAACTTGCCACTTAGAAAGGCAAACCTATCATACTTGATTAAGACAAAAGAAAAAGGAAATGAATTCCTAAATCAAGGGGACCTTGTCCCTTGTCTTAAGAACATATTATCAAAATTTTAAAAATACAAATCTCTTTTTCCTATGCATATCTTGACTAAGGAAGAGGAAGACGAGAACATGAGTTGTTTGTTTTCCAAAAATCAACGAAGTGCATTCTAATTGTGATAAGGTAGACCTATGATCATGAAAGGTGAATTATTTGATAGTCTATTTAAGCAAAGCCCACCCTTATAACATTAGAATTTCGTCCAAGTGAGGGAGAGGAAAAACATAAGCAAGGTAGAGTGAGGAAAAGAGAGGAAGAGAGGAAGAAAGAGGGAGGAGAAATCTAAAGGATTAAGTGCTCAAGGTAAGTTAGCTAAATCTCTACTTGAATCCATCTTTTCTCTTCATTCTTAAGGTTCAAAAAGCTCACTCTGCATCTCTTATTTTAGCTGCTATAAGAGCTAAGGGAAGGGAGGAATCTTGCTACTTCCTTCAAAAGGAAACAAGAAAACGAATTCACTAAGTGAAACAAGGAGATCCTTAGGTAGGTTTAACAATATTTTTTTTCGAAAAGTTTTGAAATTTGTAACATTTATATGGGATTTTGATCTTAGAACTTTGATGATTGGTCATGAATGTTGCTATATCATGTTACATATTGATCTTGCATATGACGTATGTTTGAATACTTAGGTTGGTGTAGATAGTTCTGCATAGGTATGGCTATAGGTGGCAAAATTTTAAGCTTCTATTTTTAAAATTCTGGGAAGAATTACTAAGGAATTAAAATAAATGATTAACATGAAAAGTGTAGATCTATGTCTCATAGATTTTTAGCCAATGGAATCACTCAATTTAGAGTGCATATGAGGTAGTATGGTCCAATTAGTAAGCAGTGGTTCAAAAATGATTAATCAAGGAAGAATCTGTTTGGAAAGCTTCTGTGTTTGAATTTCTGGAAACATTTTGTAGGGAAATAAAATAATTGGTTAACATAAATATTATAGATATATACGTGTCACAGAATTTTAGCCACTGGAATCACTCAATTTGGAATTCTTATGAGAGAAATATGGACATATTAGTAAGTAGATGTCAGAACCTACCCGAGAAGGAATAACCTATCATTTTATGGAGTAATATCACCAAGCACTTTTAATATTTGGCTAAACTATTTAACATAATAGTTTTCGATAATTGTTTTATCTTTAAATTGACACCAAGTACATCTAAATTGGAGTTAAAATGAGGGAGTTATGCTCTGATTAGTAAGAGAAGGTCAGATAGGATGAAAACCTGCATCAAGAAAATAAACATATAAAAATAATATTTAAAAAAGAAGAAAAATCTTATAAATGAAAATAATAAATGACTAGTATATGCCATAGTCATTGCCATTGCATAAACTTCTTACCATCTTAAGTGTGTAATTTTGACATGGGAATATTTTATAAATTGATATTTGAAACAGTTATGTTCATGGCATGATTACCAATGATTTTTGGTAATAATTATATTTTGATGTGAGTTTAATGGAAATACATGTTATTGAAATCATATTTTTTGCTATTATTGTGAAAAGAAAAGAAATGAGCACGGTCACATGGAAATCCGTGTGGTGCACCAGTAAAGAGACACCCTACCAACGGTTATGATTATGTTAATGAGAAAAGAAAGATAAAGTGTGCCATGTCGGACGGAGCGAGAAAAGCCTGTACCGGAGAGTAGAGAAATACTCACCCTGACTGGGGTAGCTTGATATGAAAATAAATTTTTAGCCATCATATGATATTCTGAAAATAGTTAATCCTACCATACATGTCATTACTGTACGATTTTCATCGGCATAAATAAAGTGCATTCATGTGACCAAAGGTTTTTGCTGTAGCTTATACAAATGAACATGATGTGATGACCTATATTGATGATGATTATGATTTATTGTTGAACCTACTGGGATTTAATTCTCATTATTTTTCTATATCATGTTTAGAAGATTAACTATGCAGCTATTCTCCATGACACTTATTATTGCTGTATGTTGGATCGAGCTACTCTACTTTGGGCAACTACCGAATATATCAGATATATCTGTAATAGACGTGACTGAGATTTTAGTGGAGGTGCCACCACCCACACCAATGTCCCCGGAAGTAGCCTACGTGAATGATTAGGGCTAATATGTATATGTTAAAATTTTGTACAGATGTTTGTAAATTAATGATGTATATGTAAACTTAGTATTGTATAAATTAAATAAATATTATTTTGAGTTAAGTTGTAATGAGGTAATAACTTCATGGAATTTTACAAATATAGAAAAAAATTTGTTACATAAATGGAGTTGTTACAGTATCTCTATGGCCATAATATTTTTTAGCTCACTAACCCCACTAGAACTGTAGTTACTAACGAAGATAATTGGATATACCCCGTAGAATAAGGTAGGGACGGTGATGATGACTCTGAGGGTGATGATTTCCCCCATGATCCACTCTTGGCTCTACCACCCTACCCCCTTCCCATTATTCTAACAGTGCAGGTCTATTATATATATCGAAATAGGACCAAGACTTTATCTCCTCATAGTTTTACCAAATAGATGAGGAGAAAATAGCTTAAAGGGCCACCCTGCATACAATAAATTACTTAGTCCAAAGCATGCAAGGAATACTGTAAGCTTGGTACAATTGGCACTTAGCCCAGAATCCACCACCACCACCTCTAGAAGACTAATAAGCAAGTAAGTTCCTTCTCTTCCTTTGCATATACATTAACTGTTAGTGACATTGAGAACAATGTCAAGTTTAAGCATGGAGGAGTAGTTACTTTAGGCTTTTGGTTTTCATTGGCTAAATCTTTCTTGTTTTATTGCATAATCACAAAGTTTGCTGTTTTAAAGATAGGCTAATGTAATATAGGTTAATTTTAGGTCATGAAAATGTGATGCACAGCAGAATATGAAATAGGTAGTTGTCATCTTAGTCTCTCTCTTCTAGTATTGAATCTCTGATTTTTAAAAAATATATCTCCTTTTGTGCTATGAATTATTTGCCCTTTTTGAATTTAACACTATGAAAGTATGAAGGTAGGTAGAGGTGAAAAATAAGAGAATATAAAACTCAAAGTTTTCACTCTTAGTACCCCTTCAAGTCACCAAAAAGGCCTTAGTATGAGTACTTAACTACCTATACCCTAGTGAGATGAAGCATAAAATGCACTCACTATATATTTCTTTATATAAAAAAATGAATAAAATAGAAAAAAGAGAAAAAGTGAGAAATAAAAGAATTGGAATGAGAAAAAGAGTGACAAAATAGAAATAAGGGCAAGCAACATAGAGAGATCTAAAGGATGAGGTGACCTACTTGAGTGTTTAAAAATCAATTTGGTATATACAATCAATGGTAGCAAAAGAAGAAGATGTATAAGAAGAGAATTTGGGTTTAGTTTTAGAAGAATAGAGACTATATAATAAATATCTACTTATATATATGTTATGTTCACATTGATTGAGTAAATAGTTTCCTGTATTACATTTTTCTTTCATCTAGAATGTAAATGCATCTTCCCCTTTCCTACTGATATGTCATGTTATTTGCTTAAGGACAAACAAAGGTTTAAGCATGGAGGAGTTTATAAAGGGGGAAAATGTGTGGTTAATTGCTATATTTCATCCTTTATTTCACAATTAACTTGTGATTATTTCATTTTTTTGTTCTAATTTGTTTTACTTGCTCTGGATACTGCATGGCTTTGTTTTCTACTTATAGGTGAGTAAAAGAGGCCAAGAATCAAGGGAAGAAACTAATGTGAAGAGTTATCTGGACTTAGAACAAGCTGAGGAGGATGTAAGGAAGAAAAATTGAAGAAATTGGTAAGAATTGACCATGGCAGCGTCTAACACGGCAAGGCCATGTTTGTTGTACCTGGAACACAGCCAGATTGTGTTTTATGCAAAAATTAGAGAAAACTCGCATATTCCAACCCAAAGTATGGCCAAGACATGTCCTGAAACACACCATGCTTCGGGTCTATACAGTCTATGTTTTTAAGCATTTTAAGCAGCCAAAGTGATATATATAGGAGGGGAAATGAGGAGAAACATATACAGACTTATTCAGGCTCAGTTTAGGCTTAGGAAACACTCTAGGATTAGGTTTAGATTAGGATTATAGTTTACTTTATGTTCTTAGACTAGAATTGAGATTGATTTAAGCATTGTATCTCTAATTCATCTACTTTCTGCAACTAGGTTTTATCTTTTTATCTCTACACCTATTTCTACTTCTACTCCTTTCTCTTTGGATTGTATTGGACATTTATGAATTGCTTAATGAATTTAATTATTATTTCTCTTTCAAACATGTGTGAGTAGACTTTTGATATAGGGTTTCAGTAAACCCACTTATGATGTAATGATACTGCAATGATTGGAATTGTGAAACCCTAATTGTGATTATCTGTGGATTAATTAGGATGAACTATTATGCATTATATGAGTTAATAGAATGCTTGATCACCGTTTTCTCACATCATAGGTTATTAATTGATGAATTGAATGGTGAAAGGTAATGTTAGAACTTAATAGTTAATTAGGGATATTTTAATCACAAAAGTAGTTTAAAGTTCTCTAAGAATTGAATCAATTGGTAAGCATGAGAACCCCTATGAATTGAATCACATGATTAGCACAGAACTTAATGGGTTTAGGTTAAACTAAGAGCATAAAAGTAGGCAATTGGATTAACCTAGGTACAATTAGTAATGCTTGAAAGAGGTTATCAATTAATTAAGGTTAAAGCATCCCTTATTACTCATATAATTGCAATTAGAGGTATATATTGATTGTTGAATATCATAAGTGCAGTAAACCTTAACCCTAGGCTTTTGATAATTGATTACCATATTTAATTAATTTTGATTTCTCTCTATCGAATTATATTGATTTAGATAGCTTGTTTCGTAGAATTCTAGTAATTAATAATTGGTCACTATGGGATATGACCTGTACTCGCTAGACTAACTACAGTTACACTGTTCGTTTGCAGTTATTTAGTAAAACATACACAACACTTCGTTGAAGTATAGCTAGCAATCTCATATGTGAATGAGGCGTCCCCTATCTGGTATCGACATAGTAAACCATCCAGAGGGTCACCTTAAATAGAGTCTTGCCTCTGTATCTTCCTTTTCTCATATACTACTAAGATGAGTTTTCAATAAATCATAGCCAGTACATAACACTTTTGCCACAAAACATCATTCTCACTATTTATATTAAGCATGTCTTATTGATAGCTCTAATACATTAGAGTTATCAAACCATGCTTTTCTCGGGTTATTTACTTTGCACTCTGATTTATTAGCATTCATACCCCCTGATTTAATGATATATTTTGCCTTCCATAGATGCAAGATCACCCATTCTGTTTGCTGTGACAATTCAGTATACATATGCGGCAAACATGGCAGTAAACCAAGTGATAATAAGTGAGCTTGGCCCTTTTTAATATAATGCAGATGATGGGGAGCTGATTCTGTATGATATGGTGCAGGTGGCTAGGAGTCAGAATTGTGCAGTAAGAGCAGCCACTACCTAGCAGGGGAAAGGAGCGCCTAGCTGACACAGCAGACTGCTGAGTGGTACAGAAACTACCTCCATTACTGGAAGAGGAGAGAAAGCTGCTGGAAGAGGTGCTGGCCGAAAAGCAGGAAGAATGTCAGCATAATCAGGCCACTTTAATGGGACCACAAGGCCTGACTATAAAACGCATAAACAGAGTGCAGAAAGGAGGATGCGAGGGAGACAAGAGAAAAATAGAAAGAGTGAGCCCAAAAATCCCTAACGGGAGTGGACTGTGAGAAACACTCCAGCCTGGGATATGCTAATATTGCATGGTGAAGCATTGGAGCAAAAAAGGAGACTATTGTTCTAGAATTCCTTCGATCCTTTTTGTGATTTTCATTGTTTAGCAGGAAACTGCATTTTTCTGTTTATTTTAGTTGTATTACTTGGACTGCATACTGGTATTTTCTAATGTCTGTAACTAGTTTAGCTGTGAGGCTGGGCTAATTTCTAGCTAGGGTTGTAATGAACACATGCACATTTTAATTTATAAAGGATTTTGCTACAGCTTTGCCATATCATTCAACTGTGTGTGTATGTTTTAACTTCTTCTAATAATTGAAATTTGATAGAGGAAGACTAAGGCCAATATTTACCTGGAAGGGTGGTGGACGCTGAAAAAAGAGTTTAATGTGTGGGATTAGGCAATATAGGGATATATGGTTGTCCCATTTAGCCCAATAGTTAGGAGCTTCACGCACAATTCTAGGGTTAGGATTGATACAGGGATGTGTGTCCAACCCCAGAATTGCATGGAATGGAGGGCTGGAAAGACCCCATTCAAGAAAAGACTAGGCAGCACTGAGAAAATTGCTGCAACAATTTCTAGAGCAAAATGAATGCAGAAGTTCATGACAACCCTAAAGCAACCCTGGTTCACCTAATATCCCTTTCTTTTATACCCTAGTATCCCTCAACATAATTATAGTCTTATTGAGTTTGTTTAACCCCAATTCCTCTCAAACATAAATCTTATGAACCAACCAAATTTTGCAATAGCATTTCACAAGTGAAAGCATTCTATAGTAGTTTTTAGTACACTCCTCGTGGGACGATACTCACTCATTATTTTATTATTTGGTCACAACACGTGCACTTGATTTCTGATTATGCCATTAAGATGCAAACATAGGTATTTTCAACAATTACAAGCATCCATGCTATCTTGTCAAGCAATATGTATGGGCCAAACTACCACTTAATTATGAAATGGGATTATTTGGGTGTTTCTATTTATTTATACTTTTTGTATATTTCTATCATATTTGGTTTTTTTATATCCTAATTTAATTTCTTTTTCTAGAATTTTTTTTCTCTTTTGCCTATTTTTCCAATTAATTAATTAGTTGACTTCTTATTTATTCCCTAATTTAGTTCGCCGTAGTGGTGGCTTAATTTTTTTTATTGTAATTATCCCTTATTACATAATATTTATGAAATTTATTTTCCATTAGTTAGTTTAGTCCTTCTTGACATCTTATCTAAATATAAGATTTTCTTATCTATATTCTTTATTTATCATTTATAGTCTCTTGCCATTGAGTAAAATTTATCTTTATTTTCTTCTTATAAATTTAGTTAAAGATCCATTTCCATATTCACAAAGCTTTCTCCTTTAATACATTTATCAAACATATAATTATTACTACACACACACACACACACACACACACATATATATATATATATATATATATTATTCCGCCAGTTCGGCTTGTTGTTTAGGTAAACCAAACCTTTATTTTTCTTTAGGGAAATCACAATTTCCATTTCACATTCTTTTCAATTTCCCCTATTCTATTTCTAAATCATATTTTCCATTTTTCTCTTGCCCAAATTCATCATTAATTCTTTTATATTGTTATGCTAATGTGTATTGTTCCAAGTTGCCAATTTCCTTCTTCTAATTTTGGCTAGACTAGTTAAGTCTTTAAATCATGATTTCCACTTAACATTATAGCATGGTAAAATTCCATCTATTGCTTTTCATATCTCAGCCATACAAAAACAAAAACAAAATTGTTTCCAACTTCTAATCTTAAGCTTCTTTTACAAATTATATCATAATCTTTCCTTGAATTCTTGCCAACACCAAGTGAATATACCATGTCAAATTTAACCTCAAAACAGGCCAAATATTTGGCCAAACCATGTAAAAATTCCAGCCAAACCAATACATATTACAAGCATCAAACTACATAACATATATATATACATAGACATGTATTTCAAATAGACATCATCTAATGACAATTGTGAGCAGAATTTTCATGAAACTTTCATCTAGAATTTTGGATTGAACATTACAGATTTCATCAATAAAATTTCTAAGAAAATTTTTATTGTTAAACTCAGCTAAGCAATTTTTCTAAAGGTCAATATGTTTCACTTCCCTTTGAATTCCCTCATTCTTCCTCCTCTTGGAAAGCAACTTTTTTATTTCTTTCCTCACTATTTTAGCATTCCAGCATGATGAATAATAGCTTAGAAAACTGAAACAAATAAGGGAGTAGAAGGATAGATGTGAAATAAGAAACCTAACCTTGAATAGCATTTTCTCCCTCTCCTTTCTTTCTCTTTTTTTTTGTATTTTTTTTATCAATTCTGACTTGCATTTTGGATGGAAAAAGTTCAATAAAAATGCATTCCTTTTGACTGGCTTTGTGAGAAAGAAAATGTGGATATTATTATAGATATAATGATTATTCTCTTAGTTCCTAATTTTCCCCTTTGTAACTATAGCTTTGTATCTTAACTATTTTATTTGTTTCCCTTGAACCTTATGGTTGTTGTACATTTTCCTAGTATTATCCTTTTTTGGCCTAAGTATTAATGATCCCATGTGCCTTCCATGGTCAACTTGGAGAGAAAAACACCATATAGTGATATTTTTTATTAACATGTGTAACAACTTTTTTATTATTATTATTATTATAAAATATAGAGTTTACATACATGTCATTAATCAAAACATATGTACAACATATCAAACACATAAAAATCTACATCTTATTTATTCTGGTTGACCAATTTTGGAGATATAGGTGCGGGTGGTTGCACCTTCACTGGGATCTAAGCCAACTCGACCACAAACATTTTATTTGCTTCAGGGATCTGCCCAACATAAAGTACTCGATCCAACATGCACTAAAACGCAGAGCCATAGAAAAATATGCATAACTAATTTTCTGAACATGATATGGAAATATAGTGAGAATTAAATTCTAGTAAGTTCAACAATAAATCATATTCAATATAGCTCATCACGTCATGTTCAGCTGTATAAACTACAACAAATATCTTTGGTCACATGAATGCACTATATCTATGCACATGAGAATCGTACAGTAATGACACGTATGATATGATTAATTATTTTTAGAATATCATATGATGACTATCAATTTATTCTCATATCAAGCTACCTCGGTCAGGGTGAGCATTATCTACTCTCCAGTACGGGCTTTTCTCGCTCTGTCCGACATGGCCCATTTTCAATTTCTTTTCTCATTAACATGATCATAACCGTTGGTAGGGCGTCCCCTACTGGTGCACCACACAGATTGCCATGTGGCCATGCTCGTTTCTATTCTTTTCACAATGATAGCCAAAAATATGCTTTCAATAACAAGTATGTTCAATAAAATATAACTATTACCAAAAATGATTGGTAATCATGCCATGAACATAACCATTTCAAATATCACTTTATAAAATATTTTCATGTCAAAATTTCACACCTAAGATGGTAAGAAGTTCGTACAATGGCAATGGCTATGTCATATACTAGTCGTTTATTATTTTTATTTATAAGATTCTTCTTTTTTTTTTAAATATTAATTTTATTTCTTTATTTTCTTGATGTAGGTTTTCATTCTATCTAACCTTCTCTTACTAATTAGAGCATAACTCCCTCACTTTAACTCCGATTTAGGTGATCTTGATATCAATTTAAAGACAAAACAATTATCTAAAACTCTTATCTTGAACATTTGAATGCAATATTAACAACTCATGGTGATATTACTCTCTCAAAGAACATGTTATTTCTTCTCAGGTAGGTTCTGACCTCTACCTACTAATCTGTTCATATCTACCTCATAATAATTCCAAATTAAGTGATTCCAGCGACTACAAATCCGTGACACAAATAGATATAATATATTCTTCCTTGATTAACCAGTTTCTAACCATTGCTTACTAATCAGATCATATCTACCTCATATGGACTCCAAATTGAGTGATTCTAGTTTCTACAAATCTGTGACACTTATAGCTATAAGTCTTATGTTAACCATTTATTTTAATTCCCTACAAAATGTTCCCAGAAATTAAAACACATAAGCTATCCTAACATATTGTTCTCTGATTAATCATTTTCTGACTTTTTCTTACTAATCGGACCATATATACCTCATATGGACTCCAAATTGAGTGATTCCAGTGACTAAATTTCTGTGACACATATAGCTATAATTCTTATGTTAACCATTTATTTTAATTCCCTACAGAATGTTCCAAGAAATTAAAACACAGAACCTATCGTAACATATTCTTCCCTGATTAACCATTTTCTGACATTTGATTACTAATCGGACCATATCTCCCTTATATGAACTCTAAATTGAGTGATTCCAGTGGGTAAAAATCTGTGAGACATACATCTAAATTTTTCTTGTTATCCATTTGTTTTAATTCCTTACCAATTTTTCCCAGAATTTTAAAAACAGAAGCATAAAAGTTTGCCACCCATAGCCATACCTATGCAGAACTATCTACACCAACCTAAGTATTCAAACATACATAATATGTAACATGATATAGTAACATTCATGACCAATCATTAAAGTTCTAAGATTAAAATCTAATATAAATATTACAAGTTTCAAAACTTTTCTTCAAAAAGAAATATTGTTAAACTTACCTGGAGCACTTAGTTCTCTAGACTTCTCCTTCCTCTTTCTTCCTTTCTTCGTCTCCTTTTCTCACTCTACCTTACTTCTATTTTTCCTCTCCCTCACTTGGATGAAAATTCTAATGTTGTAAGGGTGGGTTTTGCTTAAATAGACCATAAAATAATTCATCTTTCATGATCATGGGTCTACCTTATCACAATTAGGATACACTTGGTTGAATTTTTGGAAAACAAACAACTTATGTTCTTGTCTTCCTCTTCCTTAGTCAAGATATGCATAGCAAAAGGAGATTTGTTTTTTGAAAATTATGATAATATGTTTCTAAGATAAGGGCCAAGGTCACTTTGATTTAGGGATTCATTTCCTTTTTCCTTTGTCTTAATCAATTATGATAGGTTTGCCTTTTTATGTGGCAAATTTGTAGCCCTTGAATCTCCATTATTTGGTTGAAATTATTTGTGTGGGATATGAATGTTTTGTCCTAATGCCATGTATTATCATACCACTTGCTAAAATTATGGGTGTAGGATATAGATGTTTTGTCCTAAAGCCTTGTATTATCATACCACTTGTTAAAATTATGAATGTAGGATATCACACCACTTGCTAAATGTTTGTCTTAATGCCATGTCACCTAATCTTGATTACACCATTATTTCATCACTTTACTTTTTTTTTCCTCTTGGGTTTGGGCTCATTCTTGCCCATTTTCTTTACTTTGGTTAAAATTCTACCTTTCATAATGGGCTTGGTCACATTTTCATGATTTTTGGGCTACCGGTCCAATTCCTATATCCTAGTCCAAGTTTATGTTTTATTTCTTCATTGGGCTATCCTATTGGCTTGCTAAAAATTCATGTGAAGTAGAAAAATTCTATATGAAGTGTCCATAGTTGAAAGCCCAATTTATGGGTGGAGATACTAAACTTAGTAACTTTTTCTCTTAAATTAAGAAAAGTTACCCTAATCCAATCTTCTTGAAATTTTAAGACATTTACTTACTTCACAAAAATTTATCTTCCTTGCCTAAGAATTTTACCATTCTTTAGCATGCTTCTTTGTAATATTTCCTCTTAGGTTTTCTTTCTTTACCTATTCCATTAATATTAGAAAATTTCTATGCATACACGTAAGGTGAAGAATTTCTAAGGATTATATTTCCTTAGATATCTAAAAATTGTCTAATAAATTTTATTTTCTTAATTAAATATTTATGTACTTTTATCAATAAAAGAAATGAAATTAGGGATGTTACTTTGAATACTCTTGTACTTTTATTAATACATGAAACAAAATTAGGGATGTTACAACATGTACTATGAGTACTATGATTGACCTTATGTTGACCTTAAGTTCCTTATCCACATTTATGACTTGTTTGGATTGTTCCAATTTCCTTTCTTTTGAATTCTTAATTAAGATGGAGCTAATAAAGTGTAATCCTCTAATTGAACGTATCTTTGCTATTTAATTTCCTCTCAAATTTCCATATTGAATTATCTCAAAAATTTCAAACATTATCTTTTCTTATTCCTCCAAAAATCTTATGTTTACATACTCTTTATTTTTAAATCCTCTCTTAAGTCTAAGGGGTAATTAATTCCGTTCTATAACCAAAGATTTATTCTCATTTTAATTCCTTAAAAATAATTTCTATAAAATAATTAATAAATAAGAATTTGTGGGGATGTTACAACCTTAATCTATTGATGAATCATATATCAAACAAAATTTTGATCAACTTGACATAAAAGGTAAATAGGATTAATAATTGCTGGACTGTGATTGTTAATCTCTATGAGGAATAGTTAACTTCATTAAATACAATTGATTATTTGCATCTTAAGTTTTACCAATCTTTTTGTCTCTTAATGCAATTGTTATGTTAAATGTAATAACCCAAAATTTAAAAAAACTCTACATTAAAGGAAAACCCATAACTTAAAGAGAGAATTAGGGAAACATACTATTGGATTAAATGATTATGATTATCTATCATTTATGGAGATTTATGAGAAAAATATGAGGATTCAAGTTTTGGGGGTAAATTGAAATTTCTTAAAAGTTTAGGGGTCAAAATGTAAATAATAAAAAAGTAAGGACATCCCCCAATAATTCAAATTTTGCAAAATTGTCCCCCACATGATTTTTATCCTATATGCTATAGAAGTTGCGTGAAAGAGGCTAGAACCTTCTCTCAAACCCCATTTTCTCTCTCAAAAACCCTTATTTTCTCTCTCTAGAATGTTACCACTTCTAGACCTTGGATTTTGACACCAACACTACCAATGGATTCAAAACGACGAGATCTACAAGTCTGTTTAATTTATTTCCCAATAGTCTACCAAAAAGTGGCCATAAAATGGAAAAGAAAATCCACTAAAAAGGTGAGTTCCAAAACTTTGATTTAGAGTTCTCAAAATGAAAAAATAACACTATAAATGGATTTAGGAGGTAAAAAAATTGGTATCTCAAATTTCAGGTTTAGAACACATCAATAGAGCTGTTGTAACAACTCTACTTTTTTTAACATATATGCATATATATATATATATATATATATATATATATATATATATATATATATATTAAAATCCCATGAAGTCATTACCTCTTTACTTCTAACTATTTAACTCATAATAACATTCAATTAATTTAACCAAGCATAATTAAGGTTTACACATCATTAATTAACAACATCTGTACACAAATCAAACACATATATGTCTACATCTTATTCATCCATATTGACCAGTTCTGGGGATACAGGTGTGGGTGGTTGCACCTTCACTGGGATCTTAGTCAACTCGATCCAACGTACGCTAAAAGTTAGTCATAGAGAATATTTGCATATCTAGTCCTCTGAACATGATATGAAAATATAGTGAGAATTAAATCTTAGTAGGTTCAACAATAAATCATAATTATCATTAATATAGATCATCATGTCATGTTCATCTATATAAGCTACAACAAATATCTTAGGTCGCATGAATGTATTTTATCTATGCACATGAAAATAATATAGAAATGACATGTATGGCATGAATAATTATCTTAAGAATATCGTATGATGACTATCAACTTATTTTTATATCAAACTACCCCAGTCAAGGTGAATACTTTCAACTCTCTGGTACGAGATTTTCTTGCTTCATCCGACATGGCACACTTTCTCTTTCTTTTCTCATTAACATAATCATAGCCGTGAGTAAGGCGTCCCTTATTGGTGCACCACACGGGCCGCCATGTGACTGTGCTCGTCTCTTTTATTTTCTTTTCTTTTCACGTTAAAAGCTAAAAATATGATTTCAATAACAAGTATATTCATTATACTCACATGCCATAATTTATCATCAAAGCATAATCATTATCAAAAATCATTAGTGAAATACGATCTTGCTAGGAACATAATCATTTTCAAATATCACTTTACAAAATATTTTCATGTCAAAATTACACACTTAAAATGATAAGGAGTCCATGCAATGGCAATGGCTATAGCATACACTAGTCATTTATTATTTTTATTTATAAGATTCTTCTTCTTTTTAAAATATTATTTTCCTCTCTCACTAAACAGAGCATAACACCCTATTTTTAAATCCGATTGAGGTGATCTTGGTGTCAATTGAAAGATAAGACAATCCTCTAAAATCCTTACGTTGAACATTTGAGTGAAATCTTAAGTAATCATGGTATTACGACTGCCTCAAATTCAATGTTATTTCTTCTCGGGTAGGTTCAGATTTCTACTTACTAATATGACCATATCTCCCCCATGCAAACTTCAATTTAATTGATTCTAAAGTGTATAAAAAGGTAAGAAACTTATATACCAATTTAATGTTCATCATTTCTTCAGATTCCTTACTAATTATTTCCAAAAAATAAAAAAAGACGCTTACATTTACCACCTTGGATTTTAGACTGATTTATTAATCAGCCTTATCTCCCTTATATGGACTCCAAATTAAGTGATTTCAAAGCCTATAAATCCTGATACATATATATTTATATATTTATTATGTTAACAATTTCCTTTAATTTCCTATAGATTTTGTCTAGAAATTCAAACACAGAAGTATACTTAACAGATTCTTCCCTAATTAGCTAGTTTCGGATCTTTGCTTACTAATCTAACCATATCTCCCTCATATTCATTCCAAATTAAATTATTCTAGTGGCTAAAAATTCGTGAGACATATATCTATATTTATCTTGTTAAGCATTTCTTTTATTTCCCTACAAAAGTATCTCAAAAATTTAAACACAGAAGCATACCTAAAAGATTTTTCCCTAGTTAGCCATTTTCTGTCCATTGTTTACTAATTGGACAATATCTCCCTCATCTGGAATCCAAATTAAGTGATTACAGTGGCTAAAAATCTGTGATACATAGATTTACATTTTGCATGTTAATTATTATTTTTAATTCTTAACAGATTCTTCCCAAAATTTTAAAAACATAAGCTTTCCTTGGTTACTCCGAAATTCAGTTTCCTAACCAAACTTTTACTAAGGTTTTAGTTCATTATTATATTACATCATCTTCCATTTTCTTCCTAATTTACATCTAATCATATGTCATCAATTTTTCACCACATTCAAATAAACAAAATAGCAGCATAAAGATCATAAAAGTTTTCCAACCATAGCCATACCTAAGAAAAACTGTCCACACCAACCAAAATGTTCAAAACATTCATCCTATGCAAGGTAACATGTAACATAATATAGCAACATCCATGACCAATCATAAAAGTAGCAAATATTGTAAATTTCATCAAAGTTTTAAGATCAAAATCCTATATAAATGTTACAAATTTTGAAGCTTTTCTTCAAAAAGAGATATTGTTAAACCTACCTAAAGATCTCTCTAGCTCACTTAGTGAATTCTTTTTCTTTTTTCCTCTTGAAGGAAGTAGCAAGATTCCTTCCTTCCCTTAGCTTTTTTAGTAGCTTAAATAAGAGAAGGAATGTGAGTTTTGAACCCTAAAGATGAAGAGAAAAGATGGATTCAATTGGAAATTAAGCTAATTTACCTTGAGTACTTGGTCCTCTAGACTTCTCCTTCCTATTCCTTCCTCTCTTCTCATCTTTTTCTCTCTTTTCCTTACTCTACCTTGCTTATGTTTTCCCTCTCCCTCACTTGGACGAAATAATAATGTTATAAGGATGAGTTTTGCTTAAATAAAATATCAAGTGGTTCACCTTTCACAATCATGGGTCTACCTTATCACAATTAGGATGCATTTGGTTGTTTTTTAGGGAAAGACAACTCATGTTCTTGTCTTCCTCTCCCTTAGTCAAGATATGCATAGCAAAAGGAGATTTGTATTTTGAAAATCATGATAAAAGTTTTTTAAGATAAGGGACAAGGTCCCTTTGATTTAGGGATTTATTTCCTTTTTCTTTTGTCTCACTTAAGTATGATAGGTTTGCCTTTCTAGGTGCTAAATTTCTAGCCCTTAGTTTCCCTTGCTTGGTTGAAATTATTTGGGTAAGATAAGGTTGTTTTGTCATAATGCCATTTATTATTACCCACTTGTTGAAATTATGAATATAGGATATAGATGTTTTGTCCTAATGCCATGTATTATTACATACTTGTTGAAATTATGAATATAGGATATAGATGTTTTGTCCTAATGCCATGTGACCTAATCTTGATTATTATTACACTACTATTTCTTCATATGATTCTTATTTTTCCCTCTTGGATTTGGGCTCATTCTTACCCATTTCCTTTGCTTTGGCTGAAATTCTACCTTTCATAGAGGGCTTAGTCACATTTTCATAATTTTTGGGCTATCGGTCTAACTTTTATATCATAGTCAAAGTCTATGTTTTATTTCTTGCTTGGGCTATCCAATTGGCTTGCTAGAAACTCATGTGAAGTCAAAAAAACTCTATATGAAGTGTCCATAGGTGAAAATCCAATGTATGGATGGAGATGTTAACCTTAGTAACTCTAGCTCTTGAATTAAGAAAAATTACCCTAATCCAATATTCTTGAAATTTTAAGACCTTTACTTACTTCCTAAAAATTTATCTTCTATACCCAAGAATTTCGCCTCTCTTTAGTATGTTATTTCTAATTTTTCCTATTACGTTTTCTTTCATTACTTATTCCCTTAATGTGAGAAACATTTTCTATGCATACACATAAGGTGAAGAATTTCTAAGACTTATATTTCCTTATATGTCTAAATATTGTCTAATAAATTTTATTTTCTTAATTAAATATTTATGTACCTTTATTAATAAAAGAAACAAAATTAGGGATGTTACAGCTATCACGTGCCCCCATGCACTCTCTCTTTCCTGGCCTATGAATCCCACACACAGTCCATCCAACGACGCGTGTATCGATGCCCTAATGCATTGACTATATTGAGCAAGCTTCCATAGGCCAAATTTTACAAATCTAGAGTCATTTCCTAAGTTTTAGGACCTTCCAAACTCAATTTTAAAGTTTATTTTGTCATATTCCACTTAGAAAGGTACATTTTAGGACTATCCAACTTGGAATCCTTCCTTTGTGAGTATATAATGCTTGCTATGACTTGCTTTATGCTATTCTTGAACTATGAATGTGAACCTAGTCTAGCATATGATCTTATTTTATTATTTGACATTGAGAATGATTTATATTGTCACAATTGATTACTAGCTAGTATAAGTTCAAGAATAGTATTGTTTGAATATTGATTCTAGAATTCTTTGAACATGTTCTTTCATACACATCCCTCATCAATTTTGAAAAGAGTACATTTGGTACAAGTGACATTGACACACACACACACACACATATATATACATTTGGTACACGAGGAAATTGAATTTGAATACTTTTTTTGATTTTGAATGATAACATATTTTATGTGGAGGAATCCTATTCAGAAACACTGTTTGCTAGTAGCAGGAGATGCTAGCTTTGGCGCACCTTGAAACCTTAGCTAACAAGAGTGTTGCTAGCCTCGTGTGATAGCCAACACATGAGATCTGTTCTGTGAAAGAGACTAGGATAGCTCATATTATTTGGATTATATTATATTTTGTACTCTAGAATATGCTCCAAATGTGAAAAGTAGGATCCTTGCTTCTACAATAGTACTGATACATGGACTTAGCATGTATATTTGGTTATACATGGAGACTTATGAACATATGCTTTTGATTTCTGTTATGTTAAATAATTGAAGGTTGTATGGTATATGTTTTGAACATAGCTCATTTGTTAATCGTGATAATCATGTTTCCTTAAATTAGGGGTATGACAAGTTGGTATCAAAGCTTTAGATTTTCCTTTGGCTATTGGAGCAAAGGATTTTTTAGTAGAACCTTGAGTATGGATATGAGCCAAACATATTTATACTTAATGTGCTATTGAGGGATTCTATAGGGTGTCTATCTCCTTTCTATTTCAAGTTTGCTAAATTTCCTAGTATAAGGGTGATTGAATATTGTGGTATCTTAAAAGGTTTATTTTGTATAGTATATGATGCCCTTAAGAACTAGGACAATTTCTAGAGTTGCTACAAATCGTGAACCACCTACTGAAGCATCTAAGCAATCTACAATTCAGGAACAGAGAAGTCGTGGTAGAGGTTAACTTAAAGGAAGAGGTAGGGGACATGTATGGGGTATGAGAACCCCAAGACAAGATCAATGGTGCTATGTTTTTTATAGAGTCCCTAAAGAAAGAGTAAAACCTCCCTAAGTGCCATATGATAGAGTAGCTGAGATGATAGCTGGTATACATAAAAGTTTAGAGACATTGGCTGGGTTAATAATAAACCAAGGTGATGTGTTTGTAATTAAGCATGATTTTAATACCTTTAAACTTAATTTTTGTTTGGTTTAAGTAGAATATAAATAGGAATTAATTGAGTTTTGAGTTTTAGGAAGAATAAAGAGGAAAATAAAGAGAAAATATGGAAAAATGTTGATTTTTAATCCTTTTTCCCTAATTGAGGAATATCTCTCTCATTTGAACTCCGATTGTGGTGATTCCAATGGTAATACAAAGAAGAGACACAGAGCCACAACTTTTATGTTTGGCACTTCACCAAATTCTTGAATTTTTTGGGTGCCATGGCACTCACAAGAGAGTACCGCGACATTGCATCATCGAGGATCTAGAGTACTTTGGCGCTGAGCTACCTAAAAACAAAGTGTTGTCGCGCCTGAGTGCCACAGTGCCCCGAGAAAGGATTTCTAAAGCATTGTGGTGCCCCATTAGCCAATTTTTGCAGCACTGCGACACCTATTGCCACATCAAATGTTGAAATTGTAATTTTTAGGCCTTTTAGCTCTAATGGGCCAGGTTTTGACCTAGAAACAATTCTACTTCAATGAGGAGAAGCTAATCTATAAAGAGGGAGAAAACAAGCACCAAGGAAGGAAGCTCTCAATTACCTTCTTTAATTCGTCTTTAGATTTTCTTATAGCCCTATGCAACTAATCTAATTTTAGTTGGTAAAGGAAGATTTAAACGTCAAAGGATCTTAATGCATTGTGAGATTTATATTTGATTTTATTAGTTCAATCTTAATTTAGTATTGATTATTTATTTGCTCTTCTATTTTTAATGATTATTCATATAATTGCTAGAAAGGCTTACTAGTATATTATCTATCTTAATCTACTGTTGAATTATGTTTTGAACAAATTTTTCATTATTGTGATTCATATGGAAAATAGGCTTAAGGATTTTGGATTATAAATCATTAAACCTATGATAAATAATTAACTAAATTAGATATAGCCAATGTGTCTATATTTGTTTAGATCTATGAGTTTCTCTAGCTCTTCATGTGGTTAATAAGTTATGCTTTACCGATGTGTTAAAGGATTTCTTGTTAGTTAGGGTTTAACTAGGGTGATTTTCATCAATTACTAGACTTAAGGATAAACAAGGTTAGAATCTCAATGATAAATATTCAAATTAAGATTGATTATATTGTCAATGATCAATGCAATATCTTGGCGGTGGATATTAACTGAAGCCAACGTCTTTAGTATTAATAACTTTTTTTTATTACTTGCATTCTCTTTTTACTTTGCTTACTTACAATTATCAAATTCCCTTTCAAGAATCACACAAGATAATTCTAGTCTCTGTGGGATCATCCCTTACTCCCACAACTATTGGTTAGTTGAGAGGTAAGGTATCAATTTGGGTGTACTTGCCACATTATGCACGACAAGGTAGAAGAGATCGTCCACAACCAAAAAGTGCTCCTGTAGTTTAGGAACAAGTAAGATCAGTTGAACTAGAAGATAGGACTACAGGGATTGAGATGACAATTCTATAATTTCGAAAGTTAAAGCCAACAACTTTTACTAGATCATATAGTTATGAGGACCCGCAGATATTTATTGATGTTGTAGAGAAGATTCTTAAAGCCTTGGGTTGCTCTACTAAATGATATGTTGAATTAGTGTGTTTTCAACTACTAGATATGAAAGAAGTCTAGTTTGAGGTTATGGTACAAGGAAGAACAATTACCTCTCCACCAATAAAGAAGGGAGAGTTTAAGGAAGCATTCATGAATTGTCTCTTACCATAAAGTAAAAGGGACAAGAGAACTAGAGAATTTGAAGAACTAAAATAGTTTTTGAGTATGATATCCATTTTACTCAATTATTTAGATATGTACCCTATATGGTTCCGTCTGAAAGAGACAAAAGTAAAAGACTTTTTTTGAGGTTAATACGTCCATTGTTCAAGTCAGTAGGCCCTCAGATTAATCAATTTCCTACTTATACAGTGGCTGTGGATTGTGCGAGAATGATGAAAACACGAGAGTTAGCAGATATAGAGAGTTAAAAGAAAAGGAAGATAGAATGATATAATAATATCCAGACTGGTTTTAATCCTAATGTAAAAGGACCAAGATTTCAGAATCCATAATGTATTATTCAAGCTGAATCCAGTAGCTCTAGCCAGGCATCAATAAGTATCAATAATTAAAGAATGATTCAGAGATATATAAAACCCACTAGTCAACAAGACTTGAGATTGATTCCACTATGTCCCATTGATGGTAAGTGTAACAACCTTTTTTTTCTTTATTATTATACAATATTGAGTTCACATATACGTCATTAATCAAAACGTACATGCAACATATCAAACACATAGATATTTACATCTTGTTTATTTTGGTTGACCAATTTCGGAGATACAAGTGCGGGTGATTGCACCTTCACCGAGATCTGATTCTCGAATTGCTGTGGCAAGGTTGTGCAAGATTTCCTCCGCATTGTTTGCCGGATTCCACCTTGGTGGTGCCATTTCCAATTGTGGGAAAAAATAAATTTATGCTGTTATTGAGGTGATCAAGCCCAATAGTTAGTTTCAAAAAATATATTTAACAGCAGTCATAACACCACCTCGGCATATAGATAAGAAACACTAGTATTTTCTTACCTATATGAGTCATTGATCCCCTACATAGCACAACCACAACATACTCAAGACACTATAAGATCGATTCAGATAACCATCCACCCACTGGCCATCTAGGATCTACCTTCTCTGATACCAATTATGTAACAACCTTTTTTTTTCTTTATTATTATACAATATTGAGTTCACATACACGTCATTAATCAAAACGTACATGCAACATATCAAACACATAGATATTTACATCTTGTTTATTTTGGTTGACCAATTCCGGAGATACAAGTGCGGGTGGTTGCACCTTCACCGGGATCTGAGCCAACTCGACCCCAAACATCTTATTTGATTCTGAGATCTGCCCAACATAAAGTAACTCGATCCAATGTGCACTAAAAGCCAGAGCCATAGAAAAAAAACTGCATAACTAATTTTTTGAACATGATATGGAAATATAGTGAGAATTAAATCCCAGTAAGTTCAACAATAAATCATCATCAATATAGCTCATCACGTCATGTTCAGCTGTATAAACTACAGAAAATATCTTTGGTCACATGAATGCATTATATCTACGCACATAAGAATCATATTGTAATGATATGTATGACAGGATTAACTATTTTCAAAATATCATATGATGGCCATAAACTTATTATCATTTCAAGCTACCCCGGTCAAGGTGAATGTCCTCTACTCTCCGGTACGGGCTTGTCTCGCTCCGTCCGACATGGCCCACTTTCTCTTTCTTTTCTCATTATCATGATCATAACCGTTGGTAAGGCATCCCCTACTGGTGCACCACACAGATTGCCATGTGAACGTGCTCATTTCTTTTCTTTTCACAATGATAGCCAAAAATATGCTTTCAATAACAAGTATGTTCATCAAAATATAACTATTACCATAAATCATTGGTAATCATGCTATGAACATAACCATTTCAAATATCACTTTATAAAATATTTCCATGTCAGAATTTCACAATTAAGATGGTAAAAAGTTCATACAATGGCAATGGCTATGGCTATACTAGTCATTTATTAAGATTCATCTTCTTTTTTAAATACTAATTTTATTTCTTTATTTTCTTGATGCAGGTTTTCATCCTATCTAACCTTCTCTTACTAATCAGAGCATAACTCCCTTAATTTAACTCTGATGTAGGTGATCTTGGTGTCAATTTCAAGATAAAACAATTATCTAAAACGATTATGTTGAACATTGTAGCGAAATATTAAGAAATCAAGGTGATATTACTCCCTAAATGTATAGGTTATTTCTTCTCGGATAGGTTCTGACCTCTACCTACTAATCGGACCATATCTACCTCATATGGACTCCAACTTGAGTGATTCCAATGGCTAAAAATCCATAACACAAATATATATAATTATTATGTTAACCATTTATTTTAATACCATACAGATAATTTCCAGAAATTAAAATACAGAAGCTGTCCTAACATATTCTTCCCTGATGAACCATTTTCTAACCTTTGACTACTACTAAGCTCATATCTTCCTCATATGGACTCCAAATGGACTGATTCTAGTGGCTACAAATCCATGACACACATAGCTATAATTCTTATGTTAACCATGTATTTTAATGCCATACAGATAATTCCCAAAAATTAAAATATAGAAGTTGTCCTAACATAATCTTCCCTGATGAACCATTTTCTGACCTTTGACTACTAATGAGCTCATATCTTCCTCATATGGACTCCAAATTGAATGATTCCAGTGGCTTAAAATCCATGACACACATAGCTATAATTCTTATGCTAACCATTTACTGTAATTCCATACAGATAATTCCTAGAAATTAAAATACAGAAGCTGTCCTAACATATTCTTCCTTGATGAACCATTTTCTGACCTTTGACTACTAATAAGCTCATATATTCCTCATATGGTGTACAAAGTGAATGATTCCAGTGGCTTAAAATCCATGACACACATAGCTATAATTCTTATGTTAACCATTTATTTTAATTCCTTACAGATAATTCCCAGAAATTAAAATACAGAAGCTGTCCTAATATATTCTTCCCTGATGAACCATTTTCTGACCTTTGACTACTAATAAGCTCATATCTTCCTCATATGGACTCTAAATTGAATGATTCCAGTGACTAAAAATCCACGACATACATAGCTATAATTCTTATGTTAACCATTTATTTTAATTTCTTATAGATTGTTCCCAGAAATTAAAACACCGAAGCTTAAAATTCTGCCACCCATAGCCATACCCATGCAGAACTATCTACACCAACCTAAGTATTCAAACATACATCACATGCAAGATCAATATGTAACATGATATAGCAACATCATGACCAATCATAAAAGTTCTAAGATCAAAAATCTCATATAAATATTATAAGTTTCAAAAGTTTTCTTCAAAAAGAAATATTGTTAAACTTACCTGGAGCACTTAGTCCCCTAGACTTCTCCTTCCTCTTTCTTCCTTTCTTCCTCTCCTTTCTTCGCTCTACCTTGCTTCTATTTTTCCTCTCCCTCACTTGGACGAAATTCTAATGTTGTAAGGGTGGGTTTTCTTATATAGACCACCAAATAATTCACCTTTCATGATCATGGGTCTACCTTATCACAATTAGGATACACTTTGTTGAATTTTTGGAAAACAAATAACTTATGTTATTGTCTTCCTCTTCCTTAGTCAAGATATGCATAGGAAAAGGAGATTTGTATTTTGAAAATTACGATGATATGTTCTTAAGATAAGGGACAAGGTCCCTTTGATTTAGGGATTCATTTCCATTTTCTTTTTTCTTAAACAAGTATGATAGGTTTGCCTTTTTAGGTGGCAAATTTCTAGCCCTTGAATCTCCATTATTTGGTTGAAATTATTTGTGTGGGATAGGAATGTTTTGTCCTAATGCCATGTATTATCATACCACTTGCTAAAATTATGAGTGTAGGATATAGATGTTTTTATCCTAAAGCCTTGTATTATCATGCCACTTGCCAAAATGATGAATGTAGAATCACACCACTTGCTAAATGTTTTTCTTAATGCCATGTAACCTAATCTTTATTATTATTACATTATTATATCATCACCTAATTTATTTTATTTTATTTTTCCTCTTGGATTTGGGCTTATTCCTACCCATTATGGGCTTATTCCCACCTATTTTCTTTGCTTTGGATAAAATTCTACCTTTCTTGGAGGGCTTAGTCATATTTTCATAATTTTTGGACTATTGGTCCAATTACTATATCCTAGTCTAAGTCTATGTTTTATTTCTTGCTTAGGTTATCCAATGGGCTTGCTAGAAACTTATGTGAAGTGGAAAAACTCTATATGAAGTGTCCATAGGTAAAAACCCAATGTATAGGTAAAGATTTTAAACTTAGTAACTCTAGTTCTTGAATTAGGAAAAATTACCCTAATCCAATGTTCTTGAAATTTTATGACCTTTACTTGTTTCTAAAAATTTATCTTCCTTATCCAAGAATTTTGTATCTCTTTAGTATGTTATTTCTAATATTTCCTCTTATATTTTCTTTCTTTACCTATTCCATTAATATTAGAACATTTCTACGCATATATGTAAGTCGAAGAATTTATAAGGAAAATATCTAAAAATTACGGGATGTTACAGTAAGCCCTATACTGGACAATGACATAAAGAAACATATGCATGTTTTCAATATGGACAAGTATAGCATATGGTAAAGAATTGTCCACAATTACGAAGTTTAAGTGAGGCATCAGTACAGCCAGCTTTACCCCCTACATGTGTACCAGCATAACCTGTTATAGCACATTCATGCCAAGTTAGTAGTGGTGGTTCTAATAGAGAATTAGGAATTCGAGGCTGAGAACAAGCCTTAGTCTTTGCTTTAACACAATAGGATGCTTAGGCCTCAAATACAGTGATGGCAGGTACATTATCAATATGTTATCAAGAAGAGTATGTATTGTTTGACTCTAGCTCTACTCATTCTTATGTGCCTCCATGTTTTTCTAAGCAATTGGAAAGAGATCCTATTAAATTAAATTATTCTTTCATGGTTGCTACCCCATTAGGAGAATTCTTATTGGTTAATGAAGTGTATAAATCATGTAAAGTTTCAACAGTAGATAAATAAACTCTTGTGAATTTAATAATTCTAGATATGGTAGCCTTTGATGTGATATTTGGAATAGACTAGTTGGCATCATGCCATGCCACTTTAGACTATCACCTTAAGGTGATTAGGTTTGATATTCCTATATAATCTCTTTTTATGATACGAAGTGATTGTAGTAAAGTACCGAACAATATAATTTTTGCCACAATAGCCTTTAAGTTACTACAAAAAGAGTGCTAAGGATATTTAGCAGTGGTTAAAGATGTTGATATGAAATACACTAGTGTAGATTAGGTTCCAATGGTTAGAGAGTTCCCTAATGTGTTCCTTAAGGAATTACTATTATTACCCCCCAGAACGAGAAATTGAATTCGACATTGACTTACTCCTTAGATCTTATCCAGTGTCGATACCCAATATAAAATAACACCTACTAAACTCAAGAAATTGAAGAATCAGTTATAAAACTTATTAGATAAGGGGTTCATACGCTCTAGTACTTCTTCTTGGGGTGCTCCAGTCTTATTTGTAAAAAAGAAAAATGGATCGCTGATACTGTGTATAGATTACAAACAGTTGAATAAGGTGACAGTGCATAATAAATACCCAATGCCTTGTATAGATTATCTGTTTGACCAGCTACAAGGTGTCCAATATTTTTCAAAAATTTATTTGAGATTTGGGTATCATCAATTGAGGATAAAGGAGGAAGATATTCCAAAAAATTCTTTCAGAACCCGATATGGGCACTATAAATTCTTAGTGATGTGATTCGATTTGAAAAATGCCCCGTTAGCATTCATAGATTTGATGAACAGAGTATTTAAACCCTTATTTGACCAATTTTTTTATTATATTTACATATGATTAGTGTGTACTGTCACAAGTACACCCAAATTGATACCTTACCTCTCAACTAATATGTAATAGTAGGAGTAAGGGTCGATCCCACAGAGACTGGTGTTACCTTATGTGATTGAGAAAAAATAGGGATTTGATAATTGTAAATAGTAAAGCAAATAATAATGAAAGTAATTAATGAGAGAGCCGTTGGTTTCGGTCGATATTGACAATTAAGGGATTGCATTGATCATTGACAAAATCATCAATCTTAAATTAAATATCTATCATTGAGATTCTATCCCTGTTCCTCCTTAAGCCTAGTGAATTGATAATAATTGTACCAATTAAACCCTAATTAATAAGATATCATTTAGCACATCGGTAAAATCTAACCTATTAATTGCATGAAGAGCGAGAGAAACTGATAGAGTTAAATACATATAAACACATTGGTTATATTTAATTTAGTTGATCATTCATCATAGCGTTAATGATTTATAATCCAAAATCCTTAATCCTATTTGCTTCATGAATACAGTAATAATTTTTTTTTTCAAAACCTAATTCAGTAGTAGATTAAGATATACAATATACTACCAGGCGTCCCTAGCAATCATATGAACAATCATTAAGAAAAGATAAGAGTAGATGAATAATCAATACCCGATTAAGATTGAACTAATAAAATCAATTACAATTCTCCCAATGCATAATGATCCCTTGAGGTTTCAATCTTCCTCTACCAACTAAAAGTAAATCAGCTGTGCAAGGAAATAAGAAAATCTAAACAAGAATTAAATAAGGTAATTAAGAGCTTGAATTCTCTTTGATGCTTCCTTTCTTCCCTTTTTATAGATTTGCTTCTCCTCCTTGAAGTAGGATTGTTTCTAGGTCAACATCCGGCTCATCGGGCTTCAACTAAAGTCAAAATGACCTAAAAATCACAATATCAGAATTATGGTGCGACGGCGAGCACCGCGGTGCCTAAGCTAGCATTGCGGCGCTTTGGATCGAGTTACTCTATGTTAGGCAACAACAACAACAACAAAGCCTTTTCCCACTAGGCGGGGTCGACTATATGGATCAAACAGTGCCACAATGGCCTATCGTGAATGAGATCAATAGATAGGTTATTAACTATTAAATCATTTTTAATAGGTTCACCTATTGTTTTCTTTGGTCTTTCTCTACCTTTGACTATCGGACTATTCTTTTTTTGATCTACTCTTCTCACTAGAGCTTTTGCAGGTCTTCTCCACACATGACCAAACCACCTTAAGCGAGATTCCACCATCTTTTCCACAATAGGTGCTACCCCAACCTTCTCTCTAATGTATTCATTTCTAATCATATCTCTTCTGGTGTGTCCACACATCCAACGCAACAGTGGCCTATCATGAATGAGATCAATAAGGTGTTTGTGGTTGAGTTGGCTAAAATCCCGGTGACAGTGTAACCACCCACACCCGTATCTCTAGAATTGGTCAACATAAATGAATAAGATGTAGATATTTATTGAGTTTTTGTACAAACATTTTGATTAATGATGTGTATGTGAACTCAGAATTGTATAAGTGTTAATGGTAGACCTTAAACATTGATTATGCTTGGTTAAATTAACTAAATGTTATTATGAGTTAAGTAATTAGAAGTAAAAAAGTAATGACTTTATGGGACTTTACAAATATATATATTTAAAAAAATGTAGTTATTACACTTTAAGTTTGGTTTTTTGAGTTTGTTGGTTTATTAATTTGTAAAAATGCTTAAAACAATTTTTTTTCAAAATACTATTGAACCTTGACAAGTTTAATAGGCGCTTATAGGTTTATACTAGAGTAATTTTATAAATTAAGTGACTAACATGCATTGAGTTATGGCCTTATATCTTATTGGTTTTTTGAATTTGTAAAATAACAGAAAAAAGCACCAACACAAACCTTAGAGGCTTATAGCAAGTGCTTATAGACTTTAACAGTTTCTTGTTACTTAATCATGAAAGAAATTTATAGCTTCACAATAGGCAAATTTCATTGATTCTAAATGTAAATAGCTCAAAACATCTATAATCTTCATTTCCCTATAAATACCAATTCCATTGAATATTGGAACTAAGAAAAATCATGTTTAAATCATTATTTCATCTTTGAGACCTTGTTCTTCTCTACCATTTTTTTATAAAAGGTTGTAATAACCTTAACTTTTAAGTAGATTTTTGTTTGCATTCTTTAATGGTTTGCTATGTGAAATGATGATTGATTTGGTTATATGGTTTATTTTTCAGGTGTTGATGCATTTTTGGGAAGTTTGGCCAATTTTGGGATGTTGGGAGGCATATTGAGAAAAATCTACCTAGGAGGTCCAACATCGCGACCCTTTATATCACCATCATGATGCCATAATTTCTAGAATCTCAAATAGAAAACATAGTGCTCAATGTCGCAATGCCCTTCTTTCACCATCTTAACAACAATATTCTAAGTTACTACTCAAAATGTCCAAAAAGCTCAACTTTACGATGCTCTTCTTCCTCCATCATGACGCCAAGACCACAAGTCACTATTCTAAAGTTCAAGTATGCACACCATCATGATGCCAAGTAAAATTACTTAAATAGCTCCCTTTTCCTTAAAATCTCTGACCGTGGCAAATCCCAATTCCCCTACATGTTTTCTCTCTCTTTAAACCATTTCCCTCACTCTCTCTAAGATATCTTGCTATCTAGACCTCTAATTATAACACCATTGGTGTCTATAGATTAGTGGAAAAGTGTTGTTGTTTTAATTAAAACTCGCAAGCGCATGAATATATTGGAGTATAGATTTAGTGGTATGCAAGGTCAATCCCACAGGGATTGCCAATTGAGAGAAAATTATAATTTAGATCCAAAATAAATAATTCTAACCTAGTTGCCAATGTCTTGTTTTGTGAAAAGAGTATTAAACAAAATATGCAAAGAACTAATATACTGAAATTAAATAAAGATGTATTCAAAGTAAAGAAACATGCTAAGGTTAGGGGATCGAATCTTGGTATATCAAATAAAGATAAATTCAACTCTTTTATTACTCAATTAGAATTCTTACATGAATAAATTTCCAATTGGAATATATGTTAATTTAAACTCACTTTTGTTTATAAATGAATTATATTTACCTCTTTTTTATTGTATTACTAATATATAAAACATTCTTGTAAAATGGATTTAAGCGTACATTGTGCCAATCATCATATTGTCTACAATAAATAAAGATTGATTCAAATATTTATTGTGCAAAAAATTGTTTACAATGTATCAAGGTTCACATTTTAAAAGATTAAAAATACAAAGATGCAAAAGAAAACTTATAAATGGATTCAAACATAAATTGTGCCAATCATTATATTTTCTACAATAAATCAAGATTGATTCAAACATTTATTGTGCCAAAGATTGTCTACAATATATCAAAATTCACATTTTACAAGATTAACTTATGCAGAAAATGAAAGAGGTAGAAAACTAATTAACATAACAAAATAAAATGAAATAAAATTGGTGGCAGAGCCAACCAATAATAAAATAAAATAAGTAGTTGCAAAGCCAACTATGAAAAATAAAGATAAGAAGTAGACGGCAAAACCAGCTATTAAACAACAACAAGAAGAAATAGGTGGCTCAACCAGCCATTAAAACATAACATAAGAAAATGAGCGGGGTAAAAACAACATTAAATATAAATACTAAAATTAAGAGTTAGATGAATTATTATTCTTATACCAAGAGTTTCATCCTTTCACCTTATCATTAGGAGATTACTTCTCCATAATCAAGGCAAGAAAGAAAAATGAAAGATGAAGAAACATGATAATATTATGAAAGAAAATGAAAATACAAAATGTCTAAAGAGAAAAGAACATTAAAAGCACTTAGAATTCCAACAAAGCTTTTCCAAGCTCTCCCTAAACTCTCTAACTTCCTCCTCAAGCCCTCTATTTATAGATACAATTAGGTGTGGTAATTGTCAAAATTGTTAGGTAGGAATTTGTACAAAGTTGACAATTTGGATTCTATCATGTGCACTAAAATTGAACCTTGCATTTCTTCTTGTAATCCGTAGAATTTACAGACTATATCAACATGAAAGTTGTAGAAAATTTCATTATCGTTCCACTAAAACAAATTGTGGACAAATTGGATACGTAATTTGTGACGCATGGTCAAAATACTAGAGCAAAGTCGAGCTGGACTGCAGCAGCAGATAAATTCTGTTCTGACCCACTTATGCCCCTTTTATTGTCCAAATTCTCTAACGACTTGAACATGAAAGTTGTATCTAATTGTATCGGCTACCCACCTACCAAATTTTATATATATTGGATATGTATTTTCTGAGATACATCTCAAATACTACAGTAAGGTTAGGCTGGACTATAAACAGCAAACATATTTTCAACATTGGTTGTTTTGCCTTGAATCTTTATGTTTTAGTTCTTTTGGAAATGTGGTCATAAATCAAGATTAAATTTGTGCATATGTCTATTAGGATGCGTCTCAGGAGTCAATATGATATTGCTACTTACTTAGTCATCCTCAATGAATTTATTTTATCTGCTTGATTTATAGACATCATTCCCAAAGAACCACAATTTAGCTCTAATTCTGCCAATTGGGTATATTTTCTATTATTCTCTCCATCTGTAAAAATACACAAAACTAAAGACAAATAAAGGAGATATATGCTTAATTATGGCAAAAAGATAAGATGAAAATATTTATTTTATCAGTATAAAGCTCACTCATCAAATACCCCCAAACTTAATTTTTTGCTTGTCCTAAAGAGATACACATAAACTTCAAAATTCAAACAATGAGTGAGTGATGAGTTGTTTTTGGATTACTAAGCATTTCTCAAGGATCGAAAATGTACAACCAAGGAAAATATCATAATACCAAGGTTATGTAGAACTTTTATTCAAATACAACATATGGTTTACTCTTAAATTCCAAGTGTGTGTGTGTGTAGTAGTCTTATGACATTAGACTTTTTACATTCAAATAAATTTATGTAATCAAATATTTAAAACAGATCTCTAGATATATGCATTGGAGACTCCATGAGCTTATTTTTCATGTCACTCTCCACTAATGTAGACTAATCATAATATTTAAGATCATTAGGACTTTCATTAGGCTTGTAATGTATGGCATAGGTTAAAGGTGGATGAAATGATACGAATGAAAGCTCAATTCACTCTTCAACATACATGATCATTTAAAAGCCTCCCAAATACTTTCGATATTATAATGTGAATTCTATCTCCAACCTTTTCATCATCCTTACGTTATTTGCTCATACTATTTTTTTATATAAACACCCCCAAACTTATTTATTTAGGGAGTATTAATCCTCTTTTTTTTCTTTTTCTTTTTTCAAACTTCTACCATCCACTCCTGAACCATAGCTTTTCAAATGATCATTCCTGTGAGTGAAAGGTAAGAGTTAGAAATATTTTTATTTAAAGGCTAGATAATAATATAGGTGTACAAGAAAGTATAAATATAGGCTCAAAATAGGTTGCTAGGGATAGCATAACCTATAGGTTGGTTTGAAAGACTCAAACAATTCCAACAATGCTTAATTCATTTCTTCAATGGAGAGTAGTCTAGGATTTTGCCTCAAGTGATAATCAAATAAGTTCTAGACTCTTATGAGATCACTCAGCATATCTGAATCACATAAATCTTCTCTAAATAAACAATCATTCAAATGTAAAAGATTAAGTGCTCAGGATATTAGGATTCTCAAGTAAAACATAAGTTACATTAGTGTTCAAGTTCACACATAGCACTCAGAACTCATCTATTTTCCAAAGGTTACAAGCATTTTAAACCATTTTCATCATTGGTGCTAGATTTTCCTAATCCAAAACATCACTCAAAATAATTTTGTTTTGAAGATGAACAAACACAAAACAAACATCAAAGATTGAAAGAGATATTACCTGAAAGGAGATCTAAGAAAGGATGAACTTGTAGCAAACTAAATAGAAAAAAAAAATTTATTAAATCAAATAAAATGAGTTACAAATAAAGATCCAAGTCCAGTTTGTGCTTATTGCGGTTTTCTATTGTTCAATCTATTTGAGCTATTGTTGGATCAGGTACATGAAAAAATGCTTGTAATGCATCAATCAGCTCGTCAGCATTTGAAGCCAAGATGATATGTCGTGCTGAGTGTGAGATAAACCTTTGTTCCACAGCTTGATCAAGAAAAGACAATAAACCATCAAAAAAATTGTTAACATTTAACAAACCTATGGATTTATGGTGGATATTTAGTTGTGCCCAAGAGACTACTTGAAAAATTTTCTCCAAAGTACCAAAACCACCTAGTAAGACAATGAAAGCATCAGAATTGGTTATCATTCTAGCAATGCGCTCAGGCAAGGAGGACACCCTAAATTCTTCCCCAATTGTTTTTCCTATTATGTTTGATGCAACTAGAGCTATAAGAATAATACCTAAAACTTGGCATCCTCCTAGATATGCAGATCCAGATACACTCCCCATTAACCCTCGACAACCTCCACTATTGACTAAATAAATTTTTCTCCTGGCATGTACTATACCCAAAGTTTGTGCTGCTTTCACATACTATTCATTTTTTCCAGGAATAGAACCACAAAAGACATAAATATTTCGAAAGTGACGAACTACAGTTCCTTCCATTTTTGCACTCACCTTAACTTTGAGTATGAAGATGAAGATAATGAAGTGTGCATTTATAAAACTCAGATAAGGGCATACTTGTAATCGCTATGTGAATAGGCTAGTGGCATAATTTCAATAGCTATTTGAGTAAGCTGGTGAATGTGAGCTAAATTAAAGGTAAAAAATTCAAAAATGATGGCACGTATACATATGTATAGTAGTTGTGGTTGTGGCTCACATCTTCATCTAGTTTTACGTCTAGTAATGGCTTAAACGCCCTGTATGGGTCGAGGATATGCTTCCCATCTAATTTTCTTATAAATTGGCAAACAGGATCTTTTAACATCAGATTCCTAAGACTATATCATTTTTTTTCTTTTTTAAAATGGGGCCATAAATCAACAATCCTGATATGCACAGATCCACTACGATGTGTCCCAAGAGATGTTGGATTAAAGTCATCATCCAATGACTCTTTACTTAAGCCATCCTTAATGAACTTAATTTTGTCTTCTCGATTTACAGACACCAAACTCAAAGAATAGTAACGTTTGTTGCAAGTTTGACGTCCACATTTATAACAAACAACCATTCGTTTAGCTCTACGCTTTTTAGCTTGCTTTTTCCTAAACTAGGCATGCAAGAGATGAAACCATTTGCAAACTCACCTGATAAGTGTACCTTAGCTTCAATTAGCCAATGAATATCAACATGCATCCTCATGTTCATCAATAACCTTAATCTTGCAACCCTTGCTCTGTAAATTTTTATCAATGCATTAGGTGGAAGAGAAGGAAAATGATTTTTCAATTTTGCGAGAATGTCCTCCATTCTTGACTCAATTTTTTTTAATGAAAGAGCAAAAGCAACAAAGGCAAGAAAATAATAGAAATTCACAAGAAGATAACACTGAGGAAACAAATTAATGTAAGTTAAATATAGAAAGATCTTACCAAGATAGCGTGCATGGCAACCTTTAACAACAGAGACAAATCAATCCCAGTAGACAGGATCATGCAGAGGTGCCTCCTCTATTTCTGGGTTATGTAATTCCAAAAATGATTTCAATCTTTGACCATTAACTTTAAACACATCACTATTCTTGGGATTTTCGATCTCCACTGCACCATGTGGATAAACAGTCTGAACAATAAATGGGCCTGACCACCGAGAACGTAGCTTTCTTGGGAATAAATGCAAACGAGAGTTATATAAAAGGAAATTTTGATCTACATTAAATGATTTTCTTAAAATATGTTTGTCATGAAAAACTTTCATTCGATCCTTATACAATTTTACACTTTCGTATGCATCATTCCTTATTTCTTCTAGTTCATTGAGTTGAAGTTTCCTGTGAGAACTTGCTTTATCAAGAGTAAAGTTAAATTGTTTGATGGCCCAATAAGCATTATGCTTTATTTTAACAGGTAAATGAAAGGCCTTGCCATACCAAAATGTTTTTAACTTCCCTATTTAAAATCTCAACTTGACCACTAGTCTGTGGTTGGTATGGGGTAGCAACTTTGTGTGTGATGCCATATTTCCTCATTAACTGCTCAAAATGCCTATTACAAAAATGTTTCCCCTCTTCACTAATGATAGCTTGTGATGTACCAAACCTTGAAAAAATCTTTTCTTTTAAGAATTTCACCATAATCTTATGATCATTTGTTTTACATGGAAGAGCCTCTACCCATTTTGACATATAATCCACAGCAACAAGGATGTATAAATTGCCAAAATAATTAGGAAAAGGACCTATGAAATCAACTCCCCAAACATCAAATATCTTAACAATAAGAATGGGAGTTAGAGGCATCATATTCTTGCGTGAAATACTGCCCAATTTTTTACAACGCTCATGAGAATTGTAGTACAAACGGGCAAATTTGAATAGCGATGGCCAGTAAAAACCACATTACAAATCCTTTGTAGCAGCTTTTTGAGCACTAAAATAACCTCCACAAGCATGATCATGACAAAAATGAATAACACTAGATTGCTCACTCTCAGGAACACATCTCCTAATGATTTGATCAGGGCAATACTTAAACAAGTATGGATCTTCCCAAAAGAATTTTTTTACTTTAGCTAAAAGTTTTACCCGATTTTGCTTACTCCAATGTGTAGGCATTTGACTTATGACAAGATAATTAGCAATGTCAATAAACCAAGGTAACTGAGAAATAGACATGAGTTACTCATATGAAAATAAGTCTTTGATAGGCAAGTTATTGTCACCTGATTCATCTATCAGCCTAGTAAGTGATCAGCCATAACATTTTCAGATCCTTTCTTATACCGAATTTCTAAATCAAATTCTTTCAACAGTAGTATCCATCTTATCAAACGGGCTTTAGCATGTTTCTTAGAAAGAAGATACTTAAGTTTAGCATTTTCTGACCTTTGACTACAAATCAGTCCATATCTACCTTATATGGTCTCCACATTGAATGATTCCAGTGGCTACAAATCCGTGACACATATATCTTTAATTCTTATGTTAACCATTTATTTTAATTCCCTACATATAATTCCCAGAAATTAAAACACTGAAGCTATCCTAACATATTCTTCCCTGATGAACCATTTTCTGACCTTTGCTTACTAATTGACCATATCTACCACATATCAACTCCAAATTGAATGATGCCAGTGGATAAAAATCCATGACGCACATAGCTATAATTCTTATGTTAACCATTTATTTTAATTCCTTATAGATTGTTCCCATAAATTAAAACACCGAAGCTTAAAATTCTGCCACGCATAGCCATACCCATGCAGAACTATCTACACCAACCTAAGTATTCAAACATACATCACATGCAAGATCAATATGTAACATGATATAGCAACATCATGACCAATCATAAAAGTTCTAAGATCAAAATCTCATATAAATATTATAAGTTTCAAAAGTTTTCTTCAAAAAGAAATATTGTTAAACTTACCTGAAGCACTTAGTCCCCTAGACTTCTCCTTCCTCTTTCTTCCTTTCTTCCTCTCCTTTCTTCACTCTACCTTGCTTCTATTTTTCCTCTCCCTCACTTGGACGAAATTCTAATGTTGTAAGGTTGGGTTTTCTTATATAGACCACCAAATAATTCACCTTTCATGATCATGGGTCTACCTTATGATAATTAGGATACACTTTGTTGATTTTTTGGAAAAAAAACAACTTATGTTCTTGCCTTCCTCTTCCTTAGTCAAGATATGCATAGGAAAAGGAGATTTGTATTTTGAAAATTATGATGATATGTTCTTAAGATAAGGGACAAGGTCCCTTTGATTTAGGGATTCATTTCTATTTTCTTTTGTCTTAAACAAGTATGATAGGTTTGCCTTTTTAGGTGACAAATTTCTAGCCCTTGAATCTCCATTATTTGGTTGATATTATTTGTGTGGAATAGGAATGTTTTGTCTTAATGCCATGTATTATCATACCACTTGCTAGAATTATGAGTGTAGATATAGATGTTTTTGTCCTAAAGCCTTGTATTATCATGCCACTTGCCAAATTATTGATGTAGAATCACACCACTTGCTAAATTTTTGTCTTAATGCCATGTAACCTAATCTTTATTATTATTACATTATTATATCATCACCTAATTTATTTTATTTTATTTTTCCTCTTGGATTTGGGCTTATTCCTACCCAATTTCTTTCCTTTGGATTTCTTGGAGGGCTTAGTCACATTTTCATAATTTTTTGGACTATTGGTCTAATTACTATATCCTAGTCCAAGTCTATGTTTTATTTCTTGCTTAGGTTATCCAATGGGCTTGCTAGAAACTTATTTGAAGTGGAAAAACTCTATATGAAATGTCCATAGGTAAAAGCCCAATTTATGGGTGGAGATACTATACTTAGTAACTTTTACTCTTTAAATTAGGAAACATTACCCTAATCCAATCTTCTTGAAATTTTAAGACCTTTATTTCACAAAAATTTATCTTCCTTAACTAAGAATTTCACCTTTCTTTAGCATGTTTATTTCTAATATTTCCTCTTAGGTTTTCTTTCTTTACCTATTCCTTTAATATTAGAACATTTCTATTCATATATGTAAGGTGAAGAATTTATAAGGAAAATATTTAAAAATTACGGGATGTTACATTGTTCACTCTATGGCTTCACTATGTTCACTGAGGACTTTTATAGGTTCAACTTCTTGTTCTCTATTTAAGTCAAATGCTAAGATAACAGGCAAAGTCTCAGAAGGTCCTAGAAACACATATTTTAGAGAATTTGGTAAAGGTTTTAACTCTACCTGAGGAGGTTTCTCTCTGGATGGCAATAGAACAAACTCAAAAGGTGTAAGTACCTCTATTTTACCTTTCCATTTATTGGTATCCATCAATGGAGTGGTCTCTAACAGGGAATTTACTTCATTGATCAAACAGTTCTCATCTAAGTCCATGTTGAAGTGAGCTAAACATTTTTCTAAAGGGTCATCGTTAAAAGAACTTACAAATGAGTCATATACTATACTCTCAATCATGTTGACCTCACATACATCACCAGTGTCCATAGGTTGACTGGAGACATTAAAGACATTCAGTTCAACTGTCATATTTCCCAAAGATAGATTTAAGACACCATTACGGCAGTTGATGATTACATTGGATGTTGCCAAAAATGGTCTACCTACAATGACAAGTATTTGTGTATCTACATTCTCAACAAGTTCAGTATCAATAACAATAAAATCTACTAGAAAGTAGAATTTATCAACCTTTATGAAAACATCCTTTATGATACCTCTAAGAATTTTTGTGGACGTATCGGCTAATTAAAGGATCATTGATGTAGGGTTTAACTTTCCTAGCACAAGTTTTGCATATACAGAGTATGGCAACAAATTCACACTTGCTCCTAGATCAAGTAAGGCTCAGTTAATCACATGATCACTTATCACACAAGAAATTATAGGACATCCAGGATCTTTGTACTTGATAGGAGTTTTTTTGTTGAATTATAGAGCTCACTTGTTTAGTCAAAAATGCCTTTTTTGGAATATTGGTTTTCCTTTTCACCGTGCAAAGATCTTTCAAAAAATTTGAGTAAGCAGGTACTTGTTTGATAGTGTCTAGAAAAGGAATGTTAATGCTTACTTTCTTAAACACCTCTAAAATGTCACAATACTGAGTACCTTTCTTGATTACTGTAAGTCTTTGTGGGAATGGAGCTTTAGGGGCACAAGAAATATGTTCACTTTTTTTTCACTTGAGTCATTGATTTGGGATTCATGTTGACTATGTTCCTTACTTTCTGGCATGTGAACATGATTATCAATGAATTTTCCAAATCTAAGGGTCGTTACAGACTTTACTTCTTCATTAGGATTTGTTGATGATCCTACTTCAAATTGGCCCTTAGGATTAGGAATAGGTTGACAAGGGAATTTCCCTTTCTCTCTCTCTCCTACAACATTGGCTATTTGACCCAACTGTGTTTCAAGCTTTGAAATAGATTTAATGTGAGATTGTAAAGCTTGTTGGGTTGATTACATGAATTGCTATAGAGTATCTTCCAAAGAAAGTTTTCTTTGTTATGGTACCCCGAAAGGAGGAGTATGTTGAGCTTGATTGATTCCAACTAGTAATATTTCCTGTAGAAAGAGAATTCAACCAGGCTTTAGCTTTATCTTTTAATGAAAATAGAAGCATTCTAAGCTTGATTGACTTATCATTGAAATTTTGAAAGCGAAATGTCAAGCAGATTTCAAGAAACTCTTTAATATGCATGTATGGGTCTTCTCTCTCTATTCTATAAAATGATGGCAACAATTGAATTATGGTTGGTTTAAGCTCAAAGTGAGTTGTATTAATTTGTGGCAACACTATACAAGGTGGAATACTAGTTATGGCAGGTGAGAAATATTCTATAAGGGTTTTCTCATGTACAACTTGTTCTTCCATTTTTGATGATGTCCCAACAAAGTATAATATTTCAATTTTAAAATCAATGGGTGATCCTAAACTTTTTCTAACCAGACGCTTATCTTTATCATGTTTCCAAGCACGTATAAACTAACAAAAAAATTTATAAACGAGTATTTCTAATAGCACACAATATAAAAAAATCACAAAATTATGAAGTAAAAAATATTTTTTTGGTGTTAGTAATAATGGGTAATATTTAATTGGAGAATTCCCAAGAAAGTGTGGAGGAGTCACAATAATCTCAGTTAAAATTCATACTCCTTAGGCGCTTTTAGCCTTCTTAGTAAAATCAACTAATTTTATACACCCAAATTATTGCACCAATTTTCAAGAAACACTTCTAAAAAAAATTACTATACACAGAATAAAAATAAATTTTCTAAATTATAACTTGTGGAAGAAATATACTTACCTCGATCCAAATAGCCTTTTCGTCGTAATCTCCGGCAACAGCGCCAAAACTTTTTGTTTTAACAAAAACTTGCAAGCGCAAGAATCTATTAGAGTATAGATTTAGTGGTATGCAAGGTTGATCACATAGGGATTGCCAATTGAGAGAAAATTATAATTTAGATCTAAAATAAATAATTCTAACCTAGTTGCCAATGTCTTGTTTTGTGAGAAGAGTATTGAACAAAATATGCAAAGAACTAATATACTGAAATTAAATAAAGATGTATTCAAAGTAAAGAAACATGCTAAGGTTAGGGGATCCACTCTTGGTATATCAAATAAAGATAAATTCAACTATTTTATTACTCAATTAGAATCCTTACATGAATAAGCTTCCAATCGGAAGATATGTTAATTTAAACTCACCTTTGTTTATACATGAATTATATTTACCTCCTTTTTATTGTATTACTAATATATAAAACATTCTTGTAAAATGGATTCAAGCGTACAATGTGCCAATCATCATATTGTCTACAATAAATCAAGATTTATTCAAATATTTATTGTGGTAAAAAATTTCTACAATGTATCAAGGTTCACACTTTACAAGATTAAAAATACAATGATGCAAAAGATAACTTGTAAATGGATTCAAACATAAATTGTGCCAATCATTATATTGTCTACAATAAATCAAGATTGATTCAAGCATTTATAGTGACGAAGATTGTCTACAATATATCAAAATTCACATTTTACAAGATTAACTTATGAAGAAAATGAAAGAGGTAGAAAACTAATTAACATAACAAAATAAAATGAAATAAAATAGGTGGCAGAACCAACCAATAATAAAATAAAATAAAGTAGTTGCAAAGATAACTATAAAAAATAAAGATAAGAAGTAGATGACAAAGCCAGCCATTAAACAAGAAGAAGAAGAAATAGGTGTCTCAGCCAGCCATTAAAACATAACATAATAAAAGGAGGGGGTAAATACAACATTAAATATAAATATTAAAAGTAAGAATTAGATTAATTATTATTCTCATACCAAGATTTTCACCCTTTCACCTTAGTACTAGGAGATTAGTTCTCCATAATCAAGGCAAGAAAATAAAATGAAAGATGAAGAAACATGATAATATTATGAAAGAAACTGAAAATACAAAATGTCTAAAGAAAGAAGAACATTACAAGCACCTGGAATTTCAACAAAGCTTTCCCAAGCTCTCTCTAAGCTTTCTAACTCACTCCTCGAGTCCTATATTTAGAGATACAATTAGGTGTGGTAATTGTCAAAATTGTTAGGAAGGAAGTTGTACAAAGTTGACAATTTGGATTCCATCATGTGCACCAAAAGCGAACTTTGAATTGCTTCTTGAAATCTGCAGAATTTGCTGACTACATGAACATGAAAGTTGTAGAAACTTTCATTATCTTTCCGTCAAAACAATTGTGGACAAATTGGATACATAATTTGTGACTTATGGTCAAAATACTAGAGCAAAGTCGGACTGGACTGTAGCAGCAGACAAATTTTATTCTGGCCCACTTTTGGCCCTTTTAATATCCAAATTGTTTGACCACTTGAACATAAAGGTTGTACCCAATTGTGTCAGCTACTCATCTACCAAATTTCATACATATTGGATATGTATTTTCTGAGATACGACCCAAATACTGTAGCAAGGTTGGGCTGGACTACAAACAGCAAACATATTTTCAACAATGGGTGTTTTGCCTTGAATTTTTATGTTTTAGTTCTTTTGGAAATATGGTCATAAATCAAGATTAAATTTTTGCATATATCCATTAGGATGCGTCTTAGGAGTCAATATGATAATACTACTTACTCAGCCATTCTTTATGAATTTTTTTTATTTTCTTGATTTGTAGACACCATTTCTAAATAACCATAATTTAGCTCTGATTCCGTCAATTGAGCCCATTTTCTATTCTTTTCTACATCTGTAAAAATACACAAAACTAAAGACAAATAAGGGAGATATATACTTAATTATGGCAAAAAGATAAGATGAAAATATTTATTTTATGATTATAAAGCTCACTCATCATAAAGAGCATAATGTTTTACTGGTGCGCACTATCGCAGGCACGCCCAAATTAAAACCTTACCTCAACACTAACCTGTAGTAGTGTGAGTAAGGGTCGATCCCACAGAGACTGGAATTACCTTATGTGATTCGGAACGGGGGGATTGAGAGTCGCAATTAAAATTAAGTAAACAATAGCAAAAATAATTGAGAGAAAGTGATTAATGAGAAAAGCGTTGGTTTCGGTCGATATTCACCATCAAGGGATTGCATTGATCATTGACAAAATTATCAATCTTAAACCAAATATCTATCATTGGGATTCTATCCCAGTTCCTCCTTAAGCCTAGTAAATTAATGACAATCGCACTAATTATACTCTAATTAACGAGCAATCCTTTAGCACATCGGTAAAGCATAACTTATTAACCGCATGAAGAACAAGAGAAACTAATAGAGCTAAACGAATACAAGCACATCGGTTATATTCAATTTAGTTGATATTCATCATAGGGTTAACGATTTATAATCCAAAATCCTTAATCCTATTTGCTTCACGAATCAAGTAATAAAAGCTTTGTTCAAAACCTAATTCAGCAGCTACACATACAATATATTAGTAGGCCTCCTAGCAATCACATGCATAATATTAAGAAAACAAGAACAGATGAATAAACAATACCCGGTTAAGATTGAATGCAATGAAATCAAATCCGTATCTCACAATGACATCAAATCCCTTGAGGTTTCAATCTCCCTCAACCAACTAAAGAAAATTAGCCGCGCAGGGCCATAGAAAACTAAACAAGAAGTAAAGAAAAGAGTTGAGAACTTGAATGAATTCTTTGCTGAATGAATAGCTGCCTTCTCTGCTTACTTTCCTTCCTTTTTATCGATTTCAACCCTCCTAGTCGAAGTAGGAAAGTTTTTAGGTCAAATCTCCATCAATTAGGCTTCAAATCAGGCGAAAAAACCCTAAAATCGCGACTTCCGGAGCGGCGGCGCCGCGGCGCTGCGAAACTTCATCTACGGGGTGTCACGGCGCACCCATGCAGCGCCGCGGCGTTACGAGACATCCATGACGGGCCGCCGCGGTGCTGTATTGTGAGCGCCGCGGCGCCTAGAAAACGCTGGATTTTGCCAAAGTGCCGAACACGAAGGTTGTAGCTCTATGTTTCTTCTTTCCATAGCCGCTGGAATCAGCTCAATCGGAGCTCAAATGAGTGAGATATACTTCCATTAGTGACGAAAGGTTAGAAATCAGCATTTTTCATGATTTTCTTCTATTTTTCTCTTCTTTTCTTCTTTATTATTCCTAAAAACATAAAACACACAATTTAATTAAAACCTATCTATTTATCATTTAAATAAAATAAAAAGAAACATAAAATATGATAAATACATGCTTAATTTAAAGCATGTCAAATACCCCCACACTTGCTCTTTTGCTTGTCCTCAAGCAAAATAATCCCTAAAGATAAAAGCAAAAATCAATATATGTAGTAAGTGTTAGGCTTACCAAACTTTCTGCCTCATATCATAAAAATATGTTCAAGAAAAATTTCGAAAGATCATAATCATACACAAAATTAACCCAAATGTAATTCATTATTTTATCCTCTTGAATCCCAAGTGTGTGTGTGTTTTGGGCCATTAAATTTCCTTTTACCCAGATGAGTTTATATATCCCAAAATTTTGGTTGTAGATCTCTAAGTAGTTTAGAATTTCCATATACTTATTCTTCATGCCACTCTCCACTAATGTAGGCCAAAACTACCTCTAGGATCAATAGGACTTTATTTAGCTTGTAATGTGGCCAGGATATAAGGTGGGATAAAGTATACAAATTTAGGCTCAATCACCCAGCACCACATGATTAAATATGATCTCTTGAGCTTTTATAAATTTGGGGAGATTTTCCCCCCACACTCATTTTCTTGTTTCAATTGAATTTGATCCATCATTTTCTTTGATTCTCAATTTTTTTTTTCTTTCAGCCATAAAATTTGCTTTTATCCTCTTTGGATATTTCTTCTCTCTTCTTTGCATAATTCTCTTCTCTTTTTTTTTTTTGCATAATTCCTTTCTTTTCTTTGCTCCACCTTTCCACTCTACTGTAAATAAAGCTTTACAACACAAGTATTCAGAAAAATAATCATGGAGTGAGTGAATAGGATCAAAAATAAGGATATTCATACAAAATTTGGCTTTCGGCTCATTTGTGATTTTAGAAGAAAAAGTTCATTAAGCTCAAAATAGAGGAACTAAGGATATTTCATTGTGTAGGTTAGGCTAGAAAGGCTCAATCTATCCAATAATGCCTAAATCATCTCCTAAATAATAGTATTAACCTAGGATTTCGCCTCAAGCAGCATTCAAATAAGTTCTAGAATCCTGTTGATATCATTACATATTTTTGAATTATATAAACCTTTTCTAAGTAAAAGATAAATCGAATGCCCAAATTTATTGTGCAAAATATTTCAGGATTCTAAAGTCAAAAGTAATAAATTGCAAAAGAGATAAAATCGCATACAATCATGAAGTTTCTACATTTTTCAAGAGCTAAAAAAAAAATTTGGATAGTCATATCATTGGCTGTTGGTTGTGCCTAACATCCCAAAACATAAATTGAATACTCACACAATCACTCAACTTGCTAAACGCAATAAAAGTGCATAAATAGTGAAAAACAGAAAATTGATGCTCATAATAGGGTCACAATGATTCAGACAAATAAACTTCCACCCCCACACTCAAACTTTACATTGTCCTCAATGTAAAAGAAAGATAAGAATTAGGGAAAGATATAGAACAAAAAAAAATATGAGTTAAGTGAACTTCCCTGAATTTGTTTGGAGTGGAATGCGCATGTTGCATTACTGGACCATGAATATTTCTGATTCCCACTTTTCTTTTTCTTTTTATGTTTGGTTGCCTCCCAATAAGCGCCTTTGTTTAACGTCGTTGGCTCGACTCAAGGCTCCTTATGTCATTCAAGGAGGATCCTTGATGTCAACTTTGAATTGGGTTGCCTTTGAATGTATAGAATGCTGAGGTTCAGCTGCATTATGAAGAGGGAAGTTAGCATTAGTCAAAGATTTAATTAAATGAGAACTCAACTTACCTAGAAATAACCGATGTCTTGAGTAGCTTTTGGCATCTAATTTAATTTCATCCTTTTGAGATTCTACCAAAGCATGCGGTAACTTTCCTCTATCTTTGAGTAAGGAATATTTATCTGAGGTTATAACTGCGGGTGGTTCTCCACTGTATATGCCCTTTAAATGGCTAGGGAGGCTCTTTAAGCCTAGGTCAGAATACTGCAAAATAGAAGGTACAGGCATCTTATTAGAAATTGATAACAACATAGAAAAATCCTTACCTGTTTGCTGCACTTCTGGTGCTTCCTCTCCTACTATAACATTCTCGTCGAATTTGACGTTTAGGGTACATTCCATAACCTCTTTCCTAGTAGGCTTACTAGTGTCAACTTCCGAGTCATCTTTTTCATTTAGTGCAGAATTTTCTTCCTTTTGCATTAACGATGCTGGGGCTAGACTTTCAATTTCTGAATTTTGAGACTCTAGCCTGCTGACTGTTGTTGCTAATTGCCCAATTTGATTTGTTAAGCTTTCAATGCTGGCCCTTACCTCTTGTTGAAATTGATGAGTACTTTGTGTAAGAGATTTAACAATATCTTCTAAAGGAGTACTTACCTGAAAATCCTGAGATGTATTCTGTCTAGGATAATAGGCCTGTTGAGTATGCTGAAAATTTGCAAAATTTTGTTCTGCAAGACTATTTTGTGCATTCTCATACCTGAAGTTGAGATGATCCTTCCATCCAGTATTGTATATGTTTGAATAAGAATCATACCTCACTTGTTGTGGTTCATGGAAATCATTAACCATATTTACCTGCTCAAATGACTCATCATAGAAAGTTGGGTACCCAAAAGAAGGATGCCCTATGGCTGAATAATTTCCATAGCACTTCTCTCTTTGCATATTTTCTACACGTTGACGAACAAGAGAAGTTAAATTTGCAAGTTGCTCTTCAAGGGAAGAACTACATACCTCACCAGCATATCTTAATGGAGAGCCCAGCCTAGTGCCAAATTGTTGAAAATTGGCTGCCATATTCAAAGTTATGAACAAAAAGAAAAGAAAAAAAAATCACAAAAGGTAAATAGACACAGTCCCCGGCAACGGCGCCAAAATTTGGTGCGCACTGTCGCAGGCACGCCCAAATTAAAACCTTACCTCAACACTAACCTGTAGTAGTGGGAGTAAGGGTCGATCCCACAGAGACTGGAATTACCTTATGTGATTCAGAAAGGGGGGATTGAGAGTCGCAATTAAAATTAAGTAAACAATAGCAAAAATAATTGAGAGAAAGTGATTAATGAGAAAAGCGTTGGTTTTGGTCGATATTCACCATCAAGGGATTGCATTGATCATTGACAAAATTATCAATCTTAAACCAAATATCTATCATTGGGATTCTATCCCAGTTCCTCCTTAAGCCTAGTAAATTAATGACAATCGCACTAATTATACTCTAATTAACGAGCAATCCTTTAGCACATCGGTAAAGCATAACTTATTAACCGCATGAAGAACAAGAGAAACTAATAGAGCTAAACGAATACAAGCACATCGGTTATATTCAATTTAGTTGATATTTATCATAGGGTTAACGATTTATAATCCAAAATCCTTAATCCTATTTGCTTCACGAATCAAGTAATAAAAGCTTTGTTCAAAACCTAATTCAGCAGCTACACATACAATATACAAGTAGGCCTCCTAGCAATCACATGCATAATATTAAGAAAACAAGAACAGATGAATAAACAATACCCGGTTAAGATTGAATGCAATGAAATCAAATCCGTATCTCACAATGACATCAAATCCCTTGAGGTTTCAATCTCCCTCAACCAACTAAAGAAAATTAGCCGCGCAGGGCCATAGAAAACTAAACAAGAAGTAAAGAAAAGAGTTGAGAACTTGAATGAATTCTTTGCTGAAAGAATAGCTGCCTTCTCTGCTTACTTTCCTTCCTTTTTATCGATTTCAACCCTCCTAGTCGAAGTAGGAAAGTTTTTTAGGTCAAATCTCCATCAATTGGGCTTCAAATCAGGCGAAAAAACCCTAAAATCGTGACTTCCGGAGCGGCGGAGCCGCGGCGCATAAGTTCAGCGTCGCGGCACTGCGAAACTTCATCTACGGGGTGTCGCGGCGCACCCATGCAGCGCCGCGGCGCTCGTGGTTCTGGGGCAAGGGCGCCGCGGCGCCAATAACCAGCGCCGCGGCGCTACGAGACATTCATGACGGGCCACCGCGGCGCTGTATTGTGAGCGCTGCGGCGCCTAGAAAACGCCGGATTTTGCCAAAGTGCCGAACACAAAGGTTGTAGCTCTATGTTTCTTCTTTCCATAGCCACTGGAATCAGCTCAATCGGAGCTCAAATGAGTGAGATATGCGTCCATTAGTGACGAAAGGTCAGAAATCAGCATTTTTCATGATTTTCTTCTATTTTTCTCTTCTTTTCTTCTTTATTATTCCTAAAAACATAAAACACACAATTTAATTAAAACCTATCTATTTATCATTTAAATAAAATAAAAAGAAACATAAAATATGCTAAATACATGCTTAATTTAAAGCATGTCATTTACATTAATTGGATTCACCAAAAAAACTGTCAAATCCTCACCAAAAAATTGGAGGAAAAGACCTAAAAAAGTTAAGTTTTAGATAAGCATGTTAGGGACCTCAAAATGGAAAAATAATATCTTAGATAGCCTTAGAATTGTATAAATAATTAGGATTAAGTTTCATGACCATAGGATAACTTTTCAATTAATGTAAATAGTGTTTACAACCAATGTGAAAGTGATTTTTTGGTTTTGTGTAAAATTTGACCTCTCGAAGTTGTTTTCTAGGTTATCAAACCTTTCCAACTCAAATTTATAACTCATTTAGCTCGAATTGGCTTCAAGAGTTAGCTTGTGGAATACCCACATGGGAATCCTTATTCTGTGGGTAGAAAATATGACTTTTTCTTATGTTTTCTCATATACTTACATTTTATAGCTCATATTTCTTGTTATATATTATATTAGAAATCACATGTGGGTTTAAAATTTTGTAATTACACCATAATTACTTATGCATAGCTAATGTTACTATTGGATCATTGATTTGGACTCATATAAAGCAAGAATTGGCATATACTCATTTGAATTCATTATGCAAAATTTGACTTAAGGATTTCTTAATTGGTTGAATAATTTGAAGCTTTATGAATTTTTTTTTTAAATGGATTGGTCATTGGTAATTGTCCTTGGATATTTTTAATATTGTAAGTAAATGATTTGACTAGAGAGTAAGGATTAAATATAGAGGCAAGAAATTTTTGACTATTTGATTGAATATAAACTCGATTACCAATAATTGGTCATTGTTTAAGAGAAAATTTATTCAGAAACACTGTATGCTAGTAACAATATATGTTAGCCTTAGTGTACCTTAAAACATTAACAACTAAGAGTGCTGCTAATAAAGGGGAAAATTGTGTTTTTTATTATTATATCTCATCTCTTATTTCACAATTAACTTGTATTATTTCCTTGTTTTGGTTTTGTTCTATTTTGCTTGCTCTGGATACTACTTAGCTTTATTTTCTTTTTTTAGGTGAACAAAAGAGGTCGTGCTTCGGGTCCAAACAGTCTATGTTTTTAAGCATTTTAAGTAGCCAAAGTGATATATATATATATATATATATATAAGGGGAAACGAGGAGAAAGATATATAGACTCATTGAGATGCAATTTATGCTTAGGATACACTCTAGGATTAGGTTTAAAGTAGGATTATAGTTTACTTTACGTTCTTAAACTAGAATTTACATTGATCCAAGCAATGTATCTCTAATTCATCTACATTTTACAATCAGGTTTTATCTTTCTATCTTTATATCTACTTCTACTTCTACTCTTTTCTCTTTACATTGTATTGAGCATTTATGAATTATTTAATGAATTATATTATAATTTCTCTTTCAATCATGCGTGAGTAGATTTTGATATAGGGTTTTGGTGAACTCACTTGTGATATAATAATATTGCATTGATTGGAATTATGAAACCATAATTGTCATTATCGGTGGTTAATTAGGATAAAGTATTATGCATATGTATACAAGTTGAAGGAACACTTGATCATCGTTTTATCACATCTTAGGTTATTAACTGATGAACTGAAAAGAGAAAGTTAATGCCGAAACTTAATGGTTAATTAGGGTATCTTAATCATGAAGGTAGTTTAAGGTCCTCTAAGAATTGAATAAATTGGTAGGCACAAGAACCCCTACGAATTGAATCACATGGTTAACATAGAACTTAATGGGCTTAGGTTGAACTAAGAACCACGAAAGTAAGCAACTGGATTAAACTAGGTACAATTAGTAAACCCTAACCCTAGGATTTTGATAATTGATTATCTAATTTACTTAATTGTGACTTCATACCAATTGAATTATATTGATTTAAATAGTGTACTTTGTAAAATACTAGTAATTTGTCATTGGTCTCTATGGAATATAACCTGTGTAATAACATTTTTTTACATATATACATATATGTATATTTCTAAAATTCCATGAAGTTATTACCTCCTTACTTCTAACTATTTAACTCATAATAATATACTATTAACACTTATGCAATTTTGGGTTTACGTACACATTATTAATCAAAACATATATGCAAAAATCAAACACATATAAGTCTATATTTTATTCATCCATATTGACCAATTTCGGAGATACGGGTGCGGGTGGTTGCACCTTCACCAGAATTTTAGCCAACTCGACTCAACGTATGCTAAAAGCCAGTCATAGGGAATATATGCATAACTTAGTTTTCTGAACAAGATAAAGAATTATAGTGAGAATTAAATCTCAGTAGGTTTAACAATAAATTATAATCATCATCAATAATGCTTGTCACATCATGTTCATCTGTATAAGCTACATCAATTATTTTAGGTCACATGAATGCACTTATCTATGCACAAGAAAATCGTACAGTAATGACATGTATGGCATGAATAACTAGTTTTAGAATATCATATGATGGTTATCAACTTATTTTCATATCAAGCTATCCTGGTTAGGGTGAGTACTTTCTACTCTCCAGAACTAACTTTTCTCGCTCTGTCTGATATGTCACACTTTTTTTTTCTTTCCCCATTAACATAATCATAGCCGTTGGTAGGGCATCCCCTACTGGTGCACCACACAGACTGCCATGTTACCATGCTCATTTCTTTTATTTTCACATTAATAGCCAAAAAATATGATTTCAATAACAAGTATCTTCATTATACTCACATGCCATAATGTTTCATCAAAATATAACCATTACCAAAAATCATTAGCAATCATGCCATGAACATAATCGCTTCAAATATAACTTTATAAAATATTTCTATGTCAAAATTACACACTTAAAATGGTAAAGAGTTCATGCAATGGCAAATGGCTATGGCATACACTAGTCATTTATTATTTTCATTTATAAGATTCTTCTTCTTTTTAAAATATTATTTCCCTCTCTCACTAAATAGAGCATAACACCCTCATTTTAAATTCGATTGAGGTGATCTTGGTGTCAATTGAAAGATAAGACAATCCTCTAAAACACTTATGATGAGAATATTAGTGAAATCTTAAGTAATCATGGTGTTACTACTCCCTCAAATTCAATGTTATTTCTTCTCAGGTAGGTTCAGACCTCTACTTACTAATCTGACCATATCTCCCTTATACGAACTATAATTGAGGTGATTTCAAAGCCTATAAAAAGCTAAGAAACTTATATACAACTTTCATGTTTATGCTATTTTCAAATTCATTACTAATTATTCCCAAAAAATAAAAACAAAAACACTTATATAGTCTCCAAAATAAGTAATTTTAGAGCCTATAGATCCGTGATACATACATATATATATATATATATATATATATATTATGTTAACAATTTTCTTTAAATCCCTACATATTGTGCCCATAAATTTAAACATAGAAGTATACTTAATATATTATTCCCTAGTTAGCTAGATTTTGACCTTTACTTACTAATCTTACCATATCTCCCTCATATTGATTCTAATTTGAATGATTCTAGTGGCTAAGATTTCGTAACATACACACACACACACACACACACACACACACACACACACAGATATATATATATATATATATATATATATATATATATATATATATATATATATATATATATCATGTGAAGCATTACTTTTAATTCCCTACAGATTTATCCCAAAAATTAAAACACAGATGCATACCTAACAGATTCTTCCCTGGTTAACCATTTTCTGACCACTGCTTACAAATTCGATAATATCACCCTCATTTGGACTCCACATTAAGTGATTCCAGTGGCTAAAAATATGTGAGATATGGATCTACATTTTTCATGTTAACCATTTCTTTTAATTCCTAACCGATTCTTCCTAGAATTTAAAAAACAGAAGCTTCCCTGGTTACTCCAAAATCTAGTTTCCTAACTAAAATTTTCCTAAGTTTTTAGTTCATCATTATATTACATCCTCTTCCATTTTCTTCTCAATTTACATCTAATCATATTTCATCAATTTATCCCCACATTCAAATATACAAAATAGCAGCATAAAAATCCTAAAATTTTACCACCATAGCTATACCTATGCAAAAATTTCCACACCAACTGAAATGTTCAAAACATCCATCATATGCAAGATAACATGTAACATGATATAGCAACATCCATGACCAATCATCAAAGTATAATTTTTCATCAAACTTTTAGAATAAAAATCCCATATAAATGTTATAAATTTCAAATATTTTCTTCAAAAAGAGATATTGTTAAACCTACCTAAAGATCTCCCTAGCTCACTTAGTGAATTCTTTTTCTTGTTTCCTCTTGAAAGGAGTAGCAAGATTCCTCCCTTCCCTTAGGTTTTCTAGCAGCTTAAATAAGAGAAGGAGGGTGAGTTTTTGAACCCCAAGGATAAAGAGAAAAGATGGATTCAAGTGGAGAATAAGCTAACTTATCTTGAGTACTTAGTCCTTTAGACTTCTCTTTTTTCTTCCTTCCTTTCTTCTCCTCTCTTTCTCTCCTTTCCTCACTCTACCTTGCTTCTATTTTTCGTCTCCCTCACTTGGACGAAATTATAATGTTATAAGGGTGGGTTTTACTTAAATAAACTATCAAGTGGTTCACCTTTCATGATCATGGGTCTACATTATCATAATTAGGATGTACTTGATTGTTTTTAGGGGAAAGACAACTTATGTTCTTGTCTTCCTCTCCCTAAGTCAAGAAATGCATAGCAAAAGGAGTTTTTTATTTTGAAAAATCATGATAAAATGTTCTTAAGATAAGGGACAAGGTCCCTTTGATTTAGGGATTCATTTCCTTTTTCTTTTTTCTCGCTTAAGTATGATAGGTTTGCCTTTCTAGGTGGCAAATTTTTAGCCCTTGAGTCTCTTTTGCTTGGCTGAAATTATTTATGTAGGATAAGGATGTTTTGTCATAATGCTATGTATTATTACCCACTTGTTAAAATTATGAATGTAAGATATAGATATTTTTTCATAATGCCATGTGATCTAATTTTGATTATCATTACTACTATTTCCTCACATGATTCTTATTTTTCTTTCTTGGATTTGGGATCATTCTTACCCATTTCTTTTGCTTTGACTAAAATTCTACCTTTCATGAAGGGCTTAGTCACATTGTCATTATTTTTTGGCTATCAGTTCAACTTTTATTTCCTAGTCTAAGTCTATGCTTTATTTCTTGCTTGGGCTATCCTATTGGCTTGTTAGAAATTCATGTGAAGTGAAAAGAACTCTATATGAAGTGTCCATAAGTGAAAGCCCAATTTATAGGTGAAGATGTTAAACTTAGTAACTAGCTCTTGAATTAGGAAAAATTACCCTTGTAACACCCCGAATTTTATATTAACTATCTTTATAAATAAAATGTTGAGGAGGGTCAACAAGGATTAAATGAAGCATTTGTATGGAAATAATCATGAATTTTAAACAAGGGAATTCTCATTTTGGAGGAAAGCTCTAGGGGTGGAATAATAATTTCTTTGATTACAATACTAGAATCTGGCCATAATGAAGGGATTAAAAGATGCTGAGGAGAGCTACACAAAAGGCCATTGGAATATGTCTGAAGAAGGAATTAAACATTTGGTGGATTTTTCCTATAGCCAAACAAAGCCTCACCTAATGGCATAGTTCAATTGTGATGGGATGGCAAGGTTGTAATAGTTGGATAAAGTAGGGTCTTGAGATAGGAGGATGATAGATTGATGAGGAAGATTAAATAAAATATATTATCCTTGCTTGACTCAAGGGGGAGTCAATCAACCAAGGAAGAGAAGAAGGAAAACCACGGCAAGATGGAAAAAGAGGAAGAAATAAAAGAAAAGAAGAGAGAGAGAGAGAGTTGAAGAAGAGGAAGGAGAAGGTGAGGTTTGGAACTTCTAAATCCTTTTAATATTGTTTTGATTTTAATGAAACTTCATGAAGCTCTCTAATGGTGGAAAAATCTGCAGCTTGGTGTTTAGAAGAAGAGGGAGAGAATCAAGCCAAAGTTAAAGAGAAGAAATCTAAGAAAGAGAAAATATGTAGGTTTAACATTAATCTTTCCATGGAATTTCATGTATTTTGAATGATTTATAATTGTTGTATATATCCGATTTTGATGATGCATGATGTATATTTATGTTTAGCCATGAAAAGTGAGAGTTGGATGCATAGATCATACATGTGTTTGCTGAAATTGGCTTGAAAAGGTTGAAAATCGATGGTCTGAATAGTTTGTTCTGTTGGTTATGTTTGTTCATCAAATTTGGAAATCTATTCAAAAGATGAGTTGTAGCCCTGTTTCTTAGCTTTCTAATGGCTCTATAATCACCTCAATTGGATTTGAAATGAAAGATATATGTCCTAATGAGTGAAGAACGATCAAATGTAACACACAAAATCCTGATGCTATTTTTGAACACCTTTTTCACCTGGTTTTGTTTCTAATTTGTTAAAGTTGTAAACATAAAAGTTGTAGATAATTGTCGTAGCTTTCTAAAAAACCAAAATCACCTTAATCAGACTTTAAATGTGGGATTTATGGTCTTTTTCATGAGAGACGATCTGGCTAGAGGAAAATCTGGAATGCAGGAAAACCCGAAACACGGTCATTCTTGATGACATGGCCTGGCCGTGCTTCGGGCTGTTTTGTGATTTTTCAGCACGGTTTGCACAACTTGAAGCATAGTCGTGCTTGGTATCATGGTCAGGCCATGCTTGATGCTGGAATTGCTTTGTTTTGCATTTTGAAGACTCTAAATGAACTCCAATGAATGGATGATGTTAAAGGAAACTAAAATACAAATAAATACCTTTTTAATGATGCATTTTAGTGTGAATTCTATCATTTTATTATGAGAAATTAAATCACATATTGCATATTGATGAGATGTATGTTTAATGTATGGATAAAAATACATATTAATGAGACCTATGCAAGTGAATTTGTTATATATTGATGAGATATATGTAAGTGAATTGCATATGAGCTAGATGTGCAATGTATGGATGAAATGCATGTTGATTTGATGCATATGTGGTGCGCACTGTCGCAGGCACGCCCAAATTAAAACCTTACCTCAACACTAACCTGTAGTACTAGGAGTAAGGGTCGATCCCACAGAGACTGGAATTACCTTATGTGATTCAGAAAGGGGGGATTGATAGTCGCAATTAAAATTAAGTAAACAATAGCAAAAATAATTGAGAGAAAGTGATTAATGAGAAAAGCGTTGGTTTCGGTCGATATTCACCATCAAGGGATTGCATTGATCATTGACAAAATTATCAATCTTAAACCAAATATCTATCATTGGGATTCTATCCCAGTTCCTCCTTAAGCCTAGTAAATTAATGACAATCGCACTAATTATACTCTAATTAACGAGCAATCCTTTAGCACATCGGTAAAGCATAACTTATTAACCGCATGAAGAACAAGAGAAACTAATAGAGCTAAACGAATACAAGCACATCGGTTATATTCAATTTAGTTGATATTCATCATAGGGTTAACGATTTATAATCCAAAATCCTTAATCCTATTTGCTTCACGAATCAAGTAATAAAAGCTTTGTTCAAAACCTAATTCAGCAGCTACACATACAATATACTAGTAGGCCTCCTAGCAATCACAAGCATAATATTAAGAAAATAAGAACAGATGAATAAACAATACCCGGTTAAGATTGAATGCAATGAAATCAAATCCGTATCTCACAATGACATCAAATCCCTTGAGGTTTCAATCTCCCTCAACCAACTAAAGAAAATTAGCCACGCAGGGCCATAGAAAACTAAACTAAAAGTAAAGAAAAGAGTTGAGAACTTGAACGAATTCTTTGCTGAATGAATAGATACCTTCTCTGCTTACTTTCCTTCCTCTTTATAGATTAAACCCTCCTAGTCGAAGTAGGAAAGTTTTTAGGTCAAATCTCCATCAATTAGGCTTCAAATCAGGCGAAAAAACTCTAAAATCGTGACTTCCGGAGCGGCGGCGCCGCGGCGCATAAGTTCAGCGCCACGGCTCTACGAAGCTTCATCCACGGGGTGCCGCGGCGCACCCATGCAGCACCGCGGCGCTCGTGGTTCTGGGGCAAGGGCGCCGCGGCGCTACGAGACATCCATGACGGGCCACCGCGGCGCTGTATTGTGAGCGCCGCGGTGCCTAGAAAACGCTGGATTTTGCCAAAGTGCCGAACACGAAAGTTGTAGCTCTATGTTTCTTCTTTCCATAGCCGCTGGAATCAGCTCAATCAGAGCTCAAATGAGTGAGATATGCTTCTATTAGTGACAAACGGTCAGAAATCATCATTTTTCATGATTTTCTTCTCTTTTTCTTCCATTTTCTTCTTCCTTTGTTCCTACAACACAAAACACAAAACTAAGCTAATTCCTAATTATATTTTACTTAAATCAAACAAAAGGTAAGCATAAAGGTATTAAAATCATGCTTAATTAAGATCACATCAAATACCCCCACACTCAACCTTTTGCTTGTCCTCAAGCAAAATAATCCCTAAAGATAAAAACAAAAATCAATATATGTAGTAAGTGTTAGGCTTACCAAACTTTATGCCTCATATCATAAAAATATGTTCGAGAAAAATTTCGAAAGATCATAATCATACACAAAATTAACCCAAATGTAATTCATTATTTTATCCTCTTGAATCCCAAGTGTGTGTGTGTTTTGAGCCATTAAATTTCCTTTTACCCAGATGAGTTTATATATCCCAAAATTTTGGTTGTAGATCTCTAAGTAGTTTAGGATTTCCATATGCTTATTCTTCATGCCACTCTCCACTAATGTAGGCCAAAACTACTTCTAGGATCAATAGGACTTTAATTAGCTTGTAATGTGGCCAGGATATAAGGTGGGATAAAGGATACAAATGTAAGCTCAATCACCCAACACCACATGACTAAATATGATCTATTGAGCTTTTTCAAGTTTGGAGGACTTTCCCCCACATTCATTTTCTTACTTCAATTGAGTTTGATCCATCATTTTCCTTGATTCTCAAAATATTTTTTTTTCCAGAACCTATGCTTTTATTCTCTTTGAAATTTTCTTTTCTTCCTTTTTCATAATTCTCTCTTTTTTTTCTTTGCATAATTCTTTTCTTTTTCTTGCTCCACCCTTCCATCCTTTTTTTCAATTTAAGCTCTACAAAACAAGTATTCAGAAAAATAATCATGGAGTGAGTGAATAGGATCAAAAATAAGGATATTCATACAAAATTTGGCTTTCGGCTCATTTGTGATTTTAGAAGAAAAAGTTCATTAAGCTCAAAATAGAGGAACTAAGGATATTTCATTGTGTAGGTTAGGCTAGAAAGGCTCAATCTATCCAATAATGCCTAAATCATCTCCTAAATAATAGTATTAACCTAGGATTTCGCCTCAAGCAGCATTCAAATAAGTTCTAGAATCCTGTTGAGATCATTACATATTTTTGAATTATATAAACCTTTTCTAAGTAAAAGATAAATCGAATGCCCAAATTTATTGTGCAAAATATTTCAGGATTCTAAATTCAAAAGTAATAAATTGCAAAAGGGATAAAATCGCATACAACCATGAAGTTTCTACATTTTTCAAGAGCTAAAAAAAATGGATAGTCATATCATTGGCTGTTGGTTGTGCCTAACATCCTAAAACATAAATTGAATACTCACACAATCACTCAACTTGCTAAAAGCAATAAAAGTGCATAAATAGTGAAAAACATAAAATTGATGCTCATAATACGGTCACAATGATTCAGACAAATAAACTTCCACCCCCACACTCAAACTTTACATTGTCCTCAATGTAAAAGAAAGATAAGAATTAAGGAAAGATAGAGAAAAAAAAATGAGTTAAGTGAACTTCCCTGAATTTGTTTGGAGTGGAATGCGCATGTTGCATTACTGGACCATGAATATCTCTGATTCCCACTTTTCTTTTTCTTTTTATGTTGGGTTGCCTCCCAATAAGCGCCTTTGTTTAACATCGTTGGCTCGACTCAAGGCTCCTTATGTCATTCAAGGAGGATCCTTGATGTCAACTTTGAATTGGCTTGCCTTTGAATGTACAGAATTCTGAGGTTCAGCTGCATTATGAAGAGGGAAGTTAGCATTAGTCAAAGATTTAATTAAATGAGAACTCAACTTACCTAGAAATAACCGATGTCTTGAGTAGCTTTTGGCATCTAATTTAATTTCATCCTTTTGAGATTCTACCAAAGCATGCGATAACTTTCCTCTATCTTTGAGTAGGGCATATTTATCTGAGGTTATAACTGCGGGTGGTTCTCCACTGTATATGCCCTTTAAATGGCTAGGGAGGCTCTTTAAGCCTAGGTCAGAATACTGCAAAATAGAAGGTACAGGCATCTTATTAGAAATTGATAACAATATAGAAAAATCCTTACCTGTTTGCTGCACTTCTGGTGCTTCCTCTCCTACTATAACATTCTCGTCGAATTTGACGTTTAGGGTACATTCCATAACCTCTTTCCTAGTAGGCTTACTAGTGTCAACTTCCGAGTCATCTTTTTCATTTAGTGCAGAATTTTCTTCCTTTTGCATTAACGATGCTGGGGCTAGACTTTCAATTTCTGAATTTTGAGACTCTAGCCTGCTGACTGTTGTTGCTAATTGCCCAATTTGATTTGTTAAGCTTTCAATGCTGGCCCTTACCTCTTGTTGAAATTGATGAGTACTTTGTGTAAGAGATTTAACAATATCTTCTAAAGGAGTACTTACCTGAAAATCCTGAGATGTATTCTGTTTAGGATAATAGGCCTGTTGAGTATGCTGAAAATTTGCAAAATTTTGTTCTGCAAGATTATTTTGTGCATTCTCATACCTGAAGTTGAGATGATCCTTCCATCCAGTATTGTACATGTTTGAATAAGAATCATACCTCACTTGTTGTGGTTCATGGAAATCATTAACCATATTTACCTGCTCAAATGACTCATCATAGAAAGTTGGGTACCCAAAAGATGGATGCCCTATGGCTGAATAATTTCCATAGCACTTCTCTCTTTGCATATTTTCTACACGTTGACGAACAAGAGAAGTTAAATTTGCAAGTTGCTCTTCAAGGGAAGAACTACATACCTCACCAGCATATCTTAATGGAGAGCCCAGCCTAGTGCCAAATTGTTGAAAATTGGCTGCCATATTCAAAGTTATGAACAAAAAGAAAAGAAAAAAAAATCACAAAAGGTAAATAGACACAGTCCCCGGCAACGGTGCCAAAATTTGGTGCGCACTGTCGCAGGCACGCCCAAATTAAAACCTTACCTCAACACTAACCTGTAGTAGTGGGAGTAAGGGTCGATCCCACAGAGACTGGAATTACCTTATGTGATTCAGAAAGGGGGGATTGATAGTCGCAATTAAAATTAAGTAAACAATAGCAAAAATAATTGAGAGAAAGTGATTAATGAGAAAAGCGTTGGTTTCGGTCGATATTCACCATCAAGGGATTGCATTGATCATTGACAAAATTATCAATCTTAAACCAAATATCTATCATTGGGATTCTATCCCAGTTCCTCCTTAAGCCTAGTAAATTAATGACAATCGCACTAATTATACTCTAATTAACGAGCAATCCTTTAGCACATCGGTAAAGCATAACTTATTAACCGCATGAAGAACAAGAGAAACTAATAGAGCTAAACGAATACAAGCACATCGGTTATATTCAATTTAGTTGATATTCATCATAGGGTTAATGATTTATAATCCAAAATCCTTAATCCTATTTGCTTCACTAATCAAGTAATAAAAGCTTTGTTCAAAACCTAATTCAGCAGCTACACATACAATATACTAGTAGGCCTCCTAGCAATCACAAGCATAATATTAAGAAAATAAGAACAGATGAATAAACAATTCCCGGTTAAGATTGAATGCAATGAAATCAAATCCGTATCTCACAATGACATTAAATCCCTTGAGGTTTTAATCTCCCTCAACCAACTAAAGAAAATTAGCCGCGCAGGGCCATAGAAAACTAAACTAAAAGTAAAGAAAAGAGTTGAGAACTTGAATGAATTCTTTGCTGAATGAATAGATACCTTCTCTGCTTACTTTCCTTCTTTTTTATAGATTAAACCCTCCTAGTCGAAGTAGGAAAGTTTTTAGGTCAAATCTCCATCAATTAGGCTTCAAATCAGGCGAAAAAACTCTAAAATCGCGACTTCCGGAGCGGCGGCGCCGCGGCGCATAAGTTCAGCACCACGGCTCTACGAAGCTTCATCCACGGGGTGCCGCGGCGCACCCATGCAGCGCCGCGGCGCTCGTGGTTCTGGGGAAGGGCGCCGCGGCGCCAATAACCAGAGCCGTGGCGCTACGAGACATCCATGACGGGCCGCCGCGGCGCTGTATTGTGAGCGCCGCGGCGCCTAGAAAACGCCGGATTTTGCCAAAGCGACGAACAGGAAAGTTGTAGCTCTATGTTTCTTCTTTCCATAGCCTCTGGAATCAGCTCAATCGGAGCTCAAATGAGTGAGATATGCTTCTATTAGTGACAAAAGGTCAGAAATCAGCATTTTTCATGATTTTCTTCTCTTTTTCTTCCATTTTCTTCTTCCTTTGTTCCTACAACACAAAACACAAAACTAAGCTAATTCCTAATTATATTTTACTTAAATCAAACAAAAGGTAAGCATAAAGGTATTAAAATCATGCTTAATTAAGATCACATCAATATGCTTGTATATCAATGCATGATGATTACATGATATAAGGTATGCGTTGTTGGTAAGTGTATTGATACTTATTTGTTAAATGATGTGGTGATGATATTATGCATAATATTAGTGATGTGCTTGATTAATGCATAATCCTATTGTGATGGTCATGATGATTAAAGAATATGATGTGTACATTATTATAGGACAATAGAGGGATTATTACATAGTGATTGTATCAAGAGACGAAGTTGATTGTAGATGGCAAGCATGATGATAAAGGTGAGTTATTTGATGTATACATGGTTGTATCATGTTAATGTACATGGTTGAACTCGTGGCTACAGACGATTAGTTACTGAGTGTTGAGATGTGGCTACAGACGTTTAGTCACTGTTTGTGTACCTTGTGGTTATGGATGATCAGTAAACATGCATAAAAGCACTGTAAAGATATATAGATACAAGCATAATATTAAAGTATAACTTGGTTATTATACATGTCTGATATTGATGCATAACCTATCTATCAAATATAAAAGCATGCTATACATTCTTGTTATTTTCATATACAAAGAGAAAATGTTTTTTGTAGTTTATACAACTAGACATAACACTATGTTTTCCTTATTTACCGTATGATGCTTTTAATGTTAAACCTATTGGGAACCTCCGTTCTCATTATTGTTGGTGTTATGTTTAGATAAGCACAAACGTCACGCTAGCTGCTTCGGTGCACTTGATCATAAAGATCCAGTGGATGACGATGTCTTGTACAGATCCCGACGCTAACACCACCTCCTCCACCCTTTACACCCAGAGAAGATATGTGATATAAGGTTCATTGTTAAGTTAATGTAGTTATGTGACTCATTGTTGCTTATGTATAAATATTATTATCTGATGATAAATTTTATTTCCTTAATTAAATATTTATGTACCTTTATTATTAAAAGAAACAAAATTAGGGATGCTACATTAAATATTTATGTACCTTTATTAATAAATGAAATGAAATTAGGGATGTTACAACCTATACTCGCTGGACTAGCTATAATTACGTTGTGCAATTGCGGTTATTTAGTGAAACACACACAACAAGTTTTTATCACTGTTTTTAGGAACCATTTATATCAATATTATTTATCTTACGAAATAGCTAGACTAGATCCTTTTTACTTTACTTTTTTTTGCATACTTTATCTTTCTAATTTTTGTCTCTTTTCTTTCCTTGTAGGTGTGCTGCTATTTTATGCAAAGAGATCGTGAGTATATTACCGAATTTGACCCAAAAATAGAATACACCTTACGAAGGAGAAGAAGAAGAAGAAAACATCAAGATTCTGCACCATCTACTATGGAAGACCGAGACAATTGATCTCTTAAAGATTTCACTACCCCAGATACTCATGGCCTGAATCCGAGCACAGTGATACCTGTTGTTAAAGCCAATAACTTTGACTTGAAGCCTTCTCTGCTTCAAATGGTTTAGTAAAATCAGTTTGGAGGGTCCTTTACTGAAGACCTAAATCTCTATCTATCAATGTTTCTTGAATATTGTGATTCATTGAAGCGAAAAGAAGTATCTTCCGATGCTATGTGACTGAGGTTGTTCCTATTCTCTCTACACGACAAGGCCCGAGCATGGTTGTACTCCCTTCCATCAAGGTCTATAACCACTTGGCAACAACTATCTCAAGCCTTTTTATCCAAGTACTTTCCCTCAAGTAAGAGAGCCTATCTCAGAAATCAAATTACTACTTTTGCTCAAAACGATGGGGAGTCATTGTATGAAGCTTGAGAGAGATTTAAGGAGCTTCTCAAATTATGCCCACGCTATGGGTTAGAGAAATGGCTTATAGCCCATACATTCTACAATATACTCATATATAGTACTCAAATATCTATGGACGTTGTAGCAAGAAGAGCCTTAATGAATAAAATAGTTGATGAGACTTATAAGCCGATTAAAGATATGGCTCAGAATCACTACTCCTGGTCTAGTGAGAAGTAGCCATCTAGAAAACTAATAGATGTATGTGAAGTTGATGCAATTAATCATCTAACTTCTAAAGTTGATGCACTATTTTATAAGCTATATAAATTGAGCATCAATGTTGTTGCTTCTTCTCCATATTTTGTATGTAAGATTTATAGGTGTGTTGGTCATGTGGCCAATGAATGGTCGCTTGGAAACCCTGAACCTCAGGATTGTGAATAGGTAAACTTTGTTAATAACAATTAGAAAAAAAAATCCTTACAACAATAATTATAATCCATGCTAGAAGAATAATCTAAATCTGTCTTATAAGCCTAATGTGAATCAGCCTCTTCAGAATAATTTTAGGCAACCTCCAAGGTTATAAAATTATAGGTGATTCAATCCTCTTCCACAGCCAAAGTGAAATTTAGAGGCTTTGATTGGGAACTTTATAGCTACCCAGAGTAAACAGAATGATGAGTTCAGAGAACAAAAGCATTCAATAAATGAGGCTATAAAAGACTTGGCCTCTAAGGTTGACTTTCTTGCTACTCATAATAACATTTTGGAAACTCATATAGCATAGCAAGCTAGCTCTTCAAATAGGAACTTTGGAAAATTCCCTGGCCAACCTTAGAACCCAAGTGAACATTTCAAGGTTATCACTTTAAAAAGTGGTAAGCAATTGGGCAAGTCAAAGGAAAAAGAGGAAGATAAGGATAAAGAATTGAAAGATATGTTTGAACAATCAATAGAGGAAGAGCAGATAAGGGAGAAGAAAGGGGAAGATAAGACAAAATATATGGCTCCTGAACCATATAAGCCATCAGTTTCTTTTCCCTAGAGAATAGCCAAAACAAAATTAGAAAAGCAGTATAGGAAATTCCTTGATGTGTTGAAAAACCTGAACATTAATATTCCATTTTTGGAAGCTATCTTATATGCCTTCCTATGCTAAATTTCTAAATGAAATTCTCTCAAATAAGAGGAAGATTGAGGAGTATGCCACAGTAGCATTAACTGAAGAATGAAATGCATTGATCCAGAATAAGCTACCTTCTAAACTCAAGGACCCTGGAAGCTTCTCTATACCTTGTTCCATTGAAGACATGGACATTGCTAGAGCCTTATGTGATCTTGGAGCATGTGTGAGTCTCATTCCATTATCTATATGTAAGAAGCTTCAGATGGGTTATTTAAAGCCTACCACTCTTTTTCTCTAGTTGGCAAATTGATCCGTTATGTATCAAGTAGGTATATTAGAGGATGTTCCTCTAAAGGTAGGAAATTTTTTCATACCTATTGATTTTGTCATTTTAGAAATAGAGGAAGATAACTAAATCATCATCATTCTTAGAAGGCCTTTCCTAGCCACTGCAGGTGCAATTATCAATGTAAAATATAAAAAGCTTTCCCTGCATGTAAGGGATCAAAAGATTAAGTTCAATTTGAATGATGCAATGAAATGCCCCTCTTTAAGTAATTCTTGTTGCATGATAAATGTAATTGAACAAAATATGGTTGATAATGCATTAAGTTTTTGTTCTACTGAACCCACTTGAGCTTTACCTTGTGGATAGTTCTTTTCCTTGTGTTGAACAGGTAGAAGCTGATGAGAGTCCTATGGTCATCTCAAAAGCTAAAATTGAAAAGTTTTAATTGGATCTCAATCAAAAATTAACAATTGTAGAGAAAGTGAAGGCACCTAAGGTAGAACTCAAACTACTTCCATCCAATTTAAGGTATGAATTTTTGGACCCTGACTCTTCATATCCCGTAATTGTGAATACTGAGTTGAATGCTGAAGAAATTGGTAAGTTATTGGATGTACTCAAGAAATATAAGAAAGTAATTGGGTATAACATAGATGACATTAAAGGAATTATTTCATCTATTTGCATACATCGCATTATACTTGATAATGATCATAAGCCTTCTGGAGAGCACTAAAGGAGATTGAATCCAAATATGAAAAAAGTAGTAAAAAATGAGTTGCTCAAATTACTTGATGCAAGTATTATCTATCTTATTTCAGATAATGAGTGGGTGAGCCCTATTCATGTAGTCCCTAAAAAGGGAGGTATGACTGTTATTAAAAATGATAATGATGAATTGATCTCCATTAGAGCTGTTACGAGTTGGTGTATGTCCATTGATGATAGAAAATTAAATAAGGCCATCCGTAATGATCACTTCACTTTGCCCTTCATTGATCAGTTGTTGGAAAAGCTTACTAAACACTTATATTTTTGTTATCTGGATGGATATTTAGGATTCTTAAATATCCCTATCCACCCAGGTGACCAATAAAAGACGACATTCACATGTCCCTATGGCACCTTTGCATATAAAAGGATGCCATTCAGACTGTGCAATGCACTAGCCACTTCCCAAAGATGTATGATGGCTATTTTCTAAGATTTTATTTAAGATATAATGGAAGTATTTATGGATGATTTTTCTGTCTATAGTACCTCATTGATAATTGCCTAAATAATTTGACATAAGTACTTAAAAGATGTGAAGAACTCAACCTGGTTTTAAACTAGAAAAAATGATATTTTATAGTAAGGGAAGGAATAGTACTTAGACACTTGGTGTCTGAAAGACGAATTAAGGTGGATAAAGCAAAAATTAAGGCAATTCAGACGATGCCACCACCGTCCAATGTTAAGGAAGTGAGAAGTTTTCTTGAGCATGCAGGCTTCTACAGAAGATTTATCCAAGACTTTTTAAAAATTTCTAAACCCTTAACTAATTTGCTCCTTAAAGACACTCCATTCGTATTTAATGATGATTGTTTACGTGCCTTTTGTAGGTTAATGGTGGCACTAATATCTATAACAATCATTAAACCTCTTGATTAGAGCCTTCCCTTTGAGATCATGTATGATGCTAGTGACTACGCTATGGGAGCTATACTTATGCAGAAAAGGGATAAAAAGCTATATGTTATCTACTATGCCAGTAAGACCCCAGATGAAGTCCATGTCAGCTATTCCACCACAGAAAATGAGCTCATCTTTGAAATTGATAAATTATGGCAATATTTGTTGGCATTTGAAGTCATTATATATAAGGACCATGCTACCATCAAATATTTGCTAAGTAAGAAGAATGCCAAGCCAAGATTGATCAGATGAATCCTTCTAATACTAGAGTTTAATCTTGTGATTTAAGATAAGAAAAGAATCAAAAATGTGGTTGCAAACCATCTTTGAAGGCTCAAGCAAGATTCAATAAGATATGATCAAGATGAACTGTCCATAGATGATTCTTTTCTTAATGACCAACTCCTTGTAGTCACTCATACCAATGCTCCTTGGTATGTAGATTTTGTAAACTACCTGGCATACATGATTGATAAAGAGGAAATTTGACTGTTTAGTGGTTATATTTTATCCTCTAATTTATAGTAAACTTGTGGTTATTTCTCTGCTTTCGGTTATACTTTTCTCTAGATACTACTTTGGTTTGTTTTATGTTTGTAGGAGAGCAAAAGAGGCCAAGAAGCAAGGGAAAACAATCATGAGAGGAGCTATATGGACTTGGAATATGCTAAGGAGGAAGCAAGGAGGCAACACACCAAAATTTGGCAAGAAAGGAGCATGAAAGCCCCCAACACAGCCAGGTCGTGCTTTGTACGAAATATGCAAAAAAATTCCCCGAATTCAGCATGAAGCACGACCAAGTCGTGTCTTCGAACACAGTTGTGTTTCGTGTTCGTACATATCATATTTTTTAGTGCTTTTGAATAGCCAAAGTGATATATATTGATGAGGAATCGCAGCAAAAGGCATCCAGACGCATTCAGACCCAGAGAGACATCTTAGACTCAGTTTTTAGGCTTAGAAAACACTCTTAGATTAGGTTTTTACTTGAATCATTGTTGAATTTATGTTCTAGAGTAGAATTTACAACATTTGAAGGTTGTATTCCATCTTTACTTTTCTGCAAACCAGGTTACATCTTTCTACTTTAATTCTTTACTTTTATTTCTACTCCTTCACTTTAGATTATACTGAACTTGAATGGTTTACTTAATAGATATGAATTTGTTTTCTGTTTCTATGATGTGTGAGTAGATTTGATCTAGGGTTTCGGTAAACGCACTTGTGATATGATGATACTATGATGTTGAATTGAATGTTGGAACTCTAATTGTAATCACTTCTGGATTAATTAGGATTAACTATTATATGCATGAATAAGAGTTGGTAGAATGCCTGATCACCAATCTATCATGTCTTAGGTATTTAATTAATAAACCGAAAGGTGAAAGTTAAAACCCGAACTTAATAGTTAATTAGGGATATCTTAATCACGAAAGTAGTTTAAGATTCTCTAGGAATGAATCAATTAGTGGGCAAGAGAAAACCGATTAATTGACTTCAATGGATCTAGGTTGAACTAAGAACCACGAAAGTAGGCAATTGGATCAACCTAGGTACAATTAGTAATGCTTGAAAGAGATTGCTAACTAATTAAAGCTAAACCATCCCCAATTACTAGATAATTGCAATTAGAGTTACAAGTTGAATGTTGAATATCAAAAGTGTGGTGAACCCTAACCCTAGGCTTTTGTTAATTGAATCCTTAATTTACTTAATTGTGACAAACTCTCCATTGAATTACATCGATTTAGATAGCATATTTCGCATCATTATAGTAATTGACATTGTTTTTTGTGGGATACGACCCGTACTCGTCGGACTAACTACAGCTATGCCGTGCACTTACGGTTAATTATAAAATAGACACAACAAGTTTTTGGCGCCGTTGTTGGGGATCAATAGTCAATATTAGATATTTTACGAAATAGATAGACTATATCACTTTCTTTTTATTTTTCTGCATAATTTTCTTTTGTTGATTTTTGTTCCTTTTTCTTCCTTCATAGGTGTGTAGCTATTTTATGTGAAGAGGTTGTGAACTCTTTACTAAATTTGACCCAGAGATTGAGTGCACCCTATAGAGAAGAAGAAGAAGAATACAATAACAAGAGAATTCTACACTTACCATGCCAGAGAGAGATAACCGATCTCTTAAGGATTTTGCTACCCCAGATACTCATGGCCTGAATCTGAGTATCGTCATACCAGTTGTTGAGGCTAACAACTTTGAGCTGAAGGCTTCTCTTTTGCAAATGGTTCAGTAGAATCAATTTAGAGGGTCACCTACTGAAGACCTAAATCTCCATCTTTCAGTCTTTCTAGAGTATTGTGACACTTTGAAGCTGAATGTAGTATCCTTAGATGCCATTAAACTGAGACTGTTCCTATTTTCTTTGAAGGACAAGGCCCATGCATGGTTGCATTCCCTTGCATCAGGGTCTATCACTATATGGTAGCAGCTTTCTCATGCTTTCTTGGCCAAATACTTCCCACCAAGCAAGACTACCCATCTTAGAAATCAGATTACTATCTTTGCTCAAAAAGATAGGGAGTCATTATATGAGGCTTGGGAGAGAGTTAAAGAACTCCTCAGAATATGCCCATACCATGGGTTGGAGAAGTGGCTAATAGTCCATACATTCTACAATGGACTGATTTACAGCACCCGAATATCTATGGATGCTGTAACTGGAGGAGCTTTGATGAATAAAACAGTAGATGAGGCATATGAGCTGATTGAAGATATGGCTCTAAATCACTACTCTTGGTCTAGTGAGAGGCAGCCAAGAAAACCATCAGGTATGTATGAAGTTGATGTATTTAACCATCTAACTTCTAAAGTTGATGCCTTGTTTCAAAAATTAGATAAGTTAAGCATCAACAATGTTGGTTCCTCTTCATCATCTTCTATTTGTGAGATATGTGGATGCATTGATCACATGGCTAATGAATGCTAGCTTGGGAACTCTGCACCACAAGATTGTGAGCAGGTAAGTTTTGTGAACAACAATCAAAGAAACAGTCTGTATAGCAACACATATAACCTAGGCTAGAGGAATCACCCGAATCTCTCTTACAAGCCGAATGCAAATCAGCAGTCTCAAAATAATTTTAAGCTACCTCATGGCTTTCAGAATCAGAGGCCATTCAACCCAGCTCCTCAGCCAAAGTCAAGTTTGGAGGCTCTAATGGAATCACTACACAGAGTAAGCATAATGATGAATTTAGAGCCCAGAACTATTCTATGAATGAGGCTATAAAACATTTAGCCTCCAAGGTAGACTCGCTTGCTACTCATAGCAAGATGCTGGAAACTCAAATAGCACGGCAAGCAAGCCTATCTAACAGGAATTTTGGTACACTTCCAGGTCAGACTGAGAATCCTAGAGATCACTGTAATGCCATTACCCTAAGAAGTGGTAAACAATTGGCTGATTTAGAAAAAAGAGGAGATATAAAAGAAGATGAACCCCAGGCTGCATCTGAGAAGAAAATAGAAGAGGAACTAGAAGAAGAGGAAAATAAGGAAGAAGAGCCCAAATATGTCGCTTCTGAACCATACAAGATACCGATCCATTTTCCTCAAAGATTGGTTAAGGCTAAGTTAGAGAAGAAATTTGGGAGATTTTTGGATGTTTTGAAGAAGTTGAATATTAACATTCCATTCCTAGAAGCCATCTCCCAAATGCCCTCCTATGCGAAGTTCTTGAAAGAGATCCTCTCAAACAAGAGGACAATTGAAGAGCATGTTGTGGTGGCACTGATAGAGGGATCTAGTGCTTTAATTCAGAATAAACTACCTCAAAAGCTTAAGGATCCCGTAAGCTTTTCCATACGTTGTTCTATTGGAGAAATGAAGATTGACAAAGCTCTATGTGACCTTGGAGCAAGTGTAAGTCTAATGCCTCTTTCAGTTTGTAAGAAGCTTCAAATTGGTGACTTGAAGCCTACCACCCTTTCTCTTCATTTGGTTAATCGATCCATCAAGCATTCGGTAGGTATATTAGAGGATGTTCCTCTAAAGGTAGGTAAATTTTTCATACCGGTTGATTTTGTTATTTTAGAGATAGAGGAAGATGATAAAATCCTCATCATTCTTCGAAGGTGTTTCCTAGCTACGGCTGGTGCCAAAATAAATGTGAGAGATAGAAAGCTTTCTTTGAATGTAGGGGATGAAAATGTAGAATTTAATTTGAATGAGACAATGAACCCCCCATCTCTAAATGAATCTTGTTGTATGATTAGTTTACCTAAACCAAATATGGATGATTATATCATGAATTTTCCTCCTTCTAACCCACATGAGTTATGTTCTATGGAAAGTTCTTTTGTTTATGATAAATAGGGGAAAAAAAAGAAGGCTGTTGAGGAGGCAATCTAAGCTCCAAAATTAGAACCTAAGCCACCTCCTCTCAACCTCAATGGAGCTAAGGAGGAAAAGAATGAGCCAAGAGGATCTTTGAAGGGCATTAGGCAAAGCCTCAAGCACTATACTAAGAGGCAATGGATTAAAAAGAGAGTTATTCAAACTCTCTTAAAGCCTCCTTGAGTGAAAAAGCATGAAAAGGGAGTCGAGCTAAAGACTTTAAACAAGCGCTTTGTGGGAGGCAACCCACATTTTAATTTTTAAGTTTCTTTTTGTTTTGTTTTCTAGCTTTTAGTTTAGTTTTTATCTTTAATTTTAATTGATTTCTTAGGTTATAGTTTAATGAGTGTTTCTATATGATTTTTAGGGCCATTCCCATGTGCCCAAAGTTGAATTAAAGAATAAAAATCAAGGGAAATTGAAAAGGGTTGAAAACTGCAACAATTTTCGAAGAATTGGAGGATCCAGCATTGAACACGGGTAGGCCGTGTCACAGGACATGGCTGTGCCTCAAGTCCAACCCAAGCACTGTTCACCCGTGTTGCTTAACACGAGCCAAATCCTAGATTTTTGGAATTCCAGTGTCAAGCATGGCTGTGTTCCAGGTAAAAAGAGAGAGAGAGAGAGATAGAGAGAGGGAGAAAGGGAAAATAACCATCTGCTATTGTCATCATCATTATAGCTTCCCTCCAGGTCTAATTTTAACCTTTGCTTTATGCTTAATTTTTTTTATTTGGATTGGATTTCCCTGATGGTTGGACTAGATTACTCTTCTGGATTTATTGAGTGCTAAATTTTTTCTAATTTTTGCATTGCCTACGTTTTTGGACAAAGTATTTCTCTAATTAGTGCATTACCCTTAGAATGCTTTGATTTTGACCTGCACTCTGTTGGCTAATATATAATTTACATTAATTTTGGTTGTGGCTTATATACTTTGATTTATGATTAACTGGTTAAATCTCATTGAGAGTAAACACTTAGCACCTGAGTCAGAACCCTCAACCTCCTTCTTTAGAAGACCAGTAAGCAAGTAAGTTAATTCCTTTTTTGCCTGTACTTTCATTGATATTAACATTAAGGACAATGTCAAGTTTAAGCATAGGGGAGTAGACTTTAGGCTTGTGGTTTTATAAGCTGAATATCTCTTGTTTCATCGTATAATCATATAGTTTGCTATTTTAGAGATAGATTGGCGTAATATAAGTTGATTTTAGCTCATGAACATGTGATGCACAATAGGATATGAAATAGGTACTTTAAATTTTAGTCTCTCACTCTTCTACGATTAAACCTCTATTTTTTTTGAAAAATATCTCTCTATTGTGTTGTGAATTGTATGCAATTGCTGAATTTAACACTATGAGAGTATGAAGGAAGGGAGAGGTGAAAAATAAGGGTATGTGAAACCCAAAAAGTTTTCACTCTGAGTACTCCTTCAAGGCACCAAAAAGGCCTTAGTATGAGTACTTAGATGCCTTTACCCTAGTGAGATGGAGCATAAAATGCACTCACTACATACTTCTATAAAAATGATGATGAATGAAATATACAAATGAAATAGAAAAAAAAATGATGAGAAATAAAAGAAATTGAGTGAGAAAAAAATATAAATAAGGGTAAGGCAACATAGGGAGATCTAAAGGATGAAGTGGCCTACTTGAGTGTAGGAAAATCAATAAGATGCATACATTCAATGGTACCAATAGAAGCAAATATATAATAGGATAATTTTGGTTTAGTTTTTGAAGAATAGAGACTATATGATAAACGTCTATTAATATATTTATTGTGTACACACTGATTGAGTGAAAAATTACCTGTATTACATTTTTCTATCTTCGGGAATTTGATTGCTTATTCCCCCCCTCCTTCTAATATGATATGTTATTTGCTTGAACACAAGCAAAGGTTTAAGCATAGGGGAGTTGATAAAGGGGAAATTTGAGTGTTTAGTGGTTATATTTTATCCTCTAATTCATAGTAAACTTGTGGTTATTTCTCTACTTTTGGTTATACTTTGCTCTAGATACTGCTTTGATTTGTTTTATGTTTGTAGGAGAGCAAAAGAGGCCAAGAAGCAAGGGAAAACAATTGTGAGAGGAACTATATGGACTTGGAATATGCTAAGCAGGAAGCAAGGACAACACACCAAAAATTGGCAAAAAAGGAGCATGGCAGCCCTCAACACGGCCAGATCGTGCTTGGTCTGCATGAAGATGGCCAGGCCGTGCTCTGTGCAAAAGATGCAAAAAATTCCCATAATCCAGCATGAAGCACGGCCAGGCCGTGTCTTAGAACACAGTCGTGCTTCGTGTTAGTACACACTGTATTTTTTAGTGTTTTGAGTTGCCAAAGTGATATATATTGATAGGGAAACGCAGTCAAAGGCATCCAGACACATTCAGACCCAGAGAGACATCTTAAACTCAGTTTTTAGGCTTAGAAAACACTCTTAGATTAGGTTTTTACTTGAATCATTGTTGATTTTATGTTCTAGAGTAGAATTTACAACATTTGAAGGTTGTATTTCATCTTTACTTTTCTGCAAACTAGGTTACATCTTTCTACTTTAATTCTCTACTTTTATTTCTACTCCTTCACTTTAGATTATACTGAACTTGAATGGTTTACTTAATAAATATGATTTTGTTTTCTGTTTCTATGATGTGTGAGTAGATTTGATCTAGGGTTTCGGTAAACCCACTTGTGATATGATGATACTATGATGTTAGATTGAATGTTGGAACTCTAATTATGATCACTTCTGGATTAATTAGGATTAACTATTATATGCATGAATAAGAGTTGGTAGAATGCCTGATCACCAATCTATCACGTCTTAGGTATTTAATTAATGAACCGAAAGGTGAAAATTAAAACCCAAACTTAATAGTTAATTAGGGATATCTTAATCACGAAAGTAGTTTAAGATTCTCTAGAAATGAATCAATTAGTGGGCAAGAGAAAACTGATTAATTGAGTTCAATGGATCTAGGTTGAACTAAAAACCACGAAAGTAGGCAATTGGATCAACCTAGGTACAATTAGTAATGCTTGAAAGAGGTTGCTAACTAATTAAGGATAAACCATCCCTAATTACTAGATAATTTCAATTAGAGGTACAAGTTGAATGTTGAATATCAAAAGTGTGGTGAACCTTAACCCTAGGCTTTTGTTAATTGAATCCTTAATTTACTTAATTGTGAAAAACACTCCATTGAATTACATCGATTTAGATAGCATATTTCGCATAATTCCAGTAATTAACATTGTTCTCTATGGAATACGGCCCGTACTTGCCAGACTAGCTACAGCTACGCCGTGCGCTTGCGGTTAATTAAAAAATAGACACAACAATGATTTTACCTGAAGGGCTGAGCTATCATTAAAGAAAGAATTTTTTCTCTAATATCAAATCATACTACTGGGATGATCCTTGCCTTTACAATTGGTTTACAAATAATGTGCAGATGGCATCTTCTATAGATGAATTCCAGAGGAAGAGGTACATAGTGTTATTTATCATTATCATAACTCACTTTGTGGAGGGCATACTAGCACTTCAAATACTGTAGCTAAGATTCTTTAAGTGGGTTTCTATTGGCCTTCGCTCTTCAAAGATGTTCATACCTTTGTAGAAGCCTGTGATCAGTGTCAAAGAATTCGCAATATCTCAAGGAGGAATGAGATTTGTTGTTGTTTTAATTAAAACTCGCAAGTGCACGAATCTATTGGAGTATAGATTTAGTGGTATGCAAGGTCGATCCCACAGAGATTGCCAATTGAGAGAAAATTCTAATATAGATCCGAAATAAATACTTCTAACCTAGTTCCCGATGTCTTGTTTTGTGAGAGGAATATTGAACAAAATATGCAAAGAACTAATATACTGAAATTAAATGAAGATGTATTCAAGGTAAAGAAGCATGCTAAGGTTAGGGGATCCACTCTTGGTATATCGAATAAAAATAAATTTAACTCTTTTAGTACTCAATTAGAATCTTTACACGAATAAAGTTCTAATCGGATGATATGTTAATTTAAGCTCAACTTTGTTTATACATGACTTATATTTACCTCCTTTCTAATAATTAAGACATTCTTGTAAAATGGATTCAAGCATACATTGTGCCAATCACCATATTGTCTATAATAAATCAAGAGTGATTCAAGTATTTATTGTACCAAAAATTGTCTACAATGTATCAAGGTTCACACTTTACAAGATTAAAAATACAAAGATGCAAAAGATAACTTGTAAATGGATTCAAGCATAAATTGTGCCAATCATTATATTGTCTACAATAAATCAAGATTCACATTTTACAAGATTAACTTATGCAAAAAATGAAAGGTAGAAAATTAATTAACATAACAAAATAAGATGAAATAGAATCGGTGGCAAAGCCATCCAATAGTAAAATAAAATAAAGTAGGTGGCAAAATCAACCATGAAAATAATAAGAGATATGCGGTCTAATAAAACCAGCCAATAACATAACAAGAAATCGGCGGTGTGAGAAAACCAACCATTAAGAAATAATTATGAGAAAAAAAATAGGAAGGTAAATACAATATCAAAGATAAACATTAAGATTAAGAGTTAGATAAATTATTATTCTCATACCAAGAGTTTCACCCTTTCACATTAGCATTAGGAGATTAGTTCTCCATGATCAAGGCAAGAAAGTGAAATGAAAGATGAAGAAACATGATAATATTACGAAAGAAAATGAAAAATACAAGATGTCTAAAGAGAGAATAACATTACAAGTTCGTAGAATTCCAACAAAGCTTTCCCAAGCTTTCTCCAAAGCTCTCCAAAAACTCCCTAACTCACCCCTCAAGCCCTCTATTTATAGATACAATTAAGTGTGGTTGGTGTGGTAATTGTCAAAATTGTTAGGTAGGAAGTTGTACAAAGTTGACAATTTGAATTCCATCATGTGCACCGAAATTGATCCTTGAATATCGTCTTGAAAACCGCCGAATTTTCTGACTTCATCAACACAAAAGTTGTAGACCATTTCATTAGCTTTCCATCAAGACAAATTGTGGACAAATTGGATACGTAATGTGTGAGTTATGGTCAAAATACTAGAGCAAAGTCGGGCTGGACTGTAGCAGTAGTCAGATTCTTTTCTAGCCCACTTTTGGCCCTTTTAATGTCTGTATTTTCTGATCACTTGAACATGAAAGTTGTACCCAATTGTGTCAGATACACACCTACCAAATTGTATACATATTGAATTTGTATTTTCAGAGATATGGCCCAAGTACTACAGCAAGGTTGGGCTAGACTGCAACCAGCAAACATATTCTCAACATTGGGTGCTTTGTCTTGAATCTTTATGTTTTAGTTCTTTTGGAAATGTGATCATAAATCAAGAATAAATTTGTGCATATATCCATTAGGATGCGTCTCAAGAGACAATATGATAATGTTCCTTACTCGGCCATCCTTAATGAATTTGTTTTATCTGCTTGATTTATAGACATCGTTTCCAAAGAACCACAATTTAACTCTGATTCCTCCAATTAAATCCATTTTCTACTCTTCTCTCCATCTGTAAGAAAGACACAAAACTAAAGACAAGTAAGGGAGATTTATGCTTAATTATGGCAAAAGATAAGATGAAAATATTAAATTTATGAGTATAAAACTCACTCATCAAATACCCTCAGACTTAATCTTTTGCTTGTCCTCAAGCAAAACACACAAACTTCAAAATTCAAATGATGAGTGAGTGATGAATTGTTTTTGACTTACTAAGCATTCCTCAAGGATCTAAAATGTGCAACCAAGAAAGATATCAGAATTCTAAGGTTTTGTAGAACTTTTATTCAAATATAACATATGGTTTACTCTTGAATCCCAAGTGTGTGTGTGTAGTAGTCTTATGACATTGGACTTTTTGCATTCAAATAAATTTATGTAATCAAATATTTAAAACAAATCTCTAGATATATGCATTTGAGACTCCATAAGCTTATTTTTCATGTCACTCTCCACTAATGTAGACTAATCATAACATTTAAGATCATTAGGACTTTTATTAGGCTTGTAATGTATGGCACAGGTTAAAGGTGGATAAAATGATATGAATGAAAGCTCATCTCACTCTTCCATGTACATGATCATTTAAAGCCTCCCAAATACTTTTGATATTATACTGTGAATTCTATCTCCAACCTTTTCATCATCCTTACATTTATTTGCTCATACTATTTTTTTTTTTGAATATAAACATTCCCAAACTTATTTATTTAGGGAGTATTAACTTTCTTTCTTTTTTCTTCTTTTTTTTTCTTTTTTTTTTAAACTTCTACCAGCCACCCTTGAATCATAACTTTTCAAATGATCATGCCTGTGAGTGAAAGGTAAGAGTTAGATATATTTTTTATTTAAAAGCTAGATAGAAATATAGTTGTTCAAGAAGGGATAAATATAAGCTCAAAATAGGTTGCTAGGGATATCATCATGTATAGGTTGGTTTGAAAGGCTCAAACGATTCCAAAAATGCCTAATTCATTTCTTAAATGGAGTGTAGTCTAGGATTTCGCCTCAAGTGACAATCGAATAAGTTCTAGAGTCTTATGAGATCAATTAACATATCTAAATCACATAAATCTTTTCTGAATAAACAATCAGTCAAATGTAAAAGATTAAGTGCACCAGATATTAGGATTCTCAAATAAAACATAAGTTACATTAGAGTTCAAGTTCACACATAACACCCAGAACTCATCAATTTTTCAAAGGTTACAAGCATTTTAAACCATTTTCATCATTGGTGCTAGCTTTGCCTAATCCCAAAACATCACTCAATTTTTTTTTTTGAAAGATGAAGAAACACAAAATAAACAATAAAGATTAAAAGAGATATTACCTGGAAGAAGATCTAAGAAAAGATGAACCTGCAACAAACTAAACAGAAAATACAAATTTACTCAAGCAAATAAAAGGTATTACAAATGAAGATTTAAGTCCAGTTTGCACTTTCTGCGGTGTTCTGTTGTCCAATCTATTTGAGCTATAACTGGATCAGGTATATGAACAAATGCTTGTAACGCATCAATCAGCTCGTCAGCATTTGAGGCCGAGATGAGAATCCAACGTGCTGAGTACGAGATAAACCTTTGTTCTACAGCATGATCAAGAAAAGACAACAAACCATCAAAGAAATTGTTAACATTCAACAAACCTATGGGTTTATGGTGCATGTTCAGTTGTGCCCAAGAGACAACTTGAAAAATTTCCTCTAGAGTACCAAAACCTCCAGGTAAGGCAATGAAGGCGTCAACGTTGCACATCATTTTAGCAATTCGTTCATGCATGGAGGATACCCTACATTCTTCCCCAATTGTTTTTCCTACTATGTTTGATGCAGCTAGAGCTGTAGGAATAATACCAAGAACTTGGCATCCTCCTAGATATGCAGATCTAGACACACTCCCCATTAACCCTCGACAACCTCCACCATACACTAAATGAATCTTTCTCTTGGCTAGTACAATTCCCAAAGTTTGTGCTGCTTTTACATACTCTCCATTTTTCCCAGGACTAGAACCACAAAAGACACAAATATTACGAAAGTGACGAAATGCGATTCCTTCCATATCTGCACTCACCTTGACTTTGATTATGAGGATGAAGATAATGAGGTGCGCATTTATAAGACTCAAATAAGGGCATACTTGTAATAGCTATGTGCATAAGCCGGGGGCATAATTTCCATAGCTATAAGAGTAGGCCGAAAAAATGTCAGCTAAATTAAAGGTGAAAAATTCAAAAATGACGGCACGCATGTATATGTACAGTAGTTGTGATTGTGGCTCACATCTTCCTTTGGTTTTATGTCTAGTAACGGCTTAAACGCCCTCTATGGGTCGAGGATATGCTTCCCATCCAATTTTCTTATAAATTGGCAAACAGGGTCTTTTAACGTCAGATTCCCAAGACTGTACCGTTTATGTTCTTTTTTGAAATGGGGCCATAGACCGACAATACCGATATGCACAGATCCACTAGGATGTGTCTCAAGAGACGTTGGATGAAAGTCATCATCCAATGACTCCTTACTCAAGCCATCCTTAATGAACTTAATTTTGTCTTCCCGATTTACAGATACCCAACCCAAAGAACGGCAACGTTTGTTACAAGTTTCACGTTCACATTTGTAACAAACACCCATTCGTTTAGCTTTGTGCTTTTTAGCAAAACTACTTTTTCCTAAACCAGGCATGTAAGAGATGAAATCATTTGCAGATTCACCTGATAACCGTACCTTAGCTTTAATTAGCCAACGAATATCAGCAGGTATTCCCATGATCCTCATTAACCTCAATCTTTCAACCCGTTCTTTGTAAATTTTTGTCAATGCATTGGGTGGAAGAGAAGGAAAATGATTTTTCAATTGTGCGAGAACGTCCTCCATTATCGACTCAAAATTATTTTTTTTTTTGTTTTTTTTTTTTTGTGAAAGAGAGGGAAAGAAAAACAAGAGCAAGGAAACAATAGAAATTCAAAAGAAGATTACAGTGAGAAAACCAATTAATGCAAGTTAAATAAAGAAAGATCTTACCTAGATAGCGTGCACGACAACCTTTAATAACAGAGGCGAATCAATCCTGGTAGACGGGATCACGCAAATGTGTCTTCTCTATCTCTGGGTTATGTAATTCAAAAAATTCTTTCAATCTTTGACCATTTACTTTAAACACATCACCGTTCTTGGGATTTTCGATCTCTACTGTACCATGTGGATAAACAGTACGAACAATGAATGGGCCTGTCCACCGAGAACGTAGTTTCCCTGGAAATAAGTGCAAACGAGAGTTATATAGAAGGACCTTTTGACCTACATTAAATGATCTTCTTAAAATATGTTTGTCATGAAAAAATTTCATTCGATCCTTATACAATTTTGCACTTTCATATGCATCATTTCGTATTTCTTCCAATTCATTGAGTTGAAGCTTCCTGTGAGAACCTACTTTGTCAAGAGCAAAGTTAAACTGTTTGATGGCCCAATAAGCTTTATGCTCTATTTCAACAGGTAAATGACAGGCCTTGCCATACACAAGCCGGTAAGGAGACATTCCAATAGGGGTTTTAAAAGCAGTACGATAAGCCCATAAAGCATCAGAAAGTTTCAAAGACCAATCTTTCCTATTTGGGTTAATCGTTTTTTCCAAAATGTTTTTAATTTCCCTATTTGAAATCTCAACTTGCCCACTAGTTTGTGGGTGGTATGGGGTTGCCACTTTGTGCGTGATGCCATATTTCTTCATCAAATGCTCAAAATGCCTATTACAAAAATGTTTTCCCCCATCACTAATGATTGCTCGTGGTGTGCCAAACCTTGAGAAAATGTTTTCTTTTAAGAATTTTACCACAATCTTGGGATCATTTGTTTTACATGCAACAGCCTCGACCCATTTTGACACATAATCCATATCAACAAAGATGTATAAATTGCCAAAAGAATTAGGAAAAGGACCCATGAAATCAACTCCCCAAACATCGAATATCTGAACAATAAGAATGGGAGTCAGAGGCATCATGTTCCTGCGTGAGATACTACCCAATTTTTGGCAACGCTCACAAGAACTACAGTACGAATGGCAATCTTTGGACAGTGATGGCCAATAAAAGCCACATTGCAAAACCTTTGCAGCAGTTTTTTTAGCACTAAAATGACCTCCACAAGCATGATCATGACAAAAATGAATAACACTATATTGATCACTCTCCGGAACACATCTCCTAATGATTTGATCAGGACAATACTTAAACAAGTATGGATCTTCCCAAAAGAATTTTTTTACTTCAGCTAAAAATTTTATCCGATCTTGCTTACTCCAATGTGTAGGTATTTGACCTGTGACAAGGTAATTAGCAATGTCAACAAACCAAGGTAGCTGAGAAATGGACATGAGTTGCTCATCTAGAAATGAGTCTTTGATAGGCAAGTTATTTTCACCCGATTCAACTATCAGCCTAGACAAGTGATCAGTCACAACATTTTCAGATCCTTTCTTATCCCGAATTTCTAAATCAAATTCTTGTAACAGCAGTATCCATCTTATCAATCGGGCTTTAGCATCTTTCTTAGAAAGAAGATACTTAAGTGCAGCATGATCTGTAAAAATTACAACCTTAGATCCTAATAAATAAGATCTAAACTTGTCTAAAGCAAATACCACAGCTAGTAACTCTTTTTCTGTTGTAGAATAATTCAGTTGAGCATCATTAAGAGTTTTACTAGCATAGTATATCACATATGGAAACTTATCAAGACGCTGCCCCAAAACAGCTCCAATTGCATAATCAGAAGCATCACACATGATTTCAAAGGGAAGATTCCAATCAGGTGGTCTAATGATAGGTGCAGAGGTGAGTAAGAATTTGAGCTTTTCAAAAGCTTGACAGCACTCTTCATCAAAGATAAAAGAGGCATCTTTGGTAAGTAAACTACACAAAGGCCTAGAGATTTTGCTAAAATCTTTGATGAATCTACGATAAAACCCTGCATGGCCTAAAAAAGAACGTACCTCTTTTACTGTCTGAGGAGGTGGAAGACTGGAGATCAGTTCAATTTTGGCTCTATCTACCTCAATACCTTGATGTGACACAACATGCCCCAAAACAATTCCCTTTTTAACCATAAAATGGCATTTTTCCCAGTTCAAAACAAGGTTCTTTTCTTTACACCTAATTAAGACTAATCTTAAATGGTGTAGACATTCCTCAAAACTAGACCCATGCATAGAAAAATCATCCATGAATACTTCCAGAAATCGCTCTACCATGTCAGAAAATATACTTATCATGCAATGCTGAAATGTAGCAGGTGCATTGCACAATCCAAATGGCATTTGACGATAGGCAAAGGTTCTGAAAGGACAAGTGAATGTAGTTTTCTCTTGATCCTCAGGTGCAATAGGAATTTGGTTATAACCAGAATATCCATCAAGAAAGCAGTAATATGCATGTCCAGCTAACCTTTCTAGCATTTGATCTATAAAAGGAAGTGGAAAATGGTCTTTCCTTGTAACAGCATTCAACTTACGGTAATCAATGCAAACACGCCACCAAGTTTGTACTCTAGTGGGAATCAATTCATTATTCTCATTCTTGACTACAGTAATGCCAGATTTCTTAGGAACTACCTGAACAGGACTAACCCATGCACTATCAGAAATTGGGTAAATGACACCCACATAAAGAAGTTTAATCACTTCGGCTCTCACAACTTCTTTCATGTTTGGATTCAGACGTCTTTGTGGATCTCTTGAGGTTTTGGCATTGTCCTCTAAATGTATCTTGTGCATGCAAATTGATGGACTAATGCCTTTAATGTCTGCTATTGTCCAACCTATGGCTTCACTATGTTCACTGAGGACTTTTATGAGTTCAACTTCCTGTTCTTTATCTAAATCAGATTCTACAATGACAGGCAAGGTCTCAGAAGGTCCTAGAAACACATATTTCAGAGAATCTAGTCAAGGTTTTAACTCTACCTGGGGAGGTTTCTCTATGGATGGCAATAAAATAGACTCAGAAGGTGTAAGTATCTCTGTTTTACCTTTCCATTTATTGGTATCCATTAATGGAGTGGTCTCTAACAGGGAATTTACTTCACTGATCAAACAGTCCTCATCCAAATCCATGTTAAAGTGGGCCAAACATTTTTCCGAAGGGTCATCATCACAAGAACTTACAAATGAGTCATAGATTATACTCTCAATCATGCTGACCTCACACACATCATCCATGTCCACAGGTTGATGAGAGACATTAAAAACATTTAATTCCATAGTCGTATTTCCAAAAAATAAATTCAAAATTCCATTTCGACAATTAATAATTGCATTGGATGTTGCCATAAATAGTCTACCCAAAATGACTGGAATTTGTGTCTCTGTATTCTCAACAGGTTTAGTGTCAAGAACAATGAAATCTACTGGAAAGTAGAATTTATCAACCTTAATGAGCACATCTTCTATGACACCTCTAGGGATTTTGGTGGACCTATCAGCTAACTGAAGGGTCACTGATGTAGGTTTCAGCTTTCCTAACCCAAGTTTCTCATACATAGAGTACGGCAGTAGATTCACACTTGCTCCTAGATCAAGTAAGGCTCTGTTAATCACATGGTCACCTATAATACAAGAAATTGTAGGACAACCTGGATCTTTGTACTTGACAGGAGTCTTTTGCTGAATTATAGAACTCACTTTCTCAGTCAAAAATGCCTTTTCTGGAACATTAGTTTTCCTTTTCACCGTACAAAGATCTTTCAAAAATTTTGAGTAAGCGGGTACTTGTTTGATAGCGTCCAAAAAAGGGATGTTAATGCTTACTTGCTTAAACACCTCTAAAATGTCACTATACTGAGTACCTTTCTTGACAGATGCAAGTCTTTATGGGAAAGGAGCTTTGGGGGCATAAGAAATATGTTCACTTTTCTTTTCACTTGAGTCATTAGTTTGGGATTCATGTTGACTCTGTTCCTCATTTTCTGGCATGTGAACATGATTATCAATGACCTTTCCAGATCTAAGGGTTGTCACAGACTTTACTTCTTCCTTAGGATTTGCTGATGATCCTACTTCATATTGACCCTTAGGATTAGGAATAGGTTGACTGGGGAATTTTCCTTTTTCTCTCTCTCCTACAGCACTGGCTAATTAGCCCAATTGTGTTTCAATCTTTGAAATGGACTGAGTGTGAGATTGTAAAACTTGTTGGGTTGATTGCATGAATTGCTGTAGAGTATCTTCCAAAGAAGGTTTTCTTTGTTGAGATACCCCGAAAGGAGGAGCATGATGAGGAACTTGAGGGTATGAATTAGAAGGGGCAAATTGTTGCCCACTTTGATTCATTGCAGGTTGATTTTGCCTCCATGAGAAATTTGGATGATTCCTCCAATTTGGATTATATGTGGGTGCAAATGGGCTATCCTATAAGTTTGAAGAGAATTTGCTTGCTCAGAGAATGCCTCTTGGTAAGCTTGTATAGATGGACAAGATTGTGCAATGTGAGCTGTACTAGAACATAAGGCACATGCCTCTATCCTAGTATTGGTAGAAGGGTTTAAAGTGTGGCTTAAAGTTAAAGCTTCTACCTTTCTAGTCAGGCTAGCTAAGGCAATTCTCACATTTGTATCATCACTCACTTCATAAAGTCCTCCCTTTTTTTGTGTTTGAGACTTTTTATCCCTGGGATCTATGCAGTTCCAATGCTGAGAATTTTCAGATGAAGATCCTAAGGATTCCCAAGCTTCCCCCTCATTCAATTGTAAAAATCTCCCACCATGCATGCTTTGGATCATTTGACGGTTTGATGAAGTTAAGCCATCATAGAAATATTTCACTAATCTCCAAGTTTCAAAACCATGATGAGGACATTTCAGAAGAAGATCATTAAATCTTTCCCAACATTCAAAAACTTGTTCACCCTCTTTTTGACAAAAATCAAAAATTTCTCTCCGAAGGGCATTAGTTTTAGACATAGGGAAAAATTTTGCTAGAAACTTATTTACTAATTGGTTCCAACTAGTTATAGTTCCTGTAGGAAGGGAGTTCAACCAGGCTTTAGCTTTATCTTTCAATGAAAATGGAAACATTCTAAGCCTGATTGATTCATCATTGAAATTCTGGAAGCGAAAGGTCGAGCAAATTTCAAGAAACTCTTTAATGTGCATGTATGGATCTTCTCTTTCCATACCATAAAATGATGGTAAAAGTTGGAGTATGGCCGGTTTGAGTTCAAAATGAGTTGCAGTAGTTTGTGGTAAAACTATGCAAGATGGAGTATTGGCTATGACATGTGAGAAGTACTCCATAAGAGTTTTATTATGCACGACTTGTTCTTCCATTTTTAATGGTGATCCAGCAGAATCTAATGTCTCTATTGTACACTCAATGGTTGACCCTAAACTTTTCCTAACCAACCGCTTATCTTTATCATGTTTCCAAGCACACATAAACTAAAAAAATTGCTTCCTAATTATGAAAAAGTATCTAACTACACAACGGCTACAAAATGCAAATACCACAAAATAAAAATCACAAAATTATACAAACTCCTTTTTTTTCAAAGTGTTAGTAATAATGGTAGTATTTAATTGGTAGACTCCCAGGAAAATATAGAGGAATCACAATGGTTTCTCTTAAAACCCATACTCCTTAGGCGCTTTTAGCCTTGTTGACAAAATCAACCAATTTTATACACCCAAATTACTACACCAATTTTCAAGAAACAATTCTAAAGAAAAATTTCTATACATAGAATAAACAAATGTTCTAACTATAACTAGTGGAAGAAAAGTACTTACCTGGATCCAAATAGCTTATCCGTCGCAATCACCGGCAACGGCGCCAAAAACTTGTTGTTGTTTTAATTAAAACTCGCAAGTGCACGAATCTATTGGAGTATAGATTTAGTGGTATGCAAGGTCGATCCCACAGAGATTGTCAATTGAGAGAAAATTCTAATATAGATCCAAAATAAATACTTCTAACCTAGTTCCCGATGTCTTGTTTTGTGAGAGGAATATTGAACAAAATATGCAAAGCACTAATATACTGAAATTAAATGAAGATGTATTCAAGGTAAAGAAGCATGCTAAGGTTAGGGGATCCACTCTTGGTATATCGAATAAAAATAAATTTAACTCTTTTAGTACTCAATTAGAATCTTTACACGAATAAAGTTCTAATCGGATGATATGTTAATTTAAGCTCAACTTTGTTTATACATGACTTATATTTACCTCCTTTCTAATAATTAAGACATTCTTGTAAAATGGATTCAAGCGTACATTGTGCCAATCACCATATTGTCTACAATAAATCAAGAGTGATTCAAGTATTTATTGTGCCAAAAATTGTCTACAATGTATCAAGGTTCACACTTTACAAGATTAAAAATACAAAGATGCAAAAGATAACTTGTAAATGGATTCAAGCATAAATTGTGCCAATCATTATATTGTCTACAATAAATCAAGATTCACATTTTACAAGATTAACTTATGCAAAAAATGAAAGGTAGAAAATTAATTAACATAACAAAATAAAATGAAATAGAATCGGTGGCAAAGCCATCCAATAGTAAAATAAAATAAAGTAGGTGGCAAAACCAACCATGAAAATAATAAGAGATAGGCGGTCTAATAAAACCAGCCAATAACATAACAAGAAATCGGTAGTGTGAGAAAACTAGCCAGTAAGAAATATTTATGAGAAAAGAAATAGGAAGGTAAATACAATATCAAAGATAAACATTAAGATTAAGAGTTAGATAAATTATTATTCTCATACCAAGAGTTTCACCCTTTCACCTTAGCATTAGGAGATTAGTTCTCCATGATCAAGGCAAGAAAGTGAAATGAAAGATGAAGAAACATGATAATATTACGAAAGAAAATGAAAAATACAAGATGTCTAAAGAGAGAATAACATTACAAGTTCGTAGAATCCCAACAAAGCTTTCCCAAGCTTTCTCCAAAGCTCTCCAAAAACTCCCTAACTCACCCCTCAAGCCCTCTGTTTATAGATACAATTAAGTGTGGTTGGTGTGGTAATTGTCAAAATTGTTAGGTAGGAAGTTGTACAAAGTTGACAATTTGAATTCCATCATGTGCACCGAAATTGATCCTTGAATATCATCTTGAAAACCGCCGAATGTTCTGACTTCATCAACACAAAAGTTGTAGACCATTTCATTAGCTTGCCATCAAGATAAATTGTGGACAAATTGGATACGTAATGTGTGAGTTATGGTCAAAATACTAGAGCAAAGTCGGGCTGGACTGCAGCAGTAGTCAGATTCTCTTCTAGCCCACTTTTGGCCCTTTTAATGTCCGTATTTTCTGATCACTTGAACATGAAAGTTGTACCCAATTGTGTCCGCTACGCACCTACCAAATTACAGACATATTGAATATGTATTTTCAGAGATATGGGCCAAGTACTACAGCAAGGTTGGGCTGGACTGCAACCAGCAAACATATTCTCAACATTGGGTGCTTTGCCTTCAATCTTTATGTTTTAGTTCTTTTGGAAATGTGATCATAAATCAAGAATAAATTTGTGCATATATCCATTAGGATGCATCTCAAGAGACAATATGATAATGCTCCTTACTCAGCCATCCTTAATGAATTTGTTTTATCTACTTGATTTATAGACATCATTTCCAAAGAACCACAATTTAACTCTGATTCCTCCAATTAAGTCCATTTTCTACTCTTCTCTCCATCTGTAAGAAAGACACAAAACTAAAACAAGTAAGGGAGATTTATGCTTAATTATGGCAAAAGATAAGATGAAAATATTTAATTTATGAGTATAAAACTCACTCATCAAGATTCTCCTAAACAGTATTTTAGAAGTGGAGATATTTAATGTTTGGGGTATTTACTTCATGTGCCCCTTTCCATCTTCATGTGATAATAAGTACATCCTAGTAGCTGTAGATTACATGTCAAAGTGCGTAGAACAGTAGCATCTCCCATTAATGATGTTATAGTGGTTGCCAAACTTTTCAAGAAAGTGATTTTTCTGAGATTTGGAGTCCACCGAACTGTAATAAGTGATGGCGGTTCCTACTTCACTGAGTAAAAATTACAGAACCTCTTGAAGAAATATGGAATTACTCATAAAATGGCTCTAGCATAACATCCCTAGACAAGTGGGTCAGTTGAGATATCCAATAGGGAAATGAAGGCTTTCTTAGAGAAGACTGTATCAAAGGCAAGAAAAGATTGGTCTCTCAAGCTTGATGATGCACTATGGGCCTACAATGTAACATCTCTAAAAATTAGTAATTTTTATTTATGTATAGATTATTAAAAGAAATAAAGGAGTAGAGATGTAATTGAAAGGTTTTAAAGATGAAAATAAAAACTTATTAATATTTTTGGGGTCAAAGTGTAATTTTTTTAAAAGTTTGGGGTCAAAATATAAATAAAATTTAAAGGACTTCATCCAATAATTAGCAAATTGTTATTTGGTCCCTTTATTTTTAAAAAATCTTTCGTAGCTTTATTGGAATATCATTATTCACTCTCTCTCCTCCATTTTCTCTCTCTAGATCTGGAGTACTTTCGATCATCCGATCTCAAAACTAAGGTTGCCACTAGATTCAAGATAAATAGTACTATGATATTGGCCAAACAATTTTTCAAATCGGCAGAAGAATCGTCAAAGATCGGAAGTAGAAAATCTTAGAAAAAGGTAAACTCTGAAACTCATATTTAGAGACCTTAAATTTAAAATTTGACACCATAGATGGGATTCAAGAGATAGATAAACTATAGGATATAAATTTTTATAGTCATCTGACAACTTTTGGTGTCATGAACAATAACTCCAACTGACGTGAATAGTATTCTGGTATGTGTGAACAGTAACTCCCCCTGCATGAATAGTGGTTTCGGCCAATATGAATCGTTTTTTTGACCATGAATAGTTACTTTGCTTGACCGAGCTTTTAGAGTCATTTTTTAGGTTTTTGGACCCTCCGAACTTGCTTCTAAAGTTTATTTGGTCAAATTTGGATTAAAAAAGTGCATTTTGGGGATGTCCAACCTAGAACCTTATTTTGTGAGTAGATAATTCTTTTTATGATTTACCCCATACTCTTCTTGAACTTCAAATGTATAATTGGCTCTATTTATAAATTATTTATGCTGTATAAGTTTCTAAAATGTGTTAAAATATTTGTTTTGCTTACTAACTGGCATATAGTTCAAGAAGAGTATGGTTTTGTAAAAAAAAAAAATCGAAACTAGCTATATGAAATTGTTTTAATTGATAAAGGAGTATATTATGCAGGTTATGGTAAATATCAGTTTCTAAAATATGTGTTTTCACGTGCCCTTAAATTATGGGCGTGACAAGTTAGTATCAGAGCATTAGGTTTCCCTGTAGCTATTGAAGCAAATGATTCTTTAATATGACCTTTAGTATGGATATGAGCCAGACATATTTATACTTTAGGTACTGTTGAGATATTCTATAGGGTTTCAATTTTCTTTCTATTTTAAGTTTGCTAAATTTCCTAATATAAGATTGATTGAATATTGTGGCTTCTTTTTTAAAAAAATTTATAGGTCAATTTCTACCTGAAATTGAAAAGGATAGGTGTGCCATAGAATTTAAATAATTGAGACAAATGTCAAATATGATCATTTCTAAATGTGATATATACGTTGTTCCTGGTTGTCTAGATATGGTAGACTTTGATTTGATACTAGAAATGTATTGGTTGGCATCATGCCATACCATTTTGGACTATCACCTTAAGGTGATTAAATTCAATTTTCCTGGAGAATCTCATTTCTTGATACAATGAGACCGTAGTGAGGTACCCAGTAATCTAATCTCTACTCTAACAGCCTATAAGTTATTACAAAATAGTGCCAAGGATATTTGCCAATGGTGAGAGATGTTGATATAAAATATACCAGTGTAAATCAAGTTCTAGTGGTTATGGAATTTCCTAATGTGTTCCTAGAAGAATTACCTGGATTACCCCTGAAACGAGAAATAGAATTTGATATCGATTTACTTCTTAGAACCCAACTAGTATTTATATCCCTATATAGAATGATATTAACTGAACTTAAGGAATTTAAAAAAATTAGTTACAAGGGATTTATACGCTCTAGTACTCTCTTGGAGGTGCTCTAGTCCTATTTGTGAAAAAGAAGAATGGATCACTACGGTAATGCATAGATTACAAATAATTGAATAAAGTGACAGTGAGTAATAAATACTCATTACCTCGTATGGATTATATGTTTAACCAGTTATAGGGTGCTTAATGTTTTTTAAAATTGATTTGAGATCTAGGTATCATTAATTGAGGATAAGGGAAGAGAATATTCTGAAAACTACTTTCAAGACTCGGTGTGGGCAACATGAGTTCTTAATAATGTCATTTGGTTTGACAAATACCCCAACCGCACTCATATATTTAATGAATAATAATTAAGCTATTCTTGTATCAAATTGTAAATGTATTTATTGACGTATATTAATATGTTCCAAAAGTTCAGAGGATTATAAGAAATATTTGAGGATAGTTTTACAAACTCTAAGGGAGTATGATCTATATGATAAGTTTTCAAAATACGAATTTTGTCTTAATAGTGTTACTTTCTTATGGTATCCAAGTTGACTCTATGAAAGTAGAAGCGGTACAACAATGTCTGCATCTTACTACAGCTATAGATGAAGATCCAAGTCCAACTTACAATTTTTGCAGTTGTCTTTCTTCTAATCTATTTGACCCATAGTTGGATCAGATACATGAACAAATGCTTGTAAAGCATCAATTAACTCCTTAACATTTGAAGCAGAGATGAGAATTTTTCATGCAGAATGCGAGGTAAATCTTTGTTTCACAGTTTGATCAAGAAAAGATAACAAACCATCAAAGAAGTGGTTAACATTCAACAAACCTATTGGTTTGTGATGGATATTTAGTTGTGCTCAAGAGACTACTTGAAAAATCTATTCTAAAGTACTAAAACCCCTCAGTAAGGCAATGAAGGCATTAGCATTGCTCGTCATTCTAGCCATGTGCTCATGCATAGAGGCTACCCTAAATTCTTCCCAAATTATTTTTCCTATGACATTTGATACAGTTAGAGTTGCAGGAATAATACTTATAACTTGGCATCCTCCTACATGTGCCGTTGTAAACACACACCTCATTAATCCACAATTACCTCCACTATATACTAAATAAATTTTTCTCCTGATTAGCACCATACCCACATTTTGTGCTGCTTTCACATGTTCTCCATCTTTTCCAAGATTAGAACCACAAAAGACACAAATTTTGAAACTGACAGAATGCGGTTCCCTCCATAACTGCACTCACTCTAACTTTGAGTATGAAGGTAAAGATAATAATGCATGTATTTATAAAACTCAGAGAAGAGCATACTTATAATAGCTATGCAAATAGACTGAGTATAATTATAATAGCTATATGAGTGGTCGGTGGATATTAGCTAAATTGAAGGTGAAATTCAGAAATGAGGGACAATCAAATGATTTATCTTATTTTTTCCAATGTTCTTACCAGTCGACTATTGGTATTATTAAGTTGATTAGTTATTTTAGAAATTTTTAATTTCGACTAGTTTATTTTACAATTGATTAATTACATCTGTTTGAAGTAACCAACTACATCCTGTAACAACTCTATATATATATATATATATATATATATATTTGTAAAGTCCCATGAAGTCATTACCTCTTTACTGCTAACTACTTAACTCATAATAACATTCAATTAATTTAACAAAGCATAATTAAAGTTTAAGGTCTACCAATAATACTGATAAAATTATGAGTTCACATAGACATCATTAATCAAAATGTCCGTACAAAATTCAATCATGTATATTTCTACATCTGATTCATCCATGTTGACCAATTCTGAAGATACCGGTGTGGGTTGTAACGACTGGTTTTTTTTTGTGATTACTCATTAGACCAACATTCCTCCAAAAGATATGCATCTTGTATATATATACATACATAAGTTTACATACATAAGAGATTAGCAACACATATACACATGTAACCCGAGGTACTACGCATACATCGTAAAAGGAAAAGTACCGCGGGGTTACATAAAAACAATGGGGTCAGCCCATTTATATCATCAGATTATACATATAATACTATCTTATTATCCTTCCCCTGACCATCACCCTTGGGGTACTGCTGGTGGAGGAGGCAAGCCAGGAGCAGGAACCTTTACCATATTAATGACTAAAAAGTTCACTATGATAGTAAACTGTCCCAAGTAGGGAACGTCCGCCGTTTGAAGCTCTAATAAAATGCTCAGCACAACGAACGGTATTTTACTGACCTAAACATAACACCATAAACAATATTGAGATATGAAATCCAAGCAAGGTTAACATCTAATATATACAAGCATAATGAAAAACTTACGTGTGATGTTCAGTTGTATAAACTACAGAAAACATTTTCTCTTTCGTACAATAAAGGTACAGTAAATACATGTAGGATTTTTATAGGTTATGCATCAATATCACGCATTATAAACGAAATATGTATTAATAGGATACTTGTAAAACTGCTCATAGTGGCTCATCATCTGCTTAATTCTCTCAATTTTTAAACCTCAGTGTGGCATAAGCCTTACCCTTACAGCTACTTACCCACTACTGAGTGGCTTTGGTCGGAGTGGTCCTTCCCACATTGACCACTCTAGGCCATAGGGCATCCTTTATCATGGTACGGTATCATAGCCACGACCCTTCAATCATCTTACCTCCATAAGGTGTCGCATGCTATCGGGTGACCTTAGTGGGTAAGGGTCATACTGGACTTATCAGTCTCCTCAATACAACAAGAAAGACACCTATTGCCAGAACACCCTACTTCACAGAGGATCATCCTGACCGTTAGTCACCTTAATACAACAAGGATAACACCTGTTGCTAGGCCACCCTACTTCAGAAAGGGTCTTCCTAACCATGCTCATGTTTTTTACATGTTTTTCCAGCCACTTGTTTCAACAAAGAGCATACATATCAATAATCATAACGAACATAGTCCATATTTGTTCTCATGCATGCCATAACAACTCATCATATAACATAAATAAACATACATGCTCTTGCATCTCTCCATAATATTCACACATCATTTACCAACTTATGGTTACACATAAAAGTGATCTATAGCATTCAAATATAACATTCATGCATCATTCCTTCATGCTTTCATAATTAATTCAATAAATATTAGACAACCAATTAAATATTAACATATTTCTTTAACATATATAACTCACAAAACTTCCATTATCACTTCATAAACATTGATGATTAGTTAGGATTTTAAAAGGAAAAAAAATCATTGAAAAAAGGTGAGACAACATGAAGCACAGCCAGGCCATGTCACCAAGCACAGCTGTGCTTCAAGTCTATGCTTCCTTCACAACATGGATGTGTCTTTTACAAACCCGTACTAAGCACGCCCTGGCCGTGTCACCAAGCATGGCTGTGTTCTGACCGTGTTCTGTGTTTTTTTACACATCTAGCACAGAGCACAGCCTGGCCATGTGACATGTTATAAATTAAGCATCTCTTTAGTATGTTTTAAGTTGTTTTTTATTTGATTAGAGTAGGAAATAAATAGAATTTAATTGATTTTTGTGTTTTATTTTTTAGGAATAATAAAGAAGAAAAGAAGAGGAAAATAGAGAGAAAATATGGAAAAATGTTGATTTTCGACCTTTAGTCACTAATTGAAGCATATCTATCTTATTTGAACTTTGATTGAGGTGATTCCAATGGCTATGGAAACAAAGGACTTAAACTTAAAACTTTCGTGTTTAGAACTTTGGCAAAATCCAAAATTTTTTAGGTGCCACGTTATGACGTATCCGGAGCACTGTGGTGCTGAGTTGCCTAAAAATGCGCATTGCAACGCCTGGGCTTTAAGATGACCAAGCACCGCGGTGCCAGCCCCAGAGTGTTGTGGCACCCCGGTGCCAATCTCTAAATAGCTGTTGTAGTGCGCTCCCTAATAGTGTAATTCCTTAGTGCTGTGGCGCCCGTGTAGCACGTCGCAGTGCCCTCCGCCGCACTAGAATGTTGATATTGTGATTTTTAGGTCTTTTGACTCTAGTTGAAGCCTGACAGGCTAGATTTTGACTTAGAAACAATTTTACTTTAAGGAGGAGAAGCCAATCTATAAAAAAGAAAGAAAGGAAGCATTAAAGATTATTCAAACTCTTAATTACCTTCTTTATATCTTGTTTAGATTTCTTATGATCCTGGGCGGTTGATTTATTTTTAGTTGGTAGAGGAAGATTGAAACCTCAAATGATCATTATGCATTGTGAGATTTGGAATTAGTTTTATTAATTCAATCTTAATAGGGTATTGATTAATAATCTATTCTTATCTTTCCTTAATGATTGTTCATATAATTGCTAGGGAGGCCTACTAGTATATTGTATGTCTTAACCTACTGCAGAATTAGGTTTTGAAAAAATTTTTCATTACTTTATTCATGAAGCAAATAGGATTAAGGATTTTGGATTATAAATCATTAACCTTATGATGAATGATCAACTAAATAAATATAACTGATGTGTTTATATTTATTTAGCTCTATCAATTTCTCTCGTTCTTCATGCAATTAATAGGTTAGACTTTATTGATATACTAAAGAATATCTTATTAATTAGGGTTTAATTAGTATGATTGTTATCAATTTACTAGGCTTAATGAGGAATAGGGATAGAATCCCAATGATAGATATTTGGTTTAAGATTGATGATTTTGTCAGTGATCAAAGCAATCCCTTGATGGTGGATATCGACCAAAACCAACGCCTCTCTCATCAATTACTCTCTTAATTACTTTTATTATTTTATTATTATTATTTACAATTATCAAATCCCTTTTTTTTCTCAATCACATAAGGTAATGGCAGTCTCTATGGGATCGACCCTTACTCCCACTATTACAGGTTAGTTGAGAGGTAAAGTATCAATTTGGATGTACCTACGACAGTACGCACCAAATTTTGGCACCATTGCCGAGGACTACGTCTATTACCTTTTTGTGGTTTTTATTTTGATTTATTCATGTGATTCGTTCTTCTAATTCTCAAGACTTATAGTTCAATCCAGATATTGAAAATTCTGTATACAGGCATAGAAGAAAACTTCAAGAGGACATTGATCAAGAAAAGGAGGAAATAATCATAGCGAGGCACCTTACTCTGAAGGAGCTTGCAGCTCTAGATTTGTATCAGCAACCCTTATGCATTACTTCTCTTAATCTTGATGACAATGTTAATTTTGAGTTGAAATCTGGATTAATTCATCTCTTACCTAATTTTCATGGTCTTGCAGGTGAAGACCCGTATAAACACTTGAAGGAATTCCATGTGGTACGTACCAGCATAAAGCCCCCTGGAGTAAGTGAGGAACAAATAAAACTCAAGGCTTTTCCTTTTTCATTAAGAGACTTAGCCAAAGATTGGCTATATTATTTACCCTCTGGCACTATCACCACATGGAATGAGATGAAAAGAATATTTTTATAACGATATTTTCTTGCATCTAGGGCCGCTAATATCAAGAAAGAAATATGTGGCATTAGACAATTGTTTGGAGAGACACTTTATGAATTTTGGGAGAGATTTAAAAGCTTTGTGCAAGCTACCCACATTATCAGATTAGTGAGCAGCTATTAATCCAATATTTCTATGAAGGTATTTTGTAGGGAGACAAGAGTATGATAGATGCAACTAGTGGAGGAGCACTAGTAGACATGACTCCTAAAGTAGCTAGATTCCTAATATCAAATATGGCTACCAACTCCCAACAATTTGCCATTAGGCATTATCCTCCAAGACATGCCCATGAGGTAAGTAATACTTCTCTTCAGCAATAAATATATAAACTTACCACTCTTGTTAGCCAAATGGATATAGGTACACCGAAGCAAGTTAAAGTCTATGGAATATATTCAGCTACAGGGCACCTAACTGACATGTGTCCTACACTCCAAAAGGAATCCACAAAACAAGCTAATGCTATAGGAGGTTTTCCTTGCCAACCAAAGAGATATGATCCATATACTAATACATATAATCCTAGATGGAAGAATCATCCCAATTTCAAATATGGGATGCACAAAATAGGCCTACAGTATAAAATTTTTAGTAAAATCAACAGGCCTATTATCCCAGACAGACTGCACATCAGGATCACCAGGTAAGTAATCCCTTGGAAGATGTTAAATCTCTTGCACATAATTTTCAACAAGAGACAAGAGCTAGCATATAGAACCTGACAACTCAAATGGGTCAAATAGCAACCACAGTTAATTGGTTAGATGCCCAAGATTCAGGTAAGCTACCCTTTCAAACTGTGGTAAATAATAGAAAAAATGCCAGTGCAATTATTTCAAGGAATGGTAAGGAAATTGAAGGCCCACCATCCCTTTCTTCTCCTAAAGAGCATGAGAAATTAAATAAGGAGAAAGAAGAATCTACAGGTAAGTCTTCATCTAAATTAAATTATGAAGTAGTGTCTCATTTTCCAGAAGTTCTTAAAGAAAACAAGCTACATGAGAAAAATTCTTATTTATATGAAACCTTTAGAAAATGTGAAATTAATATTCCCTTTCTAGGTGATATTAAATAGGTACCAAGATATGTAAAGTTCTTGAAAGAACTATGTACTCAAAAAAGAAGGAAAAAATTGAAGGGATTTGAAAAGGTTAAATGAGTTAGAATATATCTGCCATGATACAAACAAAACTCCCCACTAAATACAAGGATCTCAGGTATGTTTACTATTCCATGTCAAATTAGGGATACTAGTGTTGAAAAAGCTATGTTGGATTTATGAGCTTCCATCAATGTCATTCCATATTTAGTATGCACATCTTTGAAATTGGGACCATTGAACTCTACAAATCTGATAACTCAACTAGCAGACAGGTCCAATGCATATCCTAAGGGAATAATTGAGGATGTCTTGGTACAGGTAGATAATTTGATTTTCCCTGTAGATTTTTATGTGCTTGATATGGAAAATGCAAATTTTACTTCTTCAATATTATTAGGGAGACCATTCTTGAAAACATCTAAGACCAAGATAGATGTTCACAACAATACACTCACTATGGAATTTGATGGTGAAGTACTAAAATTTAATATGTATGAAGCCATGAAACAGCCAGGTGATGATACTCATGTTTATTCTATTAATATACTTGATTCTTTGGCACACGATGTGTTTGAATCAGATGAAGAAGATAAACTGGAGAAAAGTGAGAGCAAATCTATAAAGAAAAATGATGGTGAGATAGACCTAGATGTGAAAACAAAAGAGGAACTGATGGTACTCAATGATTTTTCAGAAAGGTCACCAACAACTAAGGTTGCTTCCATGACATTATCAATTTCTGATACTACTCTTGCACCTTCTGTTTTGCAGGACCTTGGATCAAATTTATCACCTACACCTAATCACCTAAAATACTTGTAAGGTGGAGATGCATCATCTATTACAGTTGCCAAAAATTTAGGTGCTAAAAAAGAAGAGGAATTAATTCATATTCTTCAAAAAAAGAAATGCTATTACAAAAATAATTGCAAATCTTAAAGGCATTGACCCGATTGTAGAGTTGTATCAAGTTCTAGAGATTAAAGGGGTTAGACCCCACAAAGGTAAAAAAACTCTCCCTTGTTTAGGACCCCTTGTCATTACTAATGTGGCTTCTGGTCATGTAGTTGAACTTCAAGGATTGAATCAGTCCCAAAAATTTAAAGTGAACATCAAAGAGCCTCCATGAATAAGATAGAAAGCTAAGTTGAGTTAACAACGTTAAACAAAGGTGCTAGTTGGGAGGCAACCCAACAACATCTATTATTATTCTTTTTCATAATTTTATTTCTTTTATTTGTTAAAAAAGAAAAGAAATTTCTCTTGACCTGCAGACGCACAGCACTGCGATGCTCAAAACCCAGAAAGGGCGAGCACCGCAGTGCTTGAAGAAAGTGCCATGGCGCTCCGCGTTGCAACATAGAGCGCCACGGTGCTCTTTATAAGAGACCCACGGCCTCTTCATCCCCCTCACCGATTTTGCACTCCCATTCACCCACAAATACAATTTTCTACCTCCAATCAACCATAATAACTTCCCACTACGTTTCTTTGCTTAAATTACATGATTTTTCATATTCTTTTTCAGGATTAAACAACTCTTTCAGCATTTGGGTTAGATTCAATGGAAATTTACTAGGGTTCTAAGGCAAATTTGATCTTGCATTTTCCAGCCACAAATCAAGCTCAATTAGGTACGGTTGTCTTCATCATTTTGTTGTAGATTGATATATATACTCCATTATTACTTGGTTGCACTTAATTGGGACTTTAAGTTGAGAATCCACCACCCATTCTTCCAATATTTCAAGAGTGCACACCAGGTGTTCGATAAAATGCCCCAATGAATTTTCTAAGTCCAATGGCTCCAAAAACTTCAAAAGTGGGCCTCTCTAAAAGGAAGAATAGGGCCGAAGACCCTCCAAATTCGACAACACGACATTTGTGACTGAAGAAGTTTATCAGCACCACATCAAAGTGGTGGTGCATAAACCCATCGTTCTAGAATGAGGATTTATTGTCACCTCTGGGCTACCTCATAGAGACAATATCCTCTATAGGCATTAGGAGATTTTCTGCAAGAACCCAAAACCAGGGGTCATTCCTGTGGTATAGGAGTTTTACTGCAATGTTACAGTCCATGAATGTCATAAAGCATGGGTTAGAAGCAAGATGGTGAAATTCACTCTGCATGCCATCAATGAGTTCTACTCACTGCCTGACATTGAGGATGATGAATATTCGACACTTCTTCAATAATAAATTGACTTTGAAGACATTATTTGCACTCTTTGCTACAAGGAGGCTTCTTGAAAATTGGATAGCAATGGCCAACTAGTGTACTTTGCCAAGGCTGATATGAATAAAGTGGCTAAAGCTTGGCACTATTTTGTGTTAGCAAGATTCATGCCCAGCTTAAACATGAGTAAGGTCAGGAGGGATAGGGAAATTCTGCTTTATGCTATACTAAAAAGGGTTTTCTATTGATGTAGGAAAAATTATCCACAAACAAATGCTAGGCTGCATTAACTCTCGAGGCAGCTCCCTCTTTGCCCTCAATCTAATCACTTGCTTATGTAGGAATGTAGGAGTAAGCTGGGATTCCATTGAAGATCTCATCCAACCAATGAGACCTATATCCTATGTAGACATACAAAAATATAAAGGCATGAGGAAGCAGAAAATGAGGAATTAGGGGTTTAGCCATTACCTACAGAGGAACCTGGTAGCAGTTCAGCTCCACCACCATCCCAGCACACTATTGGCGAATTATGGGAGTGAACTGAGTGCTTGAGCCACCAGATAAATGATCTGGCACTCTACCTGTACTCTATAGCACAACACAATAATGCTTGTTTCAGTCAGCTACCCCACGCCCTGAACCTTCCAATAGCATTCACAGCGCCTCCTGAACTGCCCATTAGGCCTGCACCTGAGCAGGACAAGATAGATGGTGACAACTAATCAGGGAAGTTCCACTGAACCCATCCTTATTTTATTACTTGTCTCATTTATCTTTTTCCTTTTCTATTTTACATTGGGGACAATGTAAGTTCTTAAGTGTGAGGGGTCACTTTATGATTCAACTGGATGACTGTATAATAAATCATATACTTATGCATAATTTACTCTGCTTATATGATTTATGCACTTTTAATTCTAGTATTGAATGGGATGAGCATGTGAACTTATTTCAATCTTTGAGTTTGTGTTATTCAAACCAATAGTCAATGATATAAATGTTTAAATTGTTAATAGCTCTTGAGAAACGTAGGAAAATTATAATTATATGTAATTTTAATTTTCTTGCAATTTATTATTATCCATTTTTTAGGATCCTAAAACTATTTTGCATAACAACTTTGAGTATTTAATTTACCTTTTAGTTAGAGAAAGTTTATATAACTCAAAATATTTTATGATCTCACCAATTTTCTAGAACTTATTTAAATGCTACTTGAGGCGAAATCCTAAGCTTCTGTTTTTAAAATTCTGGAAAGAATCGGTAAAGAATTAAAACAAATGATTAACATAAAATATGTAGATCTATGTCTCACAGATTTTTAGTCATTGGAATAACTCAATTTGGAGTCCATATAAGGTAGATATGGTCTGATTAGTAAGCAATTATCAAAAAATGGTTAACCAGGGAAGAATATGTCAGGTATGCTTCTGTGTTTGAATTTTTAGGATAAATCTGTAGGAAATTAGAAAAAATTCTTAACATGAAAAATGTATATATATGTTTTATGGATTTTTAGCCATTGGAATCACTCAATTTAGAGTCCATATAAGGTAGATATGGTCTGCTTAGAAAGTAGTGGGAAGAAAGTGGTTAATCGGGGAAGAATCTATTAGGAAAGCTTCTATGTTTGAATTTTTGGGAACATTCTGTAGGCAATTAAAATAACTTATTAACATAAAAATTATAGATATATGTGTCACAGAATTTTAGCGACTAGAATCACTCAATTTAGAATTCGTATGAGGGAGATATGGATAGATTAGTAAGTAGAGGTTAGAACCTATCCGAGAAGAAATAACATGTAACTTGAGGAAGTAATATCACTAAGATTCCTTAATATTTAGCTAAATGGTTCAACATAATCTTTTTATATAATTGTTTTTTCTTTAAATTAACACCAAGATCACCTAAATCAGAGTTAAAATGAGGGATTTATAATCCAATTAGTGAGAAAATTTCAGATAGGATGAAAACCTACTTAAGGGAATAACTCAACATAAAGCATGGCCGTGTTTCAAGGCACGGCAGGCCGTGTTCTGTGCTGAAAATGGCATTTTGAAGCTTAAAGCATGGCTGTTTTATAATAAATTGCCTAGCCGTGTTATAGGATTCGTTTAGGCTGGTTTGGCAGTTGGTAAAACTTATTTTCAACATTTTGTCTATTCTAAATGAACCTAATTAACTATTGGATATTAGTATAAACCAAATTGATGAAGAATGTTGTATTAAATGGCCAAGCCATGTTATAGGATACGTTTAAGTCGGTTTGAAAGTTGGTAAAACTTATTTTTAACATTTTGTCTACTCTAAATGAACCTAATTAACTATTGGATATTAGTAGAAACCAAATTTATAAACAATGTTGTATTAAATTTGTGAGAACATGTGTTAAAAATGATATAAGTAGGATAAAAGTGACTAGAGGCCATGTATAAAGAAAATGAAGAGATAAAAATAATATTTAAAAAAGAAGAAGAATCTTATAAATGACTAGTATATGCCATAGCCATTGCCATTGTATGAACTATTTACCATCTTAAGTGTGTAATTTTGATATGGAAACATTTTGATGAAACATTATCGCATGTGAGTATAATGAACATACTTGTTATTGAATCATATTTTCAGCTATTAATATGAAAAGAAAAGAAATAAGCACAGTCACATGGCGATCCATGTGGTGTACCAGTAGGGGATGCCCTACCAACGGTTATGATGATGATAATGAGAAAAGAAAGAGTAAGTGTGCCATGTTGGATGGAGCAAGAAAAGGCCATACCGAAGAGTAGAAAATACTCACCCTGATTGGGGTAGCTTGATATGAGAACAAGTTGATAGTCATCATATGATATTCTGAAAAGTAGTTAATCCTGTCATACATGTCATTACTGTACGATTTTCTTGTGCATAGATAAAGTACATCCATGTGACCTAAGGTATTTTCTGTAGCTTATACAGATGAACATGACGTGATGAGCTGTATTGATTATGATTTATTGTTGAACCTACTAAGATTTAACTCTCACTATTTTTCCATATCATGTTCAGAAGATTAAATATGCAGCTATTTTCCATGACTCTTATTATTTTTGTACTTTGGATCGAGGTGTTCTACCTTGGGCAAATACCGATTATATCATATGTATCAGTAGTAGATGTGACGGAAATTCTGGTGAAGGTGCCGCCACCTGCACCTATGTCTTTGAAAGTACTTTACGTCGATCATTAGGTCTCATATGTACATGTATATGTTAAACTTTTCTACGGATGTTTGTAAATTAATTATGTGTATGTGAACTCAGTATTGTATCAATAATAATGGTAGATTTTAAACCTTAATTACGCTTAGTTAAATTAAATACATGTTACTATGAGTTAAGTAGTAAAAAGGTAATAACTTCATGGTATTTTACAAATATTTAAAAAAAAAATGGAGTTGTTATAGATATCAACCAAAACCAATGCCCCTCTCATTAATTACTCTCTTAATTACTTTTATTATTATTTGCTTTATTATTTATAGTTATCAAATCCCTTTTTTCTCAATGACATAAGGTAATACCAGTCTCTGTGGGATCGACCCTTACTCCCACTACTATAGGTTAGTTGAGAGGTAAGGTATTAATTTGGGTGTACCTACAACAATATGCACCATTGTGTCTCTAAGCATGGCCATGCTCTGGGCATGAAACCCAATTTTTTTCCCCTTTTCCTCCCAAACCAGCCAAGACATCCAACCAACAATCATACCAACATTTTAAGCATGAAAAATCCAAATTTTCCATAGCATATAACCACTAAAAACATGGATTAAACCTTAAAATTTAACCATCACAAATTTTCCCTAAAACACTACTTCATGTATATAGATGTAAAATAGTCATTAATGCCATACATGCATCATCAAAGGTTCTATCTACCCTTCCATCATACTTTAATACATACATACAAGTCACCCATTAAGTCATCCAACCAAGAACTCATAAAGGGGGGCTGTTGATCTTACCTTTTCCTTTCTCCAAAGATGATTCTCTCACTAAATTCACTTGGTTTCTCTCACTAGATTCTTCCACCAAACTGCAAATTTTTCTCCAACCATTAGATTTCCATGGAAACTCAAGAACATACATAGGGTTAGAGATGATCAAGAGTCCCAAAACTTACCTTTTCTCCTTAGATTTCAACTTTCTCTCTCTACCTTCCTTCTTCTCTCTCTCTCATTCCTTTCCTTTTTTTTCCTTCTCTTTTTTCTCTCTTTAGCCGTGGGAATTTTGGCTTCTCCCTTGCTTGGGTGGCAACTTTGCTTTGGCAAGTCAACAAGGAACATTATTTTAATGTTAGCTTCTCCAAGAAGCTTCTCCTCCTTAATTATTGACCTTCTGATCCCTAAGTATTTCAAAATTTCCACTCCATTACTTTCTAACTAACGATTGACTAAGGCATTGATTGGGTGGGTTGAAATTTACCAAGTGTTTAATCTCCTCCTGAGGCTCTTATTAAATATTCATAATTATTTCTTTATAATTACCCCATTTAATCCTTTCTTAATATTCCATTTTGTGAATATAATTAACAGAAATTCAGGGTGTTACACGAGTGGTTGCACTGTCACCGGGATCTTAGCCAACTCGACCACAAACACCTTACTAATTACTAGGATCTGCCCAAAATAGAGTAACTCGATTCAACGTGCACTAAAAGCCAGAGTCATAGAGAAAAACTACATAAGTAGTTTTCTAAACATGATATGGAAATATAGTGAGAATTAAATCCCAGTAGGTTCAACAATAAATCATAATCATCATTAATATTGCACATCACGTCATGTTCATTTGTATAAGCTATAGCAAATATCTTAGGTCACATGAATACACTTTATCTATGCACATAAAAATCATGCAGTAATCAGATGTATGGGATGAATAACTATTTTCAAAATATCGTATGATGGCTATGAACTTATTTTCATAACAAGTTACCTCGGTTAGGGTGAGTACTTTCTACTCTCTGGTATGGGCTTTTCTCGCTCCGTCCAACATGTCACACTTTCTCTTTCTTTTCTCATTAGCATAATCATAGCCATTATAAGGGCGTCCCCTACTGGTGTACTACACGGACCGCCATGTGACCATACTCGTCTCTTTTCTTTTCACATTAATAGACAAAAATATAATTTCAAAATAAGTATGTTCATTATACTTACATGTCATAATTTATCATTAAAGTATAAACATTACCAAAAATCATTGATAATCATACCATGAACATAATTATTTTCAAATGTCACTTTATAAAATATTTTCATGTCAATATTACACACTTAAGATGGCAAGGAGTTCATGCAATGGCAATGGCTAGGGCATACATTAGTCATTTATTATTTTCATTTATAAGATTCTTCTTATTTCTTAAATATTATATTCATCTCTCACTAATCAGAGCATAACTCTCTCATTTTAACTTCAATTATAGTGATCTTGGTGTCCATTTAGAGCTAAGACAATACTCTAAAAGGCGTATGTGGAAGTGTTTAGTGAAATCGTAAGGCATCTTGGTGTTATTACTTCCTCAAATACAATGTTATTTCTTCTCAGGAAGGTTCCGACATCCATTTACTAATCTGACCATATTTCCGTCCTATGGACTCTAAATTGAGTGATTTTAGTGGCTAAAAATCTGTGAGTCACATATCTATATTTTTTATGTTAACCATTTCTTTTAATTCCCTACAAATGGTTCTCATAAATTCAAAAACAAAAAATTACTTAACAGATTCTTCCCTAATTAACTAGTTTCTAACCATTGCTGACTAATCTGATTGTATCTCCCTCATATGGATTCCAAATGGAATGATTCCAGTGGCTAACATTTCATGAGACATATATCTTTATTTTTCATGATATCCATTTCTTGTAATTTGCTACATATTTTTACCAAAAATTAAAACATAGAAACTTACCTAATAGATTTTTTTCTTGGTTAACTAGTTTCTGACCACTACTTATTAATTTGACCATATCTCCCTTATATGGATTCTAAATGGAATAATTCTAGTGGTTAACAATTTGTGAGACATCTATCTATATTTTTTATTTTAACTATTTCTTTTAATTCCCCACAAAAGTTTCCACAAAATTGAAACATAGAAGCTCACCTAATAAATTCTTCCCTGGTTAAAACTTTTCTGACCACTGCTTACTAATCAGACCATATCACCCTCATTTGAACTCCAAATTGGGTGATTCTAGTGGCTAAAAATTTGTGAGACATATATCTACATTTTTCATCGTAACTATTTCTTTTAACTCCAAATCAATTCTTCCCATAATCTAAAAAATAAAAGGCTCCCTGGTTACTTTGAAATCCAATTTTCTAACCAAATCTTTCTTAAGGTTTTAGTTCATTTTATTACGTCCTTTTCTATTTTCTTCGTAATTTACATCTAACCATAAAATTACTCATTTCAACATATTAATTATATTTCTTACACTTAATTTAACATATTCCGTCATCTACTTCTTAAGAAAACAGAAATCAAATCATGTATTATTAAGGATGTTTCCCAACAAAAATTTCTCATGGTCTTATTCTAAGTGTTTAAGGCCATACTAATTTTATCAATCTAATCATATTCCATAAATTTTTCAACACATTCAAATATACATAACAGCAGCATAAAAGCTCTAATTTTTTTGCCTCCCTTAGCCATATCTATGAAAAACTTTCCATACCAACCGAAGTATTCGAAACATCCATCACATGCAAGATCAATATGTAACATGATATAACAATATCCATGGCCAATCATCAAAGTAGCAAATATTGTAAATTTCATCAATGTTCTAAGTTCAAAATCTCTTATAAATGTCACAATATTTAAAACTTTTCTTCAAAAAGAGATATTTTTAAACCTACCTAAAGATCTCCCTAACTCACTTAGTGAATTCTTTTTATTGTTTTCTCTTGAAGGAAATGGCAAGATTCTTACCTTTCCTTAGCTTTTCCAGCAGCTTGAATAAGAGAGGGAGGGTGAGTTTTTAACCCCAAGAATGAAGAGAAAAGATGGATTCAAATGGATATTAAGCTAACTTACTTTGAATACTAGTCCTCTAAACTTTTCTTTCTTCTCCTCTTTTTTTTCCTTTCCTCACTTTACCTTGCTTATATTTTTTCCTCTCCCTCACTTGGATGAAATTCTAATGATATAAGAGTGGTTTTAGCTTAAATCCGTTATCAAGTGGTCTTCCTCTCATAATTATGGGTATACCTAATCACAATTAGGATGTACTTGACTGCTTTTTGGGGGAAAACAAATCATGTTCTTGTCTTTCTCTCCCTTAGTCAAGATATGCATAGCAAAAGAAGAATTTGTTATTTGAAAATGAAGATAAAATGTTCTCGAGACAAGGGCACGGTCCCCTTAATTTAAGGATCCATTTCTTTTTTCTATTGTCTCACTCAAGTATGATAGATTTTTCTTTTTAAGTGGCAAATTTTCAGCCATTGAATCTCTCTTGCTTGGCTAAAATTATTTGTGTAGGATAAGGATGCTTTGTCCTAATGCCTTGTATTATTACCTACTATATTATCATATGGCTTGTTGAAATTATGAGTGTAGGATATGCATGTTTTGTCCTAATGCCATGTATTATTACCTACAATTTCATCACATGGCTTGCTAAAATTATGAGTGTAGGATATAGATGTTTTGTCCTAATGCCATGTGACCTTATCTTGATTATTATTGCACTACTATTTTATCACATGGTTCTTATTCTTTTTTCCTATTGTATTTGGACTCATTCTTTCCCATTTCCATTGCTTTGGCTGAAATTCTACCTCTCATGGAGGGTTTGGTCACATTTTCATGATTTTTGGGCTATCGGTCCAACTTCTATATCCTAGTCCAAATCTATGTTATATCTCTTGTTTGGGCTATCCAATTGGTTTGCTAAAAACTCATGTGAAGTGGAAAAACTCTATGAAGTGTCCATAAGTGAAGGCCTAAGTATGCATGAAAATGTTAAACTTAGGAAGTCTAACTCTTGAATTAGGAAAAATTACCCTAATCTAAACTTTTTGAAATTTTAAGACCTTTACTTACTTGCAAAAAATTTATTTTCTTTACCCAATAATTTCGCCTCTCTTTAGGATGTTATTTCTAATTTTTCCTATTAATTTTTCTCTCTTTACCTATTACCTTAATGTTAGAAACATTTTCTATGCATACACATAAGGTGAATAATTTCTAATGCTTATATTTTCTTATATATCTAAAAACAATTTAATAAGTTTAATTTTCTTAATTAAATATTTATTTAACTTTATTAATAAAAGAAACGAAATTAGGTATGTTACATTTATCTTCCCCTAAAAGAAATTTTGTCCTCAAAATTTTAGAAATTACCTAATAAGAACAATTTTATATATTTCTTCTGACTCCCAAGTTTATTCTTCCAAAGTCAAACACTCCCATAACACCTTAACCATTTGAATGGTCTTATTCCTTAATTGCTTCGCATTGGTGTCCAATATGGATGTCGGTACTAACTGGTATATCATGTTCTCCTTTATTTGGATTGGTTCATCCCGTATGACATGTGAAGAATCTGGAAGATACTTTCAGAGTTGTGATACATGGAAAACATTATGCAAGTTGGACAAATTAGGTGGGAGGAAAACTTGATATGCTAACGTCCCCACTTTCCTTAGAATTTGGTAAGGTCCCAAAAATCGTGGAAACTTCATTTGTCGACTTTGAGTTAGGGAAACCTTCAGAAATACATGGTCTCCTTCCTCAAACTTCAGAGGTCTATGTCTCTTATCATAGTAACTCTTTTGCCGACTCTGAGTTGTAAATATTTTGTCTCGTATCATCGTGATTTTCTCAATGGTTTGTTGAACTAGGTCACGACCAAGCAAGTTCTTTTCTCCTACCTCAAACCAACATAGCAGAGATTGGTACTTCCTACCATATAAAGCTTCATAGGGTCATCTTAATACTAGAGTGATAGCTATTATTATTTGCAAACTTTACTAAAGGTAGGTACTTCTCCCATCCTTTACCTTGCTCTATCACATAGGTTCTCAACATATCTTCTAAGATTTAAATGATCCGTTCTCTTTGCCCGTCAGTTTGAGGATGGCTGGTAGTACTGAACTACAACTGGGTTCCAAAAGCTTCTTACAACATCTTCCAAAACCTCAACGTGAACCTCGGATCTTTATTTGAAACGATATTTAAGGGAATTTCATGTAGTCTGACTAGCTCCTAGACATATAATTGGGCCAATTTGTCTAGTAAATAGTTAATCTTTATAGGCAAAAAATGAGCAGATTTGGTTAATCTATCTACTATTACCCAGATAAAGTCATGTACAACTGAAGTCTTAGGTAAGCCCACCATAAAGTCCATCAAAATATTGTCCTATTTCCATTTAGGGATCTTAAGAGGTTGTAGAAATTCCGCTGGCTTTTGATGCTCTACCTTCACCTTTTGACAAATTAAATATTTTGCCACAAACTCAACAATATCATTTTTCATCCCTGGCCACCAGTACATCTTCTTTAAGTCCTATACATCTTAGTGGATCTAGGATGAACTATGTACTTACTCTGATATGCTTCGTACAAGATCTTAGTCCTTAACTCTTGTTCTTGAGGAACCCAAACCCTTATTTGGTATATGATTACTCTATCTTCATAGATAGAAAAATTATCCTGATCTTTATGATCCTGTAGGTATTGGTCGTGAGCTTGAGCCTCTTTAATCTGGGATCTAAGGTTACACTCTATACTCAACCCATTGATGATTAGATTCTTTGGTGTAAGAGTAGTGGACAGCTTTAAATTTTGAAACTCATCTAGCATCTGCATCTCATACACCATCATCTGACCCTTGTGTAGAGATTTCTGACTCAAGGCATTAACTACAACATTCACCTTTCCTAGATGATACTTTATCTCAAACTTGCAGTTATTGAGAAATTCTACAAATCTTCGTTGCCTCATATTTAACTCCTTATGATCAAAAAGGTACTTAAGAATCTTATGATCACAGTATACTTCAAATGTTGCTCTATACAAATAATATCTTCAAATCTTTAAGGAAAACACTACCGTTTCCAATTCAAGGTCATGGGTTGGATAATTTCCTTCATGGGGTCTCAGTCGTTTAGAGGCATAAGCAACTACTCTCTTGTCTTGCATTAGCACACACCTTAGCACTTTCTTTGAAGCGTCACTATACACTTCAAAATGTCCTGTGGGGTCTGGAATAATTAAAATAGGAGGAGTGGTCAATCTTGTCTTAAGCTCTTAGAAACTAGCTTCACACTCATCAGTCCATTTGATTGGACTTTCCTTCTTGGTCAATTTAGTCAATGGCAAGGCTATACGAGAGAAGCCTTATTTGAACCTCCTATAGTATCCTGTGAAACCCAGAAAACTTCTGACTTCTATAACCTTATTTGGTATCTCCCACTGAATCACTAGTTTTCTCTTGCTAGGGTCTACGGCTACCCCTTTATTGGAGATGACATGTCCGAGAAACTTTACCTCTGACAGTTAAACTCTATAATTCTCTAATTTAGCATACGACTTTTTCTCTTTCAGCACTTATAGCACGATTCGGAAATGTTGTTCATGTTCTTTCTCACTCTTAGAGTATATCAAGATGTCATCAATGAACACTACCACAAAATGATCTAGGTTGGGACGAAAAATTCAATTCATGTAATACATGGAAATTTCCAGTTCATTTGTCAACCCAAAGGGCATTACGAGAAACTCATAGTGCCCATACCTAGTCTTGAAGGCTATTTTTGATACATCCTCCTCCTTGATCCTAATCTGATGGTATCCCGACCTCGAGTCAATCTTAGAAAAGATGAAGGCTCCCTTTAGTTGATCTAGTAAGTCATCTATCCTAGAGAGAGGGTACTTGTTTTTGACAATCACTTTATTCTGTTGTTTGTAGTCTATGCATAGTCTCAGGTTCTCATCTTTCTTCTTAACAGACAATATAGGAGCTCCCCAAGGAGATATACTCAGTCTAATGAATTTCTTGTCTAACAATTCCTCTAACTGTTTCTTGAGTTCCTGTAGTTCCTTTGAGGCTATTTTATAAGGTGCAATAGAGATATGCCCTGTCTCAGGTAAGAGATCAATAGTGAACTCTATCTCTCTCTCGGGAGGTAAACTTGGAATATCTCGTGGAAATACTTCAGGAAATTCATTATCTATTGGCATTTCATTAAGCTTCAATTCGAATTTTAGGTTTGATAAACACAACAGAATGTAACCAAGTACTCTGTTTTTCAACTCCCGATTGACTTGATTGGCCTTTACCATCAATAGCTGGATCTCCTCTTATAGAATAAGAGGTAGAAATTCAACAGTCATGGTGCAACAATTTAGCAAGATTCGATTTCTAGACATTCAGTCTAACCCTTGAATGACATCAATACATCTTAAAGGTAGACAGGCGAGGTGTACAGAAAAAGTTTTATCCTGGATGTTGACCTGACAGTCTTTACATACAGAGGAAGTTAAGACCCTTTTCCCTATAAGGGTTACTACAGATAGCTCACAGGGAGTTTCAAAAATAGGATACTAAAGCTCTCTAATATATTCTTCCAACATAAATGAATGACTAACACCAGAGTCAAACAACACCATAAGAGAAAATCCATAGATGTAGCACGTACCTTGAATCATTTATGAGGATTGAGCTGCCTTTTGGCTGCTCAAAAACCCTTCCTTTTGTAACATCCCTAATTTCGTTTCATGTAATAATAAAAGTACAAAAGTATTCAAAGTAACATCCCTAATTTTGTTTGTTTATTGATAAAGCTACATAAATATTTAATTAAAGAAATAAAATTTATTAGACAATTTTTAGGTATCTAAAGAAATATAATCCTTAGAAATTCTTCACCTTACATGTATGCATAGAAATATTCTAACATTAATGGAATAGGTAAAGAGAGAAAACCTGAGAGGAAATATTAGAAATAAATATACTAAAGAAAAGTGAAATTCTTGGGTAAGGAAGATAAATTTTTGTAAAGTAAGTAAAGGTATTAAAATTTCAAGAATATTGGATTAGGGTAATTTTTCCTAATTTAGGAGTTAAAGTTACTAAGTTCAGTATCTCCAACCATAAATTGGGCTTTCACCTAAGGACATTTCATATAAAGTTTTTCTACTTCATATCAATTTTTAGCAAGCCAATAGGATAGTCCAAGGAAGAAATAAAACATAGACTTATACTAGGATATAGAAATTGGACCAGTAGTCCAAAAATCAAGAAAATGTGACTAAGCCCATTATGAAAGGTAGAATTTTAACTAAAGTAAAGAAAATGGGCAAGAATGAGCCCAAACCCAAGAGGAAAAAAAAATAAAGTGATGAAATAATGGTGTAAACAAGATTAGGTGACATGGCATTAAGACAAAATTTTTAAAAGTGGTGTGATATCCTACATTCATAATTTTAGCAAGTGGTATGATAATACATGGCATTAGGACAAAACATCTATATCCTATACTCATAATTTTAGCAAGTGGGTAATAATACATAGCATTATGACAAAATAACCTTATCCTACACAAATAATTTTAGCTAAGCAAGGAAGATTCAAGGGTTGGAAATTTACCAACTAAAAAGGCAAACCTATCATAATTGATTAAGACCAAAGAAAAAGGAAATAAATCCCTAAATCAAAAGGACCTTGTCCCTTATCTTAAGAATATATTATCATAATTTTCAAAATACAAATCTCATTTTCCTGTGTATATCTTAACTAAGGAAGAGGAAGACAAGAACAAGAGTTGTTTGTTTTTCAAAAATTCAACCCAGTGCATCCTAATTGTGATAAGGTAGACCCATGATTATGAAAGGTGAACTATTTGATAGTCTATATAAGCAAAACCCACCCTTATAACATTAGAATTTCATCCAAGTGAGGGAGAGGAAAAATAAAAGCAAGGTAGAGTGAGGAAAGGAGAGGAAGAAAGGAAGAAAAAGGAAGGAGAAGTCTAGAGGACTAAGTTCTCAAGGTAAGTTTAACAATATTTCTTTTTGAAGAAAAATTTTGAAACTTGTAATATTTTTAAGAGATTTTGATCTTAGAACTTTGATGATTGGTCATGGATTTTGCTATATCATGTTACATATTATGTATGTTTGAATACTTAGGCTAGTGTAGATAGTTCTGCATAGGTATGGCTAGGGGTGGCAAACTTTTAGGCTTCTGTTTTCAAAATTCTGGGAAGATTTGGTAAGGAATTAAAACAAATGGTTAACATAAACAATGTAGATCGATGTCTCACGGATTTTTAACCACTGGAGTCACTCAATTTGGAGTCCATATGAGGTAAATATGGTCCGATTAGTGAGCAGTGGTAAGAAAATGGTTAATCAGGGAAGAATATATTAAGCTAGTTTCTATGTTTTAATTTTTAGGAACATTCTGTTGGGAATTATGTTGGTTTGATTCATACAAAGATGAATACAGTGTCAGAACGCAAGTGCATGTGTCGTGACCAAGTAATAAAGTGATGAGTGAGTATCGTCCCACGAGGAGTGAACTAAAACTGTTAAGAAGACTTTGCTGTGTGAAATGCTGTAGCAAAGATAGGATGGTTTATAAAATAAAATAAAGGTGGTTCAACTTAAATACAGCTATAACTAGGACAAGGGGTACTAGGGTGTAAAGAAAATGGAATAGGGAGGTCTAGGGTTGCTCAGGGTTGCCATGAACTATTGCACTCATATTGCTCTAGGAATTGCTACAGTAACTGTCTTAGGTGCCCAGTTCAGTCTTGAATGGAGTCTTTCCAGACTTCCATTCCTTGCAACTCTGAGGTTCAGACCTGCATTCCTGCAACAGTCTTCACCCCTGAGTTGTGCATGAAGCTCCACTGCTAGGTGGATGGGGGACCATATATTCCTATATTGGCTGTCCCTATCAATTCAAACTATTTTTCCAGCCTCTATTCCCCTCCCGGGTGAATATCGGCCTCAGTCTACCTCTACTAACTTCCGTTATCAGAGGAGTTTAAAATAAAAACACAGTTGAATGTAAAAAACAGTGCTGCAGCGAATGTGTTATACTAAAAATGTGCTTAAGTTCATTACAACCCTTGTGCAACCCTAGCCGAAAACTAGCCAAGCCTCATGGTTACACTGGTTACAAAAATCCCAGAATCACCGGTATACATTTCTACTGATAAAAGAAGAATGCCAGTGCAGTCTCGGTAAAAAAAAATAGAAGAAAAAGGAAAACAAAACAAAGAAAACAATAGAATCCCGGCGTTGCACTCTATCTCCTGCACTGATGCTCCTTGGCAGTGTGTAGCTACTTCCTTCTTTCTCCCCCTCTCTGCCTCTCTTTATCGTTCAGCCTTGTGGTCCCAATCAGCTGCCTTGCTTTTGCTGTCATTCCCCCTGCTCTACTATAAAACCACCTCTGTGTGCAGCTTTGTCCTCTCCACTCTCAGTAGTGGGACAGTTCTGTGCCAGCAGCCTGTAGTGTCAATTTTTGCTGCTTTCTCTCCTACTGGGTGGAGGTTGCACCAGCTACACAGCCCTGCTCTGCTGTTACCTGCACTATATCAAACATAATAAGTGTATTGCAGAAAAAGGGAGCAGCTCACCCAATATCACTCAGGTTTTTGCTGTAATTGCCACATATGCTTACTAAAATGCTGCAGCAACAGGGTAGCTGATGTTTTATCTAAAAGAGTCATCCCGTTCAATTTATTCAGGGAATAAGAGTGCTTAAAACACTAGAACAACTCAGCAAAAGTACTCAAAAAGCATATAGGAACTACAATAAATTGCATTTATCAAATTAAAATAAATGGTTAACATAAGAATTATAGATATATGTATTACGGATTGTTAACCACTGGAATGACTCCATTTGGAGTCCATATGAGGTAGATATGGTCCTATTAGTATGCAGTGGTCAGAAATTGGTTAATCAGGGAATAATATTTTAGGGTAGCTTCTATGTTTTAATTTTTGGGAACCTTTTGTAGGGAATTAAAATAAATGATTAACATAAACATTATTACTATATGTGTCATGGTTTTGTAGCCACTGAAATCACTTAATTTAAAACTCTTATGAAGGAGATATGGACAGATTAGTAGGTAGTGGTCAGAATCTACCCGAGAAGAAATAACCTCTACTTTGAGGGAGTAATATCAACTTTATTTCTAAATATTTTGCTAAACTGTTCAACATAATAGTTTTAGATAATTGTTTTATCTTTAAATTGAAACCAATATCATCTACATCAGAGTTAAATTGAGGGAGTTATGCTCTAATTAGTAAGAAAAGGTCAGATAGGATGAAAACCTGCATCAAGAAAATAAAGAAATAAAATTAATATTTAAAAAAGAAGAAGAATCTTATAAATGAAAATAATAAATGACTAGTATATGCTATAGCCATTGCCATTGTATGAACTTCTTACCTTCTTAAGTGTGAAATTTTGACATGAAAATATTTTGTAAAGTGATATTTGAAGTGGTTATGTTCATGGCATGATTACCAATGATTATTTTGATGAACATACTTATTCTTAAAAGCATATTTTTGGCTATTATTGTGAAAAGAAACGAAATGAGCAAGGTCACATGGCAATCCGTGTGGTGCACCAGTAGGGGACGCCCTACCAATGGTTACGATCATGTTAATGAGAAAGGAAAGAGAAAGTGGGCCATGTCGGATGGAGCGAGAAAAGCCCGTATCGAAGAGTAGAAAATACTCACCCTGACTGGGGTAGCTTGATATGAGAATAAATTGATAGTCATCATATGATAGTTAATCCTATTATACATGTTATTACTGTACAATTTCCATGTACATAGATAAAGTGCATTCATGTGACCAAAGATATTTGCTGTAGTTTATACAGATGAACATGACTTGATGAGTTATATTGATGATGATTTATTGTTGAACTTACTGGGATTTAATTCTCACTATATTTCCATGTCATGTTCAGAAAATTAGTTATGCAGATTTTTCTATGGCTCTGGCTTTTAGTGCACGTTGGATCGAGTTACTTTAGGATGGGCAGATCCTTAAAATGTTTGTGGTCGAATTGGGTTAGATCTCGGTGAAGATGCAACCACCCGCACCTGTATCTCTGGAATTGGTCAACCAAAATAAATAAGATGTAGATATTTATGTGTTTGATACGTTGTATGTACGTTTTGATTAATGACGTGTATGTGAACTCTATATTATATAATAATAATAAAAAAAAGTATGTGATATATTATGTAATAATAATGACGTGTATGCTTTTAATAACAAGTATATGTTTGCCATTGTATGAACTTCTTACCTTCTTAAGTGTGAAATTTTGACAAGAAAATATTTTGTAAAGTGATATTTGAAGTGGTTATGTTCATGGCATGATTACCAATGATTATTTTGATGAACATACTTGTTCTTAAAAGCATATTTTTGGCTATTATTGTGAAAAGAAACGAAATGAGCAAGGTCACATGGCAATCCGTGTGGTGCACCAGTAGGGGACGCCCTACCAACGGTTATGATCATGTTAATGAGAAAAGAAAGAGAAAGTGGGCCATGTCGGATGGAGCGAGAAAAGCCCGTATTGAAGAGTAGAAAATACTCACCCTGACTGGGGTAGCTTGATATGAGAATAAATTGATAGTCATCATATGATAGTTAATCCTATTATACATGTCATTACTGTACAATTTCCATGTACATAGATAAAGTGCATTCATGTGACCAAAGATATTTGCTGTAGTTTATACAGATGAACATGACTTGATGAGTTATATTGATGATGATTTATTGTTGAACTTACTGGGATTTAATTCTCACTATATTTCCATGTCATGTTCAAAAAATTAGTTATGCATATTTTTCTATGGCTCTGGCTTTTAGTGCACGTTGGATCGAGTTACTTTAGGATGGGCAGATCCTTAAAAGGTTTGTGGTCGAGTTGGGTTAGATCTCAGTGAAGGTGCAACCACCCGCACCTGTATCTCTGGAATTGGTCAACTAAAATAAATAAGATGTAGATATTTATGTGTTTGATACGTTGTATGTACGTTTTGATTAATGACATGTATGTGAACTCTATATTATATAATAATAATAATAAAAAGTTGTTACAACTTTCACATGTGTCCTCTATTCCGGCTGCTTCCCCATATTCTGTAACAATCCGAAGATTTATAATTTTTACTTATGTATGGATTTTTAAAAGAAATAAAGGAGTAAGGATGTAATTGAAAGGTTTTAAGGATGAAAATGGAAACTTATTAATATTTTTGGAGTCAAATTGTAATTTTATAAAAGTTTAGGGGTTAAAATGTAAATAATAAAATTTACAGGGACTTCCTCTAACAATTAGAAAATTGTCAAAATGGTCCCTCCATCATTTATTAAAAAAAGGAGACGAAATATTTTTTTGTAAAACGGTGACGTTTTGCCTCAGCTTCTCGTCCTCCACTGCTCTTAAACTCTTCTCCAAAAGTCTAGATTTATTTATCAAGAGCATAAACTCCCTTATTTTCAAGGTTATCACCGCATTCCTGATTTCTGGGTTCAGTCTTACTTCAAAGTTAATAGCTTTCCATGTTTCATCCGAATTAAACTTCAGGTAAGAGGAGAACTTAGACAACTCCTCGAATTTAGCAATGTATTGATCTACCAACATGTTACCCTGTTTGTGTAATATCTTGTATTTTTCAAATAATAATATTTTACTATAAACATGTATTATTTTTTTTAAATGATTATGCATGTTATGCTGAAAGCAAATATACTTTTAATTAAAATAATTTTTGTTTTGCCAAAAATAGTTATATTTGCCTCTAATAAATTTTTGTTTTATTTTTAAAAATATTATTTCTTTTATTATGCATATAGATATTTTATTTTTTGATTTATTTTATTAAAATTTTATCAATAAAAGTCATGATTTGATATTGTAACTAACGTTTTGCAAGAATATAAATTTGGAGGAATTTTTGGGATACTTTAGGATGAAAAAACAATATTTATAAGTATATAATTAAAGAATAAATTTTAAATATTTAATTATTAAATAATATTAAGTAAAAGAATAGATAGCCTAAGCAAGAGATATAATATATACTTGGACTGTGATATAGAAGTTGGACCGATAGCTCAAAAATTAAGAAAATGTGACAAAACCCTCCATGAAAGGTAGAATTTCAGCCAAAGTAAAGGAAATGGGAAAGAATAAGCCCAAATCAAAGAGGAAAAAATAAGAACCATGTGAGAAAATAGTATTGTAATAATAATCAAGATTAGGACACATGACATTATGATAAAACATCTATATCCTACATTCATAATTTTAGCAAGTAGGTAATAATATGACATTAGGACAAAACATCTATATCATACATTCATAATTTCATCATATAGGTAATAATACATGTCATTATGACAAAACATCCCTATCCAACACAAATAATTTTAGCCAAGTAAGGGAGACTCAAGGGTTTGAAATTTTCCCCCAAGAAAGACAAACCTATCATACTTGAGTGAGACAAAAGAAAAAAAAATGAATCCATAAATCAAAGCGCCCTTGTCCCTTGTCTTAAGAACATTTTATCATGATTTTCAAATACAAATCTCCTTTTACTATGCATATCTTGACTAAGAGAGAGGAAGACAAAAACATGAGTTGTTTTTCTCCAAAAAAACAACTAAGTGAATCCTAATTGTGATAAGGTAGACCTATGATTATGAGAGGTGAACCACTTGATAGTTTATTTAAGCAAAACTCATCCTTATAATATTATAATTTCGTCCAAGTGAGGGAGACGAAAAATATAATCAAAGTAGAGTGATCAATGGAGAGAAAGAGAGGAGAAGAGAGAAAGAAAGAAGGGAATTCTAGAGGACTAAGTACTCAAGGTAAGTTAACTTAATCTCTACTTGAATCCATTTTTTCTCTTCTTCCTTGGGGTTCAAAACTCAATCTCTTTCTCTTATTTAAGTTACTAGAAAAGCTAAGGGAAGGGAGGAATCTTACCACTTCCTTCAAGAGGAAACAAGAAAACGAAATCACTAAGTAAGCTAGGGAGATCTTTAGATAAGTTTAACAATATCTCTTTTTGAAGAAAAGGTTTGAAATTTATAACATTTATATAAGATTTTGATCCTATAACTTTGATGAAATTTACAATATTTACTACTTTGATGATTGGTCATCAATGTTGCTATATCATGTTACATGTTGTTCTTGTATGTGATGTATGTTTGGATAGTTATGTTGGTGTGGAAGGTTTTGCATATGTATGGCTATGGGTGGCATATTGTTAGAGTATTGTGCTACTGTTATGTATATTTAAATGTGGTGAAAAATTGATGGGATATGGTTAGACTAATAAAATAAATATGGCCTTAAACAACTAGAAGAAAACCATGAGAAATTTTTGTTGGGAACAACCTTAATAATACATGATTGGATTTTTTGTTTTCTTGAGAAGAGAATGATGGAATATGTTAAATTAAGTGTAAGGAATCTAATTAAAATTTTGAAATAAGTAATCCTATGGTTAGATTGAAATTAGGAAGAAAATGGAAAATGATTGAATAAAAGGATAAACTACTGACATGCTATAAAATAAGCATGTTTTTTACATGTTTTAAGTTGCTTTTTATTTAATTTTAGTAGAAAATAGGTATGAATTAACTGAGTGTTGTGTTTTGTGTTTTGTGTTTTAGGAATAATAAAGAAGTAATGAAGAGGAAAATAGGGAGAAAATCATAGAAAAATGCTGATTTCTGACCTTGTGTCACTAATTGATGCATATCTCACTCATTTGGACTCCGATTAAGGTGATTTCAGCGGCTATGGAAAGAAGAGACATAGAGCTACAACTTTCATGTTCCGCACTTTGGCAAAATCCAGAAGATTCTGGGCGTTGCGGCGCTGAAAAAGGAAGAAATAAAGAATCAAAGAAAAGTAGAATGCAGTGAAGCAAGGAAATAAGTGTGGGTGAAAAACTTCCCCAATCTTGAGAATTAGCTCAAATAGATCAGAGTTAATCATGTGATGTTGGGAGATTGAGCTTTAAATTATATCTTTTATCTCACCCCATAGCCTAGCCACATTACAAGCTGAGTTAAGTCCTTTTCATCCTAAGAAGTAGTTTTAGCCTACATTAGTGGAGAGTAGCATGAAAAATAAGCCTATGGAAATTTTAAATAGAGAGCCATGCTATAATTCCTGAGATATATAAGCTCATTTAGGTAAAAGAAAATTAAATTATCCAAAGACACACACACACTATGGATTTTAGGGAATAAAATTATAAATTGCATTTGAATTAAATGTTGCACATGGTCATGAAATTTTCTGGAATTTCTTCAAGAGCATACAATTTTCACTATGAGGCAACATATTGGTAAGCCATTCAATCATTTCATATATTGAATTCTGTTTACATGAATCAATGTTTGCTTGAGGACAAGCAAAAGAGTAAGTGTGGGGGTATTTGACATGCTATAAAATAAGCATGTTTTTGACATGTTTTAAGTTGCTTTTTATTTAATTTTAGTAGAAAATAGGTATGAATTAACTGAGTGTTGTGTTTTGTGTTTTAGGAATAATAAAGAAGAAATGAAGAGGAAAATAGAGAGAAAATCATAGAAAAATGCTGATTTCTGACCTTGTGTCACTAATTGATGCATATCTCACTCATTTGGACTCCGATTAAGGTGATTTCAGTGGCTATGGAAAGAAGAGACATAGAGCTACAACTTTCATGTTCGGCACTTCGGCAAAATCCAGAAGATTCTGGGCGCCGCGGCGCCACGGTAAGAAAATCCGAAGCGCCGTGGCGCTCGTGCGCCGTAGGGGACTTGCTGATTTCGCGATTTTAGGTCGTTTTCGCTCAAAATTGAGGGAAATGGACGGGAATTTAACCTAAAATACGTTCTGACTTCGATTAGGAGGGGAAAGTCTATAAAAAGAGAGGAAAGCAACCAGAGAAGGCATCCAATCTTTCACTGAATTCTTTATCTACATTCTTCAATTCTTCTTTTGTTTATCTTATGGCCCTGCGTGGCTAATTCTCTTTAGTTGGTTGAGGTGAGTTGAAACCTCAAGGGATTTTTATACATTGTGAGATGTGGATCTGATGTTATTATTTCAATTTGTTTTGAATATTGATTGTTCATCTGTTCTTGTTCTTAATGATTATGCATATGTTTGCTAGGAGGCCTACTAGTATTTCGTCTATTTTAATCTACCGCTAAACTGTGTTTTGAACAAAGTCTTTAATTCTGCGATTCGTGAGGCAAATAGGTTTGAGGGTTTTGGATTATAAATCATTGAACCTATGATGAATGATTGACTAAATTAGATATAGCCGATGTGCTTATATTTGTTTAGCTCTGTCAGTTTCTCTAGTTCTTCATGCGATTAACAAGTTATATTTTACCGATGTGCTAAAATATGGCTTGTTGATTAGGGTTTAATTAGTGCGATTGTCATTAATTTGCTAGGCTTAAGGAGAAACGGGGTTAAAACCCCAATGATAGATATTCATTTGCAGATTGATTATGTTGTCGATGATCAATGTAATCCCTTGACGGTGGATACCAATCGAAACCAACGTCTTTATCATTAATCACTTTCGCTTATTTATCTTCATTATTGTTTACTTTACTTAACTTGCGATTATCAATTCCCCCCTTTTTAGTCACATAAGGTAATTCCAGTCTCTGTGGGATCGACCCTTACTCCCACTACTACAGGTTAGTTTTGAGGTAAGGTATTAATTTGGGTGCACCTGCGACAGTGCGCACCAACTACAACCTGAAGAAAGGTTTTGGTTAGAAAACTGAATTTCAAAGTAATCAGGGAAGCTTCTGTTTTTGAAATTCTTGGAAGAATCAGTTAAAAATTAAAATAAATTATTAACATGAACAATGTAGCTATATGTCTCATTGATTTTTAGACACTAGAATCACCCAATCTGGAATCTATATGACGGAGATATGGTTCAATTTGTAAGTAGTGGTCAGAAAATAGTTAACCAAAGAAGAATATATTAGGAAAGCTTTTGTGTTTGAATTTATGGGAAAAATATGTAGGGAACTAAAAGTAATGGTTAACATGAAAAACACACACACACAGATATATATATATATATATATATATATATATATATATATATATATATATATATGTTTTACGAAATTTAACCCATTGGAATTATTCAATTTAGAAACCATATAAGGGAGGTATAGACAAATTAGTAAGCAGTGGTCAGAAAATTTTTTAGCCATTAGAATCACTCAATTTAGAGTCCATAAGAGAGATATAATCATATTAGTAAGTAGAGGTCAGAACCTACTTAGGAAGAAATAACATTGATTCTGAGGGAGTAATAACACCAAGACTCCTTATGGTTTCACTAAAATGTTCAACGAAAGAGTTTTAGAGGTTTGTCTTAGCTTTAAATGGACACCAAGATATCCTCAATCGTTGTTAAAATGAGGGAGTTATGCTCTGATTAGTGAGAGATGAAAATAATATTTAAGAAAGAAGAAAAATCTTATAAATGAAAATAATAAATGACCAATGTATGCCCTAGCCATTGCCATTGCATGAACTCCTTACCATCTTAAGTGTATAATATTGACATGAAAATATTTTATAAAGTGATATTTGAAAATGATTATATTCATGGCATGATTACCAATATTTTTTGTAATGATTATACTTTGATGATAAATTATGACATGTGAGTAAAATGAACATACTTATTATTGAAATCATATTTTTGGCTATTAATGTGAAAGAAAAATAGACGAGCACAGTCACATGGTGGTCCGTGTAGTGCACTAGTAAGGAACGCCCTTGTAATGGCTATGATTATGCTAATGAAAAAAGAAAGAGGAAGTGTGACATGTCAGATAGAGCGAGAAAAGCTCATACCGGAGAGTAGAAAGTATTTTTCATAAACATGAATATTGTAATCATTTATCATGTAAACATCAATATTCTAATCATTTATCAGAGTAACAGCAAAAGTAGGGATCCTGCCTGTGGCATTCAGAGCATACTCTAAAGTACAAGTACAATATAAATCAAAATCTATGAGCCTTGAAAACAAAATAGGCTCACCCAGAGATCATGTCATCTAGTTGGTCAACTATCTAAAGGGAAAGGACCAAACTCTATATCCTTATCTGAAAAACATATAAATAACGTGTAGTGAGTTTGACAACTTAGTGAACAGATAATACTTCTTATGACCTCTTAGGTCAACATATGGATGTACTCATATTTTAAAATTTGTCACAAAAAATATAGTTCAGAAGTACATCCATATGGGACCTGTATTTCAAATACTCTCAATTCATATCACATTCAGATATTCAAAATCATATGCAATACGGTATGATCACTATTTAAATATTGTAATACATCAAAACCTTTCACATGAAAACTTTAGAAGGATCCCATATAAGAACCAGCATATTAGAGTTCAGGCCCTTCCATACTTTGTTGGTGTAGGATTTGCCTAAACTCAATATCCTGCTGAGGTTTGCCCTACCACCATTCAAGAGGACACGCGAAGGGACTCTAATACGGGTATTTCCCAAGCACACAGCAAGGGAAGGCAAATCACATATCATATAGTTGGCATCTCGCCCATATAAGAGGCATCCTACTCTCTTTCACATATCATATCTCATGTGTTGGCCGACACACGAGGCTAGCACCAGCCCTTGCTAGCTAGGTTATCAAGGTGCATTAGGGCTAATATCACCTGCTGTTAGTAGACAGTGTTTCCAATAGGATTCCTTCACAAAAAATATAATATGCACATATGCCATATAATCCAATATAAAATTCTCAATATAATACAGACTTTCAGTCTCAGTACAGATTCATCTGTCATAAATTCCCCATTCAGGGTTTATAACATGTACATGCCCTTTCTCGAGGCAATCATATAGTTTTATAAATAATGACACATGTATCAATATTCACTTTATCATTTAATGAGAAATACATGTGAAATTAGATATACCATGCGTTCAGAAATCTATTTTCAAAACTATACTCTTCTTGAACTATATTCCAAATTGTAAGCAATTCAGATAATGTTTATGCATTTCATAAACATATAAAGGTGTAAATATCTTATAAATATAATCAAATACACGTTTAAAGATCAAGAAGAGTATAGGACAAGTCATAGAAAGAATCATCTACTCATAGGGTAAGGGCTCCAAATTGGACAGCCCCAAAATGCACTTGTCTAATCCACATTTGACTAAACAGGCTTAAAAAACGTGTTCGGAGAGTCCAAAAATCAAGGAAATGACTCTGGGAACTTGGTCACTGTTCATAGCTGGAAAATAATGTTCACGCCAGTGAAATCATTATTCAATACTAGAAAATACTATTCATCGCTATAAAATACTATTCACCACCAACAAAAAATTGTCAGATAGCTGAAAAATTTCATATCCTATGGTTTATTTTGCTCCTGAATCCATCACGGTGCTAGATTTCTAATTTGAGGTCCTTAAGTAAGAGTTTTAGAGTTTACCTTTTTATGAGATTTTTTACTTCCGATCTGCGGCGATTCTACAATTGATTTAAAAAATTGTTCGGTCAAAATCGTAGTACTCTTCATCCTGAATCCAATGGTACCCTTAGTTTTAAGATCGAAGGCCTGTAGACATTCAAGATCTAGAGAGAAAATATGGAACTTACTATTTATACTATTCACACTATTCATCAAAATTCTGCAACTCTCTCGATTTCCATCTCCCCCTCCCCATTTCTCTTTTCTCTTTTATTTATTTCTTTATTATTATTTAATAATTAAATATTTAAGATTATTATTTATTTCATTTCATATATATTCATATAAATACCATTTTTCATTCTAAAATATCCTAAAAATTTCTAAAAATTTATATTATTACAAAACTTTAGTTACAATATCAAATCATGACTTTTCTCGATAAAATTTTAATAAAAAAAAATCACAAAATAAATATCTTTATGTATAATAAAAGAAAGAATATTTCTAAAAATAGAAGAAAAATTTATTAGAGGCCAATATAATTATTTTAAGCAAAACAATAATTATTTTAATTAAAAGTATACTTACTTTTAGCAAAACATAATCATTTTTAAATAAATAAAAATATATTTGTTTATAGCAAAATATTATTATTTTAAAAATAAAAATTACTGGATATTACACTCTGGCTTTTAGTGCATGTTGGATCAACTTACTCAATGTTGGGCAGATCCCATAAATTAATAAGATGTTTGTGGTCGAATTGGCTAAGATCCCGGTGAAGGTGCAACAACTTGCACCCGTATCTCTATAATTGGTCAACATGGGTGAAATAAGATGTAGATATTTTTTTGTACAGACGTTTTGATTAATTATGTGTATGTGAACTTAGAATTGTATCATTGTTAATGGTAGACCTTAAACCTTGATCATGCTTGGTTAAATTAATTGAATGTTATTATGAGTTAAGTAATTAAAAGTAAAGAGGTAATGACTTCATAGGATTATATATATATATATATATATATATATATATATATATATATATATATATATATATATATATATATATATATATATATATATATATATAATCCTATGAAGTCATTACCTCTTTACTTTTAATTACTTAACTCATAATAACATTTATATATATGTATGTATATATGTATGTATGTAAAAAAATAGAGTTATTACATAATTGGTATCAGAGTAGGTCAATCCTAGATGGCTAGTGAGTGGATGGTTATCTGAATCGATCTTATAGTGTCTTAAGTATGTTTGTGGTTTTGTTGTGTAGGGGATCAATGATTTCATATAGGTAAGAAATTACTAGTGTTTCTTATCTATATGCCGAGGTAGTGTTATGACTACTGTAAATATTTTTGAACTAACTATTGGGCTTAATCACCTCAATAGCAGCATAACGTTATTTTTTGCCATAGTAGGATATGGCACCACTGAGGAGGATCCCTACAAAAAATGCAGAAGAAAGCTTGCACAACTTGGCTATAGCAATTTGAGACCAAGTCACAGCCATCAATCAAATTCTACAACATCACTAGAACATTAACAACCTGAATGGAGAAAATAATGCTAACAACCGGAATGGCCTATCTAAGTTCTTGAGATCTAGACTACCTTCTTTCCAAGTTGGCTGTGACTTAACGGTAGCCGAAAGGTGGATAAGGGAATTGGAGAATATCTTTGAGGTGATGGGTTGCATTAATGAGTAACAGGTTATCTTTGCTGGATATATACTGAAGGATGAAGCTGAGTGTTGGTGGCGAGGGTTAGAGAGGTGCTAACTCACCAGAGGAGGCAGATCACCCAGCAGGTGTTTAAGGATATTTTCCTGGAGAAGTACTTTCTAAGTACTGTGCAGGTCAAGTAGGAGACCAAATTTCTCCAACTCAGATAGGACAACATATCGGTAGACCAATACATTGCTAAGTTCGAGGAGTTATCTAAATTCTCCTCTTAGTTGGGGTTTAACCCTAATAAAGCATGGAATGCTATTAAGTTTAAAGCAGGAATGAACCCAGAAATCAGGAATACAGTGATAGCCTTGGAAATAAGGGAGTTTTTCCCTTGATAAATAAATCTAGACTTTTAGAGAAGAGTTTAAGGGCAGTGGAGGACAAGAAGCTAAGGCGAAACTTGTGAAAGAGGAAAAAAAGTTTCCCCAACCCTAGCAAAAATGAAGGGAAGAGGATATGGAGCTGGTAAGAGGCCATTGACTGCGACTCCCCAACCTTTCCAACAAGACTTCACCACAATCAAGTGCACTAAGTACGAACATATGCATGGTAATCGGCCATGCTACATGAGACCAAATGTCTGCTTCAAATGCAAACAAAAAGGTCATTTTTTCAAGAACTGCCCACAAAATGTGGGGAAACAGCCAAAATAGAGGCCTCAGGTGAAAGAAAAGGCTTTCACCCTCAGTGCCCAAGTGGTAGCTCAATTCTCTAAAATGATTCAAGGTACGTGCTACATCTACGTATTTACTCTTATGGTGTTGTTTAACTCTGGTGCTAGTCATTCATTTATATAGGAAGAATGTATTAGGGAGTTTCAATAACTTATTTCTAAAACCCCCTATGTGCTATCTGTAGTAACTCCCATAGGCAAAAGGGTCTTAACTTTCTCTGTATGTAAGGACTGTCAGGTCACCATCCAGGAGAAAACATTTTTTGTAGAACTCGTCTGTCTACCTTTAAGAGATATTAATGTCATTCTAGGGTTAAACTGGATGTCTAAAAATTGAGTCTTGCTAAATTTTTACACTATGACCATTGAATTTCTACCTCCTAATCCACAAAAGCAGATGCAGTTATTGATACTAAATGCGATTCAAGTCAATCAGGAGTTGAAGAGTGGAGTACTTGGTTACATTTTCTTGTGATTATTAAATCTAGAATTCAAACTGAAACTTAATAAAATCTCCATAACTAATGAGTTTTCTGAAGTATTTCCACCAAATATTCCATGCTTACCTCCCGAGAGAAAGATAGAGTTCTCTATTGATCTCCTACCTGGGACAGGGCCTATCTCTATTGCACCTTATAAAATGGCATCGAAGGAACTACATGAACTAAAGAAATAGTTGGAGGAACTGTTAGACAAACAATTCATTAGACCAAGTGTATCACTTTAGGGAGCTCTTGTATTATTTGTTAAGAAGAAAGAAGGGAGCCTTAGACTATGCATAGACTATAGATAGCTAAATAAGATGATTGTAAAAAAAGGTACCTTCTCCCTATGATAAATGACTTATTGGATAAACTGAAGGAAGCCTCCATCTTTTCAAAAATTGACTAGAGATCGAGTTACTATCAGATTAGTATCAAGGAGAAGGATGTCCCAAAATTAGCCTTCAAGACTAGGTATGGGCACTATGAGTTTCTCATAAGGGGGAAGAATGTAACATTCCTAAGATTAAGTAATTTTCAATTATGTATATATTACTAAAATAAATAAAGAAGTAGGGATGTAATTGAAAGGTTTTAAGGATGAAAATTAAAGCTTATTATTATTTTTGGGGTCAAAATATAATTTTATAAAAGTTTAGGGGTCAAAATATAAATAATAAAATTTAAAAGACTTGCTCCAACAATTAGCAAATTGTTTTCTGGTCCCTCCAACAAGTACCTTCTTCCTAGGATAAAGAACTTATTGGATAAACTGAAGGAAGCCTCCATCTTTTCTAAATTGACTAGAGATCGGGTTATTATCAGATTAGGATCAAGGAGGAGGATGTACCAAAATTAGCCTTCAAAACTAGGTATGGGCACTATGAGTTTCTCATAAGGGGGGAGAATGTAACATCCCTAAGATTAAGCAATTTTCAATTATGTATAAATTATTAAAATAAATAAAGCAGTAGGGATGTAATTGAAAGGTTTTAAGGATGACAATTAAAGCTTATTAATATTTTTGGGGTCAAAATGTAATTTTATAAAAGTTTAGTGGTCAAAATATAAATAAAATTTAAAAGACTTGCTTTAATAATTAGCAAATTGTGATTTGGTCCCTCAAACAAGTACTTTCTTATTAGGATAAATGACTTATTGGATCAACTGAAGGAAGCCTCCATCTTTTCTAAAATTGACTGGAGATTGGTTTACTATCAGATTAGGATCAAGGAGGAGGATATATCAAAATTAGACTTAAAGACTAGGTATGGGCACTATGAGCTTCTCATAAGGGGGAAGAATGTAACATCCCTAAGATTAAGTAATTTTCAATTATGTATAGATTATTAAAATAAATAAAGGAGTAGGCATATAATTGAAAGGTTTTAAGGATGAAAATTAAAGCTTATTAATATTTTTGGGGTCAAAATATAAATAATAGAATTTAAAAGACTTGCTCTAACAATTAGCAAATTGTTATCTGGTCCCTCCAACATTGTTTTAAAATATTTCATAGGTTTATTGAGAAATCACTATTCACTCTCTCTCTTCTATTTCCTCTCTTTAGATCTGGAGTACTTTCAAGCATCTAATCTCAAAACTAAGCATACCACTGGATTCAGGACGAAGAGTACTACGATATTGGCCGAACAGTTTTTCGAATCGGCCGAAGAATCGATGTAGATCGAAAGTAGAAAATCTTGAAAAGGTAAACTCTGAAACTCTTATTTAGAGTCCTCAAATTGAAAATCTAACACCGTAGATGGATTCAAAAGATAGATAAACTAAAAGATATGAAATTTCTCAGCCTTTCGACAACTTTTGGTGCTATAAACAGTAAATCCTGCCCATATGAATAGTGATTCTAGTATGTGTAAATAGTAACTCCAGCTAATATGAATAGAGATTTCGGGATATGAACAGTATTTTTGGCCATGAATAGTGACCTTCGGTTGACTGAGCTTCCGGGATCATTTTCTAGATTTTTAAACCCTTCAGACTCGCTTTTAAGGTCTATTTGGTCAAATTTGAATTGGAAAAGTATATTTTGGGGCTGTCCAACTTGGAGCCTTATCCTATGAGTAGATAATTCTTTCTATAAATTATCCCATACTCTTCTTGAACTTTAAATGTATAATTGGTTCTGTTTACAAATTATTTATGCTATCATAAGTTTATGAAATGTATTAAAAAATAGCTGCTTTGCTTATTAACTGGCATATAGTTCAAGAAGAGTATGGTTTTGTGAATACGTTTTGAAATTCATTGAATATGTGGTTCTAAATGTATTTATCATTTTTGGTAAAGTGAATATTATGTGCGCAAGGTATTGATCTATAAAGCTATAAAGTTGTTGAATATGATTGAATGGTAAACATAAAGCTCATAATGAGTTGATTGATAATTATGCATTGCATTTGATAAATATACATATATATATATATATATATATATATATATATATATATATATATATATATATATATTGTATGGCTTGAGATGGTATTGAGTAGGGGATGCCCTATTCGCCTGAGTGAGCCAAGGGGAGGGCCACTTCAATTGGGTGACATGGTAATGTGAGGAGATAGATAGGTGATGAACTCACATTCCCTAATTACCTATTGTGACTGTAGTCGATCAGTCACTATGTGTATAACAAATAAGTGAATTGAGTATAATGAGAACTGTTATATGCTTGAGCATTATGTAAAAAAGGTGAATTTTTAGTGCATATATAGTATGTTAATTATGTATCAACAAAAGTTATGATTTTATCTCAAAAGCTTGATATTTTTCTGTTGCTTATACAACTGAACCGAACACCATCCCTTGTTGTGCGGTTGGGATTATTTCATGATTATGATATGGGATCCTCATAATGTTTTCATGTGAAATATTTTGATGCATAACAATATTTGTTTAATGATCATACAGTGCTGAATATGGTTTTGGATATTTGAATATCTTTTGATTTGAGAATATTTGAAACGCGGGTCCTATATGGATGTACTTTCGAATTTTATTTTCTATCTGACAAATTTTAGAATATGAGTACATCCATATGATGACCTAAGAGGTCATAGGAGATATTATCTGCTCACAGAATTGTGCACTACATGATATTTCCACATTTTTTAAATAAGAATACAGAGTTTGGTCCTTCCCCTTCAGTAGTAGACCAGCTAGACGATATAATCTCTAGGTGAGCCTACTTTGTTTCTAGGGCTTATAGATCTTGACTTATATTGTACTTGTACTCTAGAGTAAGCTCTGAATGCCACAGGCATGATCCTTGTTTCTGCTATTACTTTGATATTTATAAGCTTAGTCTATATTTTGTGTTTACATGGGAGAACTTATATGAAGTTGTTTTCATTTATAAAGGACTATATTATGCAGATTATTGTAAATATCTATTTCTAAAATATGTGTTTTTACCTGCCCCTAAATTAGGGGCGTGACATACAAAATAACATATAAAACTCTTATAGGCACCACACCCTTCTAGTTGGTATATGGAAAGCCTTGCTACTTGCTAATAAAGCTTGAACGTAAGGCATATTGGGCAATAAAGACAATTAATTTTGACTTAAGAGTTTCTAGAAAAAGGAGATGCTTGCAATTGAATGAACTAGATGAACTGAGACTTGATTTGTATGATAGTGCTAGGTTGTATATGTAACAACCTTTTTTTTCTCTTTATTATTATACAATTTTGAGTTCACATACACGTCATTAATCAAAACGTACATGCAACATATCAAATACATAGATATTTACATCTTGTTTATTTTGGTTGACCAATTCCGAAGATACAGGTGCGGGTGGTTGCACCTTCACCGGGATCTGAGCCAACTCGACAACAAACATCTTATTTGATTTTGAGATCTGCCCAACATAAAGTAACTCGATCCAATGTGCACTAAAAGCCAGAGCCATAGAAAAAGCTGCATAACTAATTTTCTAAACATGATATGGAAATATAGTGAGAATTAAATCTCAGTATGTTCAACAATAAATCATCATCAATATAGCTCATCACGTCATGTTCAGCTATATAAACTACAGAAAATATCTTTGGTCACATGAATGCATTATATCTATGCACATAAGAATCATATTGTAATGATATGTATGACAGGATTAATTATTTTCAAAATATCATACGATGGCCATCAACTTATTCTCATTTCAAGCTACCCCGATCAGGGTGAGTATCCTCTATTCTCCGGTACGGGCTTTTCTCACTCCGTCTGACAAGGCCCACTTTCTCTTTCTTTTCTCATTAACATAATCATAACCGTTGGTAGGGCGTCCCCTACTGGTGGACGACACGGATTGCCATTGGACCGTGCTCATTTCTTTTCTTTTCACAATGATAGCCAAAAATATGCTTTCAATAACAAGTATGTTCATAAAAATATAACTATTACCATAAATCATTGGTAATCATGCCATGAACATAACCATTTCAAATATCACTTTATAAAATATTTCCATGTCATAATTTCACACTTAAGATGGTAAGAAGTTCATACAATGGCAATGGCTATGGCATATACTAGTCATTTATAAGATTCGTCTTCTTTTTTAAATATTAATTTTATTTCTTTATTTTCTTGATGCAGGTTTTTATCATATCTAACCTTCTCTTTATGCTTGGCCTTAGTCATTGTCTTCTTATTTATATCATTTCCAACACATGTTCTTACAAATTTATAGAGCATTCTTCCCCAATTTGATTTCTACTATTACCCTATAGTTAAAGAGGTTCATCTAGGGTAGAAAAATGTTGAAAATAGACTTCACCAGCTTCCAACACGGTCTGAACATGTTCCAAGACATGGCCATGCTTTAAAAATACTTCAAATTTACTCAAAAACAGCCCCGAACACGGCTAGCCCGTGCTTGAAGCACCCAGAACACGGCCAGGCCGTGCTCTGTGACCTTTGTTCACTAATCAGAGTATCAATCCCTCATTTTAACTCCGATTGAGGTGATCTTGGTGTCTATGGAAAGCTAAGACAATTATCTAAAACTATTATGCAAATCATATCAGTGAAATAGTAATAAATCGTGGTGTTATTACTCTCTTAAATTCAATATTATTTCTTCTCAGGTAGGTTCTAACCTTTACTTACTAATCTGACTATATCTCCCACATAAGAATTCCAAATTAATTGATTTCAGTGGCTAAACATCCGTAACATATAAATATATAATTCATATGTTAACCATTTATTTTAATTCCTTATAGAATTTTCCCAGAAATTAAAACACCGAAGCTATCCTAAAATATTCTTCCCTGATTAACCATTTTCTGACTTTTATTTACTAATTATAACATATTTACCACATATGAACTCTAAATTGAATGATTCCAGTGGATAAAATTCCATGACATACATAGCTATAATTCTTATGGTAATCATTTATTTTAATTCCATACAGATAATTCCCAAAAATTGAAATACAGAAGCTATCTTAACATATTCTTCCCTGATGAACCATTTTCTGACCTTTGACTGCTAATCGGCACATATCTTCCTCATATGGACTTCAATTTGAATGATTCCAGTGGCTAAAAATCCATGACACACATAGCTATAATTGTTATGTTAACCATTTATTTTAATTCCATACAGATAATTTCCAGAAATTAAAATATAGAAGCTTCAAATTTTGCCATCCTTAGCCATACCTATGCAGAACTTTCTATACCAGCCTAAGTATTCAAACATACATCACATGCAAGATCAATATGTAACATGACATAGCAACATCTATGACCAATCATCAAAGATCTAAGATCAAAATCTCATAAAAATATTATAAGTTTCAAAAGTTTTCTTCAAAAAAAAATATTGTTAAACTTACCTAGAGCACTTAGTCCCTTAGACTTCTCCTTCCTCTTTCTTCCTTTCTTCCTCTCATTTCCTCACTCTACCTTGCTTCTATTTTTCCTCTCCCTCACTTGGACGAAATTCTAATGTTGTAAGGGTGGGTTTTCTTATATAGACCACCAAATAATTGACCTTTCATGATCATGGGTCTACCTTATCACAATTAGGATACACTTTGTTGAATTTTTGAAAAACCAACAACTTATGTTCTTGTCTTCCTCTTCCTTAGTCAAGATATGCATAGGAAAAGGAGATTTGTATTTTGAAAATTATGATGATATGTTCTTAAGATAAGGGACAAGGTCCCTTTGAGTTAGGGATTCATTTCCATTTTCTTTTGTCTTAAACAAGTATGATAGGTTTGCCTTTTTAGGTGGCAAATTTCTAGCCCTTGAATCTCCATTATTTGGTTGATATTATTTGTGTGGGATAGGAATGGTTTGTCCTAATGCCATGTATTATCATACCACTTGCTAAAATTATGAGTGTAGGATATAGATGTTTTTGTCCTAAAGCCTTGTATTATCATGCCACTTGCCAAAATGATGAATGTAGAATCACACCACTTGCTAAATTTTTGTCTTAATGCCATGTAACCTAATCTTTATTATTATTACATTATTATATCATCACCTAATTTATTTTATTTTATTTTTCCTCTTGGATTTGGGCTTATTCCTAACCATTTTCTTTGCTTTGGATAAAATTCTACCTTTCTTGGAGGGCTTAGTCACATTTTCATAATTTTTGGACTATTGGTCCAATTACTATATCCTAGTCCAAGTCTATGTTTTATTTCTTGCTTAGGTTATCCAATGGGCTTGCTAGAAACTTATGTGAAGTGGAAAAACTCTATATGAAGTGTCCATAGGTAAAAGCCCAATTTATGGGTGGAGATACTAAACTTAGTAACTTTTACTCTTAAATTAGGAAAAATTACCCTAATCCAATCTTCTTGAAATTTTAAGACCTTTACTTCACAAAAATTTATCTTCCTTACCTAAGAATTTCACCTTTCTTTAGCATGTTTATTTCTAATATTTCTTCTTAGGTTTTCTTTCTTTACCTATTCCATTAATATTAGAACATTTCTATGCATATATGTAAGGTGAAGAATTTATAAGGAAAATATTTAAAAATTACGGGATGTTACAGTATAAGGAAAGAACAAAGAGATGGCACGATAAGCAAATCTTAAGGCACAAATTGTTTAATTCAAGGTTAAAGCTTTTTCTGGAAAAGCTTCGTTCCTGTTGGTCCAGCCCATTCCAAGCGTGTCAAGTTTTCCCTTATGGAGTAAAGGAAATATGGAGTAAAGCCATTGAATCCTTTAAAGTCAATGGACAATGCCTCAAGCACTATGTTACGGGAAAAATGGTTGAAAAGAGAACCACACAAACTCTCTTGGAGCCCCCTCAATCCATTAATGTGCAAGGGAGTCAACTCAAGACTTTAAACGAGTGCTTTGTGAAAGGCAACCCACATTTTGAGTTTTTGAGTTTCTTTTTTCTTAGTTTCTTTATTTAAAGTTTGTTTTTAATCTTTAATTTTAGCCAATTTCTTAGGTTAGAGGATTAATGAGTGTTTCTATATGATTTTTAGGTTAATTCCCATGTTCGCAAGATTGAGAAAAGAATGGTATTCAAAGGAAATTTAAGAGGATGAAAAGTAGTGGCAAAATTCAAAGAAAAATGGTTTTCCAGCTCCTAACACGGGTCACCCATGTCACAGAACATGCTCGTGCTAAAGCACAGGCAAAAATTGGAGCATTTTGGAGAGTCCAACAGTTAGCATGGGCAGGCTGTGTCCCACGATGTAACAACTCCATTTTTTTTACATATATACATATATATAAATTTTTAACGTCCCATGAAGTCATTACCTTTATTTAAATCATAATAATGGTGCGTACTGTCGTAGGTACACCCAAATTAATACCTTACCTCAAAACTAACCTGTAGTAATGGGAGTAAGGGTCGATCCCATAGAGACTGGAATTACCTTATGTGATTGAGAAAGGGGGGATTGATATTTGCAAATAAAACCAAGTAAACAATAATGAAAGTAAATAAGAGAGAGTGATTAATGATAAAGACGTTGGTTTCGGTTGATATCCACCATCAAGGGATTGCATTGATCGTTGACAACATAATCAATCTATAATTGAATATCTATCACTGGGTTTCTAACCCTGTTCCTCCTTAAGTCTAGTAAATTAATGACAATAGCACCAATTAAACCCTAATTAACAAGAAATCCTTTAGCACATCGGTAAAGCACAACTTATTAACCACATGAAGGACTAGAGAAACTGGCAGAGCTAAACAAATATAAACACATCGGTTATATCTAATTTAGTTAATTATTCATCATAGGTTTAATGGTTTATAATCCAAAATCCTCAAACCTATTTGCCTCATGAATCATAGAATTGAAGACTTTGTTCAAAACATAATTCAGCGGTAGATTAAAACAGATAATATACCAGGAGGCCTCCCAGGAATCATATGAAATAATAATTGAAAATAAGAGCAGATGAATAATCAATACTCAATTCAAATTGAATAATAAAATCAAATCCACATCTCACAATACATGAAGATCCCTTGAGGTTTCAATCTACCTCAACCAACTAAAAAGAACTAGCTGCGCAATGCCATAAGAAAATCTAAAGAAGAATTGAAGAATGTAACTAACAACTTGGATGAATGATTGAATGGATATTATGATTGCTTTCCTCCCTTTTTATAGATTAACTCCTCTTATTCGAAGTAGGAGTGTTTCTAGGTCAAATTTCGGCCTATCGGGCTTCAATTAGAGTTGAAAAACCCTAAAAATCGCGAATTCAGCAACTTGGTGCGGCGGAGGGCGCCTCGACGCTCTTGGACAGCGCTGCGGCACTCATTGCTGGAAATGCTCAGAAAACTTCCGAAATTGCTTAAGTGTCAAACACTAAAGTTGTAGCTCTATGTATCTTCGTTCCATAGCCACTGGAATCACCTTAATCCAGTCTAAATTGAAGGAGATATTCTAAAATTAGTGACCAAAGGTCAGAATTCATCCTGTAGCAATATGATTCTAAATTACGAGCCCTGTAACACTATGAAATGTCCAGAATTTGACCAATTGTTCAACATAAAAGTTGTACATGATTGTGTTATCCTTTCACAGCCACTTAAATCACTTTGATTGGAATTCATAAGAGGGAGATATACTCAAAACAGTGCTAAAAGGTCTGGGAATCGTTGCAATGTAGCATTTTTCCATGAATTTCTTATCTTTTTCTTCTTCCTTTGTTCCTAAAACACAAAACAAAAAACTAAGCTAATTCCTAATTATATTTTACTTAAATCAAACAAAAAGTAAGTTTAAAGGTATTAATATCATGCTTAATTAAGATCACATCAAATACCCCCACACTCAACCTTTTGCTTGTCCTCAAGCAAAATAATCTCTAAAGACAAAAGAACAACAATCAATAATGTAGTGAGTGTTAGGCTTACCAAATGTTTGCCTCATAACATAAAAATATACTCTAGAAAATTTTTGGAAGATCATAATCATGCACAAGATTAACACAAATGCAATCTATTATTTTATCTTTCTGAATCCCTAATGTGTGTTTGTTTTTGGGTCAATAAATATTCTTTTACCCGGATGAGTTTATATATCCCAAAATTTTGATTGTAGATCTCTAATTAGTTTAGGATTTCCATATGCTTATTCTTCATGCCACTCTCCACTAATGAAGGCCAAAACTACCTCTAGGATCAATAGGACTTTATTTAGCTTGTAATGTGGTCACGGTATAAGGTAAGATAAGGAATACAAATTTAGGTTCAATCACCTAGCACCACATGATTAAATATTATCTCTTGATCTTTTCTAAATTTTAGGTTGATTGCTCCCCCCACACTCATTTTTTTGTTTCAATCGAATTTAATCTATCCTTTTTCCTCAATTCTCTAAAAAAAATTTCAACATTTGGATTTTTCTTCTATTTCCTTTGCATAATTCCTTCTTCTTCTTCTTTTTATAATTCTTTTCTTTTTCTTGCTCCACCCTTCCACCCTTATGTAAATAAAGCTCTACAAAACAAGTATTCAGAAAAATAATCATGGAGTGAGTGAATAGGATCAAAAATAAGGATATTCATACAAAATTTGGCTTTCGGCTCATTTGTGGTTTTTAGAAGAAAAAGTTCATTAAGCTTAAAATAGAGGAACTAAGGATATTTCATTGTTTAGGTTAGGCTTGAAAGGCTCAATCTATCCAATAATGCCTAAATCATCTCCTAAATAATAGTATTAACTTAGAATTTCGTCTCAAGCAGCATTCAAATAAGTTCTAGAATCCTGTGGAGATCATGAAATATATTTGAATTATATATAGCTTCTCTATGTAAAAGATAAATTTAATGCCCAAAGTTATTGTGCAAACATATTTCAGGATTCTAAAGTCACAAGTAATAAATTGTAAAAGGGATAAAATTGCATACAATCATGAATTTTTTACATTTTTCAAGAGCTAAAAAGAAAAAAAAATTGGATAGTCATATCATCGGCTGTTGGTTGTACCTAACATCCCAAAACATAAATTGAAATACTCACACAATCACTCAACTTACTAAACACAATAAAAGTGCATTAATAGTGAAAATCAAAAAATTGATGCTCATAATAGGTTCACAATGATTCAGACAAATAAACTTCCACCCCCACACTCAAACTTTACATTGTCCTCAATATAAAAGAAAGATAAGAATTAGGGAAAGATATAGAAAAACATATGAGTTAAGTGAATTTCCCTGAATTTGTTTGGGTTAGAATGAGTGTGTTGCATTACTGGACCTTCAATTTTCTGCTTTCCACTTCTTCTTTTTTTATGATGTTGGGTTGCCTCCAAATAAGCGCCTTTGTTTAATGTTGTTGGCTCGACCCAGCTCTCTATCTGTGGTCATAGAGGCTCTTTGATGTTCACTTTAAATTTCTGGGACTGATTCAATCCTTGAAATTTCACTGCATAACTAGAAGCTACATTAGTAATAACAACTGGTCCTAACCAAGGGAGATATTTCTTACCTTTAAGGGGTCTAACCCCTTTGATTTCTAGAACTTGATGCAACTCTACAGTTGGGTCTATGCCTTTAAGGTTTGCAATTGTTTTCATAATGGCATTTCCTTTTTCCTGAAGAATATGCATCAATTCCTCTTCTTTTTTCACACCTAAACTTTTTGCAACTATAATAGGTGATGCATCTCCCACTTCCAAGTATTTCAGGTGATTAAGAAGAGGTGACAAAATTGATCCACGATCCTGCAAAACAGAAAGTGCAAGAGTAGTATCAAAATTTGATAATTCCATATAAGCAACCTTACCATTTTGTGGCCCTTCTAAAAAATCATTGAGTGCAGCCTGTTTCTCCTTTGTTTCTTCATCTAAGTCTATCTCACCATCATCTTTTGCTATAGATTTGTTCACACTTTCCTGCACTTTATCCTTTTCATCTAATTCAAACACATCATATGCCAAAGAATCAAGTACATCAATGGAGTAAACACAAGTGTCATCACCTGGGTGTTTCATGGCTTCATACATATTGAATTTTATTACTTCACCATCAAATTCCATAGTGAGTGCACCATTATGAACATCTATCTTGGTTTTAGAGGTTTTCAAGAATGGTCTCCCTAATAATATTGGAGAAGTAAAATCCCCATTGTCTATGTCAAGCACATAAAAATCTGCAGGGAACACCAAATCATCAACCTGCACCAAGACATCCTTAAGTATTCCCTTAGGATATGCAGTGGACCTGTTTGCTAGTTAAATTATCAAATTTGCAAAGTTCAATGGTCCCAAATTCAAAGACGTATATACAGAATATGGCATAACATTGATGGAAGCTCATAAATCTAACATAGCCTTTTCAATGCGAGTTCTCTCAATTTTGCATGGGATAGTAAACATATATAGATCCTTGCATTTAGTAGGGAGTTTTGTCTATATCATAGTAGATACATTCTGACTCATATGAATCTTTTCAAAATCCTTTAATTTTTGCCCTTCTTTTTGAGCATATACTTCTTTCAAGAACTTTGCATATCTTGACACCTGTTTAATGGTATCTAGAAGGGGAAGATTAACTTCACATTTTCTAAAGATGTCATACAATTAAGAAGTTTTCTCATTTAGCCTATTCTCTTTAAGAGCTTTTGGAAAAGGAGGCATTACTTCATAATTTAGAGTAGATAGAGACTTACCTGTAGATGCTTCTTTCTCCTTATTTAATTTCTCTTGCTTTTTAGGAGAAGAAACAGATGGTGGACCTTCAATTTCCTTACCATTCATTGAAATAATTGCACTGACATTTTCTCTAGGATTTACCACAGTTTGAGAGGGTAGCCTACCTGATTCTTGAGCATCTAACCAATTGACTGTGGTTGCTATTTGGCCTATCTGAGTTGTCAAGTTCTGAATGCTAACTCTTGTCTCTTGCTGAAATTGTTGAAAGTTATGTGCAAGAGACTTGACAACATCTTCCAAGGAATTACTTACTTGGTGATCCTGAGATGCATTTTGTCTAGGATAATAGGCTTGTTGATTTTGCTGAAAATTTTGTCCTGCAGGCCTATTTTGTGCATTCCCATATTTGAAATTGGGATGATCCTTCCATCCAGGATTGTATGTATTAGCATAAGGATCATACCTCTTTGGTTGGTCAGGAAAACCTCCTACAGCATTCGCTTGTTCTATGAATTCCTGTTGAAGTGTAGGGCACATATCAGTGGAGTGCCCTGTTGCTGAACATATTCCACAGACTTTAACTTGATGTAGTGTACCTCTAGCCATTTGGCGCACAAGAGAGGTAAGTTCAGATATTTGATTCTGAAGAGAAGTAGTACTTATCTCATGGGCATGTCTAATAGGAGTATCATGCCTAATGCCAAATTGTTGAGAATTGGCAGCCATATTTGATATCAGGATTCTGGTTGCTTCAGGAGTCTTATCTACTAGTGCTCCTCCACTAGCTGCATCTATCATGCTCCTATCTCCCTGCAAAAGTCCTTCATAGAAATATTGGATTAGTAGCTGCTCACTAATCTGATGATGTGGGCAGCTTGCACAAAGTTTTTTAAACCTCTCCAAATATTCATAAAGTGTCTCTCCATGCAATTTCCTAATGCCACATATTTCTTTCCTGATAGTAGCGGCTCTAGATGCAGGAAAATAATGTTCTAAAAACATTCTCTTCATCTCATTCCAAGTAGTGATAGTACCAGAGGGCAAATAATACAACCAATCTTTGGCTGAATCTCTTAATGAAAAAGGAAAAGCCCTGAGTTTTATTTGTTCTTCAGTTACCCCAGAGGGCTTCATGCTGGTACATACCACATGGAATTCCTTTAAGTGTTTATGCAGGTCTTCACCTGCAAGACCATGAAAATTACGTAAGAGAAGAATTAATCCATATTTCAACTCAAAATTAACATTGTCATCAACATTAGGAAGAGTAATGCATAAGGGTTGCTGATGCAAATCTGGAGCTGCAAGCTCCTTCAGAGTAGGTTGCCTTGCCATCGTTACTTCCTCCTTTTCTTGATCAATGTCCTCTTGAAGTTCTCTTCTGTGCCTGTATACAGATTTTCCAATATCTGGATTGAACTCTAAATTTTGAGAATTAGAAGAACAAGTTACAGGCATAAATCAAAATAAAATCAAAAAAAGTAATAGACGCAATCCCCGGCAACGGTGCCAAAATTTGGTGCGTACTGTCGTAGGTACACCCAAATTAATACCTTACCTCAAAACTAACCTGTAGTAATGGGAGTAAGGGTCGATCCCATAGAGACTGGAATTACCTTATGTGATTGAGAAAGGGGGGATTGATATTTGCAAATAAAACCAAGTAAACAATAATGAAAGTAAATAAGAGAGAGTGATTAATGATAAAGACGTTGGTTTCGGTTGATATCCACCATCAAGGGATTGCATTGATCGTTGACAACATAATCAATCTATAATTGAATATCTATCACTGGGTTTCTAACCCTGTTCCTCCTTAAGTCTAGTAAATTAATGACAATCGCACCAATTAAACCCTAATTAACAAGCAATCCTTTAGCACATCGGTAAAGCACAACTTATTAACTGCATGAAGAACTAGAGAAACTGACAGAGCTAAACAAATATAAACACATCGGTTATATCTAATTTAGTTAATTATTCATCATAGGTTTAATGATTTATAATCCAAATCCTCAAATCTATTTGCCTCATGAATCACAGAATTGAAGACTTTGTTCAAAACATAATTCAGCGGTAGATTAAGATAGATAATATACTAGTAGGCCTCCTAGCAATCATATGAATAATCATTGAAAAGAAGAGCAGATGAATAATCAATACTCAATTCAAAGTGAATTAATAAAATCAAATCCACATCTCACAATACATGAATATCCCTTGAGGTTTCAATCTACCTCAACCAACTAAAAAGAACTAGCCACGCAAGGCCATAAGAAAATATAAAGAAGAATTGAAGAATGTAACTAAGAACTTGGATGAATGATTGAATGAATTTTCTACTTGCTTTCCTCCCATTTTATAGATTAACTCCTCTTGATCGAAGTAAGAGTGTTTCTAGTTCAAATTTCACCCTATCGGGCTTCAATTAGAGTTGAAAAACCCTAAAAATCGCGAATTTAGTAACTTGGTGCGGCGGAGGGCGCCTCGGCGCTCTTGGACAACGCCGCTGCGATAATTGCTAGGAATGCTCAGCGCAACGGTGCCCAGAAAACTCCCGAATTTGCCAAAGTGTCGAACACTAAAGTTGTATCTCTATGTCTCTTCTTTCCATAGCCACTAGAATCACCTTAATCCAGTCTAAATTGAAGAAGATATTCTAAAATTAATGACCAACAGTCAGAATTCATCCTGCTGCACTATGATTCTGATTTGCGAGCTTTGTAACGCTATGAAATCTCCGGAATTTGACCAATTGTTCAACATAAAAGTTGTATATGATTGTGTTATCCTTTTGCAGCCACTTGAATCACTTTGATTGGAATTCATAAGAGGGAGATATACTCAAAACAGTACTGAAAGGTCTGGAATCGCTGCAATGTAGCATTTTTCCATGAATTTCTTATCTTTTTCTTCTTCCTTTGTTCCTAAAACACAAAACAAAAAACTAAGCTAATTCCTAATTATATTTTACTTAAATCAAACAAAAAGTAAGTTTAAAGGTATTAATATCATGCTTAATTAAGATCACATCAAATACCCCCACACTCAACATTTTGCTTGTCCTCAAGCAAAATAATCTCTAAAGACAAAAGAACAACAATCAATAATGTAGTGAGTGTTAGGCTTACCAAATGTTTGCCTCATAACATAAAAATATACTCTATAAAAATTTTGGAAGATCATAATCATGCATAAGATTAACATAAATTCAATCTATTATTTTATCCTTCTGAATCCCTAGTGTGTGTGTGTTTTTGGGTCAATAAATTTTATTTTACCCGGATGAGTTTATTGACACGCTTTAAATTAAGCATGTAATTAGCATATTTTATGTTACTTTTTATTTTATTTAAATAGTGAATAAATATGATTTAATTAATTTTTGTGTTTTATGTTTTAGGAATAATAAAGAAGAAAATAAGAGAAAAATAGAGAGAAAATCATGAAAAATGCTGATTTCTGAGCTTTCATCATTAATGGAGGCATATCTCGCTCATTTTAGCTCCGATCGAGGTGATTCGAGCGGCTGTGGAAAGAGGAAACAAAGAGATACAACTTTTATGTTCGGTACTTTGCAAACTTTAGAGTTTTCTGGGTGCTGCAGCGCTCACAAATTAGCGCTGCGGCGGCCCGTCATGGCTAGTCCGTAGCTCCGCGGCGTTGGTCATAGGCGCCGCGACGCCCTTCCCCAGGAACCATAGAGCGCCGTGGCACTGACTGAGGGCGCCGCGGTGCCTCGTGACATATTTTCCATAGCGCCGCGGCGCCCTTCGCCGTACAGACTTGTTGATTTCATGATTTTAGGTCTTTTTCACTCAAATTGAAGCCCGATGGAGGAAGATTTGACCTAAATTCATTCCTACTTCGATTAAGAAGAGGGAATCTATAAAAAGAGAGGAAAGCAAGTAGAGAAGGTATCCAATTCTTCATCCAAGTTCTTCAATTCTTCTTTATATTTTCTTATGGCCCTGCGTGGCTAGTTCTTTTTAGTTGGTTGAGCTAGGTTGAAAACTCAAGGGATTTTTATACATTGTGAGATGTGAATTTCATTTTATTATTTCAATTTGATTTGAGTATTGATTATTCATCTGTTCTTCTTTTTAATGATTATTCTTATGATTGCTAGGAGGCCTACTAGTATATTGTCTGGCTTAATCTACCGTTGAATTGTGTTTTCAACAAAGTCTTCAATTCTGTGATTCATGAGGCAAATAGGTTTGAGGATTTTGGATTATAAATCATGGAACCTATGATGAATGATGAACTAAATTAGATATAGCCGATGTGTTTATATTTATTTAACTTTGTCAGTTTCTCTAGTTCTTTATGCGGTTACCAAGTTATGTTTTACCGATGTGCGAAAGGATTGCTTGTTAATTAGGGTTTAATTAGTGCGATTGTCATTAATTTGCTAGGCTTAAGGAGGAACAGGGTTAGAAACCCAATGATAGATATTCAATTATAAATTGATTATGTTGTCAATGCTCAATGTAATCCCTTGACGTTGGATATCAACCGAAACCAACATTTTTATCATTAATCACTCTCTCGTAATTACTTTAGATTGTTCACTTAGTTTTATTTGCAATTATCAATCCCCCCTTTCTCAATCACATAAGGTAATTCCAGTCTCTATGGGATTGACCTTTACTCCCACTACTACAGGCTAGTTTTAAGGTAAGGTATTAATTTCGGTGTACCTACGACAGTGCGCACCAAATTTTGGCGCCGTTGCCGTGGATTGCGTCATTAATTTTTGTGATTTTTTTGATTTATGCCTGTAACTCGTTCTTCTAATTCTCAAGATTTACAGTTCAATCTAGATATTGGAAAATCTGTATACAGGCACAGAAGAGAAATTCAAGAAGACATTGATCAGGATAGGGAGGAAGTGATCATGGCCAGACACCCTACTCTGAAGGAGCTTGCAGCTCCTAATTTGTGTAACAACTTTTTTTTCTCTTTATTATTATACAATATTGAGTTCACATACACGTCATTAATCAAAACGTACATGAAACATATCAAACACAGAGATATTTATATCTTGTTTATTTTGGTTGACCAATTCCGAAGATACAGGTGCGGGTGGTTGCACCTTCACCGGGATCTGAGCCAACTCGACAACAAACATCTTATTTGATTCTGAGATCTGCCCAACATAAAGTAACTCGATCCAATGTGCACTAAAAGCCAGAGCCATAGAAAAAGCTGCATAACTAATTTTCTAAACATGATATGGAAATATAGTGAGAATTAAATCTCAGTATGTTCAACAATAAATCATCATCAATATAGCTCATCACGTCATGTTCAGCTATATAAACTACAGAAAATATCTTTGGTCACATGAATGCATTATATCTATGCACATAAGAATCATATAGTAATAATATGTATGACAGGATTAACTATTTTCAGAATATCATATGATGGCCATCAACTTATTCTCATTTCAAGCTACCTCGGTCAGGGTGAGTATCCTCTACTCTCCGGTACGGGCTTTTCTCGCTCCATCCGACATGGCCCACTTTCTCTTTCTTTTCTCATTAACATGATCATAACCGTTGGTAGGGCGTCCCCTACTGGTGCACCACACGGATTGCCATGTGACCGTGCTCATTTCTTTTCTTTTCATAATGATAGCCAAAAATATGCTTTCAATAACAAGTATGTTCATCAAAATATAACTATTACAATAAATCATTGGTAATCGTACCATGAACATAACCATTTCAAATATCACTTTATAAAATATTTCCATGTCAGAATTTCACACTTAAGATGGTAAGAAGTTCATACAATGGCAATGGCTATGGCATATACTAGTCATTTATAAGATTCGTCTTCTTTTTTAAATATTATATTTATTTCTTTATTTTCTTGATGCAGGTTTTCATCTTATCTAACCTTCTCTTTATACTTGGCCTTAGTCATTTTTTTCTTATTTATATCATTTCCAACACATGTTCTTACAAATTTATAGAGCATTGTTCCTCAATTTGATTTCTACTATTACCCTATAGTTAAAGAGGTTCATCTAGGGTAGAAAAATGTTGAAAATAGGTTTCACCAGCTTCCAACATGGTCTAGCCATGTTCTAAGACATGGCCATGCTTTAAAAATACTTCAAATGTACTCAAAAATAGCCCCCAACACGGCTAACCCGTGCTTGAAGCACCCAGAACACGGCCTGGCCGTGCTCTGTGACCTTTGCTCACTAATCAGAGCATAACTCCCTCATTTTAACTCCAATTGAAGTGATGTTGGTGTCTATGGAAAGCTAAGACAATTATCGAAAACTATTATGTTAATCATATCAGAAAAATAGAAATAGATCGTGGTGTTATGACTCCTTTAAATTCAATATTATTTCTTCTCGGGTAGGTTCTAACCTTCACTTACTAATCTGACTATATCTCCCACATAAGAATTCTAAATTAAGTGCTTCCAGTGGCTAAACATCCATGACATATTTTGACTTTTGTTTACTAATCAGAACATATCTACCTCATATGAACTCTAAATTGAATGATTCCTATGGCTAAAAATCCATGACACACATAGCTATAATTCTTATGTTAACCATTTATTTTAATTCCACATAGATAATTCCCATAAATCAAAATACAGAAACTATCCTAACATATTCTTCCCTGATGAACCATTTTCTGACGTTTGTTTACTAATCGAAACATATCTACCTCATATGAACTCTAAATTGAATGATTCTAGTGGCTAAAAATCCCTGACACACATAGTTATAATTCTTATGTTAACCATTTATTTTAATTCTATACAAATAATTCCCAGAAATTAAAATACAGAAACTATCTTAATATATTCTTCCTTGATGAACCATTTTCTGACCTTTGACTACTAATCAGACCATATCTACCGCATATGGACTCCAAATTGAATGATTCCAGTGGATAAAAATCCGTGACACATATATCTTTAATTATTATGTTAACCATTTATTTTAATTCCTTATAGATTGTTCCCAGAAATTAAAACACCGAAACTTAAAATTCTGCCAACCATAGCCATACCCATGCACAACTATCTACACCAACCTAAGTATTTAAACATATATTAGATGCAAGATCAATATGTAACATGATATAGCAACATCCATGACCAATCATCAAAGTTCTAAGATCAAAATCTCATATAAATATTATAAGTTTCAAAAGTTTTCTTCAAAAAGAAATATTGTTAAACTTACCTAGAGCACTTAGTCCCCTAGACTTCTCCTTCCTCTTTCTTCCTTTCTTCCTCTCCTTTCCTCACTCTACCTTGCTTCTATTTTTCCTCTCCCTCACTTGGACGAAATTCTAATGTTGTAAGGGTGTGTTTTTCTTATATAGACCACCAAATAATTCACCTTTCATGATCATGGGTCTACCTTATCACAATTAGGATACACTTTGTTGAATTTTTGGAAAACAAACAACTTATGTTCTTGTGTTCCTCTTCCTTAGTCAAGATATGCATAAGAAAAGGAGATTTGTATTTTGAAAATTATAATGATATGTTCTTAAGATAAGGGACAAGGTCCCTTTGATTTAGGGATTCATTTCCATTTTCTTTTGTCTTAAACAAGTATGATTGGTTTGCCTTTTTAGGTGGCAAATTTCTAGCCCTTGAATCTCCATTATTTGGTTGATATTATTTGTGTGGGATAGGAATGTTTTGTCCAAATGCCATGTATTATCATACCACTGGCTAAAATTATGAGTGTAGGATATAGATGTTTTTGTCCTAAAGCCTTGTCTTGTCATGCCACTTGCCAAAATGATGAATGTAGAATCACACCACTTGCTAAATTTTTTTCTTAATGCCATGTAACCTAATCTTTATTATTATTACATTATTATATCATCACCTAATTTATTTTATTTTATTTTTCCTCTTGGATTTGGGCTTATTCCTACCCATTATGGGCTTATTCCTACCATTTTATTTGCTTTGGATAAAATTCTACCTTTCTTAGAGGGCTTAGTCACATTTTCATAATTTTTGGACTATTAGTCCAATTACTATATCCTAGTCCAAGTCTATGTTTTATTGCTTGCTTAGGTTATCCAATGGGATTGCTAGAAACTTATGTGAATTGGAAAAACTCTATATGAAGTGTCCATAGGTAAAAGCCCAATGTATAGGTAAAGAATTTAAACTTAGTAACTCTAGTTCTTAAATTAGGAAAAATTACCCTATTCCAATGTTCTTGAAATTTTATGACCTTTACTTGTTTCTAAAAAAATTTATCTTCCTTATCCAAGAATTTTGCATCTCTTTAGTATGTTATTTCTAATATTTCCTCTTATATTTTCTTTCTTTAACTATTCCATTAATATTAGAACATTTCTACGCATATATGTAAGGTGAAGAATTTATAAGGAAAATATCTAAAAATTACGGGATGTTACAATTTGCATTAGCAACCCTTATGCATTACTTTTCCTAATCTTGATGACAATGTTAATTTTGAGTTGAAATCTGGATTAATTCATCTCTTACCAAGTTTTCATGGTCTTGCAGGTGAAGACCCGCATAAACATCTGAAGGAGTTCCATGTGGTATGTACCAGTATGAAGCCCCCTGGAGTAACTGAGGAACAAATAAAACTTAGGGCTTTTCCTTTTTCCTTAAAAGATTCAGCCAAAAATTGGTTGTATTATTTGCCCTCTGGTACTATCACTACCTGGAATGAGATGAAGAGAATGTTTTTAGAACATTATTTTCCTGCATCTAGAGCCGCTACTGTTAGGAAAGAAATATGCGGCATTGGGCAATTTCATGATGAAACGCTTTATGAATATTGGGAAAGGTTTAAGAAATTTTGTGCAAGCTGCCCACATCATCAGATTAGTGAGCAGCTACTAATCCAATATTTTTATGAAGGTCTTTTACAGGGAGATAGGAGCATGATAGATGGAGCTAGTGGAGGAGCACTAGTAGATAAAACTCCTGAGGCAGCCAGAATCCTGATATCAAATATGGCTGCCAATTCACAACAATTTGGCGTTAGGCATGATCTTCCTATTAGGCATGCCCATGAGGTAAGTACTACTTCTCTTCAGAATCAAATATCTGAACTTACTTCTCTTGTGCGCCAAATGGCTACAGGTACACTACAGCAAGTTAAAGTATGTGGAATATGCTCAGCCACAAGGCACCCAACTGACATGTGTCCTACACTTCAAGAGGAATCCACAGAACAAGAGAATGTTGTAGGAGGTTTTCCTGGCCAACCAAAAAGGTATGATCTATATGCTAATACATACAATCCTGGATGGAAGGATCATCCCAATTTCAGATATGGGAATGCACAAAATAGGCCTGCAGGACAAAATTTTCAACAAAATCAGCAAGCCTATTATCCTAAACAGAATGCATCCCAAGATCAATAGGTAAGTAATCCGTTGGAAGATATTGTGAAAACTCTAGTATATAATTCTCATCAATTTCAGCAAGAGACAAGAGTTAGCATTTAGAATCTGACAACTCAAATAAGTCAGTTATTAACTACAGTGAGTCGATTGGATGCTCAGAACTCAGGTAAGTTACCTTCTCAAACTGTGCTGAATCCTAGAGAAAATGCTAGTGCAATTGTTTTAAGGAATGGTATGGAAATTGAAAGCCCACCAGTATCTTCTTCTCCTAAGAAAACTGAAAAATCAATTAAGGAGAATGAAGCACCTACAGGTAAGTCTCCTTCTAATTTAAATTATGAAGTGGTGCCTCCTTTTCTAGAAGCTCTTAAAGAGAATAGGCTAAATAAGAAAACTTCTGAATTGTATGATATCTTTAGAAAATGTGAAGTTAATATTCCCCTCCTAGATGCTATTAAGCAGGTACCAAGATATCCAAAGTTCTTGAAAGAATTATGCACTAAAAAAAGAAAGCAAAAATTGAAGGGGTTTGAAAAGGTTCAAATGAGTCAGAACGTATTTTTCATGATACAAACAAAACTCCCCACTAAATGCAAAGATCCAGGTATGTTTACTATTCCATGTAAAATTGGGGATACTCATGTTGAAAAAGCTATGTTGGATTTAGGAGCCTCCTTAAATGTCATGACATATTCTATATATGCTTCCTTGAAATTAGGACCATTGAACTCTACTAATGTGGTCATTCAGTTAGCTGACAAGTCCACTGCATACCCTAAGGGAGTAATTGAGGATGTTTTGGTATAGGTAGATGATTTGGTTTTCCCTATAGACTTTTATGTACTAGACATGGAAAATGGGGATTTTACATCCCCAATATTATTAGGGAAACCATTTTTGAAAACCTTAAAAACCAAGATAGATGTTCACAATGGCACACTCACTATAGAATTTGATGGTGAAGTAATAAATTTTAATATGTATGAAGCCATGAAACATCCAGGTGATGATACTCCTGTTCATTCTATAGATATCTTTGATTCCCTAGCACATGATGTATTTGAATTAGATGGACAGGATAAATTGGAAGTGATTATGAGCAAATCCATAGAAGAGGATGATGGTAAGATAGAATTGGATGAAGAAACAAAAGAAGAACTGGCTGCACTAAATGGTTTTCTAGAAGAACCACCAATAGGTAATGTTTCTTATATAGAATTACCAATTTCTGATACTTCTCTTCTACCTTCTGTTGTGCAAGCTCCTACTCCTGAACTGCAGCCACTCCCTGATCACCTCAAAAATGTATTCTTGGGAGAGGGAGAAACACTTCCTATTATTATATCCAACAAGCTTGAAAACGATCAAGAGGCAAAACTAATCCAAGTTCTTAAAGAACACAAAACTGTAATAGGTTGGACCATAGCTGATCTTAAGGGAATAAGCCCTTCTACATGTATGCACCGAATATTGATGGAAGAAGGAGCTAAACCATCTAGACAACCCCAAAGAAGGCTAAATCCACCTATGATGGATGTAGTGAAGAAAGAAATTCTTAAATTTTTGGAGGTTGGGATAATATACCCTATTTCAGACAGTCATTGGGTGAGCCCAGTGCAAGTAGTTCCCAAGAAAACATGAATAACTGTGATAAAAAATCAAAAGGAGAAATTGGTACCCACCCGAATTCAAAATGGGTGGAGGGTTTGTATAGATTATAGAAAATTAAATTTTGTAACCCGGAAAGATCATTTTCCTTTACCTTTTATTGATCAAATACTTGAAAGATTATCTAGTAAACCTTACTACTATTTTCTTGATGGTTATTCAGGCTATTTCCAAATTGCAATTGCTCCTGAAGACCAGGAAAAGGCAACCTTCACTTGTCCATTTGGGACATTCGCATATAGGCGCATGCCATTTGGGCTTTGTAATGCCCCTACTACTTTTCAAAGGTGTATGGTTAGCATATTCTCATATTACCTTGAAAAATTTATTGAGGTATTTATGGATCATTTTTCAGTTTATGAGAATTCATTCGATGATTGTTTGCATAACCTTTCACTAATTTTGAAAAGATGTCAAGAAACTAACCTTGTTTTAAATTCTGAAAAGTGTCATTTTATGGTTGAACAAGGTATAGTTTTAGGCCATGTTGTCTCAAAAAGAGGAATAGAGGTAGATAAAGCAAAGATTGATATTATACAAACTCTACCTTATCCCACTTGTGTGCGGGAAGTTCGTTCTTTTCTTGGCCATGCAGGTTTTTATAGGAGATTCATAAAGGACTTTTCTAAGAAAGCAGCACCTATGTGCAAATTGCTTCAGAAGGATGTCTCTTTTGAATTTGATGGAGAATGCACGGAAGCTTTTGACAAATTGAAAGAGTCCTTGATTTCAGCTCCAATCATCTAAGCACCAGACTGGAACATCCCTTTTGAAATTATGTATGATGCCAGTGACTATACAGTTGGAGCAGTACTAGGCCAAAGGATTGGAAACACATCCCATGTGATATATTGTGCCTCCAGAATACTGAATGATGCCCAGAAGAACTATACCACCACTGAAAAAGAACTCTTAGCTGTAGTATTTGCATTAGAAAAATTTAGATCATATTTAATATGCACTAAAATTATTGTTTTTACTGATCATGCAGCTTTGAGGTATTTGGTGATGAAAAAGGAGGCTAAACCTAGGATAATCAGATGGGTGCTACTGCTTACAAAATTTTATTTAGAGATTAGAGACAAGAAAGGGTCTAAAAACAATGTAGCATATCACCTAAGCCACCTGACACATGTGGAAGAAAAATTGAAAATTGAAGAATCATTCCCAGATGAAAATTTATTTTCAGTTTCAATTTATATGCCATGGTATGCAAATATTGTAAATTATCTAGCTACTAATCTGTTACCTCCTCTTTTGACCAGGGTAGCTAAAAATAGGATCAAGAGTGACGCTAAATACTACATATGGGATGATCCTTACCTTTGGAAGCAATGCTCAGATCAAATTATAAGAAGGTGTATTCCTAATTCTGAAGTTTTATCCATTTTAACCTTCTGCCATTCTTATGCATGTGGTGGACATTTTGGAGCAAAAAGGACAGCAAAGAAAGTATTAGATTGTGGTTTTTACTGGCCTACCATATTCAAAGATTCATACCACTTTTGTAAGTCATGTGCAAACTGTCAAAAAATAGGTAATATCTCCAGGAAAAATGAGATGCCTCAAACACCAGTATTGTTTTGTGAAATTTTTGATGTTTGGGGCATTGATTTCATGGGACCTTTTCCTTTGTCAGTTAGATATAATTATATTTTGTTGGTTGTGGATTATGTCTCAAAGTGGGTAGAAGCTAAACCTACTAGGACTGATGATTCTAAAGTGGTTGCAGATTTCATTAAATCTCATATCTTCTCAAGATTTGGAATTCCAAGAGCTTTGATAAGTGACAGGGAACACATTTTTGCAATAGGATTATCGAAGCCCTATTAAAGAAATATAATGTCACTCATAAATTGTCAACTGCATATCACCCCCAAACCAATGGGCAAGCTGAGGTATCCAACAGAGAAATCAAAAATATCATTAGTAAGACAATAAATCCCAACCGCAGGGATTGGAGTCTCAGATTAGATGATGCTCTATGGGCATACAAAATAGCCTATAAGACTCCAATTGGTATGTCTCCATACAGGTTAGTATTTGGAAAAAATTGTCATCTTCCAGTTGAATTGGAACATAAAGCATTTTGGGCTATAAAGAAATTTAACATGAATGTGGAAGAAAGTGGAGAATGCAGGAAATTACAACTTCAGGAATTAGAGGAAATTAGAAACGAGGCCTACGAAAACAAAAATATTTATAAGGACAAAACTAAACTCCTACACGATCGTATGATTTCACGCAAGGAGTTTACCAAAGGACAGAAAGTCCTCTTCTATAATTCTAGGCTCCGATTATTTCCAGGTAAATTTCGTTCTAGATGGGAGGGACCATTTATTGTTACTGATATTTTTCCTCATGGTGCAGTTGAAATAAAAAGCATGGATAACCAGAACAGCTTCAAAGTCAACGGGGATAGGCTCAAACCTTACTATGAAGGATTTCAATAAGAGGAATCACAATGGACAACTCTTTAAGACCCTCCTTGATTTTTTTTAGTTTATGTTGAGCCAACGACGTAAAACAAAGGCGCTGGTTGGGAGGCAACCCAACAACCATTCTTCTTCTTCTTATTTTTTTTCTATTCATAGTTTAATTTTTCTTTATAAAAAAAATATTTTGTAGAACTGCAGACACACATGTGCTGCGGATGCACATGTGCTGCGGCGCTCATTGCCCAGACTGGGTGAGCGCCGCAACGCTACTAACCCAGAATGGGTGAGTGTCGCGGCGCTCTCTATAAGAGGGTCGCGCACCCTCTTCGTCTTCCCCCTCCAATTTTGCATCCTCTTCAAGCAAAAATATCATGCTAATTCCTAATTATATTTTACTTAAATCAAACAAAAAGTAAGTTTAAAGGTATTAATATTATGCTTAATTAAGATCACATCAAATACCCCCACACTCAACCTTTTGCTTGTCCTCAAGCAAAATAATCTCTAAAGACAAAAGAACAACAATCAATAATGTAGTGAGTGTTAGGCTAACCAAATGTTTGCCTCATAACAGAAAAATTTACTCTAGAAAAATTTTGGAAGATCATAATAATGCACAAGATTAACACAAATGCAATCTATTATTTTATCCTTCTGAATCCCTAGTGTGTGTGTGTTTTTGGGTCAATAAATTTTTTTTACCCTGATGAGTTTATTGACACGCTATAAATTAAGCATGTAATTAGCATATTTTATGTTACTTTTTATTTTATTTAAATAGTGAATAAATAGGATTTAATTATTTTTTGTGTTTTATGTTTTACGAATAATAAAGAAGAAAATAAGAGAAAAATAGAGAGAAAATCATGAAAAATGCTGATTTCTGACCTTTCATCACTAATGGAGGCATATCTCGCTCATTTGAGCTCCGATCTGAGGTGATTCCAGCGGCTATGGAAAGAAGAAGCATAGAGCTACAACTTTTGTGTTTGGCACTTCAGCAAAATCTAGATTTTTCTGGGCGCTGCGGCGCCCCTCCCCATGAACCATAGAGTGCCGCGATGCTGACTGAGGGCGCCGCGGTGCCCCGTGACATATTTTTCGTAGAGCCACGGCACCCGTTGTCGTACAGACTTGCTGATTTCACGATTTTAGGTCTTTTCACTCAAATTGAAGCCCGATGGACGGAGATTTGACCTAAATTCATTCCTACTTTGATTAAGAGGAGGGAATCTATAAAAAGAGAGGAAAGCAAGCAAAGAAGGCATCTAATTCTTCATCCAAGTTCTTCAATTCTTTTTTAGATTTTCTTATGGCCCTGTGTGGCTAGTTCTTTTTAGTTGGTTGAGCTAGGTTGAAACCTCAAGGGATTTTTATATATTATGAGATGTGGATTTGATTTTATTATTTCAATTTGATTTGAGTATTGATTATTCATCTGTTCTTCTTCTTAATGATTATTCATATGATTGCTAGGAGGCTTACTAGTATATTGTCTGTCTTAATCTACCGCTGAATTTTGTTTTGAACAAAGTCTTCAATTCTGTGATTCATGAGGCAAATAGGTTGGAGGATTTTGGATTATAAATCATCGAACCTATGATGAATGATTAACTAAATTAGATATAGCTGATATGTTTATATTTATTTAGCTCTGTCAGTTTCTCTAGTTCTTCATGCGGTTAACAAGTTATGTTTTACCGATGTGCTAAAGGATTGCTTGTTAATTAGGGTTTAAATAGTGCAATTGTCATTAATTTGCTAGGGTTCAGGAGGAACAGGGTTAGAAACCCAATGATAGATATTCAATTATAAATTGATTATGTTGTCAATGATCAATGTAATCCCTTGACGGTGTATATCAACTGAAACCAACGTTTTTATCATTAATCACTCTCTCTTAATTACTTTAGTTATTGTTCACTTAGTTTTATTTGCAATTATCAATCCCCCCTTTCTCAATCACATAAGGTAATTCCAGTCTCTGTGGGATCGACCTCTACTCCCACTACTACAGGTTAGTTTTGAGGTAAGGTATTAATTTGGGTGTACTTGCGACAGTGCACACCAGTTATATGTCCCAAAATTTTGATTGTAGATCTCTAATTAATTTAGGACTTCCATATGCTTATTCTTCATGCCACTCTCCACTAATGTATGCCAAAACTACCTCTAGGATCAATAGGACTTTATTTAGCTTGTATTGTGGTCACGGTATAAGGTATGATAAGGAATACAAATTTAGGTTCAATCACCTAACACCACATGATTAAATATGATCTCTTGATCTTTTCTAAATTTTGGGGTGATTGCTCCCCCCACACTCATTTTTTTTGTTTCAATCGAATTTAATCTATCCTTTTTCCTCAATTCTCTAATTTTTTTTTTCAGCATTTGCATTTTTCTTCTATTTCCTTTGCATAACTCCTTCTTCTTCCTTTTTTATAATTCTTTTCATTTCCTTGCTCCACCCTTCCACCCTTATGTAAATAAAGCTCTACAAAACAAGTATTCAGAAAAATAATCATGGAGTGAGTGAATAGGATCAAAAATAAGGATATTCATACAAAATTTGCCTTTCGGCTCATTTGTGGTTTTTAGAAGAAAAAGTTCATTAAGCTCAAAATAGAAGAACTAAGGATATTTCATTGTTTAGGTTAGGCTTGAAAGGCTCAATCTATCCAATAATGCCTAAATCATCTCCTAAATAATAGTATTAACCTAGAATTTCGCCTCAAGCAGCATTCAAATAAGTTCTAGAATCCTGTGGAGATCATGAAATATATTTGTATTATATAAACCTTCTCTAAGTAAAAGATAAATTTAATGCCCAAAGTTATTGTGCAAACATATTTCAGGATTCTAAAGTCACAAGTAATAAATTGCAAAAGGGATAAAATTGCACACAATCATGAATTTTTTACATTTTTCAAGAGCTAAAAAGAAAAGAAAAAGGAAATAAATCCCTAAATCAAAAGGACCTTGTCCCTTGTCTTAAGAACATTTTATCACAATTTTCAAATACAAAACTCCTTTTTCTATACATATCTTGACTAAGTGAGAGGAACACAAGAACATGAGTTGTCTTCTCCCAAAAAGTAACCAAGTGCATCCTAATTATGATAAGGTAGACCCATGATTATGAGAGGTGAACCACTTGATAGTTTATTTAAGCAAAACTCATCCTTATAACATTATAATTTTGTCCAAGTGAGGGAGAGGAAAAGACAGAAGCAAGGTAGAGTAAAGAAAGGAGAGAAAAAGAGAAGAAAGGAAGAAAAAAGAAGGAGAAGTTTAAAAGACTAAGTACTCAAGGTAAGTTAGCTTAATCTCCACTTGAATCCATCTTTTCTCTTTATCATTGGGGTTCAAAACTCACCTTCCTTCTCTTATTCAAGTTGATGGAAAAGATAAGGGAAGGGACGAATCTTGTCACTTCCCTCAAAGGGAAACAAGAAAAAGAATTCACTATGTGAGCTAGGGAGATCTTTAGGTAGGTTTAACAATAACTCTTTTTGAAGAGAAGCTTTTATATTTGTAACATTTATATGGGATTTTGACCTTAGAACTTTGATGAAATTTTCAATATTTGCTACTTTGATGATTGGCCATGGATGTTGCTATATCATGTTACATGTTGATCTTGCATGTGATGTATGTTTGAATACTTAGGTTGGTGTGGAAGGTTTTGCATAAGTATGGCCATGGGGGGGAAATTTTTAGGGTTTTATGCTGCTGTTATATATATATTTAAATGTAGTGAAATATTGATAGGATATTGTTAGATTGATAAAATAAATATGGCCTTAAATACTTAGAAGATCATGAGAAATTTTTGTTCAGAAACACCCTTAATGATGCATGATTTGATTCTGTTTTTCTTTTGAAGTGGATGATGAAATATGTGAAATTAAGTAAGAAATATAATTAAATGTTGAGATGAATAATTGTATGGTTAGGCAGAAATTTGAAAGAAAAATGGAAGAGGACTTAATAAATGGATGAACTAGAATTTTAGGAAAGCCTAGGCTAAGAAACCTGGATTTTGTAGTAACCCAGGAAGATTATGTTTTTGAAATTCTAGGAAGAATCGATTAGGAAGTAAAAGAAATAGTTAACAATAAAAATGTAGATATATGTCTCATAGATATTTAGCCACTAGAATCACATAATTTGGAGTCTCGATAAGGGAGATATGGTCTGATTAGTAAGCAGTGGTTAGAAAATGGTTAACCTGAGAGGAATATATATATATATATATGTGTGTGTGTGTGTGTGTGTGTGTGTGTGTGTGTGTCACAAATTTTTGGCCACTTGGATCAATCAAATTGGAATCCATTTGAGGGCGATATGGTCAGATATGTAAACAGTGGTCAGAAATTAGTTAACTAGGGAAGAATCTGTTAGGTAAGCTTCTGTGTTTGAATTTATGGGAAAAATATGTAGGGAATTAAAATAAATTATTAACATGAAAAATATAGATATATGTCTCACTAATGCTTAGCTATTGGAATCAATCAAATTGGAATCCATATGAAGGAGATATAGTCAGATTAGGTAGTAGTAGTTAGAAACTTGTTAACTAGAAAATAATCTGTTATGTAAGCTTCTATGTTTGAATTTTTTGAGAAACATATGTAAGGAATTAAAGAAATTCTTAACTACAAAAATATAGATATATGTCCCACGAATTGATAGCCACTGTAATCAATAAAATTGGAATCCATATGAGGGAGATATGGTAAGATTAGTAAACAGTGGTAAAAAAACTAGTTAACCAGGGAAGAATCTGTTAGGTAAGCTTTTGTGTTAGAATTTATCGGACAAATATGTAGGGAATTAAAAGAAATTATTAACATGAAAAATATAAATATATGTATCACTAATGTTTAGCCATTGGAATCAATCAAATTGGAATCCATATGAAGGAGATATGGTCAGATTAGTAAGCAGTAGTTAGAAACTTGTTAACCAGAAAACAATCTATTATGTAAGCTTCTATGTTTGAATTTATGAGAAACATATGTAGGGGATTAAAAGAAATTCTTAACTGGAAAAACATAGATATATGTCTGATGAATTGATAGCCACTGTAATCAACAAAATTGGAATCCATATGAGGGAGATATGGTAAGATTAGTAAAGAGTGGTAAAAACCTAGTTAACCAGGGAAAAATCTGTTAGGTAAGTTTCTGTGTTTGAATTTATGGGACAAATATATAGGGAATTAAAAGAAATTATTACCATGAAAAATATAGATATATGTCTCACTAATGTTTAACCATTAGAATCAATCAAATTGGAATCCATATGAAGGACATAGCAGTAGTTAAAAGCTTTTTAACCATAAAATAATCTGTTATGTAAGCTTCTATGTTTGAATTTTTGAGAAACATATGTAGGGAATTAAAAGCAATTCTTAACTGAAAATATATATATATATGTCTCACGAATTT